>VDFB02379711.1:41850931-42293844 GCA_007258455.2 Sequoia sempervirens
GTGAAGATTTGAATTGTGTCGCACATCCATCTAACCATACAAAATGATTTTCAAATTTGACACCCCTGCTTCTCAAATTCTCAAAAAATATTGTAAAGCAATGTTGGACAAAAAGTGTGTCATGCTCTTTATCATCACTAATATAAAAGTGATATTCTTTCTTAATGGCTTGTTATTCATCTGTACTCTCAACACCATCCAATTTGGATTGTGCATGTCAATAACGCACATGAACCATAATAGCGATTTTCTTTGAAAAGTAATACTCTGATTGAATCTCCTTTTGATGTACAAAGGAGTAATTTTCTGCAAATTCAACTACTGATAGAACTGTTCCATGTGGGAAAGTATCTCTCAATGTTTGGAATTGTTGTGCTTGCCACTTAACAACAAAGGAATGATGTATGTATGGTCATATCAATTTTCAAAAATCTTCCATAAATTTTTCAATGGGAATCTCCTCTTCTACATAGTTCAACCTTGTGGATTCTATCCCAAAATTTGTTTGCAACTTTACATACTTGTACATGTGTCAGTAAAATATGTGAATAACTAATAAACCACACTTGATCAATGAAACATTACATCAAAGAGAATCCAAATAACAATCTATGAGAAATTGAAACAAATAAACTCTCTAAAATAATACTCTACCTCTTGCAATTTTACTACTTTGTGCTAGGTCAAGATTCCCTAATTCTGAAGGAAATTTAGCCAAATTTCCACACATGTCTCACAAATTCCTTTATGCAGCTTTTATTTGAGGTCCATTTCATGATCACATAATATAGACTTTTATGAACAAACTTGCCTATTTTGAGGAGGTGCATTTTGAAACCCACACATCTTCTTTTCTCTCATCTTCAAACACCCATTAGTAGAGATCAAATTTACTATGATAATCCATAACAAGAAGTTTCCAAAAACTTGTTTATCTTCACATAATATATATTTTTAACCTTTGAAACATTGTTTTCCTAATCTTTTATATGAGGATATGCATTGCTAAAAAGTTCATACATCTCAAATTGTGTTATGTCTAGCCAATGTTTGATATGATTTTCATAAATACTAGGTCCAATCCTGTGTCTCATAACATCTCTAGTATTTGATGATGGACGAGTCTGATCATGCCAAAAACCTGAGACCAAGTTCCTAACAACATCTTCAATCTTGTCAGAATGGGAAGCTCTACACATAATTGCCTAATTACCTTCTAAACTCTCATCCAAAAACTTTCTCTTTTTCTCATATTTTACCAATGTGGTTCTACTATAACCAATTTCAGTTGAAAGTGTAGACATTTTTCTTTTTCTTGCTATATCTTGATGAACAATAGATATCAACATCACCCTTCTTGTAGTGGCCTTATCCACTAATCGAGATCCTTTCCCAATGGAATCTAAACCCTTTTTAACATTTTGAACAATATCCTTTTGTAATCCCATGTGTTTCTTCTTATTTGATGCCGAATGTACACCCAACAATTGTAATGACTTTTTGAGCTCATCACGAAGAAGTAAACGTGATAACAATTGGGTTTTTTCAAGTGTATCAAGATGATTGAAATGATGATTGATCATTCCATTTACAGATTTATTCATTGACCTCTTTCTCTTATTATAAGGCTAGTTGGCATAATATTTCAATTTATCCATATCCATTTCAAGTAAATGATCTAAACTTAATGAGAAATTTGTTTCTTCACCTTCTCAGCTAGTTTTATATGCTCATCCATACCAGTAGGAGGAAGTGATCCCGACCCCTCTCCAACATGCATTGTTTGAACTTGTGCCTCCTCCCTATCTTCAAGGACCATGCATTCTTGAGAAGATTCATTTGATCCAATGTCTAGATTTGGCTCGACTTGAGCATGTAAACTTCTTGCTTGTTGAGCCCTTCCTACATGTCACAAAATATTTTGCAAAAAAAGTGAGAGATGATGTTATATAAGTGAAGTTTATGTATGCAAGCAAACAAACTTCAATAAAACATGATGCTATAAGTGAGAGAAGTTTGTGTGCTAGTTTTATATGCTCATCCATACCAGTAGAAGGAAGTGATCTTGACCCCTCTCCAACAAGCATTGTTTGAACTTGGGTCTCCTCCCTAACTTCAAGGTCCATGTGTTCTTCAATGGATTCGTTTGTTCCAATATCTAGATTTGGCTCGACTCCATCTTAAGGAATCCCTAGATCATAAAACACAAAAATAATTTGAGAACATTGAAGTGATGATAATAAAATAATTATTCCTTGGCACCATACAACTTGAGTTTTGATGTATACATGTGTTATTCTCTATAAAACCTCACATTGCATTGGATTTAAGTATAATTTGAGTTTTAATTTTCAAATAATTCTAGAGCTTAGAATTGGGCATTTATTAAAATATTTAAAAAATATTTTTTAAAAGGAACTATTAATCATTAGATTAAATTCAATGGGAGTTTAGAAAAATATTAATCTAATTAGATGTTGCAATGTAGATTCGATAGGGGATATTGATCACCAAATATCAACATTAGAATGCCACTTCATTGTACATGAAGGTGTAGTTTCATGAATAATTAAGAAAAAATAATGGTTTCTTTAAAAGTGCAAAGTTAGAATATATAGGAATTTGTAAAGCCATAAAATAATTAATGTGGTTGAAAAAATTATGAAAATCAAAGTGGCATAGTGAGGGACACAAAATTTAAGGTTTCATTGGAGAACTAAGCATGTATTGAAGTACACTATCATTTTCTTCATGAACAAAGTAAAGAGAAAATTGTGTAGATGCAATACTCAACAATGATAATGTGATGTCAAAAACATTAAACAAAGGTACTTATAAAAGATAAGTGTAAGGTTTGTAGGGAAGGATTTAATGTACAATATTTTAGTTTAAGAGTACATTTTAAGTTGGGGTATTGTAAGTTGAAAAATGGTCATACATTAAACATTTCTAATTTTAATAAGAAAACCAATGGAAAACGTATGCACATACAATTTTAAACACACACTTGAGAGTGATAGAGAAAAGAAATAAGCATGTACCTTGTTTTTTTCTATGATAATTTTCCAAGTTTTGTTCACGCCTCTTATGTTCTTCTTTTGACAATTTTCATTGAGATGCATTTTTTCTTTTTCTTTGTTGTCCCATTTTCTTCTTCAACTTAAAGATGACTCAAAACAAGTCCTCTACCAACTTAGTTAAATTATACTCCAAATTTTTCTTGATTGATAAAAATGAAAAGTTGTCGAGCTCTAATATTTGCCTCCTTGATAAATGTGCAAAAAGTTCTCCAAAATCTGTGCTTCAAGTGATATAAATGACAATTAATCTTGCAATTTGATATCTAGAATAATGAAAAATAAGCTTCTATTTATATGCATATCCAGGATGGGAAAAAAATTATTCTAGTCTACATGGAATAACTAGATCCTAGTTTAAATGAATCAAGTAGTAAACAAACAAGTTATTTCATTCAGGAGTTTGTTGTTATTTAATTCATAGGTATGCACAACATATCTAGTAATTTTAGAATTTTGTTAAAGTGTCAAAAATGTATATTAGAGGTATAATTTGAATTGAATTTTCTTAATTATATTGAATTGAATTTCAAGTTACTTGTCAAAAATGTATATAATAGAGGTATAATTTGAATTAAATTTTCTTCATTATATTTTAATTGAATTTCAAGTTACTTGTCAAAAACATATAATAGAGGTATAATTTGAATTGAATTTTCTTAATTATATTTGAATTGAATTTCAAGTTACTTGTCAAAAAGATTAAATCTTGTTCTCAACTGAATGGTTCATGTTGCTTAAGTCATTTAAAAAATAATATTTATTATGATCAACATGAATAAACTTAATTATAAAGTGGCATTGATTTCCCTAATATTCTACTAGAGATCAAATGTATATTGAATATAAGGAAATGTAAGTTGTAAGAGATCATAAAATAAGAAAACATGTATGCATATTGAATATTTAAAGCAAATGCATACATATATTATGTGTAAACATGTTTAAACAATAAGCAAACACATGTACATACATGTAAAGGGATTCAATACAAATAAACATAACAAATATTATAAGAAAAGAGGCAAATGTATGTATATATCATATAAGAAAATATATGTACATATCATATAAGAAAAATTTAAATTAAAGATGATCAAATGTCAAATACTAAAGATGAACAAATAAGAAAATGTATGTATATCATATAAGCAAATGTAAGTTAGAGATCATCATGTATAAGCAAATGCATGTGGTAAAGATCAAAAATCTAAAGTGCATGGCCTAATATGAATGTCTACTCCTAGTCGAATGGCCATCTAAATGAGAACGGTCCTACTCTAATGGATGTGTTGAGCCCTACAAATAAAATTGTGTATAGGATGTGTTAAATACATATAATTTATATTAAATAAATTTTATGAAAGTTATTATTAAATGAACTTGTATTTTTAAATATCAATCTAGATCTATGCATACATAAATATTGCATGTACATATACACATGTGATTATATAAAAATGAAAAACTCACATGTCCACTAGCAGCAGATTCATCCACAAAGTCACATTGATCATGCACATGATCTGGACCAAGGCTAGGAGTGATATGAGGTGTGTCCACCTATAACAATATATATACATATATATATATATATATATATATAAATATATATATATATATATCAACTTACATGAATATCTAGTTCAAACAAAAATTAAAAATAATGAAAAAAGAATTGAAACATGCACATGCACACATACATGAATATCATCTAGTATCAGATGACCTAAGTCCTATGAAATAGTCACCTCCACCATATCCACCAAATGGTCAAGCAACGAATCAACATATGCATCCATCCGATCTATCCCATGTCATGCCATAAATGATGAATGTAGAGGACTATGAAGGTGAGATGGCATCGGCGATGATGAACCAGAACCAATCAACATATCAGTAAAACCCATGTTCTGTGCAGCTGCCAAATGAACTGTATACATAAATATTGCATGTACATATACACATGTGATTATATAAAAATGAAAAACTCACATGTCCACTAGCAGCAGATTCATCCACAAAGTCACATTGATCATGCACATGATCTGGACCAAGGCTAGGAGTGATATGAGGTGTGTCCACCTATAACAATATATATACATATATATATATATATATATATATATATATATATATATATATATATATATATATATATAAATATATATATATATATATCAACTTACATGAATATCTAGTTCAAACAAAAATTAAAAATAATGAAAAAAGAATTGAAACATGCACATGCACACATACATGAATATCATCTAGTATCAGATGACCTAAGTCCTATGAAATAGTCACCTCCACCATATCCACCAAATGGTCAAGCAACGAATCAACATATGCATCCATCCGATCTATCCCATGTCACGCCATAAATGATGAATGTAGAGGACTATGAAGGTGAGATGGCATCGGCGATGATGAACCAGAACCAATCAACATATCAGTAAAACCCATGTTCTGTGCAGCTGCCAAATGAACTGTAGGTGGATCCTAATGCGCACTAGTGCTCGACTGAGAGTGGTGGGATCCTGGAACTGAACGACCTCTATGTCTCAAATGATCTCTAACATGCTCTATACTGATCCCATTATCTGATGCAATGTTGGCATATGCCTCCAACAGGTCCTTAGCCAAACAATGCAGTCATGCATGACATATCTCCTATAAGTGCATCAAGTTGTGTAGGAGTAGGGATGTCGACCACTATAAAATGATCCATGGTTGTCCACTATGCTGAAAATGGCATGGATTGGGAATGTCTAGACATCAAATATTGACCTACACGATCATCAAATATCCTAGTGGTGGCAGCCACAATCTCACCTACAGTATCAATTGCTTCCTTTTGGGAAGCAACGACAACCTCATCTGCTATGGGGGCTAGAGCTGGGGTGAAAGCAGGAGACCTCTCACCAACCAATACCCTAAACAGTGGGGGTGGTCTATCTGCTTGATGATAGGTGGGCCTATCCACAATCCTTCCATGCCCTTGACCAACATATGGTGGAATGTCTAGGTAGTTAACTTTGAGGCCCAAATGGACCTCAACATACAACTGCTGAACAAAATAAAATGGAATCTAGTCATTGTTTGGGTATAGACCATGTGCTGCGAGAAATCGTGGGTAGATCAATGAGGCCATAGCATGATTGACACATCTAGTGACCTGGTATCCCCTAACCTTACAGACATTTTGATAAAATGGAAAACAAGTGGTTTTTATCATTTCTTTGGTGACACTATCTTGTATTTGTTTAATGGGAATGTCACTATGTACTTCTTCCTACATGCGGAAAAGAATATCAGTCACTCTATCTAAGGAATATGCACTAGTCCTCTCAAGTTCATCTTTTAGTTTTTCTAGACTATGCAATATTAACATGCATGGTTCGCTATATATCCCTGGGTTTGCACCCTGTGCTAATGAATCTCTCAATTTTTTAATCTCATTACTAGTATTTGCAAAAAAAAATCTAGCGCAGGTGGAACATGATCTACATTTTCCATGTTATAAATATATATACAGTACACCTAAAAGAGAAATGAAACTTTGGTAAATAATATATCTAGATAAAGGGAATAAAAATCTAAAATAATTGTAATAATTCATCTACTCATCAATAATATTTTCATACCATTAAAAATTTAAAAAGAATTGGAAGAAAACTATAATCTATAACATAGCATCCTTAAATGGTTCAAATTTTAAATGAAATGATGAAAGAAAGAATAAGAATACAAAGATTAGTATAAAATTATTTGAAAATAATTGGGGATGATAATATTATCTAATAGTTGTTAACATAAATGAACTTCAAAATAGGATTATGTAAGTGAAAAAAAAGTTCTATTTCCTTCATTGAACCTAAATTTATCTAGTTAAGATATGTCTAAAATTAAGAATTCACACTAGAATATCAATATTCCATAAGAATCTCATAAAGAGGATGAATTTAATGGAAGATAATATAAAATCCTCCCATATGAGGATGAATTTTATCATTACAATATGAGTGAATCATCTCAATTATATAGCGAAGAACAACAAAAAATTATAGATTGGAAAGCAAAATAATGAGACATTTATTATATTTTTATATGTATAAAGTTTAGATACCATCAAACTATTTAAACTTATAGATTGCATAAAGCTATAAATTGAATTGTTAAAACTAATTTATTAAGAATCAAATCTAATAAAATTTGACTTCATATTGCATCTACTTTTAAATATCTCACTAATCCAACCATACATTTTATATATGTTAAAAAAATATATAATTGTTATGCCCATAATTTTTCACTATATCTTGGTGCACGAATCTCCTTCAACTAGATCAATTAAAAATTATTTGTAATGTTGGAGGAAAATGGATTTAATATCATTAGAGTTGTCATGGAACTACCTCTCTTGATCAATGATAGATATTATCCACTCTTGAGAATGTAAATATGTTCGAGATAACTAAAAAGTAATTTGTATCCTTTATATCCTTTCATCCAATGTAGCCTATCTCTTAATTGAGATCCTCTGCCACAATTAATTTCAGATATTCTAAGTTTTATTTCAACGGAAGCAACCACTCATTGTAGAAAAGTTATTAGTAAGTGCTAAAGCCAAAAAAAGTTTTTTTTTCCCATTTGGATCCATATTTTTTTTCCATTCTAGATCTCTTTCTATCCATATTCTTATTGTAAGATCATAGTAAGGTAGTGCAATATATTTAATTGCATCATTCCAAAATTGTATCCACTTACCATTTTGATGAGGTCTAGGAACATCAACCAAAGGGATATTAGGGAAGCAAGGTGATCAATTTGATTGAGGTGGGAAGTGTTGAGCTTGAAGGATAGATTATTAGGTATGAGGAATAAAAAGTTTGAAAAGTTTTAAGAATTGGGAGGTGATATGTGAGATAGGTTTAATACAATCTACTTAAATAAGGGTGTTTGGTGGAGAGGGGACAATGGAAAGAGAAATAAATAATTTTTAATCTATCAATACAACTAAGTTTCCCTTAGTTCACCATCTCTTTAGTTGGTCCAAGTGAACTAGTGATCAATATAAGAATTTTTTTGGTCTAAAATGGGATCTAAACACCTCATGGTATTTCTAGTTAGGATGTAGGAATTCAATTATTTTTTAGAGAGTTTATGAGAACTAAACCAACTTGTATCTTGGTTTTTTCCACCATATCATATTCACCTCCTTGTACCATTTAGTCATAGGGAGGGCATAAAAATCCATTCCCACAATTTAACTTGAGATGAGGAGTCATTAGGCATGTACAATAAAGAAAAAATGAATAGGTATTCCTTGGATTAGTAACTATAAGCACTAAGCAAAATTGTTGTTGGGATCCACTCCTCAATAGATGATAAACTTAGCCAAGTATTGGGAAAGGTGGGTTAACCTTGCATCCTAATATTTTGATTTATTATTTTGTCCTCATATTAGGAAATGATGCATCTCACTTTGTGTTGGTAGTTATTTGTCATTTGTTGACTGCTTCAAGGGAGGTGTCTAAGATGTTCTAAATGCATATAATATTATTGTAGCTTTATAAGATGAAACACTCTTATGACATATTCTTATGAAATTTAAGAACATAAATATAGAATATTTATAGTGAAGTTTGACCAACATTATGAAAAATCAAAAGATTTTTTTAAGAAATAGCAACTGTGTCAAGGAAAAAGATGTGGACATTTACAAGATCTTTTTTTTTTAAGCAAAAGTGGGAGACCACTTATAATTTTATTTATATATAATATTTAACATATAGCTGGTTCAGGTGGACATACTGGCAGGAAAGAACTAGCAAGAAAACCCCCAGTTGTAGTCCGAGTAACAAATTTTAAAAAATATCAAAAAGACCAGTGAGGTTCTAGTACAAATGACCAATTGTATGATTACAATGTTACAAAAGCACATTGGTTGAATACATCAGTACATATGCGCATTCTCTTATGCACCCAAAATACCCAAAAGAAGACATCATACTAGATATACCCTTGACCCGAATACATAAAACAGTGGAGATTACAAAACCTTACTAAAAATAAGACTGAGAAGCTAGGAAGCCACTTTCAAAAAGATGCAGATTTTCCACCAACATGCTGAAAGCCATTAACTGAGATTTCTTTTGTTTCCACTCATTTACCTTTGTGTTGGCGATCATTCTCAATGAAGGTTTTGATTTGTTTTAATAGCAGGCACATAACGATAAAATAATTTCTTTTTGGATGAAGACCATGGAAGTTGCAAATCATGAATGCAAACATGACTTCTCAAGAAAGAAACATGGCATGATATTTTCTTTTTAAATCATCAATCTCCTCCATGGAAATGGTAGATCTGTATCTATTTAGAACTTGGTAGAGATGCGAAGAAGTGTCATGCATTATGGATAATAACATGCCTTGGAATATGTGAACATAGGTCTCTTCTTATGAAACAAAACCTTCTTTGAATAATTAACATTAGAAATTAATACAGCTTGGCAAGCATATTGTATAATCACACTAGAAACCAACGATGGAAGATTGAGAGTCTCAACTAAGAATTCCACCAAGTATAGATAACATTCATACTAGAAGCCAACAACAAAAGACCAAATTTCATAAATAAAGCTCATGTGTTATATATCATGCCTTTGAGGGGTCCACAAGTACCATGAGCCTTTTGAAATCCTTCTCCATCTAAATGCATCCATTCCAAGACCATTTTGAGGTGGGTATACAATATGAACCAACTATTAATTTCTAATGTTAATTATTGAAAGAAGGTATATAAATTATTCGAGCATATTAATTCTCATATATAGAGTTACATCTTAGTCAATTTATCTTGATGTATGAGTTCCATATATTTGTAAATTTTTCTTAATATAAAAATATATTTTATTTCATTAAAATTAACCTATCTTTTCCATGTTACGAAGGATGCTCTTATTTTAAATTATAAATATATAATTCAAAATTAATTAGTAATTTTCAAGATAGAGTACACACAATTTATTTAGTTAAAATAAAATAATATTCTTATTTCCATGTGAGAGTTATGTAGAATGGTAGTTTGATGTCTTGAAAATATTTCTTTCATATATACTAAATTTTTATCATTGTACATTATGAGTCTCAATTATATATCCAAGCACATAAAAAATTTATAAAGTGGAAAGAAAAATAATCACACATTTATGCTATTTTTGTAATGTGTTCGAAAAGACTAAAAGTTTCCCTAGAAAGAACTAATTAAGGAATAAAAAAAATGGAAAGTGTCTACCTCATTGTATGCTGACCTTTCCCATATAAAAAGATCTTGGAAATGCTAAATTAGTTGATATAAGAATTTTTAAGAATGAAGGCACAAAATTCATAACACTTTAATCCTAAAAGCAACAAGAAAGGCAATGAATAAAATCTTCCTAGTTATTTTGAAAGAAACTTTAAAAGGTTCTAAATCCCCTTCACACCCCTTTCTAAATGAAGATAAAATAAATAAGTTACCAAATATTTCTTAGAGTTTAAGGTGGTGATTTTAATATGATTTGAGAATAAATAAGATAAATTAGATGAAATCAAGTTTTGTTGTAAAGGTGACGAATTTTGGGGGAATAAGATGAAAATAATTTTGAACCTAGTTGACTCATTAAATGACAATAAGATAGATTTTAAAGGGGCTTTATTTAAAATATGTAATAGTTAGATATGTACTAATACATTATATTCTCTATTAGATAGTTATTTCTTCCATAAACATTTCTTACAATCTTATAATTTATTAATAATAGTGATGTGTGCATCCCTAGCCACTCTTTGATAACCACACTATTAATGTTTCTATTTTTACTAGAGGATACTCTAATTGAAAAGCACATATACCATTAAGGATAAAATTTAGACTTTAAGTTGAAAGAAAATGTCAAATATTTAGAATAAAAATGGTGGGGATGGAATACAAGCTTCAAGAATCCCCTTGTAATAATTAATTACAATAATAAATGATTAAAAATAAACACGAATGGATATGTCACCAATAATTTTTAGATAAAATGACTAAAATTAGAGCCAAGATATCTTAGTTCAAGTATCATGATAAAGGTATCAGATTCTTATTCAATGTAAACATAGCCGAGTTTGATAGATAAAAAGTTGGCCACATTAATACTAGGGGAGCATTGTCTAATGAGATTAAGTTGACACTATATTCAATTTTTATAAGTTAGAACCCTAACATTTATATGAGGCTTGTAAAATAGAACCTTATTAGGAAGAGTAGGAGAGGAGAAATGAACCCATAATAATTATACTTATACAAATAAAAATAATAATAATGTTTAACCATTTTAAAATTTTAAATTTGTTTCACTAATATGGTGATCAATAGCTAATTTGTACAAGGAGGTGCAATTTATAGGGAAATAAAGACTACATAAGAGGAGAATTTATAATAGAGTAGATTGGTTGTAGTTGTTTCTTGAGCATTAACTATTTTCTCTTTTTTCTTTTGTTGTTGAATATTTTATTTGATCTCTTAAAACTTATCAATGATACTTGATCTTCATAATGATTATTTTCTTCTTTTTCAATTATTATCATCTTAGAAGGAATACCATTTCAATTTAGAGCAGGGAGAAATGTATTTTTCTTTTAAAGTATTTAAAATATTATATTTATTTGATGGTTCCTTCTTAACCTCTTCCACTCCTTGGAAAAAATTATCCAACCACTTGAATCTCCTTATATTAATCAATTTACTTCTATGATTTATGTATGTGTTTTTAGTGATTTACTCTTTATCCTTTCAATTTATTCATGATATACTTTAATATAGTTATAACAAGTATATAATAGTTTTTCATAATTGGATATGCCTTAAGAAACTCTTTAAACGTGAAATTATTTGATGAGGGAAGATATAAATTAAGGTTATTCTTTATTACTTACCTCATGCTCATCCATATTTTTTGTCCATAAATATCTCAAATCAAATTGGATTTTGCAAAGAGGATAGCTATATTTTAAATATTCGCTCTTAGTCAAAGTCATTTATTTCTTTGTACAAATTTAAAATTGATTTATGTAATTTAATTTTTAATAGTTTTAACATAGATATATGAAGAATAGTTTTATATATATATATATAGTAAAGTGGACATATTTTTATATTTTCCTAATAAGTATAATGCCTAATTCTCCTCAATGGGTTAAGATGACTCTTAATAACATAGTTAGCTCATGCAAATGTAATAGTGTAAAATACGGTCATGAAGGTGCATTTAAAAATGATTTTTCCCCTATATGGGGGAGATAATGTGATGAGGAGCATATATATGTAGTGGGTGAGGATCATAAACAATGAATCCCTATCCAAGTGATGAAGTAACATAGATCTAATTGGCTTGATAATTATCATGTCATAATCAATTATGAGGGACCATGTTGACAAATAATCATGTAAGTGTAAATAGATAATGATGTGATTGTGAAGGTATATGTAAATCTAATTGTCCCTAGATGGAAAGGATAACACAATAAATATCATTAGGTGAAATGGGTATAAGAAAGGTAATATGTGATGAGTAAGCACCATTTCCCACATACAATAGGATCACCAATAGTATAATTTAAAATGCATGATATTATCTGGTTATTTCATATATTTTCAATTGGGAGTGAAAAAACCAAATGCACAAGTGTTGAACTAGGGAATAATGGTAAAAGGACTAATCCAATTGCGTCAAAATTTACCAAAAAAATTACTTCTATGAAATTTGGATTATATTTAGATTTACATGAAGGATGAGTTCCCCTCATGGTAAAGCTCATTGAACAACACCATTTTTATTTTTTTATTAATTATCTTTGGTATATGTACATAGATCAAGTATAATGAGTTTACTTATTGTTTATCCAAGGTCTCAAACTCTTGTAATTGGTGTTCTTGATATGTGTAATCATCAATGCTATCCCTAAGGGAGATACATAATGATAGAATTTTAAGCTCAAGAGGCATTATGGCCTCCATTTCATAAACTAAAGAGTAAGCCTAATGGGATTTTGTATTCTAGTACAATATTCCCATAATGTTGGAATAAGCTATGTGTGCATATTAGTACCATTTTTGTCAATTAGCTTTTGTAATATTTATTTAATAGTCTTGTACTAGAAAATTTAATAATACCTTCATTCCTTCTAATCCTAATAGAACTATTTTATTATACATTTCATTCAAACAATCTAGTTTCTTTCCTCTAAATTTATTCTTCGATTCATACATTTAGTTCACCAACCATTTTTGGAGTAATGTCATAAGACTCAAAGGAAAAATATGAAGAATTTTATCCAAGTTTCCATTGTATGCACCTTAAAATTTATACCATGAATTGTTTAATGAATTGTTTGATATAATGCCTCAAATAAATTTTTAATAGTGTTTTTTATATAATGCCTCAAATAAATTTCCAATAGTGTTTTCGATATAATGTCTCAAATAAATTTGTTAATGAGCTGTTTGATATAGGGTGCATACAATGGAAACACTATTTCTATCATACTCCATCAAAAATTACCATGAACTATTTGAGATAATGCCTCAAATAAATTTGTTAATGAATTGTTTGATATAGGGTGAATACAATGGAAACACTATTTCTATCATACTCCATCAAAAATTACCATGAATTGTTTGATATAATGCCTCAAATAAATTGGAGGTGCCCTGGTAGAAATGTATGCAAAATGTGGAAGCATAGACAGAGCATGTTAATTTTTTGACAGAGTAGAAATGTATCATCAAAATAATGTATGTTGAAATTATTTTAGAAACTTTCAAAAAAATGCAGTTTCCATGCAACAAATTTGCAAAATTTCTCATTTAGGGTTTCAAAATTCAACAAACAAATGCATTTTCAACTCTACAAAATTTGAATTTGACAAACCTGGTGCTCGATATGCAAGTTGGGTTGATGAACTTTTGAAAGATGAAGTTGAATTTGCATTCACCAGAGAGAATGAAGTCATCACCATTTGCAAATCACATTCGGTTCACTACGTGCATGTAAGCACATGGAAAGCAATGATAGAAGGCTAAAATGAAAGTGACATTCATGTTTTTTTTTTTTAAGGGGTTCGGTCAAACCCATGTTTGACCGAACCCCTTAAAATATTATGATTTTTTTTAGGGTTTGGGGGTTTGGTCGAACCAATGGTTCGGCCAAACATATATGTTCATTCAAACATATAATGTGGTTTAGCCGAACCAATGAGTTCGATCGAACCAATCGACTATGGAAAAAGGAAAAAATAAGAAATTTCCTTCCTCATCTCAATTGTAAGCCACTATTGTGGTTTGACCCTTGAGGTTGCTTCACCGAAACATATGGAATAATTTGAAGTAGATTATGTGTCTGAGTATTCTTCCCTTGGATTGTAATGTCTTTGTCTAAGTCATAACTACAATGTCTAGATGATTTGACAGAGTTCTCATCAACTCTCACATTTTCACTCTCAACCATCTTTCTCAATATTTTTTAATAACACTGGTAGGCCTTGCTTTTAGTGGAGTAACCTAGGAAGATTCCTTCATCACTTCTTGCAGAAAATTTTCCTATATCATCATCTCTTTTGATATAACACTTGCTTCCAAAGATCTTGAAGTACTTAACAGTAGGCTTGTGACCAAACCATAACTCAGAAGGGGTCTTACTAGAATTTCGTTTAACATTTACCCGGTTCAAAGTATACACAACAGTTCTTACTACTTCAATCTAGTACATCTGTGACACATTTCCTTCCATCATCATTGTTATGGCAACATCTAGAATTGTTCTATTCTTTCTTTCTAAAAATCCATTCCGTTGAGGGGTTTGGGGAGTAGATAATTGTATTTTAATACCATGATCTTCACAATAAGAATTGAACTCCTTGGAAATAAACTCACCACCTCTATCAGATCTCAGTCACTTGATTTTCAGACCTTTCTCATTTTTTGCCATGGTCTTGAAACTTTTGAACTTCTCCAATGCTTCACATTTTTCTCTTAAAAGAGAGACCCAAATCATTTTAGATTAATCATCAATAACCAACATGAAATACTTTCTCCATGAATACTTCTGACTCTGGATGGACCACAAAGGTTAGTATGTAGTAGCTCCAACAAATTGTTAGATTGAAACTATTTTCTTTGGAAAGAGACTCTAGTTTGTTTACCCATCTGACATTCCTTGTAGACTATATTAGCAAGCTTCACTAACTTAGGCAGATCTCTTACTGCTTGAGTGGAGCTTATCTTGATAATGTTGTCAAAGTTTACATGACACAACCTCCTATGCCACAACCATCTTTCATCTACTTCAGCAATTAAACAACTTCCATTAGCAATATTTAGATGAAAAATATTACATTTTGTTTGTTTTCCTGTTGCAATCATATTCTCAGAACTTCCACGTATCTTGCATCTTCCATCTTTGAACTAAAGATCATATCCCTTGTGAACCATATGTCCAACACTCAACATGTTGTGCTTTAGGCCTTCAACATAGAGAACATCATCAGTATTATCCTTACCACCAATGCAAATAGATCCTTTGCCACTAATCACACCAACATTGTTATCTCCAAATCTACAACCCCACCGTCATACTTCTCTAGACTCACAAATTTTATTTTATTACCGGTCATATGATGTGAACATCCACTATCAATAACCGACTCATATTTTTGTTCAACTTGGGCTGCAAGAGCTTTCTCATATTTAGTAGATTCAATAGCCATAGTGTTATATTCAATTGTAGCAATGAAAGCCCATTCATCTTCTTTTTCATTATCTTTATCAGACTCATCATTAGTCACTACTTCTTCAACAAAGTAGCATCTCTTTTGGAATCTAGAATTTTTAGGATTAGATCTAGGAAATCTTTCAGGACATCTTGATGCAAAATGACCCATTTTACTACATGAAAAATATTTAATAGGAAATACATCTTCATACTTACCATTTCCTCTGCCTTCTTGTATTGCAATTACTGCTTCCAGTTCTTCTACCTCTCTTTCTTTATCTTCAAGTTGTTTCAGCTCTTCATCATACTTGGATATCTTTATGGAACTCTCTCCTAGATTATATCTTTGTATGTTACTTCCCGATACAGTGACCTTGAATGCAAATTCAGTCTTTGGTGTAGATTCACCAAATTCACTTATTTCAAAAGTAGCAAGTTTCTCGATCAATGTGTCTCTTGTATACTGATATGAACTCTTCAATAGCATGAAACTTCATTTAGTAGGAGGTAGGAAAGGATCTGAGTACTTTAGCCACAATTTCATTCTCATCCACAAAACCACTGACACCTTTAATACCCATCACTATTTCATTTACTCTCTACATAAAAGAAGTAATATTTTCATCTTCACCCATCCTCAAATTCTCATACTTGCCTTTCAAGCTCTATAGCTTAGCCATCTTCACTTGTGCATCTCCTTCATACAAGGTTTCTAGTTTCATCCAAATATCATGAGCTATCTCTATACCCAACACATTAGCCATCTCTTAATCTATCAGAGCACTCACCAGAGCTTCAATATCCCTAACATTAATTTCAGCATCTTTGATCTCATTAGGAGTTGAGGGACCATTCTGAGGAATAACATATGGATCTTTTGTAATCTTCTAGAAAGCTTCACCAATACACTTTAAGTGACATTGCATTCTAACTTTCCACATTGAGTAGTTAGTTCCATCAAATCTTGGACTATCCTTCTTGAAGTTTGTTGCCATCTCGGATCATCTCAAGCTTTTAGACTTCTTTAGAGGAACCTGCTCTAATACCAATTGTTGAAAAAATGAGGATAGATAACTAAGAGGGGGGGTGAATCATTTGTCACAAAAACTAAAAATTTTCTAACTTATCTTAACTTTAATCTCAGATCTGATGAATAAACAATTAACTGCAAGCAATTAATACATTAGAGAGACAAATAACACCAATATTTTTTACATGGAAACCCTATTAGGGGAAAAACCACTGTGGATGTTAGTCCACAAGATTATAATCTGTTAAAATTATAAAGAGAAATAATAAGGGGAATGCACATGCATTCAGGCACACTGCCTAGAGCTCACTACTCAAATACAAAAGACGACTCACTGTCCAACAATACAAAATAGGATTAAAATGCAAAGAATATGAACTGAGAAAATAGCTTATGTACAAGCCTGATTACAGTTCCAATTAAACTCAAAAATCCTTCTTCACACTTTGCTCAATATTCTTCACTCGCTTCTTAGTAATCAAATGATAGAAACACTATTCACACATTTACACTTTCTTTGGCATAGATTCACACCTATGCAAAAACTAACTTCGCTCAACCAATCACTCATATATATCTGCTACATGGGATTTCATCACAACTTAGTCGTCCTAAAAAATAAAATATATTTACAATGTCAACCCAAATTCACAAATAAATTTCCAATGAAATCCACCAAGGTTGGCCACAACATCATGGGGACCAAAATTAATATCTCCAACACAAAAATACTTCAATTAATTTCACCAGGAAGATCCACAATGTGCTACCATCAACATGTTAGCCAAGAACATGAAAAATTGAACATGTGCAAGAAAGATCTTCAACCACGAGCTCTCTGAGTAATGTGGATGTACCAAAAAAATAGAGAATGATCTAGAGACATCCAAGAACACCAAGAAATAGTAGAGAAGCATCCTCAACAACTGAGATTACCAGAATCACACAAAATTCATTCAGGAACACTAACAGAGACCACATAAACACTATCAGACCACAACATATTCAAAACTTCACATGAACCTATGGAACTTTTGGTAGATGATCTAGAACCATTGAACAATAAACCCTTTAATCCACATTAGCTAATATTCAATGTACAAAACAAAGCACCTTCATGACCTACACAGTTCCCTAGGGAACCTAGGACACTTCCTTTTATAATTTTCTCAATATCCTTGACATATACAACCTCTAGTACACCAAATGCTAATAGTGTTGACATGTATGAAAACCACATATCAACAACCATATCCACAACATCCAACATAGTTTTTATTCATTTTATTATTTTGTTGAGGCCGACATGTAGTGATGTAATTGCTTGTTGTGGATATATATGATTGTTTATTCCATTTGAAGGTGTGCGAGGTGTGCTTGTGTATGAGATGTGTGAATGATGTCCTAATCAGTCAAAGGTAGAAGAAGAGTGTGAAGAAGTGTTCATGTGCTTAAATGAAACTATAATTAGGCATTAGTAGATGCTATTTTTTCAATTTAAATTCTTGTGGATGTAATCCAAATATTTCTATAAGATAGTGTGTCTTCCTTTGCAAAGTAAGCATTGTTGTAATTGAGCAATGAGCTCTAGGCACTGCGCTTGAATGCATGTGCATTCCCCATTCACATTTCTTTATAATTTTAACAGGGTATAATCTTGTGGACTAATATCCACCATGGTTTTTCCCCTAACAGGGTTTCCACATAAAAAATATTGGTGTTATATGTGTTTAGGATGTGTTGTTGATTTATGCTTTCATGGTTATTGATCAGATCTGAGAATAAGGTTAATAATTTTGAATAATTTTGAAATTATGAGACAATTGATTCACCCCCCCTCTTAGTTGCCTACCCTTGTGTTGCCAAAAATTGGTATCAGAGCAAGTTCCTTGGAAGAAGTTTAACAACTTGAGGTGATTCAAGATGGTGACATACAAGAAGGATAGTCTTAGATTTAATGGAACAAATTACTCTCCACAGAAGGCTCGAATGGGGTATCATTTGAGATGCATTGGTGAAACCTACTAGAAAATTACAAATAATAGGTATATCATTCCATAGAATGGCCCTTCTACTGCAGATGAGATTAAGGAAGTAGAGTACAATATCAGGGCTAAGGAAGCATTGTTGAGTGCTTTGACTAATTTTGAGGTGACAAATGTTATGGATTTGATGACTGCTTATGAGATTTGGAAAAAGTTGGAAACTTTGTATGAAGGTGATGCTAATGTGAAGATTGCTAAGTTGCAAAAGTCTGAAAGGGAAATATGAAATGTTGAGAATGGGTGATGAAGAGAACATTACTTTGTTCATTTAAAGAGTGAATGAGCTTGTGTGTGGTATCAGATGTGCTGGTAGATGATTGGAAGAATCATAGATTGTTGCTAAAGTGCTTAGATCCTTTCTTGCTACATACAAAGTCAAAGATACTACTATTGAGGAGCTCCAAACTATAACAAATGTAACCAGAGACATGTTGATTGGTAAGCTTACTGCTTTTGAGTTGAGTGAATTTGGTGATTCTCTTCCTAAGATAGAATCTACATTCAAAGTTACTACTTCCGGGAGAGATAAACAAAGATATGATCTGGGAGAAAGTTCTTCTAGAAAGGTATTAAAGTATGAGGAGGAAATGAGAGAGATTGAATAAGAGGAGAGAAAACTAGAGGATCTTGAAGCACTTATTGTCAAAAGGGAAGCTAGAGGAGAAGGTAAGTATAAAGGGAAATTTACTATTAAATATTTTTCTTGCAATAAAATAGGTCATTTTGGATCAAGGTGTCTGGAAAGAGTCCCTAAGCCAAGACCTAATAAGCCTAGATTTCAAAGAAAGTGTTATTATGCTATTGATGAAGGTGTGACAGATGATGAATCTGATAAAGGAAATGTAAGTCAAGATGAATGGGTATTTATTGCTATCAAGGAAAATGATCCAGACCGTACTGAATCTGTTAGTTGCTCAAATATGGAGAAATCTATAGTGGCCAGAGTTGAAGAGAAAGATGAATGGGTGATTGACAATGGATGCTCTCATCGCATCACAGGTGATAAAAGAAAATTTGTGAGCCTGGAAAAGTATGATGGTGGTGTTGTAAGATTTGGTGATGACAAAGGTGGTGTAATCTATGGCAAAGGATGCATTTCTCTTGATGGTAAGAATAATACTGGTGATGTTCTATATGTGGAAGGTTTAAGCATAATCTCTTAAGTGTTGGAAAAATGGTTGACAAGGGATGCAAACTTCAATTCAAGAATGGAAAGTTAAGAATATTGGGAAGCTTTGAAAATGTGATTGCTTCAAGTACAAAAACAAAAGGTAACATCTTTCACCTGAATGCTACTGGTAAAAGTTGTCTAATTGCTCAAGTTGATGAAAGTTGGTTGTGGCATAGGAGAATGTGTCATGTAAACTTTGGCAATATTATCAAGATAAGCTCTACTCAAGTAGTGATAGATCTTCCTAAGTTGGTAAGGCCTACTAGTACTATATGCAAGGAATGTCAGCTAGGAAAGCAAACTATAATTTCATTTCGAAGCAAACAACATTGTTCAAATGAAGTGTTGGAGCTTGTTCATACTGATTTGTGTGGTCCTTCTAGAGTCAAAATTTTACAAGGAGACAGGTACTTCATGTTACTTATTGAGGATTACTCTAGATTGATGTGGGTTACTTTCTGAAGGGAAAAATATGAAGCTCTCAAGGAATTCAATATTTTTAAGGCTATGGTTGAGACATAGGTCTGAAGATTAAATGTTTGAGATTAGATAGAGGTGGTGAATTCAATTCCCATGAGTTTAATTCTTTTTGTGAAGTGCATGGGATAAAGAGACAATTATTTTCCCCGCAAATCCCTTAGCAAAAATGGAGTTGTGGAAAGGAAGAACAAGACAATTCAAGATGTTTCTAGGACTATGATGTTGGAAGGAAATGTTCCTCTTATCTATTGGAGAGAAGCTATGAGTACTATTGTTTACATCCTGAACTGGGTACAAGTCAAAGTTGATACTGGTAAGACCCCTTTTGAGCTATGGTTTGGTCATGAGCCTATTGTTATATATTTCAAAATCTTTGGGAGTAAATGCTATATCAAAAGAGAAGAAGAGATAGGAAAGTTTGATGCTAGAAATGATGAAGGAATGTTTCTTGGTTATTCTACTAAGAGCAAGGCCTATCGGTGCTACAACAAGAGATTGAGGGAAGTAGTTGAAAGTGAAAATGTCAAGGTTGATGAAGACATAGCTAGACCATCCATAACATGTGGATATGATTCAAATGATCAAAATAATAGTTTAGTCATAGGAAGGAATGTTCAAACTCAAAATCAAGTTCAAATCATTCCGGTGAATCAAGAAAATCAAGAAGGAACCAGTGAAAGTACAAAAGAAAGATCACAAGAGCCAAAAGTTCAAGAACATCATAAGAATCCAAGGTATGTAAGACTAAATCATTCAGAAAATTAGATAATAGGTGATAAGAAAAAAGGTGTTCTGACTAGGAGAAAAATTGTAGAAGAATACTGTTTGATTTCAAAAACTAAGTTGAATAGTGTCAATGAAGCATGCAAAGATGAATATTGGGTGGAAGCAATGAAAGAAGAACTACAAAAAATTGAGAAGAATAATACATGGATTCTTGTTCCTAGACCTAAGGAAAAAAATGTATTTGAAACTAAATGGGTCTTTAGAAAAAAGTTGAATGAGCAAGGTGAAGTTGTTAAAAACAAAGCAAGACTAGTGTGTAAAGGATATTCTAAGATGGAAGGAATTGACTTTGAAGAAACCTTTTCCCTTGTTGCTAGGATTGAAGCTATGAAACTATTTCTTGCTTATGCTACTTACAAAAACTACAAGGTTTATTAGATGGATGTGAAGTCAACATTTCTAAATGGCAAATTGGAAGAAGAAGTGTATGTTGAGCAACTTGATGAATTTCAATTAACTGATTAGGGAGATATGGTTTGTCGGTTGAAGAAAGCATTGAATGGACTTAAGAAAGCCCCAAGAGCATTGTATTCTAGATTGGACAAGTATTTGTTGAAGCTTGGATTGAATAAAGGTACTGCTGATAATAATCTATATTTCAAGATTGATGATGATAAGGATTTGATTGTTGAAGTCTTTGTTGATGATCTATCATTTTTGGAGAGTTGATAGTTTGTGCATGGAGTTTGCTAATGAGATGCAAAAAAAATGAGTTTGAGATTTCTATGATTGGTGACATGAAATTATTTTTGGGATTGGAAATTACTCAGTTAGACAAAGGGATCTTCATATCTCAAACCAAGTATGTGAAAGAATTGATAAAGAAGTTTGGTATGGAAGATTCACAGCCAATTAGTACACCTATGGTGACCGGATGCAAGTTGACACAAGATGATGATTCTCTAATAGAAAATCAAACTAGATACAAATCAATGATTGGTGGATTGCTTTATTTGACTCAAACTAGACCAAATATCATGAATGTTGTATGCATTGTTGCAAGATTTCAATTTGATCCTAAGGAATCTCATGTAATTACTATGAAGAGGATTTTTAGATACTTGAAAGGGAAAATTGATTTTGGCTTGTGGTATTATAAAGATGATGATCTTACTTTGAGTTCTTTTACTAATGTTGATTGGACAGGTGATGTGAATGAAAAAAAGAGTACTAGTGGTGGTGCATTTTTCTTGGGTAAGAAGTTGATTTCATGTTTAAGTAAGAAGTAGTTCTAATGCCATTTCTTTATCTACTGTAGAGGTATAATACATTGATGTTGCTAATAATTGTACTCAAGTATTATGGATGAAGCAGATTTTGAAAGATATCAGAGTTGTGTATGACAAACCTATTGCTATATTCTATGATAATTCAAGTGCAATTAAATTTTTTTAAGAATCCAATGCTACATTCAAAGACCAAGCATATATCTATCAAGTTTCACTTTTTGAGAGAGAAGGTGAGTGAAAAAGAAGTTAGATTGGAGTATGTTCCTACTAAGGAATAGATTGCAGATATCTTTACCAAACTGTTGCCTAAGGATACTTTTGAGTATCTCAGTAGGAAGCTAGGGGTGATTATCCCTCCTAATCAGAACTAAGATGCATTGAATTGCATCAATCTGTGCATTTCATATTCGTATCTTGATCTGGATTGATGTTGTGGTGGCTACTACTCAGGGGGAGAAGTGAGGTGTTCAAATATGTGGTTCAAAGCTTATATGGAGAAAATAGATCTTTTTCATTGATGTCAAAGGGGAAGAAGAGTCATGTGAAATTTTTTGAATTATCTAGGGAGAAGAGTCATCTGGGGAGAAGAGTTGTGTAAAATAATCGAGTAAATGCTAAAGATAGTTGCGTTGATGGTGTTTTTCACATATTGTGTTGCCATCAATGCCAAAGGGGGAGATTGTTCGATGTTGTGGTTGATTTGCTGATATGTGGTTGTAATTGATGTCAAAATTATTGGCATTAATGTCTTAGAAGTTGTATATATGTTGAGGATATTGAGAAAATTATAATGAAATAAGTTGCAGGTTGTTAGTGGTGAAGTGTAGTTCAGTCTATTTGAAAGCTCAGTACGTTGATGATCAAAGGTTGAGGATTAAATGGTTTCTTATCGAGTATATCTAGTTTATCCATGTCAAGTTTAGAGATCTGCATGAAGATTTGATCGAGTTATGAATAGTTGTGTTCTGATAGTCATTTTGTTGCTTCAGCTAGTGTTCCTAAATGAAGATGTTGTGATTCTAGTAAGTCAAGTTGTTGTGGATGCTTCTCTAGTGATTCATGATTTTTTTGGATGTTTGTAGATCATGATATATCTGTGTTGCATGTCTACATTGATCGTTGTTCTTGCAATTAGAGGTTTTCTCTTATGTGTTCATATTTTTCATGTTCATGGCCGACAGGGTGTTGTAGCGTGTTGTGGATCTTTGAGGAATAATTTTTGAAGGTGTTTCATGGTTGAAGATTTTATTTTGGGTCTTCACTATGTTGTGGCTGACCTTGGTTGATTCGCATTGAAAATTATTTATTGTTTTGGGCTGACAGTTTGCATTCATTTTATTATGTTATTGAGGACGACATGTAGTGATGTAATCTCTTGTTGCAGATATATATAAGTGACTGTTTATTCCATTTGAAGGTGTGCGAGGTGTACTTGTGTATGAGATGTGTGAATAATGTCCTAATCATTTGAAGTCAGAAGCAACGTGTGAAGAAGAGTGAACAGAGTGTGAAGAAGTGCTCGTGTGCTTAACCAGAACTGTAATCAGGCATTATCAGATGCTATTTTCTCAATTCAAATTCTTGTGGATGTAATCTGAATATTTCTATAAGCCTTGTTGTAATTGAGTAGTGAGCTCTAGGTAGTGCACGTAAATGCATGTGCATTCCCCATTCACATTTCTTTATACTTTTAACATGATATAATCTTATGGACTAACCTCCACCATGGTTTTTCCCCTAACAGGGTTTCCACATAAAAAATCTTGGTGTTATGTGTGTTTTTGATGTGTTGTTGATTTATGCTTTCATGGTTATTGATAAGATTTGAGAATAAGGTTAAAAAGCTTGAATAAGTTTGAAATTCTGAGACAATTGATTCACCCCCCCTCTCAGTTGTCTGCCCTTATGTTTCTAACATGATTTTCTTCTTGACATATCCTTTGCAAATAGTGCTATCTAGTTTGGTCAATCTTGGAAACTATTTGACTGCTCTTATTGAACTTATCCTTACCAAATTGTAAAAGTTGATGTGACACATCCTCCAATGCTAGAGCCAACTACCATTGGATTGAGATAATAAGCATCTTTTTGTAGCTCCTTCTAATTGATACATATTCCCACTTGTTCTTTTTCCAACTACAATACCAATTTTGGATCTCACAAACATTGTTTGAAACACCACATTATAGCCATTTTTGCAAATTTGTCCAACTGTTAAAATATTATGATATAAACCCTTCACATAGTAAACATTGTCAATGTTATGTTTTTCATCAAGGGTAATAGAACTGGTCAATTCCAACAATCTATGTTGTTTTATCATCTCCAAATCTAACAAAACCTCCATCATATTTCTCAAGCTTCACAAACTTACTTTTATCATCATATGATTCAAACATCCACTATGAATTAGCCATTCATCTCTATTTCTTTTAACAAATAATGAAACTGTAGTGTTATCATTAGATTTTGCTGCAAATATGAGATAGTTTGGTGGTGTTGTCATTGATGTCAACATAGTTCAGTATGTTGATGTTTGTACATGTATAGTTGAAATGCTTCTGAGATGTTGTGAGTACATGGAGCTATCTTTATGGTGTTGTAGATGTGTTGTATTGGTGAGTTTCCAAGTGCTTTTGAGAAAATTAGATAAAGAAGAGAAGACATTCTTCAGAATGTGCTTTGGTATGTGCTTCATGTTTCTCCTGTGTTGATCTTATGCTTGTTTGGATCTAAAGGTCTATTAATGGTAATCTCATGGTAGCATATGTTGAGTTTCAGCTTTTGGCGAGATGGTACATGAAAGTTGAGTTCACCGGTATATGGACTGTTTGGTAAGTATTCATTTTATGTGGACTGGGAGAAATGTTTTTGCTCCATAGTCCTCTGATGTTTTGTTTTAGATCGTGTGATTTTGGGATATTTCTTGTGAAAGTATTTCCTATGCTTTGGCAAAGAGTTATGGAGTTTGGTAATAAGGAATTCATGTTTCAGTATTCTTGTATGAGCTTGCATAGCTCAGACTGACTGGTGAAAGGAATTTAGTGATTGAAGTTTGTTGTTTCTACTACGGATGTATTTGGAAGGTTCTGATAGATTGTATCGTGTATGTTGAAGAGTGTTGTGGCATCTATGTGTAATCTTCTTATTGGGAAGCATGTGCATCAATGTTTATCTTTGTTTTCATTAGGTTTGGCTGACTTGGTGTTTACACTTCTTTTGAATAATAAATTTTAAATTGAGGAAGTGTGTAGAAGAGTTAAAAGAAAATTATTTTATTGGTCCACTCTTATTCCTTTCCACTGCGGGAATTTTGAGTTGCCGACCCAGCTTGAATTTATGAAACATTGTTTTGTGTCTGACCTTGGTAAATGTTTCTAAGGTTGAGAATCGTATAAAAGAAAGTCAAATTGTGAAGATTTGTATGACAGTGTGATACAAAGTGATGAAAGTAAGCTACAAATCATAAGAGTCAAAGTCTGTGTGTATGTGTGAGTTGTCAGACAAGGGTTTTTGTAATCCTGGGAATGTGCTTTAATTGTAGTGGTGGATCTTTTATTCTCTTTTGTATCTATAGGAAATGAGCCTCCATGTTGGACAGTGAGCCCTTTTTGTATGCAGTGAGCCTCCCTATTAGACAACGAGTCCTTTATATAGGCAATGAGCCTTTGTACTTGGACAATGAGTCCTCTTTTGGGTAGTGAACCTTGTTTCTATAATATTTATATTGTGAGTTAAACCTCATCATGGTTTCTCCCTTATTGGGTTTTCCATGTAAAAAAATGGTGTTCATTGTGTTGATTTACTTATGTTATCTGTGATTCATGCTTATGTTTAATAAAAAAATAGTGTGGTTAATGAGTTGATGAGTGATAAAGTTTTTAAGTATAGATTTGTGTGGCAACTGATTCACTGCCCTCTCAGTTGTCATGTTCCTATTTAACAATTGGTATCAGAGCTTGTGGTTCCTTGTGTAGAGCTTAACTGCTTAAGGAAGATCCGATGACACACAAATTGGTGATCCCTATGTTTTATAGAATTGACTACAATGACTAGAAGGGACAGATGAGAGGATACATTATCTCTCTTAGTTTTAGGACCTGAAAGGCTATTGAGAACAAGTATACACTTCTATCATGTGGTGTTAATTCTATAGATGAGATCACTACTTATGAAGAAAATGAGAAGGTGAAGTATGTGATTTGCAGTGGTTTATCTAAAACTAAGCTAGTCAAGGTTAATTCTCTGGATACTACATATGAGGTCTGGAAGAAGTTGGAATACATTATGAAGGAAACAAAAAGGTGAAATTAACAAAGAGGTTGGTAGCAAAGCATAGATTTGTGAACTTGAAGATGGAAGATGGTGAAGAATTTACAAAAAAAAATTAGAGAGTTGAACTGGCAGCAAATTATGTTAAGAATCAAGGAGGAAAACTAGCAGATGAAGATATAATTGAGAAGATCTTGATCACTCTACCAAGATTCTACAACAACAATATCTTTGTTATTCAATAAATGTATGATCATAAGAAGTATACTTTAGAAGATTTGTTCGACAACTTGCAAGCATTTGTGATAAGAAAGTTCCAAAAAGATGAAAAGACAGAAGAGAAGACATAAATGACATTTAAGGCTTTGAAGATTGAAGAACCAGATAGTGATGATGAAGAGTTGGAAGAAAATTTCACCACGAAATTGAAGAAAGGCATTGGAAAATATAAAGGTATGTTACCCTTTAAATGCTTTAGTTGTGTTAACATTGGTCATTATACTTTGAGATTTCTAAATAGGGCTACACATAATAAGAACGAGGATTATAAGGATAAGGATAGGAAGGATAAAAGGTATAAGAAGTTGTACTATTTTAAGAAAGAGGTAGGTATTTCTGATGATGAATCTGATAATGAGGTCAACGATAGTGAATTTTTATTCTTAGCTTTGGAAAATAAATCTGTATCCACTATCTTGGGAAAATGTGCAAGTAAGATGGCTCCGGAGGTTAAGAAGAATATGAGAGAAGGTACTTTGGTTACCACTTTTCATGCAAGATAGGATGAAGACTACTGGGTAATTGATAGTGGATGTTCTAATGACATGACCAAAGATAAGAGTAAGTTCACTAAACTTGAAAAATATGATGGTGGTTTAGTATTGTTCGGTGATGATTTAGGAGCTAAGATCTATGGTAAAGGTTCAATTAGATTTGATGGAGTGCATAATATTGATAATGTATATTATGTGAAGGGTTTGAGACATAATATTTTGTGTTGGTCAGATGTGTAGCAATGGATTTAAACTTCTATTTCAAAACAATACTTATGAAATCAGAAAAGGATCCAGAAAGGGGGATATAATTGCAACTAGTAGAAGAATTCATGGAAACATCTATCAGCTAAAGGGAGTTGATGGTCATTTCCTTGTATCTCAAATTAGTGAGTTAGTTATGGCATTGAAGAATGGGACATGTGAACTTTGATAACCTAGTCAAGATTAGTGCTAAGGAGATTGTTTGAGGAATACCTAGAATCACAATACCTGCTAATGCTATGTGCAGAAGTTGTCAATTGGGGAAGTAGACAAGATGCAGCTTTAAGGGAAAAGAATATTCTACTTCTGAAATGCTAGAGTTGATTCACACCAATCTATGTGGTCCTACCGGGACCAGAAGCCTAAATGGAGAGAGGTACTTTATGTTGCTTATTGATGATTATACTTGAATGACATGGGTTGGAATGACATGGGTTGCTTTTCTCAAAGAAAGGAATCAGTTCCTGGATAGGTTTAAGGTATTCAAAGCGAGAGTGGAAAATGAAGTAAATCTAAAAATTGAGTGTTTGAGATTTGTTGAGGTGGTGAATTCACTTCTGGTAAATTTAATGAATTATGTGAGAAGCATGTTATAAAAAGATAGTTTTCTACTCCAAGAACCCCTCAGTAGAATGGAGTTGTTGAAAGGAAAAATAGGAGTGTTCAGGAAGCCACTAGAACTATGATGAAAGAGTCTAATGTACTAGATGTGTATTGGAGAGAGGCAATACATAGTGTTGTTTATGTTCTTAATAGAGTTCAGATCAGACACAACAACACAAGGACACCTTTTGAGCTATGGACTGGTAAGAATCCTATTGTAAAATATTTTAAGATATTTGGAAGAAAATGCTATATTAAAAGAGATGATGAAAATATTAGAAAGTTTGATGCTAGATGTGATCAAGGAATATTTCTTGGATACTCTACTACTAGTAAGGCATACAGATGCTTCAACAAAAGATTGAGAAAAAACTTTGAAAGTGCTAATGTGAAAGTTGATGAAGACATACACAGACCTATTGAGAAAAGTGAAGTTGAACTTGATTATCCTACTTGCAGACATATACCTGAATAAAATAAGGAGAAGGAAGAAGAAGAAGAACAAGTGGAAGAAAAAGAAGAAGAGAATGAACTGAAACCTATTGTTAGGACTCCTAAATATGTATAGAAGAATCATGCACAAGATCAAATAATTGGAGACAAGAGTGAAGGAGTGAAGAAAAGAAGCAAATTTGCAGATGAGGTAAATTTGTGTTTACTTTCTAAACTAGAACCTAAATCTGTAAAAGAAGCATGTGAAGATGAAAGTTGGATGAGAGCTATGAAAGAGGAACTACAATAGATAGAAAAGAACTATACATGGGAAATAGTCCCTAGACCTAAGAACAAAAATGTGATTGGCTCTAAATGGGTGTTTCAAAACAAATTGATTGAAAATGTAGTAAGGAATAAGGAAAGACTGGCGTGCAAAGCATATTCACAAGTTGAAGGTATAAATTTTGAAAAGACTTTTTCCCCTGTGGCCATAATGGAAGCTATTAGAATTTTTTTGGTTTTCTTTTCCCACAAGGACTTTAAGGTATATCAGATGGATGTTAAGTCAACTTTTCTAAATGGTGAGTTGGAGGAAGAAGTGTACATGGAGCAACCAAAAGGGTTTCAGTTGTCTGACAGACTGGATATGGTTTGTAAATTGAAGAAAGAATTGTATGGATTGAAGCAAGCTCCTAAAGCTTGGTATGCAAGACAGGACAAATATCTAACAAAGAAAGGATTCAACAAATGTTCTACTAATAGTAATCTCTTCTTCAAAGTGCAAGGTAATAAGATGTTGATTGTAGTTGTTTATGTTGATGATATCCATTTTGGTGGAAATGATGTCATATGTAAAAATTTTGCTAAAGAAATACAGAAAGAATTTGAGATGTCTATGATTGGTGAATTAAATTTCTTTCTTGGTCTACAAGTAAATAAAACTGATAAGGGGATATTCATTTCACAATCTAAGTATGTAAAAGAGTTGCTAAAAAAGTTTGGGATGGAAGATTCCAAACCAGTTTGTACTCCTATGGTAAACAGATGCAAGTTGAGCAAGGATGATGAATATGCTAAGACTGATCAGAGAAAATATAGATCCATAATTGGCAGATTGTTGTATCTCACTACCACCAGACCAAATATTATGCATGCAGTGTATTTAATTTCTATATTTCAAGAAAATACTAGAGAAGTACATCTTATGGATGTAAAAATGATATTTAGATACCTGAAAGGTATACACTAAATTATGGAGTATGGTATCCTAAGAGTAATAACTTTACCCTGAGTGCTTATACATATGTTGAATAGCTTGGATGTGTAGATTACCAGAAGAGTATCAATGGTGGTTCTTTCTTTCTTGGTGGGATATTCATTTCATTGTTGAGTAACAAGCAGGACTTAGTTTCTTTATCTACTGCAAAGGCAAAATATATTGTTGTAGCATCCTACTGCACACAAGTTTTTTGCATGAAGAAAAATATAAAAGATATTGGTGTGGTATGTGATGAGCCTATCTCTATTTTTTGTGACAATAAAAGTGCAATAATTTTTTTGAAGAACCTAGTTATGCATTCAAGAATGAAGCACATATCTATCAAGTGTCATTTTCTAAGAGAAAAAGTATTGGAGAACGAGGTCAGACTGCAATATGTGATAACAATGGAACAAATTGTAGACATCTTTACCAAGGCTCTTATGAAGGATTCTTTTGAGAGTCTTAGGGAGATTTTGGGGGTCGTTGGACCTCCTAACTAGGTGCACATGAAGGTGCATCAATCTAGTGAATTCACAAATTCTTCATTTATCTGGACTAATTGTTGGGTCTACTCCATAGGGGGAGTAGAATTGGTTTCATTATTGTAATATGGGTGTACTCCTAAGGGGGAGTAATTAGAATTGTTGTTATTTTCCATTGATGTAAAGGGGGAGAAAACATTATTTGTTTTCATCAATGAGAAAGGGGGAGATTGTTGCAAATATGAGCTAGTTTGGTGGTGTTTTCATTGATGTTGTCACTGATGTCAACATAGTTCAGTACATTGATGTTTATACATGTATCTAGCTAAGATGATTTTGAGATGTTGTGAGTACATGGAGCTATCTTAATGGTGTTACAAATGTGTTGTATTGGTTAGTTTCCAAGTGCTTTTGAGAAAATTAGTTAAAGAAGAGAAGTCAATGTTCAAAATGTGCTTTAGTATGTGCTCTGTGTTTCTCTTGTGTTGACCCTATGCTTGTGTGGATCTGAAGGTGCGTTAATGGTAATCTCATGGTAACATATGTTGAGTTTCAACTTCTGTGGAGATGGTACATGGAATTTGTGTTCACTGATATATGGACTGTCTCGCAAATATTATTTTTTTATGGACTGGGAGAAATGTTTTTGCTCTGCAGTCCTCCACTATTTTATTTCAGATCATGAGGACTTGTGATGTATTGTGAATGTCTTTCCTATGCTTTGGCAAAGAGGTTTGGAGTTTGGTAATAAGGAATTCATGTTTCAGTATTCCTATATGAGTTTGCATAGCCCATACTAATTGGTGAAAGGAATTCAGTGATTGAAGTCTTTTTTTTTTTGATGTGGATGTATCTAGAAGGTTCTGAGATATTGTTTCATGTATGTTGAAGCGTTTAGTGGCATCTGCATGTCATCTTCTTATTGGGAAGTGTGTGCATCAATGTTTATTTTTGTTTTCATTAGGTTTGGATGGCCTGGTGTTTACACTTCTTTCGAAGAATAAAATTTAAATTGAGGAAGCATGTAGAAAACTTAAGAAAATAATTTTATTGGTCCAATCTTATTCCTTTCCCATGAGAATTTTGAGTTGTCGATCTAATTTGAATTTATGAAACGTTGTTTTTTGGCTGACCTTGGTAAATGTTTCTAAGGTTGAGAATGGTATAAAAGCAAGTCGAATTGTGAAGAGTTGTATGACAGTGTGATACGAAGTGATGAAAGTAGGCCACAAATCATAAGAGAAGAAGTGTGTGTGTGTGTGTGCGAGTTGTGAGACAAGGGTTTTTGTAATCCTACGAATGTGCTTTAATTGCAATGATGGATATTTTATTCTTTTTTTATCTGTAGGAAGTGAGCCTCCCTATTGAACAGTGATTCCTTTCTGTAGTAAATGAGCCTTTGTACTTGGACAATGAGTCCTCTTTTGGATAGTGAGCCCTTAGTAGTGAGCCTTGTTTCTATAATATTTATATTGTGAGTTAACCTTCACCGTGGTTTTTCCCTTATTGGGTTTTCCATGTAAAAATTAGGTGTTCATTGTGTTGATTTACTTTCTCTTATTTGTGATTCATGCTTATGTTTAATAACAAAATAGTGTGGTTAATGAATTGATGAGTGATAAAGGTTTTAAGTATATATTTGTGTGATAACTGATTCACTCCCCCCCTCTCAGTTGTCCTGCACCTGTTTAATAGATTTTAGACAAATATTAAAAATATGAAATTTAGGTTCATCCTTTTCCACCAAAAACAAACAATCCTCATGATTAGATTCATCATTTGAAATATTGGCATTCTCATTAACATAATAGGCCTTCTTATTGATCTTTTTAAACTTTTTCCTTATTCCTTTTTCTAGACACTTAGTTGCTAAATGACCAATATTTCCACATCTAAAACATTTAAGAGGTAATATACCTTTGTACTTGTCAGTACCTTTCTTTAGTTTCCTTGTGAAGTTTTCTTCCAACTCATCTAAAATTTCACTATACAGATCTTCTTCTGTCTTTTCAGCTTTGAAGGCTGTTTCAGATTTCTCTTTTTCTTTTCCAAATTTCCTTATCTCAAATGTGGTCAAGGTGCCAAATAGTTGCTCTTTGGAAAATTTATTTAGATCATAAACTTCCTCAATAGCTAAGATCTTGTCACTATAGCTCTCTAGTAGGGTTATCGGAATCTTCTCCATTACATCTTCATTTGTCAGAGTGCCTCCTTGATTTTTCACTTCATTTACTGCACTATCAACTCTCTAAAAGTATCTTGCTATATCCTCACCTTCTTCCATCCTCAAGTTCTCATATCTGCACTTAGCTGCCAACTTCTTTGATAATTTGACTCTATCATTTTCTTCATAGACTTCTTTCAACTTTCCCAAACTTCATAAGCGATGCCTAATGAAATAAATTTTGTTAACTCAATCTTATACAAAGCACTAAATATTGCATACCTTGCCTTTTCATTCTCTTCATAGGCCAAAATCTCATCTGAAGAAGTAGGACCACTTTCCAGTTCAATATATTTTGTCTCAACATCTTTCCAAGTCTTGTAGCCTAGAGAGATTAGGTAACCTCTTATCTGCTCTTTCCAGAAACTATAGTCAAGTCCATCAAACATAGGAATTGTTAGTTTGTGTGCCATTAGATCTACCCCAAGTGGTTACATTCTTATTTGAGGAACCAAAGCTTTGATACCAAATGTTTAATAGTGTGGATAACTAAGAGGAGGGGGTGAATCAATTATTATAAAAAAATAATTGAATTTTATTAATTCGAGAAAACTTAAATCAATCAGATAATAATCTAATAGATATGAAAATGAAAGAACACAAAAAAACCATGCACAATGAACACCAAAATTTACGTGGAAACCCAAGAAGGGAAAACCATAGAGAATTCTAATTCTCAATTATAAAACACCAATTAAGGTGACACCGGTTAAGGTGAATTTTACAAGGGCTCACTACTAAATTACTCACTATAGGTGGGCTCATTGCCCGACTATTATAGCCAAAGATAAAAAGGCTCACTGCCGAAAGAGAAAGGCTCACTACCAACTGAAAATGACTCACTACTAGAAGAATGATGAAAGGGAATCCACCACTGAAATAACTATCACCAACAATGACATCAGATAGAATCTCACTATTTGATGCCTCCAATCATATACTTTCATATACTTCACAATGTCTAAGTTTTGAAATTTGCATTAATCACACCTGCTTTATCCAAACAAAATCAACTTTTACTTATACAATTCCATGCCTTCATAACCTCTTAAGTTGACTAAACACATTGTCCTCATAATCTCCTAATTCAGCCAAATAGAATTTGAATTAGATCACCAAAAAACATTCCCATGGTGGAAAGGAATGAAATGTGGACCATACAAAACCTCGTCACTCAAATCAACATGCTACATATTTACCATTATATCTAGAACCAAGGAATAGAATATACACGTTATAATGCAAACAATTTTCTAGAGCACATTAACCAATTTCCAAATTAGTCTAGACCCATAAGAGTGTATCTCATTATGTTGTAAAATGAATGGGACTAGGATAAGCACAACCAAAGATCGATCATCACAACACAACATACAAAGCATGCCAATATAGATCACCAAAGCATCAAAACCTTAATCAAACAACTAAGATATGTTGACATGAATAACAACTATTAATGACAATAATTAACAACATCACATTCCAACAAGAACACAAAATTTATATGGAAAAACCATGGTGAGGATTAGCTCACAATATAGATATTGTAACTAGTTACAAAGTTTGATATAATTGGTGAAATCACTAACCAAGGACTCAGTGTCAAAATGAAAGAAAGGATCATTGTCAGTGGCTCACTACCAAAAATGCTCACTACCCAAAATAGAAAGAGATAGAAGAAATGGTGGCTCACTAGCAAATATGAATTTCTAACAATGCATCTAACGTATGCTAAAGATATAGTTACGTGTTGAAGCTCAGAATTTACTAACTTAACACACGTCATTCTTCACCTCAACTCCAATTCACACTTCTCTTCTCTGGATGTCACATATACCCTTAATTCGCTCACATATATTCTATATCACACACTTCACACAAGTAATTGACAATGCATATATATTACAATCAACCAAAACATGAATTAGGTGGCCCAAAATTTGTACCATGCAACACTTCATTTTTTCAGCTCAAAACTCAATCATACACACCTTGCAAAGGGAAGAAAACCGTATAACACATTAAGATAGGTTGGCATGACCTATAATTGTTCCCATAATTTTTCTCTAGACTTTACTGATCTCTACACAACCCAAAATACTTAGGTCAACAATACCAGTGAAGTAACAATAGGATGAACTATCTATTCACACACAACTTGACACATGAACAACCAAAAATCTTACCAATTAGAGAAAAAATAATACAAGAATCCTCAAAAAAATTTACAAATTCCCATATCAAAAAATTCATCCACGACGGAATACAAAGCATTTCAGTCATACACTCTGTCACAATTACACTAACATATATAAAATGATACTCTATCACTATTATCTTCAAATGTGAAAGGAATTATATCATGAAACTTTTGGTTTAGAGTCTTCCAACATACATCATCATTACCTCAAAACCATATAACCAAAATCTTCATGGCAGCTAGCAATGCAAACCAAAATATTGGTTCTTTGAATATTGGAACTACATTATGGACTTAGGAAATTATCCAATCATCTGATCTTCACTAGACCAACACTTCTACATCTTTCCCATGGATTACCATCAATAATGGGTTTCCATCAATGACAACACCATATAACATCATATGGTCATCAATCTCCATTAATCTCTCTATTCAAGCTAGGTTGCTATCACACATACTTTATTGAAAAACTTCAAATAATCTCTCCAACAAGTCAGGTTTCCAACACAAGGTTTTTAAAAAGTTAATTACTAAGTGCAATATACTAAGATTATAACTAGGAAATTAATAAAAAAATGGATTTTTTTTGCATACTATGAATGTGACACCAATATAATGCAATACATATCTACAAGAACCAATTGTCAAAAAAACACCATGACAAATGAAGCATATGCAAACTAATAAATAAATAGGTAAGATAAGTGAAAAAATAACTACATCATAGGTTATTCTCACCACAGCTAACTCAAACAATGAGAATTAGTGGACATACATGGTTCTCATGCCAACTTGTGAATATTGTACCTTAATTACCTAACCATTTTACATGCATCTCAAGGTTTATAAAGATAAGAAAAATATACATCAATTGGTAATTGAAAGTTTGACTTCAATATATTAAACACATTTTACCTTATATTTATTTCCTAAAATCCCTAAACAACTCAAACTTCATTTCTCAATGCACAACTAGAAACATGAAAAATATCATTCTCATGCTGAATTTTAAACTTTGAAAAAGAGATGCCTTTAGGTTTAAATATTGATAAAAAAAAAAAGAAATGTAAATTATGATTCCAATCCTAAGCCCCATTGTTAGAGAAATTTGGACTATACATAATAATATATATTTTATATTTTATACTTTGAGGATTTCCTTACATGTTGCATTTCATTTCTATTATACAAGTTTGAAAGTTTATATGCTCTCAATTAAAAATTTAGAAGCTAACTTACACCATACAATTTAGAATTTGGAGTCTAATCTACATCTAACAACCATATAGTTTTCTAGGTAAATTATACTAAACACTAGTACACATGAGTTTTATAATTAAAAATTTAATTTTTACTTATGAACATGCAAATACTAACATAAATTATAAATACCCATAGGCTTGCATTTCATCCTTTTGGCTTAGATTTACATCCTACAATTCTAATGAAATGACAAGTTTAAGATAATTCCTCCTTATTTTTCAAACATTCAAGCATGCTTTTCTTGTCTTGTGTGATACAAAATAGATTTTGATACAAAATAAAGAACACGTGACCCCTTTTTGATTGAATAATGAAACCTAAGAACCTAAAAAATTACAAAAAAAATCCCATGAAAAGTTTCCCACATTAGCATGTATCTACTTATTGCAAGGAAGTGACTTAGACATTTAAAAGAGAGAATTACTCAAGAAAGTGAGAATTAATGACTATAATGAAACATAACAGAAAAATAAAGGGAATTATTTTAAAGAGAAAATAATTGTGTTCTTGTACATTGAGATAATAATTCATAACTAATCATCATAAATTAGGGTTAGGTAATATTACAATATATTGAATTGTACACTCTCTTTGAGAGTAGGCCAAAATATAATATATCATTATATAATCAATCACAAAATTTACATTCAAGGACATTACATATCTCAAATAATGTATTTGTATCGAGAATACAATGACGAATATGTTATTCAAAAGGTATAAAACACCATGCATATTTTTGTAGTTGGCATTGGAACCCCACAAATCTTGAAGATTACCTAAAAAACCCATTATAGAAGAGAGAAAACATAAATGATGTGTTATGAAGCTTAAAATTTTTAATGAATTCTTTAATAATTTTTGATACAATATACAATGAATAATCATAATAAAGTATAAAGATTAAAATCTAGATGAAACTCTAGGTGAGGGTATAATAAGATCATGATATGTGCGTTAATTATATAAATTGAGACATGAAAAAATATGACCTAAGTAAGATTAAGTATACTAGGGTAAATAGTTCCTAATTTAAAAATAATTACTTGATTTACTTTTTTACTTTAACACCCCTATTAAGTGCAAGGGAGTAGTTAAAATGCATTGATGATGAATACATGTATGGTTCTTCACTACAAGGTTTGATAAGGTACCCATGTATAAGAAAAATACATCTCTTTCACAATTGAATGGAAGAACAAAATATTATACTAAAATAAATTGTGTCCATTTGAAAAAGATAGAGAATGAAATAAAGACTCAAAAATATTCCTGAACTACTTATGTCACATACATGCAATAAAAATCCTCTAAACAAGTGAGAGAACATGAGAGTATGAATCGCCCAAAAAATGTAGTTTTTATGCCCACGATGAGTGCCTAAAAACATAGTAAGATCCACTACCTACAAACAAAAATTCTCTCCTTGGCAAGAAATATATCCAATAGAGACTATGCAATATATTCTCATAATCTAGAAGAATAGGAAATTCAAAATCCAAACGTGTCTTTAAAAATTGATCAAATGTGTACATGTTAAAATTGAGTGATACAAATCAAAAAAAATATGATGAATAATAAAAAAAAGAAGCTTTGAAGATAATGATGATGGAATTAAAGTAATGATGGGTTTGTTATGAAAGTGGTTATACATTTCCTCAAATTAATTTTCCAAATATATAATGTGAGATTCCACAAACAAGAATGCAATGTTTCATAGATATAAATCCTATGTAGGTGTATCTAGAAAATGATGAATTCCTTTTTACATTGAATCGATAGGGAATATGGATGTAGCAACAATAATCTCATTAGGATAAATAGAATATAGAGATGTGATCTTGATAGGATTAATGGGAGCAAGAAGAGTAGTCTTTGTAATATCAAAACATGCAAGAGTTATAATATTATCAAGTTCCTCTAAAGTATCATCACTAAAACATAGATTATCTACATCAGTAAGGGGAATTAGGAAATTTGTAGCAAGATCATTTAGGAATTGGAAGATACATATGTGCCCAACAATGTCTCATGTTTTAGTCCAAAGTGCATAGGGATAATTAAGGTATGACATAGAATACATAGCATTATGAACAACACAAGAATAAACCATCCTACAACATAATCAATAATATTACCCCATTCCAATTTTCTTCCTAGCTATCTACTTCAAATATGAGTCCATAAAGATAAAGGAAAAAAATTAAGCCCCCTAAGATGTGTCAAGATACTATATTTTGAAGACTCATAATTATTTTTATCTAATATTACCATAAAAGGATGAAGGGGGGGACCCATAATACAATTCTCAAAATGATAAAAACTAAAATCAATAATCTCAATACATATGATTTAGCTGAAATGAAGTTATTTTATGTAAAAAATAAATATATATTTAGATGCCAAGATGTCCAAGTAAGGAATAAGAACATGAAATATTGATAAATTGAATAAAATATGCTTAAAGTAAATTGTAGAAAAAGTACATGGATTGTTGAAAGGAGCTATAAGAATCATGAAAATTAGCTATGCAAGAGAGGATTTAACTTCAACCAGTAATACAATGTATTGATACTAAAATTTAGAAAAGTATGAGCATTATTGGAAAATGTTCAAAACCATATTTTTTATTAAAATTATTTAATTTTTTGTTATTTACATGCAAAATACAACCAATTAATACACCTTGAAGCTTCAATAAGTGTAAATTATCTTTGGATAATGTCTATATTACCATCTATAAAATAGTCACATATATTCAAAAGAAAGACATGGGTAAAAACAATCATACCTCTAATGTTCAAACAAAGCTACAACTTAAAACAAAGAACATTATAACCATTAAAAAAAAAAAATGCTGTGTGTTGAGAGAAAAACAAAGAGAAAAGGAGAAACCTGATCATCCAATTTGTCTCATATGTCAGCAAAGTTTGAAATGTCCAAAAAAAAAATCATCCATATTTACCATTTTAACATTAAGATCTTCATTGTCTACAATAAAACGTGTTATTGAACCAACTACAAAGAGTTAACATATATTAAGGTACTTTTATATTAATGTTCACCTTAGTAAATCAATTGATATGTTAGTTCACATTATAATCTACTATACAAAAAAGTATTTTATGTCTAGTTTGAGTGGGAAATTATGTTGATAGATGGTCAGCGCTACCCTCGGGATTCGTGACATGGACTAACCGCCTCTCATGAATCCATTAACTCTAGCAGTTGTATGGGGCATTAATAGGTCGATCTTTTCATGCAACGACAACTGTGGGCCAACAAGTGGTATCAGAGCCAAAGGTGTTGAGTTCGAATAAACTCGGGTAATGCTGAGGGGGGGTTTGTTGATAGATGGTCAGCACTCCCCTCGGGATTCGTGACATGGACTAACCGCCTCACGTAGATCCATTAACTCTGACAGTTGTATGAGAAATTAACGCATCAATCTTTTGATGCAACGGGAGCTGTGGGCCAACAAATTAGCATTTCTTTATTTCAGCAGTTTGTCAAATAGCTACTCTTCGATTTGTTACGGCTACTCTTTACATTACAGTCGTTTGCTAAAGCTTAAACTGAACTTTGCTGGGTTTCTGTATTCTAGTTGATAGTCGTATCTAAGCTGCTTGGTTGGTTGTTGGTGGTTGGTTTGTATGTTTTATTTTTTGTGTTCCACTCTAACACACGCCGTCCTTGCCATGGCTTTGCGTAAACTCCACTGTTAAGTGTTGGCTTTTGCAAAGCCAATAAAAAATTTAGGGTTGACAAAACCTGCTCGAAGATATTAGGATTGCATTTCACTTCTCAATATTTAATTCCAACATAAGGTCAACAATAAGTATTAAACATTAACGATTTGTTGGAAACACGCGTGTAATAAAGAAGTCAAACTCCATTAACAATAATATGCAGCCTTTCAGAAAGATATCTAAGTTTGTTGGTTGCAGAGCCAATCTTCAAAACCGAACTCAAAGTCCAAACTATATAATGTCTCAAGCTTGCACAGTACAAGGCAGAAAAATTCATAAGATTTAAGAAGCGTTTGACCTTGATGCGCATCCTTCAAATGTTTTAACCCATAATAGAAAGGCACAAAATATAAATAACAAACCTGCAACTCCATTCAGCTTTCATGAGGAATGCGTGGAGTTTAACGATGAATAAGATATTGCACCTTCATCTCTATCCATTATACTATCACATGGTGAAATTATTAATAATGTATCATATCACTGGTCGCTTCATAGATGTAATAGTGAATATAAGTCGATTCATGTAATTATGGTTGATTCGTGGTTTCATATAATATTTATTCAATAAGATCTTTAATAGAGTATCAAATTTAGGTTATATATAATAGTTACAATGGTATAATTTATGATGCGATATGATGCATTATCTTAAACTTAAAAATTGAGTAAAGAGAAGAAACAGATTTATTTTACTATAAGATAAATTTAGCAAGATTTTTGATAAATCTTGGATTGAACAAGATTAAGTTACTTCTTTTATATTATAGTAATGTGTCAAATTCATAATATTAAGAGATGCATATCAAATTCTTCCAAAACTTGTTAATTTCATCATAGATATATATCCACTCATATTTTGAAACATCTTTCACATAAAATTATCTTAAATAATATTTACAAAATAATCAAGAAACAACAAGAATATTAAGGAAAGGATTAGACATTATTGTGTCACAAATAATTCAGAAGAACTGCTTCAAACATGAACATCCCTAAAGAGTGTGTCTTCTCTTCTATATACTTGAACTCTTTTCACATGAGATTTTCCGTTATAAGTTATGCCATTTTACACCTTTCTTATTGATTCATTCTTTTTTTGTATCTAACAGTTATGGTACTTATCAAATCATATGCCACTTTTCATTAATTCCCATTTTGGGGGGGGTAAAAGGCATATAACCTATATATTATATTATAATAAATTTAATATTTACAAGTAAAAGCCAAAATGATCATGATAACCAACAAATTTTGTTGGTGATTACAATGATAGTGCAAATATTTATTGCACCAACTTATGAAGCCACAAAAAATACATTGCACTAGCCACCCTCTTGCTCGTTGTTCATGTCACAGTGACATAAGAAGAAAGTCCAAACAACAATGGCCAAGTCTTCTTCAAACCTGTCGGTGATTGGCCATTGGCCTTACCCAAAACCTTTAACCATTCTTGACACCATCACAAGCCAATACTCTGCCCACCAAAAAATTTAGCCATGAAGCACCCACTTTGCACTAAGTTTTTGGCTGTCGAGGATCGCCCTAACAACTTATTGAATAGTTGTCATTCCACATGATGTAAGCTATCCTCATGAACTACAAAGCCCAAAATTTACATTCACAAGACTAGAAATCTTTAGCCCTTGCAGACATCAGCCTTCAAAGAACCAACTTATTGCTTTCTTCTCTTCATGTTAAGGAATAAACCTTAGCACTAACCCACCATGCCCAAAGCCAAACTTGCTTTCAAAAAATTTAACCATAGAGCAACAACTTTGCACTAAGCTATCAGAGCTTGAGGTTCAACCTTACACCTTACCAGAAACATTGTTGAAGAACAAAGAAGTTGTAGACCATTATTGTATGATGACTACTATAGTATTGAAATGAAGAACCTCCTTTGAAATAGATGGTGATTAGGATGAAGAAGAAAAAAACTCGCATGATGGCCACCAATGATAGCACTCAAAAAAATGATCAAACATAAAACTAAGGAAAATATTTAACTATTGAAATATACAAATGGTATGCGAATCTACATGAGTGACCCCAACCACACTACTCAACCATGCAAGATGAAAGCCAAAAATACAAGTACCAATAGTTTGAAGAGGATTGATCAAGTGAAAATAGAAAGTCACTTCTATAAAATAGGATTGCAAGAGTTCCCATATGGTAAATTCTCCATCTCACTCAAATACATGGGTAATAAACTTGTGCATCTACCTAGTACATATGAACAAAAACTAGATACATAAATCACTCAAAAATGAAATCAAGGAATCATTAGCATCAATTTTAGAACCCCCCCATGATGCAGACAAATGAGAGCCATGAAAAGTCCACTAAAACTATGTGTCTCCAAGAAGTGCATGAAGGAGAACAATGAACATTTGAATGATACCCATGAAAGTACCTGCAACTAAAAAAGGGTGTGCAAACCAAGGCACACCACAAGTCAAAAATCACTAGTTTCGGTGTTTTCATGGAAAGGACACTCACTTGAAAAATGTGCGATGGAAAAAGGCACTACACAACCCCCCATGACACTTTCTAACATAGTGTAAGTTTAAAAAAGCACAACAAGATGTACAAAAGTACCCAAAAGTAAGTACAATTTAATGGCACTTAGTGCATCTACAAAAAGAGAAACTACTTACAAAAGATTTATAAAATATGTAAATAAGACAAAAATGCTCGAAATACATGTAGAAAAGCAACAAATTATTCATCCCATACAAACATAAATCTTCTAAGAGATAAAAGGTATAGGTAATTCACTAAAATGTGAAAACAAAAAAACTAAACAAAATGTACTTGAAGAAAAATCTATAAAAAAAGCATAGATAGCTACATGAAGAGCTCTAAAAAGGCCTTTCTAACACCACAAGAATCATGAAAATATAGAAATTGGTCTAAATTTATGAGATTGATAGTGAAAAAACCAAATGTTAAAATTATAGGCTACAAAATCTCCAAAAGAATTGGTGTTAAGACAAACACAACTAGAAAGTTTGCAAAACCAGCTTTTTGATGATATCTTATTCACATAATTTTGATATCATACATCTAATTTATGACCAAAATTTAAAAAAATCTTTCTTAAGCCAAATGAAGGCTAGGAGAGGGCCTATTGGGTGTTTGTACTATTGATGTCCTATTGATATCAACATTATATTAGTGGAATATTCTAGGGAATATTCCCCTCTACCAGAAAAAGTGTTAGACCTCAAAAAATTAAGATGATTATGAAATATTCAATGGATTCCATGGAATATATTGCACAAATTCTTAGAAACCATAATCCTAAAAGTGGTTGGAATATGCCTTCCTAGATTTGTCGTGAACAAAGAAAGTAGTTTGCAAAGTCCATGTAGGGCCAAAATATGGTGACATGGTAGAACGATCATTGGCTTGGGTAATTAGACGTTAGGTGGTGGTTATAAAGTCATCACTGGTGGCAATATAGGCCATCTTCCAATCACTAGATGAAAAATTACAAGGTTTATAGGGGCACTCATTAGGAGGAATAAACTATTGCTATTTGAATGAAAAACATCAAACATCTAATAAATGAGATGGCATCTTATATGGGCCCACAGGGGCCTACACACATAGGTAACCTAGAAGTACCCAATATTTTAATTCTCCCCTGGCTATAGATATTTTAAAAACAACTTTTTGATTAAATTTATTTTTCTTACAAATAAAAATACAGATTTTTTAAATGCCCAACCTATGATTTTTTTCCCTTTTTGTGCGGAGTCATACAATACAACCTATAATGCATTGTATGGTAGTCATGAGGTGTATGTCCTATAAGGCCTCAACAAAATCCATATTGTACAACTTGTAAGTGTTTGTATGATATTTGTACAACTCTTTTTCTCCCCAGAAGCTCCATACATTGAAATAGGGAAAATTTATAGTAAAAATTTGTCTAGTTAACCTTTTAAATGGAATGGTGGGCTCTATTTTATTCCAAAACCTACAAAAATATGAAGATTCCATATTTGACATGTCTATAACCCTAGTGAAAGAAAACCCTCAAAATTCAACAAGGGTTTTGTTGAATCTACCCTATGATACCATATTAATATTATGAAAACGCACAAGAAACATGATCAAATATCAAATAAGAACACTTTCCGCACAAGAGAGTTGTAAACAATGATTTTATGTTTCCTCAACAAGAAAAAATTAGGAGTGATGAGCTATGATCTTTCACTAAACTTTTAGAGAGGTTTGTAATAAAACAAAGAGTTCTTATAAGAGAAAACCCTAAATTAGAAATTGATTAGATCATGACAATTGTTGATATCACATGTGATGAGACATTATGATCTTATAATAGCTCAATCTAATAAAAGGAAAAATACTCCTAAGTTTAGCTTAAGTGCATCAAGTGAAATTAGCCTAATAATAAATTAGAGATTAATTAATTACTAGCTAATGAATTATTACTCTAACAATTATTTATTTAGGGCCTTATTACATGTATTTTAAACTATTTTTTTTCTTTTAAATTTTATTAGCATTAGCTATTTGGTAAAAAAATAGGAAATAATTTTCTTAGGAAGTTCTAAAACATGTGGTGTGTTAGAAATTACCCACATTGATATCTTTGGCCTTAGGGATGTACACTCAATAAGTGAATCCTCATAATATACCTCTTTAACTAATGTTTTTTATATACATGCTTGGGCATATTCTCTTAGGAATATTTTGAGGTGCTTATCAATTTAAATGAATTTAAAACACTTTTAGTTCAAACCTAATTTATAAGAAGATAAAGGTGCTAAAGTTTGGTAATTTTGATAAGTTTCACATATTGCAACTACACTAGAATATTGTTAGATGAATAACAACACAATATACAATATAGAGAGATATAGTAGCTTTAAAATGTTGAATAAAACCTTTCTATATTGAGCTAAAATATTTTTGAGTAGTCCTAGTTTAGGATAAGAGTTTTGTACTAAAATATTTAAGAATTCTTGTTATTTAAGAAATAAGTCCATGACTTCTATAATTTAGGATTATTTGGGAATATTTTATTGTGATTATTCTGTGCATATTGAAAAGGATAATTGGTTCAAGTTTGATGTAGTGCAGGGAGATAATCAAACACCAATCACAATTACAACTGATTTAAACAATCCTTCAATTATAAACCCTAACTAGGGTGATTTCTCATACAACTTCACAAATTCCCTTATAGGTCTGCAAACTCGGTTTCTTAAGCATAACTCTTTGTGAAGACCTCAAACCCACTAAAAATTTACCATTTTAGATACCCATTATGGCAAAATTTAACTTATCTCCAAATCACTTAGGGTCACTTTGGACCAACACCCTTGAATCAAGGCTACTACACTATCCTCTTTAGCCAATTAGGCCACTTTAACAAAACAACACCTCTCCAAACTTTCTTCGAAGCCTAAGTCTCTATTGAAAGAGCCTTACTAGACCACTAAACCTCAGATTCCACAACTTTTAATTAGAGAAATATCTTCCAAGACACCTAATCACCAAACCCTCCTTTTATACTAGTTTGAAGGGATTTATTGAAAATCACTACTCCAAGCTTCTACCCAACCAACCAAGACCTCAAATACCTCTAAATGTGTCTTCCCATGCTTAATTAACCTTCAAAATTTTCTTCCCCAATATTTTTCCACAATTACCAACCTTTAACTACCAAATTCCACCAAAAACACATAAATTTGACAGCTAGGGAATCACACTAAACCCCTTAAATGGCCTCCCCTACTCTTGAAACCCCATATACACCTAAAAATACCATATTACACCCATTCCACCAAGCTACAACAAAATCTAATGATGGAATGGGTGTTTATTGCATTTTAATTGACTTCAAACCCTTAAACAAGGTATTACAGACCGCCTCTGGTGTTTTGACTCTTAAACCCTTCTCACCTAATTAAATCACTTAAAACCAAAGAAAAATTGAAGCTAACACATATCTCCAATGAATCATAGGAACCTTGAATCAAGAACCAACTGTATGGGCAAGTACAAAAATTGCAACAACAATATTTAATGGAAAACACATAGAATTTCAATGAAACAAAGAAGTTTTTATTGTTTAAGCTTCACAAACAACTCTCCAACATCTGCCTCAAGGTTCTCCATCATATTTAATTTTTTTTCCCTCCAAAAAAATTTCCTTAACCAACTTTTGAACACCCCTAATCGTTTGAATTCCTAAACTTACACTTTTGCATTTTTTGCAACTTTTGAATATGTCAACATTTTACAAGATTTGCAATATTTGTACAATGAACTCTAAATTGACCTCATAAGCCCATTAAATTAATAAATGTTCTATTATGAACTTTTTTAAAAGGAAAAAATCAAAACACACCTAAAACCTATCACAAGACCTCATTTGACCACATTTTCAAAAATGATGAACATGGTGCCATGCACCAAAGTTGAACTTCAAGGATAAACAATACATATTTGTTTTTTCATGGAAATGTGAAAGGATAAAATATTACAAATTTATTACCTAAAACGTTCCTTACTCAAGGAATTTCATATTTAGTTTTAGAAAAAATAGGAAAGAGTAACTAAACAAAAATGAGAGAGATAAGGTGCATTCTAAACAAAAAATAGAACAATATGATGGATTTTTAAATAAATATTTAAGTGTGCATCATACCATGGAAGGAAAGGAAAGTGAATTTATTATAAACCTTAAGAAAGAATGATATGTAGAATTTGTAGGAAATTATCTACTAGTGAAATTTATGAAAAGGTCTATGAGGTAATAGAAGTTATTATTTTATAATGTGTAATAATGATGAACCACAACCTATAGGGGAAGCTATCTTTTGTAAAGAGAAGAAGTCTTAGAAAATTTTCATAAAAGAGGTGATAGAGAAATTACAATATAACAACACTCGAGACTTGGTTGATCTACTTAAAGGTAGCAGATGCATTAGCTACAAGTGGGTGCTGAAGAATAAATTTATAGAAGATAGTATATTGGAAAGGTATAAGGTATCAATGGTGGTATATGGGTATTCCCAAGTAAATAAAATATATTTTTTGGATATGTTTTCTCACATATATCTAATTTGAATTATTTTAAGATATTATAATCTATACCTAGAACTTTTAATTTTGGAGTAAGTAGATGGATTTCAAGATAATATTATTACAGTTATATTTAAAGGATAAAATATATATTATTTAGCATAAATAATTAAATTTAATGGGAAAAAAAACCTAGTTTATAAATATAAATGTCTCAAATTACCTATGTATGCAATATTACATTTGTTATTCAATTACATTGGAACTAGGTTTTCTAAGAAGTTAATTTGATAACTAGGTGTAATACACTTAGATTACAGGTAGGACATTAATAAAAAAATAGATGAATTTATTTTTCATACTATGAATGTGACACCAATATAACACAATACATATTTACAAGCATCAATTGTCAAAAAAAAACCATGGAAAATGAGGTATATGCGAACCAACAAAGAAATAGATAAGATAACTAAAATAACTACTACATCATAGGCTATACTCACCATGACTAACTCAAACAATGATATTTGGTGGACACCTAAGGTTCTTGTGCCAACTTATAAACCTCGAACCTTAAATACCTAACCACTTTGTATGCATCTAAAGGTTTATATAAAGATAATAAAAGCATACATCAATTGGTATTTTGAAGTACTTTAACTTTAATTTATTAAAAACACTTGACCTCAAAATTTAGTTTCCAAAATCACTAAACAATTCAAACTTCATTTGTCAATACAAAAATAGAAACATGTAAAATATCATTCTCATGGTAAATTCTATTCTTTTCAATGTAGGATCCCTAAGGTTTAAATCTTGATAAAAAATGTGACATGTAAATTATTATTCCAATACTAAACCCCATTGTTAGAGAAATTTGGACTATAGAGCCTAATATGTATTTTAAGTTTTAGACTTTGAGGTTTTACTTACATAGTGCATTTCATGTATATTATACAAGTTTAAAATCCAATATACTCTCATTTCAAACTTTAGAAGCTAAATTACACCATATATATTAAAATTTGGAGTATAATCCAAATCTAACAAGCATGAAGATTTTTAGTAAAATAATAAACACTTGTAGACATTAATTTAAGACTTTGAAATTGAAGTTGTGCCTAAGAAAATGAAAATTTTAACATAAATTACTAAGTTCCCATAGGATTGGATTTCATCCTTTTTCTTAGATTTATATCGTACAAGTCTAGTGAAACCACAAATTCTATGAAAAATCCTCATTATTTCTCAAACATTCAAGCATGGTTTTCTTGTTTTATGTGATAAAAAAATGGATTGTCACAAAAAATAAAGAACACATGGTCCATTTTTACTGGAACATAAATACCATGAAAAAATTCCTAGAGTAGCATGGATCTACTTATTCCAAGGAAGTGACAAGACATTTAAAAGAGAGTCAATTACTCAAGAAAGTGAGAATTAATTAATATAATGCAACACGCCAAAAAAATAAGGGAAAATATTTTAAAGATAAAATAATTATGTTCTTGTACATTGAGACAATATTTCATAACTAATCATGATAATTTTAAATTAAGCCATCATAAATTAAGTTTAGGTAAAATTAAAATTAATTAGATTTCACACAAATATGATATACCATTATATAATCAATTACAAAAATTTCATACAATGAACTTAAATATCTCAAATAATGTATTTTTTTCTCAAAAGTATAATATGGAAAATAAAATATTTACAAGGTATATAACTCCATACACATTTTTGGATTTGATGTTTAAACCCAATGAATCTGAAATGTTTCCAAGAAAAACCATCATAGAAGAGAGAAAACATAAATTATGTGTAGTGAAGTATAAGAATTCTATGGAATGAATTAATGATTTTTTGATACAATATACAATGAATAATCCTTAATAAAGGATAAAGATTAGAACCTAGATGGAACTCCAAGTGAGGATATAATATGATCATGGCATGTGCCTTAATTATATAAATTGTGACATGAAAAGATCTAACGTAAGTAATCTTAAACATAATAGTGTAACTAAGTCCTAAATAAGAATTAATTAGGTGATTTACCTTTATACTTTAACACCCCTATTAGGTAAAACTTAGGGAGTAGCTAAAATGCAGTAATGGTGAATATGTGGAAGGGTCTTTGCTACAAGGTGTGATGAGGTACCCATGCAGAAACAAATACCTCTCTTGAAATTTAGTGAAAGAAAAAGACCTTATATTAAAAATAATTATGTCCAACAAAGTGGAAATGAAATAAATATGTAATAGTGAAAGACTGAAAGGAGGACTCAACATGATTCCCCAAGGACTATTTATTTCACATACATACATAGAAAATACTTGATCAACAAGAGAGAAAAAATGAGAGTATGAATCCCCCCACCAAAGTATCTTTTGTGCAAATTATGAGTTCTTAAAAACATAATACAATCCACTACCTACAAACAATAGTTATTTCCTTATGAATATAAACATATCTAATAGTGATTATAGAAAATATTCTCATAATCTAGATAAATAGGGAATTCAATTCCAAATGTGTGTCTTTGAAAACTGATCAAATGTGTAAATTTCAAAATTAGGTGATACAAATTGAAAAACCTATGAAGAAGGATGAAAAATGAGCTTCAAAGATGATGATGCTGATATAAAATTTGTGATGGGTTTATCATGAAAGGGGATATTGATTTCTTCAAATTAATTCTCCAAATATATAATATGATACTCCACAAAAAAGAATTAAATTTTTCATAGTGAACCATAGATTTTAAGAGGTTAGTGATGCTATGACTCTCTTTTGTTAAATTAGGGTCTTTCACCTAATGAAAAGAGATAGATCCCACACCCAAAAAATCTATGTGGTTCACTCAAACTAAGATATGTATGATTAATTTAAAACTAAATGAAATGATCTAAAGGAAACTAGATGATGAAATTGATTGACTAAGTATGCAAAACCTAAGAAATGTAACTTGTTTTAAAACACATTGTGTAATGCAGAAACACCTAGAAATGAATGCAAACTATAACAAAACTTGACGAACCTGAAAGTGTGCACCTGGAATATGGATGGAGACTAGAAATGGCTTATGAAATGCTGCTAATGTTTATTTTTAGGCCTAGTGGGACTCATTCACCATCCTGCATGAATCAGTCATAGTTCTACAAAACTGTTCTAGAACCTGTTTCAAACAAAAGGGTATCTAAAAATGTAGAAACTAAAAAATGATCTTGGAATGGGACTCATTCACCACCCATGGCTAATGAGGCCACTTTTTAATTTTTGAATATTCAAAAGTGGAAGCCGGAGCTTTCAGTCTACATTTTAGACTTCTCTACGTGTGGTTTTGAAACTATCAGATTCGGGCTTGAAAATGACTTTTTGTTGGTATTTTGACTTGAAAAATGAAGATAAGACCTAAAAATATGTGTGACTTGATCCTTAATGATTTCCAAGCTTCCAAGAGGCCTAAATATGCAAACACACAAGACAAGAGAGAGAAATGTTGAATGTTAGAGCATGGGGGTTTGCCTTGGTCAAACCCCTTTTAGATAATTAAACCATAATGATGAAAGAATGGAATGAAACATTCAATAATGGAGTTGATTATCTTGCCATGATGATTAATCCTGAATGTCTACAACAAAACATGAAAAATTTTCCCTTCAATGTTTAAAAATTGTTATCTTAATGCCTTGAAATGGTGAAGCCCTAACTTGTTTGACTTGAGATGGAAGAATGATGGATGAATAATGAAGACTGAATGTTATTTAGGGATTAGAGATGTGATTGTATAGGAAATCCACCTTATTAGCCCAAAAATTGGATCCCTGAGGCCGACATGTAAAAATAATAAACTTAAATTTTAATTTTCCTTGCTCAAAGGTCAAAAGTGGGCAAAATAGGACTCATTATCCCCCCATGGTGAACGGGTCCCACCTAGATGGGACTGATTCACCATGGATAGTGAATGGGTCCCACAACGGCCATTTTGATAGCCAAGATGCCAAGAGATAAGAAAATAAGGTTTATATTGTGACTTTGTTGAGTTTTTCATCAAATATTGCCTCAAGATGCACAATATGGGTTAATAGGGGCCTATTAGTGATGATGTAAAGGTTAAATAGGGTTTGGGACACATAATTCAATGTGAAAGTGTGATTAAATATACTTTACAACATGAAAATGAGGTCCACATAGCCTAGAAAGGCACAAGAACTAATGTGAATGTGCAAGACACATTACAACACTAGTTTAACATTAAGTTTAACTTACAAGCCTTCTAAATTGATGTGATAATGTTAGTAAACACATTTTATAATGTTGAATTAGGGATAAATGGGTTTATTAAGTCTAGAAAAGCATGAAAGTCCTTTACAACACTTTACAACACCTTTACAAGACATTGATAAAAGTATGTTATTCAATTTGCAAGGGTGCAAGACCTAGTGTGGATGCATAAAATGACTCACAAAACCTAAATAAAGGTGTCATTAATTCATTTATCATGAATTATTCCCATGTCAAGCAAGTTACCTTTTTTCTATGGTACATTTAGCCCCCACTTTAGTGAGAGGATGAACTTGGTTCAAACTCACACTAAAGTAGACATTCAATAGAGATCCGAGTGTACAGATACATATGACAAAGAACAATAAAAATAAAGGGAGGTTGGGAAAGCCCCCAGGATCCAAGTTCCTAAGTCAAACCATCAAGATACATAATCAAGCAATGGCAAGAACTAGGAAGAAAAGAAATATGAAAATGAAAAGGTGGATCAAGCTTTGATCATTTGTCTAGCTAGTTGTGGATTATATATAGGCTTGTTTTTTTGGAAAGAAAATACATAATCACTCTAGGGTGACAAAACTCTTGGTTGTTTTCTGGGTGAGAAATCCCAAAAGTATACTCACTCTAGGGCCATATAACTTCTGGTTGTCCACGGGGTGAGAAATCCCAAAATGTGAGACACATACAGTCGATATGTTCTCACAAACACACAGGTGGATATAGGGAACATTCATGCTTCAGAATGGGCTATCTCACTCAAACCATACCAAATTTATACCACCTGATAACTTTAATAAGGTGCCACAAAGGAAAATGGTTTTTGATCTCTATGAGTTAAGAAAAACTTTGTATGCTTAACACTTATAGAAATTGTTAATGCAAGATAGTGCAAGGATTATTTAAAGAGATTTTACTTAGTTCATGCAAGGTGTCATCTTAGGGAACATAATGATTAATGTTTCAAAGAGAGGATGTTTCAAAAGAAATATCATGCTCTTAGAGGGAATCTAGCCCAATGACTCCACCAAGAGAAAGGATGCATCGCAAGAAGAAATCACACAATGAAATGTGAGCAGTTATGTATTCCCCCAATTTAAAGCAGTTGTGAACACCAGTGCTATGAGAAATTGCTTTAAAGTAGAAGAAGAGGACATGAGAGCTTTCTTGGAAGTCCCTATGCCAAGTCATATGATTTCAAGAAGCTAAGTTCTGAAAAAGAAAAGTATGTCACAGGCGAGCCAACTTAAGGCACGACATCCACATCCAAAGCTTGCTCTTATGTATTCATGAAAGGTTGATGACTAGCCAAAGGAGGCAACCACAAGTGACATATGAGGAAAAGGCTTGGTAAACCCCTTGCCCTCATTGACTGTAGTACAAAGGTGAGCTGAAATGATTGATGAAATGTAGGAAAGAGTGAAAATTTGGTATCAATTAAAGGAATTAGGTGCTCCCACAAAGGGAAGCATACCAAACTCCTGAAAAATGTTGGATTTTACAACTCAGAGCCTTAGATTCATTAGTGGAATGACCATGAACTCTATGATAGGCACAAAATGAAGTCTTGGAATAACATTTCTTATGAGTTATGGGAGGGAGGGTGATCAAATGATCTTGGAGGAGTCTTGACAAGATACCCTCTTGATCAATGGTAGAAGGTGGTCTTGTGATTTTAATCAAAGATACATCTTGCTTAGTAGTAGGTTTTATACTTACAATTCTCACTTTTGTAGGAGAAGGGAAAATCTATCAGATGCAAATCATTGGTGTCTTGTGAGATGACATTGAAATTAAGTGAAGAATTCATTTTTTGTGTCATATTGTGTAAAGGATGATGTTCAAGACCACTAGTTTTAAGGAGTTCAGGATGGACAATTGTTAAGGATGATTTAGGAGCATGTTCTGTGAGATTGTTGATGTTGAGGGAAGGCTTGGTGATCTCTATCAAAGGACAATAACCAAGACCATGAGTGGTTTGTTGTGTGATAGGTTCTATAGGGTTGTCCATACCTTGTTCATTAGCACCACATCCTTATCCACTATATCCAAGTTGTTTCATAATTTCATAACCTTTTCCATAAAGATTTTTCATTTCTTTGGAATCGGGTGGTTGTTTGTTATTGTGTTCATCAAAGGTTGTTGTGTAGTTTGTGTCTTTGTCTAAAGTGGTTGAGGTGGATGCTTTCAAAAAATCATCCAAATTTTGTGTTGACAGTGTTGTTGTGTCTTTTCCCTTATTTGAATCTTTGTGGATTATTTTGTATTTGGCAATGAAGTCATGTTTGAGATCGAAGGAATCCCAATCATTGGCTAATAACTTTGTGTGTTGTGTAAGTTGTTGTTCATTGTTGTTTTGTTGAATGAGTTCCACTTGTGTAGGTGATGTTGATGTGTTTAAGGAATTTTCTTTATTTTTCTCAATTTGTAAGACACTATCAAGTTCAAAATCAACATCAAGTGTGTGGACTATTTTGTTGTAGATGTATTTCATTTTATGATGAAGAGTGGAAGGCACACCTTTCATTGCATGAATCCACTATCTTCCTAAGGTGAGATTGCATGAAAGTTCATAAGGCATAACATGGATTGTTGTATTCAAGGTGACCACTCTAGTGGTAAGAGGCATAATGATTACTACCCCTAGTGGTTTCTTTTCAACAATGTCAAATCCCTTAATAGAGAAAGGATTAGGCCAAATGGTTGATTGATCAATTCCAAGCCTATCCAAAAGGCTCACACTACACACATTAAGGGAAAAACTAATATCTACAAGAGTTCTCTTTATCCCTTTTTTTTATTGCGCTATGATCATGAAAGCTTCATTTTGTTTTTGTACATCCAAAGGGGAGTTCACTTTGGTGGAAAACAATGTCAACATTTGGTCCTTGAACCATGGCTGCTATATTAGTTGGTGGCACATGAGAAGGGACATGAACTTGTTGTGATAGTGAGGGGAGGCTTGAAGAAGGTCCCACAATGATATCTTAGCAGGATTATTCTTAAGTTTCTCGACAAGATCATACTCCTTGTGACCTAGTAAGAAAGGGTTTGGTGGGATACGATTAGGAAATGGTAAGGGTGTTGGTGTCGGTTGTTGTGGTTATAGATTATTGTGAGCGTTATATGTATGAGCAACAATATTATAACTAGGTTGCTGCAACACATTAGTTTGAGGAGGGTAAAGGATAAGTTAAGGTTTAGTTTGAGTTGGTTGTTTGTGTAAAGTTGGGTAGAGAATTAGAGGGTTGTTAGGGTGTCCCATGGGGTATGTATGAGGTCCACTAATCAAGGGGGGTCTAATGGACACTTTCACATTCATAACCTTAGCGGTATTGGTTTGATGTATCTGTAATAAAGGGCAATCAAGATCCACTTGTTTAGTGTAGGAAGACACATTATTAGTGTTGTCGCATTCTAGCACCATGATGTTCTACATAGGAGAAGAGTTTTTAGGAGAAGAACAAGCGACATGTGCTTGACAAGTAAGGCTTGGTTCTTCCACAATAACTTAATTTCCAATAGGGGAATGAGCAATGATGGGGTTATGAAGAAGGGGATGATTATGAGAATATTTTAATTGAGTGTCCATTTTCTTTAAGGTCCCATTCTCTTATTCCATATTATCTACCCTAATAGGAGAGCTTGTAATATGTGCATCCAAGTTTGAGGTTTGTAAAGTAGCTTCATCACAAGTGGGGGAGGCATCAAGAGAAGGACCACTATGGTTTTCAAATAGATTTTCCCAAATGGGAGGAGCATTAGGGAAGGGAGGATCAAGGGTTTCATGAGTAGAGATGTCTTCTAACACCAACCTATCCTCTTTACATTGAAGAGGGATATTAGGAGATGGAAAATTTTGATTGTCATGGTTAGGGAGACTAGGTAAGGTGATATTTAGAAATGTGTCTATGATCCCATTTTCTTGTTGTATAACATTTTCCAAAGGGGAATTAGGAGATGGACAATCAAGACCCTCAAGACTTGTAACTTTCTTCACCAAGATACCTTCATCACTAATAGGAGAGATATCGGGAGAAGAACAAGTATGTGTGTGATGATTTTCTATACTTCCATTTGCACCAATGGGTCATGTAATGATTTGGTTAGGACTAACATGTTCCTCATTGTTGTAATCAAAATCTAACTCATAAGAGGGGATGTTATGCTTATAAAATCCATGTTTAATCAAATCAAAGGAACGTCTAAAGAACATGTTATGAAAAAGTAAATAAAGTGATTATATGTAATTTCCAAATGTAAAAAAAAGTAAGTTGCTGATTATAATATGCAATAATCTAAAACATGACATGTGGGATATGTAAATGTGAAATGAAGCAATGCATGAAATGAGCTATTTTAAGCTAGATCTAACAAAATGAATGCTAAAAAAACTCATATAACTAATATAGGTAGGTAAGGGCACCAAAAAAAAGCATAAAACCAAAGTTTTTAGTTCTATAAAGGGCAGTTTCAAGGGTGAAAAGGGATTGATTCGCCCAAAGTGGCAAATGAGTCCCAATATGGACTTTTTTCAGAATTTTCAGAAATTTTTTAGTGATTTTTATGGTTTTTGAGTGATATGATGTAGAACTAAGTTAAAAATGTAGAATTTCAAAAAAATTAAATGAATTTAGATGCCAAAAATGCAACCTAAATGCACTTTTCTATGAATGCAAAATTTGAAACCTAGGATGCAAATGAATTTATGCAAGTCCTAATGCAAAGTAAATGCAAGGCTAGATCTATGATAAAGGACTCCAAATTAGAAAAGAGAGGTATTCAAAAAGAAGGTTCACCAAAAGCAACCATATATTTTAAGAGGTTGGGGATGTTATGACTCTCTTTTGTTAAATTAGGGTCTTCCAGCTAATGAAAAGAGATAGATCCCACATCCAAAAATCTAGGTGGTATGATGAAGTTAAGACTAAATTCAATGATCTAAATGAAAATAGATGATGAAATTGATTGATTGAGTATGCAAAATCTAAGAAATGTGAATTGTTTGAAAACACATTGTGTAATGCAAAAACACCTAGAAATGAATGCAAACTATAATAGAACTTGACGAACCTGAAAGTGTGCACTTGGAATATGGATGGATACTGGAAATGGCTTCTGGAATGTTGTTCATGCTAATTTTTAGGCTTGGTCAGACTCATTCGCCATTCTGGGTGAATCAGTCCTAGTTTTGCAAAACTATTTCAGAACCTTTTTTAGACAAAAGGATATCTAGAAATGCAAAAAACCAAAAAATGACCTTGGAGTGGGACTCATTTTCCACCCATGGTGAATGAGTCCACTCTTGAATTTCTGAATATTCAAAAGTGAAATCTAGAGCTTTTGGTTTGCATTTTAGACTTCTTCAGGTGTCTTGTTCTAAAACTATCAGATTTGGGCTTGAAAATGACTTTTTGTTGGTATTTTTACTTGAAAAATGAAGAGAAGACCTAAAAAATGTTACAACTTGATCCTTAATGATTTCTAATCTTCCAAGAGTCCTAAATCTGCAAACAAACAAGACAAGAGAGAGAAATGTTGAATGTTAGAGCATGGGGGTTTGCCTTGGTCAAACCGCTTTTAGGTAATTAAACCAAAATGATGAAAGAATGGAATGAAAAATGTAATAATGGAGTTTATTACCTTTCCATGATGAGTGATCTTGAATTTTTGTAATAAAACATAAAGAATCTACCCTTGAATGTCTGAAAATTGTTATCTTAATGCCTTGAAATGGTGAAGCCCTAACTTTTTTGACTTGAGATTGGAGAATGATGAATGAATAATGAAGAATGGATGTGATTTAGGGATTAGAGAGGTGATTTTATAGTAAATCCAACTTATTAGCCCAAAAATTGGACCCCTAAGGCTAACATGTAAAAATAATAAACTTAAATTTCAATTTTTCCTGCTCAAAGGTCAAAAGTGGGCCAAATAGGACTCATTCACCACCCATGGCGAATGGGACCCACCTGGATGGTACTGAGTCACCATGGATGGTGAATGGGTCCCATAGTGGCCATTTGGACAGCCAAGATGTCCGAAGATAAGGAAATAAGGTTTATTTTGTGACTTTGTTTGGTTTTTCATCAAATATTGCCTTGAGATGCACAATATGGGTTAATAGGGGCCTATTATTGATTATTTAAAAGTCAATTAGGGCTTGGAGCATAGAATTCAATGTGAAAGTGTTATTAAATACACTTTACAACATTAAAATGAGGTCCACATAGCCTAGAAAGGAACAAGAACCAATGTGAATGTGCAAGACACATTACAACACTAGCTTAACATTAAGTTTAATTCACAATCCTTCTAAATTGATGTGATAATGTTATTAAACACATTTTATAATGTTGAATTATGGATAAATGGGTTTATTAAGTCTAGAAAAGCGTGAAAGTCCTTTACAACACTTTACAACACCTTTATAAGACATTGATAAAAGTATGTTATTCAATTTGCAAGGGTCCACGACCTAGTGTGGATGTATAAAATGCCTCACAACACCTGAATCAAGACCTCATTAAGTCCAATTTATCATGAATTATTCCCATGTCAAGCAAGTTGCCTTTTTTCTATGATACACATAGATATGAATCCTACATAGGTGTATCTAGAAAATGATGTCTTTTTGCACTGAACCAATAAGGACCATGGATGTAGAAACACTAATCTCATTAGGATAAATAGAATAGAGATATGTGATCTTGATAGGATGATTAGGGGAAAGAAGAGTAGCCCCTATAATATCAAAATATGCAACCCCTGCAAAATTATCAAGTTCCTGTAAAGTATCATCGTTAAAAAGGTAGATGATCTACATCACTAAGAGGAATTACAAAATTTGTACCAAGATCATTTTGAAATAGAAAGATACATATGTCTCCAACACTCTCTCAAGTTTTAGTCCAAAGTGCATAGGGACAACTAAGGTATGATATAGAATACATAATGTTATCATCAACACTGGAACAAACAAATCCTACAACATGATAAATAATATTACCCCATACAAATTTTCTTCCTTGCATATCTACTTCAAATATGAGTCCATAAAGATAAAGGATAAAAAATAAGCCCCCTAAGATGTGTCAAGATACTCTATTTCAAAGATTCATAATTATATTTATCTAAGATTACCATAAAAGGATAAATAGGGAAACCCATAATACACTTCTCAAATGATAAAAAACTAAGATCGGCAATCTCAATACATATGATTTAGCTAAAATGAAGTCATTTTATACTAAAAAAAAATAGATGCCAAGATTTCCAAGTAAGCAATCAAAACATGAAATATTGATAAATTGAATATAACATACTTGAACTAGATTCTAGAAAAAGTACATGGATTATTGAAAAGAGCTTTGGAATACCTTTCCAACATTGTAAGTATCATGAAATTAGATATCCAAGAGATAATTTAACTTGAATGGGTGATATAATGTATTTTTAGTAAAATTTAGAAAAAATATGAGCACTATTGAAAAGTGTTCAAAACAATCTTTCTGATTAAAATCATTTTCATTAATTTTATTTACATGTAAATTTACAACCAATTAATGCACACTCAAACTTTATTTAGTATAATTTTTTTTTGAATAGTGTCTATATTACTCTTTATAAAATAATGCCACACATATTTACAAGAAAAAAAGCGGGTCAAAATAATCATACTTCTAATGTTCAAATGAGACTACAACTTAAACCAGAGAACATTATAACAATAAAAACAAGCTGCTATGCGATGGGAGCAAGAGTAGAAGGAGGAGGGGGATCTTAGATATTTACTTTGTCCCATAAATCAGCAGTGTGTGAAGTGCCGACAAGAAATTTCATCCATCATTATCATCTTTAACATTATCACCCTGATTGTCTATCAATTGAGATAAATCTTTGCGGATAAAACAAGCTACAAAGAGTTAGCATATATTAAGATACTTTAATATTAATATATATTCACCTTAATAAATTAGTTTATATGTTAGTTCACATTATAATCTATCATAAGGAAAGCATTGTATTGTTTCTGCAGTTTGTCAAACAACTACTCTTCGATTCGTTATGGCTGCTCTTTACCTTCTTACAGCCGTTTACTACGGCTGAAACTGAATTTTGCTGGGTTTCTGTATTCAAGTTCATAACCGTATTTAAGATTTTAATACAATAAAATAAATCAAGCTAACACACGTCGTCTTTGCTCTGGCCTTGCGTAAGCTCCACTGTTAAGTGCTGACTTTTGCAAAGCCATTAAAAAAATTAGGGTTTGACAAAGCAGTTTGCTTCTAAAGATTTTATTCCAACATATTATTATAAGAAGGTCAACAATAATTATTAAACATGAACGAATTGTTGGAATGACACGTGTAATTAAGAAGTCAAACTTCATTAACAATAATATGCAGTCTCTTACAAAGATATCTAACCTTGCTTGTTGCAGAGGCAATCTTCAACACGGAACTCAAAGTCCATGCACAGTATAAGGCAGAAGATTCGTGAGCTTTAAGAAGCGTTTGATCTTGATGTGCATCCTTCAAGTGTATCAATAGTTATTTCTGGATTCGATTGTGTGCAAGCTTTTTGGATCCAAAAAGCTTACACACAATCGAATCCAGAAATAACTATTGATATTCTTATGGATTGTGGAAATCTAATAACATTGATCCTTCAAGTGATTTAACTCATAATAGAAAGATACAAAATATAAAAAAGAAACCTGCAACTCCATTCAACTTTCATGAGGAATGCGTGGAGTTTAATGATGAATAATATATGTTGCACCTTCATCTCTATCCATTATATTAACATGCTGAAATTATTAATAATGTATCATATCCCTAGTCCCTTCATAAAAAAATATTAAATAAAAGTTCATTCATGTAATTATTGTTGATTCCTAGTCTCATTGTAATATATGAATGGGAGTATTTTTATTCGATAAGCTCTTTGATAGAGAATCAGATTTAGATTATATTTAATTGTTACATTGGTATAATTTGTCATGAAATATGATGCATCATCTTACACTTACAAATTGAGTGAAGAAAAGAAACAGATTTATTTTGTTATTGGATAAATTTAGCAAGTTCTTCGATAAATCTTGGATTGAACAAGATTAAATTATTTCTTTTATATTATATTAATGTGTCAAATTCATAATATTAAGAGATATATGACAAAATTTTAAAAAAATTGCCAATTTCATTGTAGACATATATCCATCCATAGTTTGAAACATCTTTCACATAAAATTATCTTAAACAATATGTACAAAATAAACAAGGAACATTGAGAATATGAAGGAGAAGATTGGACATTATTGTGTCACAAATGATTCAGAAGAACAACATCAAACTTGAACTCTTTTCACATCAGATTTTTTCATTTTAAGTTTTCCATGTTACACCTTTCTTATCAATTCATTCTTATTTTGTCTCTAACAGTTACGGTAGTCATCAAATCATATGCCACTTTTCTTTGAATGCCATTTTGGGGTAATATTTTGACTTTATCATTGAGATACATAATATTAATGATACATAATATAGGATTAGGGGCATATCAATACCACATAAGATGTAACCATCAAAATATTATAAGTAGTTGATTTGTGGCTATCATAAATATTAAATAAATTATATATTCATTATTATAATAATATATAGGTAGTTAGGTCATCCTAAGGGTTATAGTTAAGTATCTATGCCAGCCTAGGTGGTATCTAAGGAATAACTAGATATGTGTATATAATTTAGCTGGTAGTTATTATCATCATATTGAGCAATATTTCTTATTGAAGGCTATTGGAGGTATCCCCTTAAAGTGGATAAGGGTTTTTCTCTAATGTGGAATATTATTAACAATTATATACAAAACATTTAATAATAGATTATTCTATTATGCAAATTATATCAATACAAGAAGCATCAAGGTGATGCATATTTTTTAATTTTTAAGGTCATTGGGAAAGCATACATCTCTATGATTTTGGTAAAATTTCATAATTTTTAAAGGGCTATTGAAGATCATATTAAATTTATTACAACATCGATTTTAAGAAAAGTGGAATATAATTTAAGAAGCTACTAGAAAATTAGGGTAATATTATGGATTCCACCTAATTCACCTCTAAAGATGAAAATTAATTATAATTTTTCTAATCTCTAGATAACTTATCAATACTTTATTTTTCTTACTACACTCTATATTTGAGTTCATTTGGACCAAAAAAATAAGGATTTATTACAAAATTATAGTTTCCATGAAATTTTTTGCCAAGGCTATGAATTAGTGAAATTATTAGAGGATTTTTGTAGGAAGTGAGACCTAGGCACTATTAAGCTATAAAAAAATATTAATTTGAATTTTTGTTTTGATTTATTATAGAATCTTTTTCTCTTGTATGATGGGGCTTGTAATAAGGGAAAAATTAATATAGAAAATATCTAAGAAATAATGATATGGGATATAAGGAGATTGATTTATAGTCATAACAAGGAAGAAACCAATAATATTAATTGAGATATGCATCACTTGATAGTATATATATTTGGCATCCATAACACATTGCCTAATATAATCACTTATTTCTAAAATAAATCAAGACAATATGGATCATTTGGGTTAATTAACATAGATCCAAATGCTAACACTCATATGAAACGTCAACACCTATTACCTATTAGAATTGTGAATAACACAAGATGCAAGATCAAACAAAAAAGACACATTCCACACAAGAGATCTATTGGAAAAACAAGGATAGACAACTAGAAGGGGTGAATCAGTTGTCACAAAATAATTAACTTTTCAAACTTTACTTTAAACTTAATCTCAGATCTGATGAATAAACAATTAACCATAAACAATTAACACATTAGAGAGATAGAGAACACCAAGATTTTTTACGTGGAAACCCTGTTAGGGGAAAAACCACGGTGGATGTTAGTCCACAATATTATACCTTGTTAAAAGTATAATAAAATAATAAGGGGAATGCACATGCATTCAGGCAACTTAGAGCTCATTGCTCATTGTAGAAGAAGGATTTGGATTAAAACCATCCAAATTGTGTGAGAAAATAGCTTCTACAAAAGCCTGATTATAGTTCGAGTTAAGCACAAAAATATCCTTCACTTTTCACTCAAACTACTTCACACTTCGCTCAGTCATCTCCACACTCTACTCTACAATCGAATGATATTCACACATACACACATAAGAGAACACCCAACACATGAAGTACACTATACACCTATGAAACAATTAATCTTATATATCCGCTACACGAGATTTCATCAACAACTTAGTTGGCCAAAAAAATAAAGCATATTTACAATGTCGGCCCAAATTTATAATTAAATTTTCATTGCGAATCCACCAAGGTCTGCCACAACATAGTGGAGACCCAAATTAACAACTCCAACACAAAAAGATTCAATTAATTCCTCCTCGAAGATCCACAACATGCTACCACCATCATGTCAGCCAAGAATATGAAAAATTGAACATACGCAAGAAATTTTTTTGACCATGAGCACACTGATCAATGTGGACATACTACAAAGATAGAGCAGGATCTAGAGACATCCAAGAGCACCAAGAAACAATAGAGAAAAATCTATAGCAACTAGAATTACCATAATTACACAATCTTCACTTAGGACACTCACAGAGACCACATAAATATTGTCAGACCACAACATGATCAAATCTATACGCGGACCTCTGAAACTTTTGGTGGATGATCTAGATACACTCAAGAATAAACCCTTTAGTCCACATCAACTGATCTTCAATGTACAAAACAAGATACCTTCATAACCTGCACAATTCCATTAGAACCCTAAAACACTCTCTTTTACAATTTTCTCGATATCCTCGACATATACAACCTTTAATACACCAAATGCTAATAGTGTTGACATAAATGACAACCACGTATCAAAAACACATCCACACCATCCAACAATCTCCCCCTTTGGCATTGATGGCAACACATGATGTGAAAAATACCATCAACCCAACACATTTTCTTTCCCTTGGTTCTAACTCTTCTCCTCAATTGCTCTTCTCCCCTTAAAAGTATTTTTCACATTGCACTTCTCCCCCTTTGGCATCAATAGAAAAGGTAACTATGACCTTTCCATATACACAATTTGAACCACATATCTACACATCTAACTACTCCCCTTGAGTAGCACCCACAAAAGCATCAATCCGGATCAGAATATAGCAATGTAGCTCATGGATTGATGCAAGTAAATGCATCTCTTAGTTCTTATTAGGAGGGGTAATGACCCCTAGCATTCCTCTGAGATACTCAAAAGTATCCTTCAGCAATGGTTTAGTAAAGATGTCTGCAATCTATTCTTTGGTAGGCACATACTCCAATCTGACTTCTTTCTCATTCACTTTCTCCCTTAAGAAGTGAAACTTGATTGATATATGTTTTGTCTTAGAGTGTAGTACTAGATTCTTTGAAATATTTATTGCACTTGAATTATCATAGTATATGGAAATAGGTTCTTCATATACCACCCTGATATCTTTCATCATCTGTTTCATCCATATCACTTGAGTACAATTATTTGCAACATCAATATATTTTGATTTAGCAGTAGATAGAGAAATGGAATTCTACTTTTTGCTTAACCTGGACACCAGCTTCTTCCCTAGGAAGAAAGCACCACCACTAGTACTTTTCATGTCATCTACATCTCCAGCCCAATCAACATTAGTATATGCACTCAAAGTGAGATCATCATCCTTTGGATACCAAAATCCAAAGCCAACTATTCCTTTCAGTTATCTAAAGATTCTCTTAACAACAGTCACATGTGATTCTTTTGGATCAGCCTAAAATCTAGAACTATACATACAACATTCATAATATTCGGTCTAGTCTAGGTTAAATAGAGCAATCCATCGATCATTGACCTATATCTAGTTTGATTCACCTTAGGAGGATCATCATTCTATGCTAGCTTGCATTTGGTCACCATGGGAGTACCAACAGGCTTTGATTCTCCATCCCAAATTTCTTTAGTAGCTCTCTCACATATTTAGATTGAGATATGAATATCACCTTGTCTAACTGAGTAGCTTGTAATCCTAGAAAGAACCTCTATCTCTCCAATCATTCCCATCTCAAATTCATTCTTCATTTCATCAACAAAATTCATACATAGATTGCCATCACCTCCAAAAATGATATAATCAACAAAACATTCTATAATTAACTCTTTATCATGATCCAATTTGAAATATAAATTGCTAACAACAATACCTTTAGTGAATCCAAGCTTCAGTAAGTATTTTTCCAATCTAGCATACATGGCTCTGGGGGATTTCTTAAGTCCATATAGAGATTTCTTCAAGCGAAAAACCATATCTTCCTTGTTAGTTAGTTGAAATCCATCTGGTTGTTCAATGTATACTTCTTCTGGTTATCCATTCAGAAATGTCGACTTCATCCATCCGATAGACTTAATATTTCTTGTATTCAACATAAGCAATAAATAATCTAATGGCTTCAATTCTAGCAATAGGGGAAAAAATTTCTTCAAAATCAACATCTTCCATCTGAGAGTATCCTTTATATACCGGCCTTGCTTTATTCTAGACCACTTCACCTTGTTCATTCAACTTGTTTCAAAACACCCATTTAGTACCAATCACATTTTTGTCTTTAGGTCTAGGAACCAGTATCCACGTGTCATTCTTTTCAATTTGTGTTAGCTCTTCCTTCATAGCTTCCATCCAATGTTCATCTTGGTATGCTTTAGTGACATTTTTAGGTTCAATTTTGGAAATCAGGTAGTTCTCTTCTACAATCGTTCTTATAGTTTGCACTCCTTTATTCTTATCTCCTATAATTTGGCTTTCATAATTATTTAGCTTTACATACCTTGGAGTTTTGGAATTTCTTGAACTTTTGATTCTTCTGCTCTCTCTTCTACACTTGCACTTGTCTCTACTTCCTGACTACCTGGATTCATCAGAACAACTAGAACATATGGAACATATGGCACAATTTGAAGTTGATTATGTGTCTAAACATTCTTCCCTTTTTTTGTGTTGTCTTTATCTAAATCATATCCACAATAACTAGATGATTTGGCATAATCCTCATCAACTTTGACATTTGCACTCTCAACCATCTTTCTTAGTCTTCTATTATAAAATTGGAAGGCCTTTCTTTTAGTAGAGTAACCTAAGAATATTCCTTCATCGCTTCTTACATCAAAATTTCCTATATCATCATCTCTCTTGATGTAGCATTTTCTTCCAAAGATCTTGAAATATTTAACTGTGGACTTATAACCAAACCATAGCTCAAAAGGGGTCTTACTAGAATCACCATTAACATTTACCCAATTCAAAGTGCACATAACAATGCTTATATCTTCACTCCAATAGCTTTGGGGCACATTTCCTTCTATCATCATTGTTCTAGTAGCATCCAAAATTGTTCTATTCTTTCTTTTTCCAACTCCATTCTGCTGAGGGGTTCGGGGAGCAGATAACTGTCTTCTGATTCCATGATCATCACAAAAGGAATTAAAATCCATGGAGGTGAACTCACCACCACTGCCAGATCTCAGACACTTTATTTTCAAACCTTTCTCATTCTCAACCATAGCCTTGAAACTTTTGAACTTTTTTAGTGCTTCACATTTTTCTCTTAATAGAGTAATCATCAATAATCAACATAAAGTACTTTTCTCCATGAATACTTCTGACTCTGGAGGTACCACAAAGGTCAATATGTAGCAGCTCCATCAAATCATTTGAATGAAATTGTTTGCTCTGGAAGGAGACTCTAGTATGTTTACCCATCTAACAATCCTTATGAATTGTGTTAGCAAGCTTCACTAACTTAGGTATATCTCTTACTGCTTGAGTGGAACTTACCTTGACAATGTTATCAAAATTTACATGACACAGCCTCCTACGCCACAATCAGCTTTCATCTACTTAAGCAATTAAACAACTCCCATTAGTAGCATTCAGGTGAAAAATATTACCTTTTGTCTTTCTACCAGTAGCAATCATATTGCCAGAACTTCCACGTATCTTGCATCTTCCATCTTTGAATTGTAGATCATTTCCTTTTTCCACCACCTTTCCAACACTCAAAAGATTGTGCTTCAGGCCTTCAACATAAAGAACATCATCAATGTTATCCTTACCACTAAGACAAATAGAACCTCTACCACAAATCACACTAGCATTGTTGTCTCCATATATTACAACACCACCATCATACTTCTCTAGGCTTACAGATTTGTTTTTATCACCAGTCATATGATGTGAGAATCGACTGTCAATAACCACTCATCCTTTTCTTCAACTTAGGTTGCAAGAGCTTTCTCATCTTTAGTAGATTCTATAGCCACAAGACTATTTTCAATGGTAGCAATGAAAACCCATTCATCTTCATTTCCATTATCTTTATCAAACTCATCATCTGTTACTCCTTCAGCAAAGTAACATTTCTTGTGTAATCTAGACTTAGGCTTAGATCTAGGAACTCTTTCAGGACATCTTGATGCAAAAGACCTATTTTACTGCATGAAAAACATTTAATAGGCAACACTCCTTCATACATACCTTTTCCTCTTCCTTCTTTCTTTACAATCAGTGCTTCCAATTCTTCCACTTCTCTTTCTTTATCTTCAAGCTTCTTCAATTCTTCATCATACTTGGATATCTTTCTGGAACATTCTCTCAGACCATATCTTTGCTTGTTACTTTTGGATACAATATCCTTGAATGTTGATTCAGTCTTCAAAATAGATTCACCAAATTCACATAATTCAAAAGTAGCAAACTTACCAACCAACGTGTCTCTTGGCATCTTTGTTACTGATCTGAGCTCTTCAATAGCGTGGGCCTTCACTTTGTAGGAGGGAGGCAAGGATCTAAGTATCTTAGCCACAATTTCATCCTCATCTAGAGAACCACCAGCACATGTAATACCCATCACTATTTCATTTACTCTTTGCATAAAAGAAGTGATATTTTCATCTTCACCCATCTTCAAATTCTCATACTTGCCTTTCAAACTTTGTAGCTTAGCCATCTTCACCTGTGCATCTCCTTCATACAAAGTTTCCAGCTTCGTCCAAATTTCATGAGCTGTCTCCAGTCCTACCACATTTTCCATCTTTGAATCTATCAGAGCACTCACCAAAGCTTCAATAGCCCTAATATTGTTTTCAACATCTTTGATCTCATCAATAGTGGAGGGATCATTCTAAGGAATAACATATGGATCTTTTGTAATATTCCAACAGGCTTCACCAATACACCTTAGATGACAAATGTGCATCCCAACTTTCCATAGTGAGTAGTTAGTTCCATCAAATCTCAGACTATCCTTCTTGAGTGTTGCCATCTTAGTTCACCTCAAGCTTTTAGACTTCTTTAGAGGATCCTTCTTTGATACCAATTGTTGGAAAAAAAAGGATAGACAATTGAGAGGGTGGGGTGAATCAGTTGTCATAGAATAATGAACTTTTCAAACTTAACTTAATCTCAGATCTGATGAATAAGCAATCAACCATAAACAATTAACACATCAGAGAGATAGAGAACACCAAGATTTTTTATGTGAAAACCCTGTTAGTCAAAAAACCATAGTGGATGTTAGTCCACAATATTATACCCTGTTAAAAGTGTAATGAAAATAATAAAGGGGAATGCACATGCATTCAGGCACATTTCCTAGAGCTCACTACTCAATTACAAAAGAGGACTCACTGTCCAAAGAAGGATTTGGATTAAAACCATCCAAATTGTGAACTGAGAAAGTAGTTTCTACACAAGCCTGACTACAATTCCAGTTACGCACATAAATCTCCTTAACTTTTCACTCAAACTACTTCACACTTCGCTTGGTATTCTTCACACTTTGCTCTGCAGTTAAATGATATTCGAACATACACACATAAGATCACACCCAACACATGAAGCACACTATACACTGATGAAACAATCGCTCTTATATATCTGCTACATGAGATTTCATCAACAACTTAGTCTGCCAGAAAAATAAAGCATATTTGGAATGTCGGCCCAAATTTATAATTAAATTTTCAATGTGAATCCACCAAGGTTGGCCAAAACATAGTGGAGACCCAAATTAACAACTCCAACATAAAAATACTTCAATTAATACTTCCTCGAAGATCCACAACATGCTACCACCATCATGTTAGCCAAGAATATAAAAAACTGAACATATGCAAGAAATTTTTTTGACCATGAGTACACCGATCAATTTCGATGTACCAAAAAGATAGAGCACAATCTAGAGACATCCAATAGCACCAAGAAATAATAGAAAAGCATATGTAGCAACTAGAATTTCCATAATTACACAATCTTCACTCAGGAACGCTGACAGAGAGCACAAAAATATTGTTAGACCACAACATGATCAAATCTATACGCAGACCTCTGAAACTTCCGGTGGATGATCTAGATACACTCAATAATAAACCATTTAGTCCACAATAGCTGATCTTCAATGTACAGAACAATATTCCTTCATAACCTACACAATTCCATTGGAACCCTAAAACACTTTCTTTTACAATTTTCTCAATATCCTCGACATATACCACCTTTAATACACAAAATGCTAATAGTGTTGAAATCAATGACAACCACATATCAACAACACATCCACAACATCCAACAAGATCTACATACAATAATTTGATATATCATCACAAGAAAAACCTACATAATGAACCTCAAGAATCTTCAAGGAGATCAAGAATTCTCAAAAGGTTCTAATAATATAATGAGGGTTAAGTGTTGTAGAGGAGCAGTTCTCTAAATGTTAAATGGATTTGATCATGACAAGTTTCAACATCTCATGTAATGAGATAGAATGATCTAATAATAGCTCACTTAAATTAACATAAACAATCACTCCTAAGTTTAGCTTAAGTGCATGAAATGAATTAGACTAATAAGCAATTAAAGATTAACTAATTATTAGCTATTGATGATTAAACTAACACCCCCCATTAAGATGAACATAGGGAGTAGTTAGAAACCCTAAAAAGAGAATGAATAATAGGTCTCGACAAACAAGGTCTAGTGAGATACCCATGGATGAACAATCTAATCTCTCATAATTGAAGAAAAGGAGAAAAGCTCATGGGAAAAACTCCTCTCTAAAAGAGAGAAAGGTGAATGAAGAACTGAATGTTGAAAGAATGAAGAAGGTTGTCATTGATGTCAACATTACATGATGGATGTCAACATTGTTTTAAGGATAATTGTAGAAGAGACATTTTACAAGAGGGTAACTTGATCCACACACATAAATAGTTAAGTATTTTTTCTAAGTGTCTACACTGGTAAATTTAGTACATAGAGAACTCTGATAATTTGGTCCACATTCATTAGCCCTTAAAGACTTACTTTTGTTGTTCTAATATGTTGTTTATGGATAGTAGTAGTATCTTCATTCAGAAATTCACTTGATTTTGATAAGTGGTTTGAAAATTACAAGTAACAGAAGATTGACATATAAGGTTTACATAGTTTTTTGTGTAATGGCTATGACCTATCTGGTTTGCACTCCTCTATAGATTTGAGTAAGAAATTACAGTTTTTGGAAAAAGGTTAACAAGTGTCAAAGCATTGTTTTTTGCAGATGGAGTGATAGTTTTGAGGTCCACGTGTTCTATGGTGATGAATAGTTGGTGTATTTTGCTTTTAGGTCCTATTCCTAGCCAACCTAATGTATGTAAAGGGTTGCAGGGATTAAATATGTGATGTGAATGTATGAGGGAGCTATTATAGGTCCATGAAGACCTATATTATACTTTGCACATGTTTTTATGGGTACAAAGGCATTTTGGTTTTAATTAGGTGCTAGCAAGGCATCTTTTGTATTTTTTAGGGCTACATCTAATTAGACCGACCTAATTGAGATTTTCAATGAAGTTTGATATATATACAAGGTTTTTGTGGGTTTATATAGATCGAATTTGAATGTGTATGATCTGAATACAAGAAATGATGCAAAAATATGTAGAGTTGAGAGAATAAGTTATGAAAGTTGAGACTTGAGTTGTGAGAATGTAAAATAGAGTAGAGATTTGTGATCTGAGTTAGATGAAGTGTATTAATTCAATGTTTCGAGCTTCAAAGGAATTGAATCTTGCATAGGGTAGATGCATTTTATATTAGTTCAAATCTTGGTTGTGTAGCCACTTCTTTCTCTCTTTCTTTTCTCAGTGAGCAGTGTGTTCACTAGGAGAGTGAGTCTGCTTGGTAGTGAGCCTTTCTATAATATCTTATAATAGGTTATAATATATTATGAGCTAATCCTCACTGTGATTTTTCCCATTTTGGGTTTTCCATGTAAAAATATCAGTGTTTATGCATTGTGTGATGTTGTGGATGTTTTCATATTTTCATTCCTCATAATAGTTAAATATGCTTTGGTAAGTAGATGGTTAATGATTGGATCATTTAATAGAATATTGATTCACCCCCCCTCTTAGTATTACAAGTGTTCAATAATTAGAATTAGAGCTTGGATCCCTAGAAGGAGCTTGACCGATTCAAAAAGATCTTCAGGATTGAACATATGGCTGATAGAATGTTTCCTACTCCTCTGGAAGAGATTCTTGCTATTAAATACATAGAAGAAGATTGCGTGCTTGAAAAAGATGGAGAATTCTATTGGATCTTTTAAATACCAACCATACTTCAAGGAAACCTATGGATTTTCCAATTCCAATTATCAACAGCCTAAAAGGGGTTGGTCCAATGGATGAGAGAAATCAATTAAGCTTTCCTCCTACACTTCGGGTTCTGTAAGACCCAGGAGGGTGATCCCACAATGTATTTATAAAACTCTTTCACAATATTTCCACATACATTGCATATTAAGCAAATATATTCTCATTTATTGTTAAATAGATGAAATCCTTCAAGAAATTGGAATTTCCTTGAGAGAATTTAAACATCTACAACATAGAATATCAAATAGTACCAAACTTTAACAAAGGTAGATCAATTGAACATATATTTATGAGATTAGTTCTATAATTTAAATACTAGAAGTGAGAAAAGTGTAAGTAATGGTCAAGACTAGTGCCATATCCACAAGTTAGGAGTCAGAACATAATAAATTAAACTACAAGGTAGATTTAATCCTGAACATCCATAATCTTTGCAATTGTCTTACAATTTACACATTAACACCCAAAATCCTATGACTACTTACCAAATCCGCATGACACAAGCATGAGTCTATGACTTAACCAAAACATTTAACTCATCCATTGGATCATAGCAACAACTAAATCATATATCAAAGTGGAAGACAAATGATAATTAATGAATAGATCCTTGATCCAAATCCATTAGTAATTCATGCCAATATCAAAATGGAGAGACAACAGGCTTTTGAGATTAGCATTTTTATTCAGGTATGTTCATAAACCACATAATTGACTAAACTCATTACTTCTACTAAAAAATTTAAGATATGGATTGTATATGCATTCTTTGTGTTCTTGATTAGCACAATTCTGATCTAGACATCAAGAAAAGACCTATGTCAAATAACCTAGAATTTCTTTTTATATCATCAAAGGAGAAAACAAGCTTCAAGATATTGGCTAATTACATTTCATTTGGACTTAATTTTAAAACAAATTTCAGTTTCATTTACACCCCTAGGTGGTTAAATTTTTACCTCCATTTGCAACATAATTTTTTTTTTTTGGAAAACAAACTCCATCTATAAATATTAGTTACCCTACTACACATTTCACTTGTAAAAATATTTTACTCCTCAACACTCTGCTTTACCCAGTTTACCCTATAGCATGAAAGTAACTCCTCCTCTGAAAACCTCATTCCGCCCTTATTGTTCATGCTACACATTTTGCACTCTCAACAAAGAAAACCTCTTTTTACAAAGTGAATAATAAATTCACTTGACCTACTCTTCACTTTACATTTTATATTTAAAAGAATTTCTTTTAAATAATGAAATTTTTACTTTGAAAGATTAAAGTTTTATATTGCACACCCAACAATATTGAAAACTTTTATTTTAAAATAATGGAGGCACTTGAATTTTATTTGGGTAAAAAATTTCACCCATGCCTTTATCTCTACCACTCTTTACTTTCACTCACCATTTAAATAATTCCCCATTTAAAAAAAATCCTCATGCTTCTATGCTCACCATTTAATTCATTGAGCAATATTTAAAACATTAAAAACATTTAATGTTTTGTGGCCCACCACCTTTTATCTCCAGCCCATAGTACATCGTGCGAGCAGAGGAAAAATAAGGAGATAAACTCATGATGCCATTGCTCATGGCGAGTTCAATTGGAAAAAAGAAGAGAGGACTGGCAAATGCCAATGAGGGAAAAATGTCCTAATTTTCTCCTCTACCTTCATTTTTATCCCAGTCATGGCGGCTCCTTGGCTAAGAAAAAATGGCTACCTCTTTCAATTTGGACGATGGTGCCCATTCACATGAAACACTCAACATATAAATCTCTCTATTGACATTTTACACCGATGGATGCAAACAAAGTGGAAATCCCCTGCTTTATGCCAACACCATCTCCTAGTGATTGTACTGCAAACTACCTTAGCAAGGTAAACATTGATGGCTTTCCTTGCATATTAGGCAATGAACAAAGGGGTCTCTAATGGCAATTTCTAGCGTTGCTACTTAAATTGTATTTGCAATACAAAGTGACCCCTTTCAACCAGCGTATGGGTACTTCCAGTGTTGGGCTCCTCCTTCTCAAATCACAGTGGCGGTCTACAATTTTGGTTTAACATATCGACCCCTTCTCCCAACACTAATCTACACATTCCATCATGTTTTCTTCCTTGTCATGATACCAACATCTTGATATGGTTTAAGCTCCTCTGTCCTTCATACTTTGATGGGTGTCCACAATTTTTGGAGCCTCCACTCCTTGCAAATGGCTCAGGATGATTTCATCCTCCAAGTGAAAATGCAATCACAAAATTTATTTGCATCGGATCCACTTTACACAGCTTTAAGTAGTTATTCAGTCCTAAACCAAACGCCTTCCCTCAAACTTCTTTTTCCAAGTCAAAATGACCCTCTTCAACTAGTGGTGTCACCCTGTAGATAGTTTTGATACATTGCGTTGCAAAATGAGCGCTACCTATGGAAGGTTTATATGTGATCTACACTTTGATGGATGTGTATACTTTTCCCTCAACTGAGATTTTCTCCCTCAAAACACATTACCATCATTACTTGAATCCCTTGTTTGTTGCACATAGAAAATAGACAAAATTCTTTTACCCTCTTATGCATTGAGGAATGCCTTTTCTTCGTCATTGAAGTTCTGGGACTGCACAAGTGAACGATGCAAACCAATTTTTCTGATTGCTTCATTTAGCATCACTAATAATCTCCACAAGAGAATTGTCCCTACTTTACCACACAGAGAGTTCTAACTAAAACCCTCTCTTCACTTGCTCGATGGCTCTCTTATTTGATCTATTTTGAGCAAGATTTTACGTATTCCCTCTTATTAGAAACTAAGAACTATTCTTAGTTCCAAGTTGTCAACTCATTCAAAGCACTTGACTAGTTTTATCCACCTTATATGCACCCTCCAAAAAATTGAGGCATAGTTGGATCTCATTTGCCAACCCTAAGTTGTGGATTCCACTTGGGAACCTTGAAAAATCAACTTGAATCTAGTTGCATCAATCAAGATGTGAAATCTTGAATTCTTCCTGTAGCCTTTTCCAACTCTCCTGATGTGCGCCCCTTAGCTTATCACACTTTCTAGTATTTTCACACTCGATGGTGCCTTCAGATTTCAACTCCACATGCAAAGCACTTTCAACTTAAGTTGCCTCTCTTCATCTTTGTTTCCCATTTGTTGATTCTACAAAATATAGTTTCAGTTACTTCACATATGAACATTTCAAAGTTCTCTGCTAACATGTTTCCAATCAGAGACAAAACATTTAGACAAGTCTTCGTCCATATTAGAGCAACTGATTAGAATCCAAGCTTAACTAGATTTCACCCCAAGCCTAAACCATGGCTGTAAAACACTAATATGTATCCACATTCTTAGGGAACAATATTATATATGCTCTATAAAATATTTTCCTTTTCAGTATTGTGCAACTGCTTAAACAACTTAGCAAGATTAAATAGTGTTATCACTTTATCCCATGGTGACTCAAGTAAAACACTGCCTTCTACTAATCGATTCCAAGCTAAGTTGGAGCTCACCATGCATGGGATAGGTTGAACTTGAACCTTCACGAGCTACCACATACTCTTTGTTAACTTTAATTCAAATTCATGTGATAGGCACTACAAATTTGAAAATTTTAGCCTCTTAACAAAGCTCCTTTAATATGAAAATGACATTGCATATTGTCCCCTTGGCATGAAAGAGAAACTAGAGATAATAGTTTTGTAACTGAAAACATTATTGCCATCTTTCACTATTCCACAAGCTAGGTTCTCGTTATCCTTATTTACATTCAAAATGTCATTTAAATTTATTTTTTAATGCTAGCTTCAGATACATTTTGTTCTTCAATTTTAGTGTTTAAATCTTCATTAACAACCTTTTTAACTTCACAATTGTGCAAGGCATGTTGGGTCCCCATGTGGGCCTTGCTAAAAAAAATCATTTTCAAACAAGTTTTCAACTTGAATTGAATTGGCATTACTCCTACATACTTCTGGCGAGAAAATTCAAACTGGGTTGTCATTAAAATTTGTTTTCAAGCATGTTTGCACAATGGTCAAAACTGGTCAAGTTGGCTCTAGAATCACCATTGAAAATCAGTCAAATGACCTCCTAGAGCCATGAAAACTTACAAGAATGTAGAAATTTGACCCAAAAATGGAGTGCAATAGACAATTCAGCAAAACAAATTACAAGGTAAGAGTTATTCAATGTTGAAGTTGCTTAGACTTTTTTGAAACTGCACCTGCTCAAAACCAATAAAAACTCACCTAATAGCGATTTCACAAAAATATCAAATCACCTTCTAGAGGGCTGCCACTAGAAACATAAGCTCATTTAGGTACACTAAGCATGTGTGCAAGAGGAATTTCCTTGAATCATCATTCATCAAAAGATATTGAAGGTCAAAGTTGAACTCTTTAAAACACTGTTAGAAATGCAGGTGTGAAACTGAACAAATTGCATTGCTTTTGGCTTGGTAAAAATATCAAATCTCATCATGAGGCTCTAAAACTGGACTAGGGAGTACATTTATATAGGGAGAATGGAGGGTATGTGCATGATCATCATGGGAAAATAGGCCCTTAAGTGGCAAAAAAATCAAAAAAATAGAGTTAGGCAACTTGACATAAAAAATTGAATATTTTATCTATATTATTTCAAAAATATGTAAGAATAGAATATGTAGAAAATTGAATGTAGTTTCTAAACTACTATGTTTATTTTTAAAAATAGAAATCTATTTGGTGAAAATTTGAAATTTCAATGCAGTAGTACTTAAATTTTAGGGAAAAAATAAGAAGTAGGTGTCTGTCTGACCACCCTAACCACAATAAAATGATAATATTTTTATATAAGATTTTAGACATCAGTAGAGGACTCATGTTTGGATGTGATGCATATTTTTTTGTAATTTTTTTTCAAGTAAATAATTAATTATGATTTTTTTATTACAACTTTTAAAAAATATAGAAACTTATATGTCTAACCACCTTAACTTGGTCAAAAATTCATGAAATTCATTTTTTCCTTTTTTAATCCTATAGTATGTGAAGCATAGAATGTGATGCATGTTTTGGATTAAAAAAATATGATTTTTTTTTAAAGCTATAGATGTTTTTCAATCAGCCTATTAATCAGGACTTTAGTAGTAATTCAAATAGAAAATGAGTAATAATTATTTATTAAATTCAAAGTAAAGCATAATTATATTGGTGGCAAGCTAATAATCTCCTTGAAAAACCCTTTTCATTTCATCAAATTTGGGTTAAAAAAAAGTCATCAGCCACATACCCTACAAATACCCATCATATTGCCACTTTTTGGCCCATCATGATCCTACACATAGGTTGAAGAGAAACAACCCACTTTTCTTGACCATCATCCAGTTGTGAAATATTCATTCGAATAGGAGGTCAACTTGCAGAACTGAAAAATGTGCAAACAGCAAAAAAGTGTCGAAACCCTCCAGCTTCACTTTTCAAAATCTTGTCAAAACTTATCATGGGAAGCTATAAATTGGCATTCCTACTCACATATGTAATGTGAGTGTGTCTAAAAAGGGATTTTGCATGAAAATCAACTGGCTCCAAATTATGACCTTCGAAAGTAGGTCACTTACGCAAATTTTTTAGGTGCACTTCTAAAAGTGCAAAGGCAAAATTTTCAATATGGGCACTTCAAATTTGCAAAATTATATAGTCCCAACAAACTCAAAGCTACTCTTGAAGATCTTAATAAATTTGAAGGTGAAAACAAAGATCTAAAGGAAAATGAACATTAAAGAAGCAAATGAATGCATCAAAAAATTGAGAGAGGAAATCAAGAAGTTCAAAGAAAGGCATAAGGAGGTTATTGAATAATTGAAGCAAGAAAATGAAGACATCACCAAAAAAAAAGTGCAAGTGAAAGAAAAGAAAATAACTGAGAAATACTTGAATGCAATGGTGGAAAGAAAACCTGATGAATGCATGAGGCTTTAACAAGAAGTAGTAAATCTAAGATCAAATCTAGAGAAATCAAGAAGTCAAGAAGATAAATTCAAGAAAATTTCTACAATTCTTGATGAGTTGATTGCAAGTTAGAAAGAATCCAAAGACAAAGGTGGTTTGGGACTTAAAAAAGGTGAAAGCTCAAACCCAGATCAGACATCTAATGCAAAGACGATCAATGAACTAGAGAATACTAAAGACAAGAAGAACAATGGTAAGATTTAGAATCAAAGAAACAATGTTAGAAGACCCCCTATTAGACAACCAAATGCTCAAAGGTACACATATTTCAATGGTATTTGTTATTCTTGCAATAAATTTTGACATAGAGAAAATGAATACAAAATTTGAATGATGAATGCATATATCAATGGTAGAATGATTCAACCTTTCAATGGTTATTGTTATACATGCTATGGATTTGAATACAAGGCTAATCAGTGCGGATCTAGGATGAATGATGTTCAAAAGAATGTTGTATGTTACAATTGCAATAGACCTGGACATATTGTTAAATTTTGTAGAAAAATAAACATAAGGAAGGATAATCTAGTAAATATAAATGAACCAATTAAAAAGATTGATCTGATTGAAGTAAATAAGGAAATGGAAAATATCTAGAGAAAGAAAGAGGATACTAAGAACAAGGAAGAACCAAAGACTGCAAATGAATCTGTTCCCTCATCTAGTGTAGATGATTCCTCTAAGAATTGAACCTAAGCATTTTATTAGGGGGATTTGTAGTGTAGGAAAATGTATCCCTTTACATTTTCTCACTTTTTTAGGCCCTCCTAAGTAAAATGGGCATAATAATTCATTAATTTAGAGTTGAAAAATGTATTCCTTCACATTTTCAAATCTATTTGGGCCCTCTTAATTAAATTGAGATTAATTATGCCTTAATAATCCCTATTTTACATCTACAAGCCTAATAAAATACATTTTCTAAAGGGGAAACCCGACAATAATTAATGCCTAAACATAACACTTTACATTGAGCAATGTGTGCTCTAGGTACATGGACCTGGGACCCATTTTCCTATGGGTGAATGGGTCCTCCCTAAACCTTTGGACCTAAATTTAAATTATGTTTTTGGTGGTTTTTTAATTTTTTCAAATCCATAATTCAATGTCGGCTTGTGATATTTGAATTTTGGGAAATTAAGGATACATACCTATAAATACAAGGTCAGTTCACTATGTTTCACCTAGCAATTTTATAAGCATTTCAAGAGAAATCAAAGTAATTTAAGAGAAAATATACAAGAGATTTATTGTAACAAGCAAGATCCATTAATCATGGCAAATTCTTATTGCATCATGCATGTTTTAGGAACTAACATTGTGATGAAGGTTTCATGATCAAGTCAAACATTCAAATTATCATTTCAAGCAAGATTCAAGTGTCAATATCTACATCCAATTCATCCATTTCATGCAAGTTGCATACTTCCTAAGATCTTTATCAAGGTTTCATACAAGGTTTTGTTGAGTGGTGACATAGCTTTGTTCATTCTCCATTCCCTCTTGCATGCTTTATTTCAATTCAAGGTTTGATTACCAAAATGGGGTTTGACCAAGGAAAACTCCCATTCACCCAAAAAAAACATTTTCCTCTTGAAGAAGACTTGAAAACCTTTTGAAGACTAAGATTTACAAAGTTGTCAAAGTTGTAGAAGTTGTCAAAGTTGTCAAATCATAGAATCTAACCTACAAATTAGATTTTCGACTTTATGATCCACTAAAACCTGGACAAAATAGAAGCTTCAGATCTGCACCAAAGGCTCTTGAAATATTTTTGCAACCCTTGTACTTGGATCCATTTGCCCATGGGTGAATGAGTCTTAGATCAACTTACAAAAAGAACTTTTGGTGATTGGTACACATGTTTCTACCTTTCTCATATCTGCATTTTATTTTTTGGTTCTACAACTATTGAGTTTAATCTTCAAGTTTCAAGTGTTAGATTGTATTTTGGATTTGATTTACTATTTTTTTTTTTTTCCCCATAGTTGTGTTTGACCTTGACCCCCGTCCTTCAAGCATAAGGAAATCTGAAGATTCTCACATTGGGTTGATTCACCTAAGGGTTGTTAATCAATTCATTATGGGGATATCATTTCATAATGAATGTAGGAAGATAGGGTCCACTTCAACCTTTTTGAATTACCTTTCCATTTTTGGAAACCCCTATTTTTCTTCATTTCATTTTGGTGAACCTAGCCTTGTACAAAAAAAATCTAAAAATTGGAGTCCATTTCAACCCTAGATCTGCATTTTGTGCTATTTTGCATTAGGTTTGCATTAGTTTCATTACATTTTGGGTTATTTAATATTGCATTAGTGAACATTGCATTTAGGATTAATTTTTCATGTTTGCATCACATAAATTCACAAAAAATCAGAAAAATTGCATTAGATTTGCATACATTTTGCATTGCACTTGCATATTAGTGTATGTTCAATCATTCACATTCAAAAAGTAAGCCAAAATTGTATTTCAAAAAGTGTCATATAGTTCATCATTTTTCATTAATTCTACTTGCATTAGTCACCAAATTTTGGAAGAAAAAAATTCACGGAAGTTACAGTCTGGAACCTAGCACAACAAATACATAAAACAACTTTAAAATTGTATTTTTTACTTTTATAAAACCTTGAGAAAGGACCCATTCACCCATGGGTGAAAGATTCCCTATACAGATCTCTTACACAAGTTTGTGGGTGATTTTTAGCCTCTATTTTGTATTTCTAATGTTGTTTTCAGATCTAAGAGTTAGTTTCTTGAAATAGTCTATTTTTCAATTCAAGTTATTGCTTCTTTAGTTAGATCTTGCAACATTTTGGAAAAAAATTCTTGGATATTTTAGTTGAGGATAGTATTATATTTCTATACTTTTCCTTTATTTTCAACATCATTTCATATATTAGATACATTGCTTCACATTTTTCAATCATTAGGAAGCATAAACAAAAATAAAAAACACCAAATAAAACAAACAAAAACTAAATGGTTAACATTGATGAAAGAATACCCTTCAAACCCTTTATTAGTGATGACTTTCAAATGTTAGATGAAGCCCTTGAGTACTTCATCTCACCTAGATCATCTACTAAAGCTTTGGTACAAGAGGACAAAAGCATAGATAATCATGACAATCATAGTTTCTCTTCTCCAAATACCCCTCCTACCTATGATGAAGGTATTTTGGTGTTAGAAGACCCAATTAGTGAGTGTCATGATAATCTTTTTTCTCCCTCTTTCAATACTACATTTATCTCAACAAATAGTAAGATGGATGGTATGGATGAAGATGCTATATTCACATTAGATCCCCCCTCACTAGAAGATCATCTAGGTAATTCAGTTGAGGTTATGAACACACAAAATTGGATCTCCTTTAATTGGTGAGCCTCCTAAATAACCTCCCATAAGAAACTATTATCCCCAAGGGACTTCTGGAATTTTACAATGCAACTTGATAGTAATATTTTTTTGTAGCAACCGAGTTACAATACCATTTCTCACACATATAATACAAGGAACAATATCCAACCACAAACTACTCTCACTTGACTACCATTGCCTCAACCTATTTTTCCTAGTACTCCTCATTTTCCTTTACATGGTGGAAAATAGTATGATTTGTTAAACAACTTAAAAAACACTCCTGCTAAGATATCCTTATGGGATCTTATAGCAACCTCCTTTGATTGTATACAAGTGACAAAGTCAGATAGTACATTATCTAAATAGGAATTATCCTTGCTTGAGATCCAAAATAAACATGAAGCCTTGATGATAACAGTGATCATTAATGAAACTACAGTTAGGTACACTCACATTGACAATGGAGTAGGTCTTAATGTTTGTAGGATTGATCTCCTAGATAAAATTGATGTGGAGAAGAATCTTATTCAATTCAATGATATGGGTATGTGCAGGATCATGATGGACCAAAATGTGGCATTATGATGGGTATGTGTAGGGTATGTGGCTGACGACTTTTTTCTTACCCAAAATTGATGAAACAAAAAGGGTTTTTAAAGGAGATTCTCAGCTTTCCACCAATATAAATTATGCTTTACTTTGAATTTAATAAATAATTATTATTCATTTTCTATTTGAATTATGACTAAAGTCCTAATTGATAGGATGATTGAAAAACATCTATAGCTTTCAAATAGTATCACATTTTTTGAATCCGAAACATGCATCACATTCTATGATTTGCATACTATAGTATTAAAAAATTAATTTCATGAAGTTTTGACCAAGTTAAGGTGGTCGACATATGAGCTTTTATATTCTTTAAAAGTTGTAATAAAAATTCATAATTAATTATTACTTGGAAAATAATTACAAAAAATATGCATCACATCAGGACATGAGTCCTCTACTTATATCTGAAATATTATAAAAAATATTATCATTTTATTGTGGTTAGGTGGTTGTACACCCACTTCTTATTTTCCCTAAAATTTAAGTACTATTGCATTGAAATTTCAAATTTTCACCAAATAGATTTTTAAAAATAAACCTAGTAGTTGAGAAACTACATTCAATTTTTTACATATTCTATTCTTACATATTTTTGAAATAATTTAGATAACTTATTCAAATTTTTACATCAAGTTGCCTAACTTTGATTTTTCTGAATTTTTCGCCACTTAAGGGCCTATTTTTTGCATGATGATCCTGCACATACCCATGTTAATATTTAAAATTTTGACAACGTTAATAGGAAACCATTAGGAATTATCACATTAACTATTATGGTGAAACCTATAGTTTTTCCTACCCCTATCCATATAATGCCAAGACCTCTTTCATACAACCTTCTCCTAGGGAGACCATGGATTCATGCTATGAAAGGAGTCCCATATACTCTTCATTGTGAGATGAAATTTGACTACAACAACAAGATATACATGGTTGAAGAAGATGATGAAAGCTCTAAATCACAAGCTTAACATGATCATAACACTTCCAAATTTTTTAATACTTTCATTCCAACCTCAAGGATAGAACCTATGCAAGTTGATGTCAATCCTAATTATATTACACCTTGTTTGAAAGAAGAATAAAAAATATCACCATCAAACTCCATAAAGTCATATATACAAATGATTCCTCTTCAAACACATGTTTTAGTGATGATTGGGTTCATTATATTTTACACCCTCCTTCATGGGAGAATAAAAAATCTTACAATCTAAACAAAAACAACTTTGTGTTTCATTTGCTCAACTTGGTTCTACATTCCACTCCCATCCCTCATGAGAGGGTGATGTGTAACTTTAATAAAATTAAAAAGGATTTCTGTTCTTGTGAAGAAGTCAATCCTTCTCAAAAGCATAAAGCCTCTTCATCTGAGTTGCAAGAATGTTATGGTCTTGGTTACAAACTCCTTTCATAACATAATGAAAACATGGAGAAAAATGAAAGAGAACAAGTGAATTATTTACCACACCATTTCAGAAAATATCCAGGCTTACAACCTTTATCTCCATCTTCGTCTAAGGCCTTATCACATATTGTGTGTATGACATCTTGTGATGAGAAAGACATTTCCCCCACTATCGATCAAGTGACTATCTTTTTGAGGCTTCTCAAAGCCTGCTTGATTTTTCTTCCTCCAAAAACATGAAAGAAATTCTACAAAAAGAGTTCATTTTTTGCATATCATAGAGTTCATGGTCATTCTACTAATGAATGTAAGGCTTTAAGTAATAAAAATCAACATCTTAAGGATTTTGGTACTCTTCCTTGTGTTGATGCACCTATTTCCTCTAATTGATTCTAATTTTCATCCTATCATGTTGCTCATCACTATGAGGCATTGGTAGCTTTATGTTTCTTGCTCATGTCCATTCGTGGTGGTATAGTGTTAGGTGCAACAGTATATCTTGGTAGAAACATGATATTTCTTGGTGGTTTTCTTTGTCTCTATGATTGGGGGGAAGGGATAACTAGTTTTTTGAGGTGTACATTATTTTCAAGTATCCTATCATTCTCTCTTTCTACTTAAAATACCAACATAGCAAGTGTGTTGATATTTTAAGTGGGGGCATATTTTCCCCCATTTATTGTTCACATGTTCCCTTCTTAGTGATGATGGCATATATATCCTAGGAAGTGTGACCTTTACATTAGCATTATTTTATTGACATTGGTATTATTTCATTTTGGAAATTTTATATTTCTTGTTTAGCATAGCATATTGATCATTTTGTGTGTCATCTTATTAAAGTTATTAGGAGGTATAACTTTGGTATGGTTAGTACAATGGGAGCATGTAGACCTAGTGTGATGTTCTCATTATATGGTGAGAGCCTGGACAAAGGCATGACTTTCTCACTTAGCCACTTTTTGGGTGTTCACCTAGTGGACAACGAATTTCACTAGCCCTTGTGAGCATATTTTTCCAAAGGTCACCGAGCATAACACAAATTTCTTGCATGTGGAGCCTTTTCATTTTTCATGGCCATTGAGCATAACACAACTTGCTTTCCTATAGAGCCATGTGTTGGATGGATGTGGCATAATACAATTTGCAGGTCCATCTTTCTTTTCTCTTCACTTTAACTTTAAAATTATATGTTTGTGTATCTTGTATTGCTACTTTATATCATACATCTTGAGCGTGTCCCTTTGTTTTTATGTTGGTTTGCCATGGGATCTTGATATTGGGGTCTTGGCCACCTCCTTGATCTTTGTCATCCTATCTCACTGACACTTGTACACTTGGACCCCTCTTGATGTGTATTTGTCTACTTTAGTGTGAGTTTGTGCTTGTGCTCATCCTCTCACTAAAGTAGGGGCTAAATGTAGTGTAGAAAAATGTATCACTTTACATTTTCTCACTTGTTTGGGCCCTCCTAATTAAAATGGACTTAATAATTCCTTAATTTAGTGTTGAAAAATGTAATCATTTATATTTTCACACTTATTTGGGCCCTCTTAATTAAATTGAGCTTAATTATGCCTTAATAAGCCCTATTTTACATCTAGAAGCCTAGTAAATTACATATTTTGAAGGGGAATCCTAACAATAATTAATGCCTAAACATAACACTTTACATTGACAATGTGTGTCCTAGGTATAGGGACCTAAGACCCATTCACCCATGGGTGAATGGTGTTGGATATTGTTGATATGTGGGTTTCATTGATGTCAACACTATTGGCATTAATGTCCTCAAGGTTGTATATGTCGAGGATATTGAGAAAATTGTATTAAAATAATTTGCAAGTTGTCAATGATGCAGTGAAGTTCAGTATAGCCATCATGCTATTGGCTAGCTCAGTATATTGGGGTATGTGCAAGATCATCATGGAAAAAGTAGGCCCTTAAGTGGCAAACAATTTAGAAAAATCAAAGTTAGGCAACTTGATGTAAAAATTTGAATAAGCTATCTATATTATTTCAAAAATATGTAAGGATAGAATTTGTAGCAAATTGAATGTAGGTTTTAAACTACTAGGTTTATTTTTATTTTTTAAAATATATTTGATGAAATTTTGAAATTTCAATGCAATAGTACTTAAATTTCAGGGAAAAAATAAGTAGGTGTCTGTCTAACCACCCTAACCACAATAAAATGATAATTATTTTTTATAATATTTTAGATATAAGTAGAGGACTCATGTCCCAATGTGATGCATATTTTTTTATAATTTTTTTCCAAGTAAATAATTAATTATGAATTTTTTATTACAAAATTTAAAAAATATAAAAACTTGTATGTCTGACCACCTTAACTTGGTGAAAAATTCATAAAATTCAAAAAAAAATAAAAATCTTAGAGTACTATGTATGCAAATTATAGAATGTGATGCATGTTTTAGATTAAAAAAATGTGATACCGTTTGAAAGCTATAGATGTTTTTCAATCAGCCTATCAATCAGGACTTTAGTTGTAATTCAAATAGAAAATGAATAATAATTATTTATTAAATTCAATGTAAAGAATAATTCATATTTGTGGAAAGCTAAGAATCTCCTTTAAAAACCCTTTTTGTTTCATCATTTTTTGGTAAAAAAAAAGTTGCCAGCCACATGGGCCATCATATCAGTTACATATTGCCACTTTTTGGCCCATCATGATCTTGCACATACCCATTGATGATAAGAGGTAGTGGATTAAAGGGTTTTTTTTTGAGTATATATAGTTTATCCACGTTATGTTTCAGAGATCTGCACAAATATTTGATCGAGTTATGAGTATTTGTGTTCCGATAGTTGTTTTGTTGCTTTAGTTGGTGTTCCTAAAAGAAGATGACATGATTCTAGTAATTTGAGTTATTGCAGATGCTTCTATGGTGATTCATGATGCTTGTGGATATTTCTAGGTCATTCTCTATTTGTATTGTATGTCTGCATTGATCGTTGTGCTCATGATTGGTGATTTTCTTTTGTGTGTTCATGTTTTTCATGTTCATGGCTGACAGGGTGATTGTAGTGTGTTGTGGATCTTCAAGGCATAATTTTTGGAGGTGTTTCATATTCAAAGATGTTTTTTTAGGTCCTTACTATGTTTTGAATGACATTGGTTGTTTTGCATTATAATTTTTTTATGGATCGGGCTGACAGTTTGTACACATTTTATATTTTATTGAGGCTGACATGTAGATGATTTTATCCCTAGTTGCGGATATATATGAGCAATTGTTTATACCATTTGAAGGCATGTGATGTATTGGTGTGAGTGGTGTGTGAACTATGTGATTATTGTGTGCGAATAATGTTCTAATCATTCAAACGTAGAGGTAAAGTGTGAAGAAGAGTGAGAAAATTTTATGTGCTTAACCAAAATTGTAATTAGGCATTAGCAGATGCTATTTTCGCAGTTCAAAATCTTGTGGATGTAATCCAAATGTTTTTGTACTAAGACAGTAAGTCTTTTGTTGAGCAGTAAGCCTTTTTTTATTTGAGTAGTGAGCTCTAGGAAGTGTGCCTGAATGCATGTGCATTCTCCATTCATAATTATTTTATACTTTTAATAGATTATAGTATTGTGGATTAACCTCCATCGTGGTTTTTCCCTTAACAGGGTTTCCACGTAAAAAATCTTGGTGTTATGTATGCTTCTAATGTGGTGATGATTTATGCTTTCATGTTTATTTATCAGATCTGAGAATAAGTTTAATAATAGTTTAATTTCTGGGACAACTGATTCCCCCCCCTCAGTTTTCTGCCCTAGTGTTTCCAACAAATGGGTCTTCCATAGACCTTTGGACCTAAATTTAAATTGTGTTTTTGGCTATATTTTAATGTTTTCAAATTGATAATTCAATTTCGGCTTGTGATATTTGAATTTTGGGAAAGTAAGGATACATACCTATAAATAGGTTAGTTCACTAAGTTCCACCTAGCAATTTTATGAGCATTTCAAGAAAAATCTAAGGCATTCAAGAGCAGATATATCAAAAATTTATTTCAGAAATCAAGATCTATTCATCATGGAAATATCTTCTTGCATCATGCATATTTTTGGAGCTAACACTTTGATGTAGGTTTCATGATCAATTCAAGCATTCAAAGTGTCATTTCAAGCAAGATTCAAGTGCCAAGATCCAGATCCAATTCATCCATTTCATGCAAGTTGTAGACTTCCTATGATCTCCATTATCAAGGTTTCATACAAGGGCTTATTGAGTGGTACAACATATCTTTTTTCATTCTTCATTCCCTCTTTCATGCATTATTTCAATTCAAGGTTTCCTTACCAAAATACGGTTTGACCAAGGAAAACCTCATTCACCCAAAACAATTTTTTTTCTCTTTTGTGTGTGTGATTGCAGATTTAGGTTGAAGAAGACTTGAGGAACTTTTGAAGTGAAAGATTTATAAATTTTTCAAAGTGGTAAGAGTTGTCAAAGTTGTCATCAAATCATGGAATCTAACCTACAATTCAGATTTCTAACTTTTCGACACTGAAACCTAGACAAATAATAAGCTCCAATTTTGCACCAGAAGGTTCCAAAAGATTGTTGCAGCCCCTCTACTTGGACCCATTCACCCATGGGCTAATGAGTCTCATATTAGCTTATAGAAAGAACTTTTGGTGACTGGTACACATCTTTCTACCCTTCTTAGATCTGAGTTTTTCTTTTTTTTACAAATATTGAGCTTAATCTTCAAGTTTCAAGTGTTAGATTGCATTTTGGATTTGATTTACTATTTTTAGTTTTTCTCCCCAAAGTATTGTTTGACCTTGACCCCCATCCTTCAAGCATAAGGAAATCTAAATATTCTCACATTGGGTTGATTCACCTAAGGGTTGTTAATCAACTCATTGTGGGGATCTCATTTTCTAATGAATGTAGGAAGAAAGGGTCCATTTCCACCCTTTCAACTTACCTTTCCATTTTGGGAAGCCCCTATTTTTGTTCATTTTAGGAGAAATAATAGATAATCAAACAACCCCTGGCTGACATGAGGTGCCATGGATTGACACAAAGATATGCAATGTAGATGGATAGTTTTGATCTTCTAGAGAAGAAAATGGAAGAAAATATGCAATTGCAAAGATTTGTGGTGTGATTTAGGGTTTATTGTTGCATACATAAGGGTTTTACCATATTTATTTCTTGGAAAATTGAATTAAAATTAGGGTAGATTGAAGGGTTATAAGTGTCTACACTTAGTTGATTTAATTCACTTTTATGCATTTCAAGCAAGCAAAGCAAGTTGAAGTGAATTCAAGAGATCAAAGGAGATTTCTACCTATAGAGGACATTAGGAATTATATTCATGAGAAAATGGAGGAATATAACCACACAAGATTTGTAGACCTATGGACAGACCAATTAATCAGAGATGATTACCAAATTAAGCTAGAGTATGAAAACATAGTGAAGAAGAAACTAGATGTCTAAAAATTGTTCCCAAATCTCATTTATGACAATGACACTGATTTTGTGATAATGGAATTGAGTAGAGTGCATGATAAGTTCATGTGGATCGACATTCTTGGTTTGATAACTATAGAATTTATAAGGGAGGTTATTGGATTTTGTGCCTCTAGACCTATACTAGTATTAAAATATGTCAAGAATACGGATGTGATGGAATTGACTAGAGCCACATTTGATCAAACAGCTCTCACTATGAATGTTATCTAGAACCCTGGAGTGAGATATGTAGCTAGAGTCATAGGGTATAAGATATACTACATGAAAAGAGATTTTATTTTGTGTCAGCTACAACAATTAATGTAGCTTATGAGATGGTGGAAAAAGGAAAACATTATGATTTGTGTGAGTTTCTTAGGAAATAATTCCTTGAGAACTTGAAGCAAACCAAAGAGAATAAATACCCCTTCAAGTTTGATTCTTTGGTATTTTGTTTGTTGTTTTACTTTATGAAGGATCTTTTAGGAAGAAACATTGTTATATGGATGAAACATAGAAAAAGAGGTTCACCATCAATAAGCTGTCTATGATGAACCTAATTTTCACTAGGTGGGTGTTTCATTCAATTATGTGTGCAATATGATGTAACTAAGGTGAAAAAATTAAACCTAAATATTATAATAACAAAAAGGTAGGTCTTAAGAGGGTCAAATGATGTGTATGTTCTTGGGAAAGTGTTATTTTAGGGCCCATTGAGGACCCATTCGCCTTCAGTGGTGAATGGGTCCTTGTTAGGGTTTCTGGAAAGTGCTTTCTGAGTTTTCTTCCTCTTTGTCTACAACTCCATATTCTAGATGTTCACTGCTTCAAGCCTCACTAAGGACTCATTCACCTTTAGTGGTGAATGGGTGCCTATTAGGGTTTCAAAAAAATTATTTATGGGTTCTATACTTCAATGTATGCACTTCTAGCTCCTCAATGCTTAGCTCCCAAAAACCTAAAACAAATTTTGTTGCCTTTTTTTCATGTTCTTGCAATATGGATGACAACTTTGTAACTTTTCAACTTTGACAATTTTGCTCCTATCTTGTTCTCCACTTGATCTTCAACCTAAAAACCTACAAAGAAACTTCAAAGGAGAGGAATACTTATTGTTTGTTAGAGGATAGGGGTTTTCCTAGGTAAAACCCCTTTTAGGTAATTAAACCTTGTGATGAAATAATGAAATAAGGACATGAAACAAGAAACATGGAATGATAATACCTTGGAAGATGTCTTGGAATATAAATCTGCAAACTAACATGAAGTGGCCATGTAGAATGTAGATCTCGATCTTGAATTAGATATGAAATAATGCTTGCAAATGGATCTTCAATACTACATCAACACACATTAGCTCAACCACATGCTTGATGCACTTTACCTCAAACATGATGAAATAACCTTGAATTGTTGCAATGGAACTTCAACAATCTTCCTTTGAATTCCTCTGAAATGCTCTTGAAGTGCTCTATGATTCTCTTGTGAAAGTACTCTTATGATCATTTGAACTTGCTAGGTGAAATTATGTGAATTAACCTTATATTTATAATAAATCCAAGGATTAACCCCAAAATTCAAATAATCCAAGCTGACCTCATATCTAGAATTGAAAATCATTAAAATCTCTCCACAAATAAATTCAAAAAGGGGGTCCCAAGCAAGGAGGACACATTTTCCACCTTGGGCGAATGGGTCCTAGCACAATTTCCTAGGACCAAGCTTTAGGGGAATGAAATAACATAAAAAACCCACCTAAAATATGCCAAAAAAGGGGAGTCCTATTATGGAGGACTCATTTGCCAGTAGTGGAAATGGGTCCTGGCACACTTTACAAGGACCAATTTTGGAAATTATGAATTGTTATGTCAAAATGGGGTCCTAGGACCTAACCAAGACCCATTAGCCTAAGGTGACAAATGGGTCCTAGGTCACAAACCTAGGACACAAGCCTTGAAAATTAAATGTTGTGAAATATTATTAATGATATTCAAATTTATCCTTCAGAAATTGCAATAGATAAGGCTTGGGTTTCAATTAAAGGGTCAATTAACCTCAATTAACCTCAATTTATTAATAAGGCACTAGATTAGTGTTAAAGTTTAAGAAAAAAATTTAAAACACCCTAAATAAGAAGCAATTAAATACATTTTATGATTAATTATTAATTCCCCAACTAAGCATGAAAAAGTGTTACTTTTTTCGATGCTACATTTTGCCCCCACTTTAGTGAGAGTTTTCCCCCATGTCAAGCTCACACTAAAGTAGACATTCAAGACACTTAGGTATGCAAAAATAACAAAGATACATAGTCATACCCTATGAAAGGCCAAGAAAAACAAATAAAAGCAAAGGGTCAAGCACAACCATTCCAACACAATGTGAAATGTGGTTGTTTGTCTATACAATGCATGCTCACTCTAGGGTAGTGGAACCTTATTCTATCCACTAGGTGAGTTATCCCAACCATGCATGGTCACCCTGGGGTAGTGGAACCTCAGTACATTGACTAGGTCAGTTATCCTAATGAGGTGGTAAATGAGAGAATCATATTAGCCTCCCATACCATACCGAAGTTATCCTCATGACAACTTTGATAGGGCACCTCAATGCTATGATTTTTAATGTCATGTCTATAATTTTTGGTTAAAGGGGATTTTTATTTTTTCATGTAAGGTATTATTCTTAGGGAACATCATTCCTAATGTCTCCAAGAGAGGACAAGTCAAGAATATTAGATCACCACTTATAGGATGCCTCTCATTTCACATCATGCCACCAAGGGAGATGATTGATGAGAAACATGAAAATTAGAATCAATTAGAGGAACTAGGTGCTACAACATGAGGAAGAGTGCCACACTCCTTAAGATGTTGATTTTTTTTATTCAAAGCCTTGCATTTGTTAGCAGAATGGCCATGAACTCTATGATATGCACAAAATGAACTCTTGTAATAAAATTTCTTTGATGTTCTTGGAGGGAGATATATCAAATGATCTTGGAGGAGTCTCAACAAGATACTCTCTTGATTAATAGTAGAATATGTGTTCCTTTATTTTGTGAAAAAGATATCTCTTGCTTAGTAGAAGGTGTCATACTTACACAAGAATCTTTAGATTGCAAGATTTTGTTCTCTCCTTTACATGAGGGTGTAAAATCTAATGAACTCCAATTGTTAGTGTTTTGCGAGATGACATTGATATTAAGTGAAGATTTATTTATTTGTTTCATTTCTTTCAAAGGAAAATAACAAAGACCAATAGTGTCTATGAGTTTAGGATGCACAAATTTTAAAGTTAGCTTATAAGGATATTTTGCAAGTGTGTTGACATTAAGTGAAGGATTGCTTGTTTCTTTTCAGGGACAATAACCAAGACCACTAGTTGTTCCTTGTGTGTTAGGCTCTATAGGGACACAGGTACCTTGTTTCTTAGCACCACATCATTTTCCACTATACGCAAGTTGTTTCATAATTTTATAACATTTTCCATAAAGCTTTTTCATTTCTTTCAAATTTGGTGATTGTTCATAATGTGTAATTTTCTTGATCTTCTAAACTAGTTAAGGTTAATGCTTTCAAACTTTGTGTTGACATTCCCACTTTTTCTTCTCCTTTTTTAGAATATTTTTTTTATGATCTTGTACTTACCTATAAATGACGTGAAATCTATGGAGTTCCCAATCATCTTCTAATAGCTTCATGAATTCCTCAATATATTTTTCTTTTTCTTTCTCTTGCCCGGGTTCTACTTGTGTAGTTGGTGTCAATGTCTTCAAAGGATTCTCCTTGTCTTTTTCAAGTTGTAAAACACTGTAAGGATCATGATCAATGTCACGAGTGTACACTTTATTGTTGTAGACATATTTCATTTTACGATGAAGGGTAGAAGGCACCCGATTCATTGCATGAATCCATGGTCTTCCTAAAAGGAGGTTGTATGAAAGATCATCAGGCATAACATGGATCGGGGTTTTTAATGTAACTTTTTCAACTTTAATAGGTAATGTGATCACACTGGAAGTCATTTTTTTCTCACATTATCAAATTCACTAATAGATAAAGATGTGGGTTGGATTTTTAATTTATCGACACCAAGCCTATCCAAAAGGTTTACACTACACATATTTAGGCCTAAGCCATTATCAATAAGGGTTCAATTTATCCCTATTCTATTGTATTGAGCTATAACCATGAGCGGTTCATTTTGTTCTTACACTTCTAACACAGGCAACTCCTCCTAGCAGAAAGTAATGTATAAGTTGTCCAAATTTATAGCTTGGATTTGGGCTACCACATCATTTGATTTCACATTAGGAGGGGTAGGTGTTGGAAAAACAAGGACAGACAACTGAGAGGGGGGGTGAATCAGTTGTCAAAAAATATTTAAACTTTTCAAACTTAACTTAACCTCAGATCTGATGAATGAACAATCAACCATGAACAATCAACACATCAAAAGAACAGAGAACACCAAGATTTTTATGTGGAAACCTTCTTAGGGAAAAAACCATGGTGGATGTTAGTGCACAATATTATACCCTATTAAAAGTATAATGAAAAATAATGGGAATGCACATGCATTTAGGCACACTACCTAGAGCTCACTGCTCAAATACAAGATGGCTCACTACCCAAGGAATAGAAATACAGATTAGATCCTCAGGGTATGAACTGAGAAAATAGTTTCTACACAAGACTAATTATAGTTCCATTTAAGCACAAAAAATCTTCTTCACACTTTGCTCAAACTTCTTCACACTCTGCTTTGCAATTGAATGAATATATCAATGTTCACACACTTTCTCTTTCTCTGGCTTTCCTTCACACCACACACACACTATCTTCGCTTAAAAAAATACTCTTATATATCCACAATGTGAAATTACATCAACAACTTCGTCGGCCAAAAGTATAGAACAAGTTTACAATGTCGGCCCAAATTTACAAATAAATTTTTAATGTGAATCATACACCATCAGCTAATATTATGATGCGACCCAAAAAAATATCCTCGAGCGCACCAAACATTCAAATTTTAATCTTCAAGGATCTGCAACATGTTACAACCATCATGTCAGCCAAGAACATGAAAACCTGAACAATCGCGAGAAAAATCTTTGACCACAAGCGCATTGATCAACACGGACATACAAACAAGATAGAGAATTATCTAGAAGCATCCACAAGCAAGAAGAACTAACATAAAAGCATTCACAACAACAAAAAATCCTAGAGTCACATAAACTTCAGTCAGGAACACTGACAAAGACCACAGAAACACTGTCAGAACACAACTGATCATAGCATGATCAAATCTTCACGTGGACCTCTAAAACTTCTGGTAGATGAACTAGATACTCTCAGCAATAAACCCTTTAGACCACAACAACCGATCTTCTACGTATGGAATGAAACACCTTCAAGACCTTCAGTATTCCACTGGCAACCTGAAACTCTTCCTTTTAACAATTTTCTCAATATCCTCGACATATACAACCTTCACTACAACAATGCTAATAGTGTTGACATCAATGACAACCACATATTAGCAACACAACCTCAGCATCAAACAATCTTCCCCTTTGGAATTGATGGCAACAAATGATGTGAAAAATACCATCAACACAACTTCACTTACTCCCCCTTAGCTTCTGACTCTTTTCCTCAATTGCTCTTCTTCCCCTAAAAATATTTTTCATATTTTTCTTCTCCCCCTTTGACATCAATGGAAAAGATAAGCTTTAAATTTCTACATACAAGCTCTGAACCACATATCTACACATCTGAGTACTCCCCTTGAGTAGCAGCCATGAAAACATCAATCTAGATCAAGAAATATCTATGAAGCACATGGATTGATGCAGGTAAATGTATCTTCAGTTCATATCAGGAGGGGTAATTACCCCTAGCATCCCTCTGAGATACTCAGAAGTATCCTTTGGCAATTTCTTGGTGAAAATTTCTACAATCTGTTCTTTGGTAGGCACATATTCCAGTCTGACTTCTTTCTCATTCACTTTCTCCCTCAAGAAGTGAAACTTGAATGATATATGCTTAGTCTTAGATTGTAACATCAGATTCTTTGATATGTTTATTGCACTTGAGTTGTCACAGTATATGACAATAGGTTCATTGTATACTACTCTGATATATTTTAGCATCTATTTCATCCACATCACTTGATTGTAGTTATTTGCAATAGCAATATACTCTACCTCAATAGTAGATAGAGAAATGGAATTCTTCTTTTTACTTAACCATGACACCAGCTTCTTCCCTAGGAAGAAGGCACCACCACTAGTACTCTTCCTATCATCTACATCTCCTACCCAATCTACATCAGTGTATGCATTCAAAGTAAGATCATCATCCTTAGGATACCAAAGCCCAAAGTCAACTGTCCCTTTCAGATATCTGAAGATTCTCTTTACAACAGTCACATGAGATTCTTTTGGATCAGAATGAAAACTAGTAACCATACATACAACATTCATAATGTTTGGTCTATTCTGAGTTAAATAGAGCAATCCACCAATCATTGACCTATATCGTGTTTTATTTTCCTTAGGAGAATCATCATTCTATGTTAACTTGCATCTGGTTACCATTGGAGTACCAATAGGCTTTGATTCATCCATGCCAAATTTCTTTAGTAGCTCTCTAAAATATTTAGACTGAGATATGAAAATTCCATTGTCTAATTGAGTAACTTGCAATCCCAGAAAGAACTTCATCTCTCCAATCATACTCATCTCAAATTCACTCTTCATTTCATCAGCAAACTTCATACATAGATTATCATCTCCTCCAAAAATAATTTCATCAACAAAGGCTTCAATAATAATTCTTTACCATGGTCCAACTTGAAATACAAGTTGTTGTTAGCAGTACCTTTATTGCATCCAGGCTTTAGTAAATATTTATCAAGTCTAGCATACTAGGCTCTGGGGGCTCACTTGAGTCCATACAGAGATTTCTTCAATCAAAAAACCATGGCTTCCTTTTCAGTTAGTTGGAATCCATCTGACAATTCAACATATACTTCTTCTTCTAGCTCACCATTCAGAAAAGCTGACTTTACATCAATTTGATAGACTTATAGTTCTTATATGCAGCATAAGAAAGAAATAGTCTAACAACTTCAATTCTGGCAATAGGGGAAGAGTGTTGGAATTGTGTGCCTCAATCCCACAAGCTCAAACCTCTGAAAGGGAAAAGTTGGTGTGGCATCTTTTGTGTCTGGCCGACTAGCAGTTGAAACCTTGTCAAAATTATTCAGGTCGTTGTGACCTTGCATTTGTCTCACCGAAGGATCCCATCGCTGTGACATTTTGTTCGGTATAATCTCTCACTGCCCATGGAGATCTCTGGCCGATAGGCCATTCATATCGTATATCAGGCATCGGGGAGACTCATAGCGACCAAGGGCTTCGGGGTGACTTGAACACTTGGGAAGAAGTCCTAGTGACTGAAGAATGTCTTACCGATAGCATATGGCCATTGGGGTAAATCAAAGGTCTCAGGGAGAAGTCTCAGTGATGATGGAATGTCTCAATGATGGTATACATTTTGAGTCTTCGCAGTAACAAAAAGACCTTGGTGTTAACTCTTGGCGACATGGAGATGTCTTGCTGATTGGAGTCATCGGGGTAATCAAAAGGGTTTGGTAAGAACTCTTGGTGATGGGCGTTTGTCTCACCGATGCTGTGGGATGTGTTTGGTATGACTCCTGGCAAAAGGCAGCTTTGGTATACCATGAAGGCATCGGTATGATCTCTTAGCGAAAGATGATAGTCTTGCCGATGGGAATACTCTTGTCTATATGACTTGTGAACTTTGCTATGACCTCTTGGTGAAAGCGGTAGGTCTTACCAATCATTTGGATGCTTCAGAATAACATGAAAGCTTGGTGTGATGTCTTGGCGAAAGATGATAGTCTCGCCAATGATGAGGGGTCTTCAGTATAACTCTTGGCAAATGGTGGTTTCAAAATAACATGAAGTATTCACTGTGATGTCTTGGCGATAGCAGTATGTCTTGTCAACTATTGGATGCTTCGATGTAACTTAAGAAGTCCCGGTGTAACCTCTTGGTGAAGCGGTAAGTCTTGCCGATAGCAATGTTGAGATCGGTGTGACTTGTGAATAGCGATATGAGTCTTGCCAATGAGGAAACTCTTGGTGATATCGGATGCTAAGCTGTGTGGCATTGGGGAGACATGGTCAGTGTCTCACCTACATGCCAACACAAATTGAAGCCTTTTGACTGAGTGAAGACCTTCCTATGTGGCATCTCATGGCCAATCAGAAGAGCCGAATGGGAACCGTTGGAAGACAGTTCGTTGTGGAAGTTCTAAGAGGAAGCTCGACAGACAGATATAAAATGAATATAGCCTGGAATAGAAGATGATGCTCGGTTGGGTTGTTCAATATAGGTGAGCGATAGAGTGAGGGCCGAGTGGTTGGCTGGAAGGTCGAGGCCATGAGGCCGAAATAGAGGAAGTGAGAGGCAGGGTTATGCGATCGATTTCTCTCCTGATCAAGGATTGAATGCCATGGTTGATCTCTCATGTTGATCTATACTATATACTATGTGAGGGTATTGCAATAGTATGAACAAGAGGGAGAGTTGGTTAACAGATTTTATCCAGAATGAACAAGATGTAATCTTTGAAAAGGATATGAGCCTGAGTTGTATTGTAACCTTCAGTTGCTGAATAATACAATGGCTCAATCTTTGGAGTGTGGGGTTTTTTAAACGAAAGGCTTTTCCCCACGTAAATATGGGTGTTCTGGTTTTTTGTCTTATCTTTCATCTATTAATGGTTCTGCTTCTAGAATCTATTATTGCATGATGTTGAATTTACATGTGCTTCTCTCAGAAGGATTAATGTGGGAAATAAATTGTGTCTATTTCCACTTTAGGAAATAGTTGTTTGTGTCTTTGAGGTAATCTAATCAAAATTGAAGTTACAAAAGGAACTACTATTCTTGGAGGTTACTCTAAGATGCCCTAAATTTCCCTAACAAGTGGTATCAGAGCATTCTTTTGGTTGCTAGTTCTGGGTATTTCTCCTGTGAAGATTTCCTAGCTTGATAGGCTGGAGAAAATCTGGAGGAATGGACTGATTTATTGATCCTTTGGTGAGTGGAAGTCTTGTGATATTTGGAGATAGCACGCAGCTTGAAGGATGGTGGAGATGGAAAAGGGATTTGATCATGTTGTTTTATTGTGATCTATGTCTCCTGGTTGACAACGGTATATTCTTAGTGTATGAGGTGGATTTCTTTTCTCCGTGGTTGTGTAGCAGTAAAGCTTTCATATTGGGTGTCTATCTGAGAGGCTCATGGATGATATAGAGAAGCTTAGTTTGTTTCTCAGCCATGGAAGAGAGTGCTTATGCTAGGTAGTGTTTCCTGGTGTTGGAAGGCACTGTTTCCTATTAATCTCGAATACATGAAGGCTATGAAGTTAATCATTAGATGATTTGCAAGCTTTTGAAATAGCCTTTCTCTATTTCTTGGATGCATGTACATATTGGTGGTTTAGATTTGGCCTGAAAGGGGCCTGGATTTTCTTGAACTGTTGTTTCCTTTTTTAAGGATGTTTTGTGTTTGCATGGCTCTGTGGTTTTCCAGGTTTTACACAGTTAAGAAAAACTTGTGGTATTGTGGAGTTTCCAATTAAGCTATTTTCTAAGAGCCTGACTTTTGGGATGTTACTAGATGAGATAGTTGCAGTTCTGCATGCATGCTTTGTGCATGGTTTGAGGAGGTGTGTTTTCTTCTCTATATGGGAGTGTTGGTACGTGATTTTTCACTCAACATTCTTGTGGTGGTGCTTGTGGGTTCCTGATTATGGTGCTCGGTGTGGACATGATTGGCAAATCAGGTTTGGTGTGATCTGGTGTTTGATTCATGTTGTTTACATGGTTATTCTCTTTGAAATCTCATTGTTGCAGTTTCCAATGCGATGATGGGTTTGCATGTTTGATATTTGTGATCTACGAGTTATGCGGTTGGTGGATTAGCTAACCATTGGCTACAGTGAGATAACTTGGATGTGGACTATCTTTATCCATGAGGTTGATTCATTGCTGGTGCAAACTTGTTAGCTGGCCTTATTTTGTGGTCACTTGTGCATTGGTGTGTTTCCTTTGAGATGAGAGGATGTATATTGTTGAGTATCTGAATATTCGGTTATGGGAACCTAAAGCAGGTGGACAGGATGCTTGGAGAGCTCGGATGTTATGTTTCAGTGGGAGCCTTAGCAGTAATTATTGTTTCATCACACGGTGGTGAATGCTCTTCTTTAGTGTTGCAGATATTTCAAGGGGGAGCTTTTAGATCCTATTTCTGTAGAAGGGTTATTTTGCTTTTGCATGGACATTATTTGAAGATGTGCAACATCTTGGATCGATGGAGGACGCCTGGAGTCTTTAGCTGAGGTGTTGGTGGTGCTTGATAGGTGATGTCCGTTTTGAGTCTATTTGCTTTATGTCATGGTATACTCTTGTTTGTCCACTGGAGTTTTCGCATTGTGCATTGTACTTAAGACCATGGTTAATTCACTTGAAGTATGGTATCTCCTAAGGGGATATGTAAATCATGGTGTCATGATAAGTTTGTGATTCAGATGATTGGAGCTTTGACAGTGGTCTGGTAAATTCTTTGTGTATTTGGTGGTTTCATTATTTACTTGATACTTCCTGATAGTGCGGTAATGCAGTTGAAATTTAGCATGAGATGATTGGTTGCTAATACTCATGGATACATGAAGAATAAGGTGAGGCTGTTTTTTTCTTATGAGAGAAGTGTTGTTGATTGTTACTCTTGATGGAGTCTTTTAGCAGAAAGTTCAAGAAGCCTACACCTTGGTTGAATGCGAGTTCAATTAGAGACCTATGAGGAGATTGCTCTTGGATTAGTCATGATGGATTATATATCTTGAAGGAGTATTCTTGTTCCCACTCTTGGTCTGCTCAGCAGTTTATCTGAGAGGTATTTGGACCATTATATTTTTCAGATGTGTTTTATGTTCACTTTCATGATATGGATCTTGAATTGCTTTTTAATGGTTTTTGAAGATTCATAGTTGAAGTTGTACAACTTGTTTATCTCCTTGAGCTTTTGTGTTTTACTGATGAGAATTGGTAGGAGATGATGTATCGCCTGATTTCCTGAAATGGGGAATGAACTAGCTTGATCTTCTTTGAGAGGCTTACATCCATGTTGATTACATGATATTAGAAGTTGGTTTGATCTTGGTGATTGAATGGTTGGATGTTGTTAAGGCTTTCCTTTTGGGATGAGAAGGAGATCATTCTTGACACAACTGGCTGTCAGAAGTGTATATAGGAGGATGTTCTATAGGGATATGGTGTGCAGAGTTTCTCTCTTTGGTCTTGGTTTCACATTTCATTGGTTTGAGGTTTGGTTGGAGCTATAGTGATCACTTTCTTGTTGTCATGTGTTTTCACTCATGTTCATGGGTGATCACATGGAGGTTCTTAATCCATTTTTCCTTTGATTGCGTGTGGAGAACTTGGGAGAACTATGAAGACTTGTGGTGACAGAAATGAATCTTGTAATGGTTTCTTGCAGGTTGAGCGTATCATTGTGGATATTTTTGGTACTACATGGTTACATTTTCTATGTGTTGTTATTGGTAGACTTGGTATGTCTTTGATCTTTCAGATTTGGATTACTCGGGCAGTGGGAGTTCCTGTATGTGTTTTGTCTTTTTCGACTAGTTGGCACTTGGAGCTTGTATTTGCTGATTAATAAGTTAGTTTTGGAGTGGCATAAGTTTACTAATGTTGATACCTTTAAGGTATGTGAGATTGGATGGAATAGTACGAGCTGTCGGTGCTATTTTTAGTCGTGTGGGTTTATCAGTTTGATGGAGGCAGTCATTCTGATTTTTGTTCTATTTTGTGGTTTTATCTTGTTTCTGGAGAATGACTTCATGGTTGTGTTCTATTTGAGGCTTTGAAGTTGATATTGCTTTTGTATAGCGTTTGAGCATAGTGAAGTGGTAGCAGTATCTTGTTGTTGCTATCACTGGGATCTTTTGCTTATGTTCGTTGGAATGGTGCTTATTCACCTTGGCTTGTATCTTTCTTCCTTAGGTGGCATGTTGGAAGATGACAAGGTTTGTTGCTTGAATGGTGGACATCTTGGATGTTGGTGTAAAATTCTTGATGGAGCATGAGAGCATGTTTGAGGTCTATGTGGTTTCCTAGAAGGCTATGATTGGTTGCATTTCGGTTGTTTTGTTGGACAGTGAGTTGCATTTGGATGCCTGATCTTTGTTGCAGATTGTCTAGTAGACTGTTATCTGTGGAATATTGTTGATTGGGTGTCTTGAGTATTGCGGGGTCTGAACTGGTGGAGCTAGTGTGATATTAGTGTCTGGTTGCTTTGGAGGTGCCTTTGTGATCTTTGTCAAGTGGGAGATTTTTGGAATTGTGTGCCTCAATCCTATAGGCTGAAACCTTTGAAAGGGAAAAGTTGGTGTGGCATCTTTTGAGTCTGGCCAACTAGTAGTTCAAACCTTGTTGAAATTATTCACGTCGCTGTGACTTTGTGTCTATCTCACCGAAGGAGCCTATCACTGTGACATTTTGTTCGGTATAATCTCTCACTACCTGTTGAGATGTCTGGCCGACAAGCCATTCATATCGTATATCGGGCATCGGGGAGACTCATAGCGACCGGGGGCTTCGGGGTGACTTGAACACTCGGGAAGAAGTCCCAGTGACTAAAGAATGTCTTACGGATAGCATATGGCCATCGGGGTGACTCAAAGGTCTTGGGGAGAAGTCTCAGTGATGAAGGAATGTCTCACTGATGGGTATACATTTTGAGTCTTCGCGGTAACACAAAGACGTCGGCATGAAGTCTTGCCGACATGGAGATGTCTCCCCGATTGGAGTCATTAGGGTAATCGAAAGGGTTCAATAAGAACTCTTGGTGAACGGTGGTTTCAGAATAACATGAAGTATTCATTGTGATGTCTTGGCAATAGCAGTATGTCTTGCCGACTGTTGGATGCTTTGGTGTAACTTAAGAAGTCTCGGTGTAACCTCTTGGAAAAGTTGTAAGTCTTACCGATAGCAATGTTAAGATCGGTGTGACTTGTGAATAGCGATATGAGTCTTGATGATGAGGAAGCTCTTGGCGATATCAGATGCAAAGTTGTGTGGCATCGGGGAGACACTGTTAGTGTCTCACCAACATGCCAACATAGATTGAAGCCTTTTGACCGAGTGAAGACCTTCCTATGTAGCGTCTCGTGGCCAATCAGAAGAGTCGAATGGGAATCGTTGGAAGACAGTTCATTGTGGAAGTTCTGAGAGGAAGCTCGACAGATAGAAATAGAATGAATATAGCCTGTAATAGAAGATGATGCTCGATTGGGTTGTTCGATGTAGGTGAGCGATAGAGTGAGGGCCGAGTGGTTGGCTGGAAGGCTGAGGCCATGAGGCCAATACAGATGAAGTGAGAGGTAGGGTTATGCTGCCGAATTCTCCCTTGATCAAGGATTAAATGCCATGGTTGATCTATCATGTTGATCTATACTGTATACTGTGTGATGGTATTGCAACAGTACAAAGATTGTTTGGTTTGAGAGGTTGATCAAGAAATGTACAGAGGGAGAGTTGGTTACCAGATTGTATCCAGAATGAACAAGATGTAATCTCTGAAAAGGATATGAGCCTGATTTGTATTGTAACCTTCATTTGTTGAATAATACAATGGCTTAATCTTTGGAGTGTGGGGTTTTTTAATCGAAAGGGTTTTCCCCATGTAAATCTATGTGTTCTAGTTTTCTATCTTATCTTTCATCTATTAATGGCTCTGCTTCTAGAATCTGTTATTGCATAATGTTGAATTTACATGTGCTTCTCTCAGAAGGATTAATGTGGGAAATAAACTGTGTTTGTTTCCGCTTTAGGAAATAGTTGTTTGCATCTTTGAGGTAATCTAATCGAAATTGAAGTTACAAAAGGCACTACTATTCTTGGAGGTTACTCTGAGATGCCCTAAATTTCCCTAACAAGTGGTATCAAAGCCTTCTTTTGGTTGCTAGTTCTGGGTATTTCTCCTTTGAAGATTTCTTAGCTTGATAGGCTGGAGGAAATATGGAGGAATGGAAAGATTTATTGATCCTTTGGTGAGTGGAAGTCTTGTGATATTTGAAGACAACACGCAGCATGAAGGATGGTGGAGATGGAAAAGGGATTTGATCATGTTGTTTTGTTGCGATCTGTGTCTCCTGGTTGGCAGCGGTATATTCTTAGTGTATGAAGTGGATTTCTTTTCTCTGTGGCTGTGTAGCAGTAAAGCTTTCATATTGGGTGTCTATCTAAGAGGCTCCTGGATGATATGGAGAAGCCTAGTTTGTTTCTCAGCCATGGAAGAGAGTGCTTATGCTAGGTGGTGTTTCCTGGTGTTGGAAGGCACTGTTTCCTATTAACCTCGAATACATGAAGGCTATGAAGTTAATCATTAGATGATTTGTAAGCTTTTGAAATAGCCTTTCTCTCTTTCTTTGATCTATATAGGATCTAGACTAAATTGCAGAAATGAATGCTTAATTTTTACAATGATTATTCCAAGTTAATTAAATCAAAATTAACTTAAGGAAATAACAAAATGAAGGAATTAACAACTGAGAGAAAGCGAGAGAGAAGAAAATAAGTCAACAACATATCGATCCTTCACAACAGGAACATTTTTACCCAAGGATCCATCAATGTTTTCAATCATCTTTCCCTCATGTTGTATTGTAGGTGCATCCTGCAACATCTGACCCTGGTTAGCTACTCCAAGTTCAAGTGTAGAACCACCTGTACTGACAGACATAAGAGTTAATTCTTTACTTGCATTAATTACCCTGTTTAACTGCCCTGTGTTTGCAAAAGAACGATCAGTCTTAATCTTGTGAGAATGTACAATATACTGAATGCCATCTTTAAACAAGTGATAATGATTCTTTTCCCTATAGAAAATTGCTTTCCTGTCATATAAATAAGGGCTACCAAGCACTATCCCACAGATATCCAGTGGAACCACATCAAACTGAACTCCATCCACAAATTTACTAGTGATTGCAAATCTTAAGGTGCATTGTCTTGTTACTTGCAACTTATCATTTTCACAAATCCAGCCTAGTGGATAAGGTTTCCTATGTTGTGTAGGTTTTAATCCCAAGTTATTTACAACACTTTCTGAAATTAAATTAACCTGAGATCCACTATCTATGAGTGCATCAATTTTACTGTTCTTAGCAATAACCCTTAAATGAAACAACTCATTCCTTTTCACATCTTCAGAGAAATCATTAACTGTAGATGAAGAAGCACAACTAGCAACAGAAACACCAGAAATAGAAGCTTTACCTTTTAGACCCATTGCTGATATCTTAGTCTCATCATCTGAATCTAAGCCAAGATCCATAACAACATTCGTGGATTTCTCCTTACCCTTCTATTTCTGATTACATCTTTGAGCCCACTTAGGCCTTAGTTCTGGATGTAACTTCCAACAGTGATCTTCATCATGACCATTCTTGTCACAATGAGTGCAAGAAAGTTTCAGTGGGGAGGCCTGATCCGATGGATATTTTAGTGAAAATTGAAGTTTCTCATTTCTCTCCAGAATTAGCACCATCAGAAAGATCTCAGCGTCCCAGTTCCAACACAATTCGAACGGAGCAAAAAGGAGTCCGTTTGTGCAAGTTATGGCCAGTCAAACCTTCAGTCAAACTAGGATTAGAGGGCGTCTAGGAAGCGGAAAAAAATGATGTCGTAAAATGTTCTTGAAGTTTGCATCATCACGAAGATCTCATCGAGATGATTCTGAAGGTGTTCGTTTCATTGAAATCCGACATCGTATGCGAGAGTTATCAGCGGTCAAAGTTTGCAATTGACATTAAGGTGGACCGTACGGATGCTGACGTCAGCATTCCATACTGTACGGACTGTGAAATGGTCAAACCAGATTTTGACATGTGGCATCGATGCCAGCATTGTATGGACCAATCACAGCGTGACACGTGGTAGTCCGTATGCCCAATCAGCAGGTCCAGTCAGCAGTCTGTATGCACAGTTAGTAGGTCTAGTGAGCAGACCACATCAGCATGACACGTCAACTCGCTGTACGCCACATCATCATCTGGTCAGCGCTAGTCATCGGCCTTGTCAGCTGCACAGGTGTCATCCACGTCAGCGTACACGTCACTGCATAGTCATCCGACATGTCAGCTCCCCGTCAACAACACGTCGGCGTCTTCATCCAGTAAGAAAGCAACATGTGGGTCTCTGTCAACAACACCAACGGATTTGAGGTTGTTTTATGGTTAAAACGGTTGGGGGGATTCGATTCTCCAACCTCTCATTTGCCGCACCCACCTCCGACCAAATCGCCTAAACATTCGCGTTTGTCTATGTATGGCTACCGGTTTCTTTTGTGGTGTGTTGTTGAAATAGTTTGGAAAATGCTGACGGCCGGGAGTGGAACCCGGAACCGCCGGGTTACCAAATTCCTTATGCACCGCTAGGCCATCAAAGCCGTTTGGTATATACATGGCATCAAATGACTTTTGTTAATGTTTTTAAAACTGAATGCCCTTATTTTTAAATTAAATCCCTCCAAAATTTCAACAAATAATCCTTTTAAGGATTAACCAAAAATCTTCCATAACAGAATAAGCCCGAGAGTTAAAAAATAAAGGGCTTTGAATTAACTCAAAAATATTAAGGGGATTTTTAATATGGATTTTTATACAAATATGGGAGATTATCAAAGATTTATTATGTAAATGGGGGGATTATGGAAGATTTGAAAATATTATGGAGAGATAAGGAATATTTTGTAAATCAATTGGTTAAAGGCCAATTTGAGTTAATTTTATGTATAAAAAAGGGAGTGTGAGGTGAGAGTTGCTATCAAAGTTTTTTTCAGGTGACGAAGCCTTGAAGCTATGGTGACACGAAAGAGAGGTCTTGTGGAGATTATTTGAGTCATTCTTGCACGTCAGAGCACTGTTATGCTGCCGAAGTGCTTGGAGGATGGTTGTGGTGCTTTTGTAATTGATTTTGGAGTTAATCGGATTGGTCTCTCTATTGGAGTGGACCCGGAGACGTAGTCACTTTTGTGACGAACTCTGTTATCAAACGTTGTTTGCACTTCTCTTCTTCTCTCTCGCTTTCTCTCAATTGTTAATTCCTTCATTTTGTTATTTCCTTAAGTTAATTTTGATTTAATTAACTTGGAATAATCATTGTAAAAATTAAGCATTCATTTCTGCAATTTAGTCTAGATCCTATATAGATCAAGTTGGTATCAGAGCACAGTTGACTATTATTGCAGTTATTTGTTTTTGAATGCTAACGAGATCCAGGATTCAGAAGGGTGAAGGCAAGCTCAAAGACTTTGATCCTGAGATTGGGAAGCGAAGAACTTTTTCAAAGATGTATGTTTCTGGAACGGAGGTTCCTGAAGAAATCAGTGACGAGGAATTTCGTAGAGCATTCCTCGAGATGAAGGCAAAGGTGGACATTCTTTTTCAGGAGAGACAAGAACGGAAGGAACGTGAAGAAGGTTCGTCAAAGTAAGAAGATCACAAAGACAAGAAAGAGGAACAACATAGAGATGGTGGCAAGAAACAAGATCATCCCTTTTCTTCTTCTCCTCCCTCTTCTCCTTCTCCTTCTTCTCCATCTTCTCCTCATTCTATTTCTTCTAATCCTTTCAAGAGTGGGTATAAACCTAAAATCAAATTGGATGTAAAATTTGATTTGCCTAAATATTGTGGTGAACTTAATGCTGAAAAATTGGATGATTGGATTCAACAAGTTGAGGTTTATTGTAGAGTCCAGAACCTATTAGATGATGTTGATAGGATCCAATTAGCTACTCTTCGTTTAGGAGGTACAGCCTTAACTTGGTGGGAGAGTAAGTCTAAGGCGAAGTTTCACAACATGGTAGAGTCAGTTAACTTGGGCGAGTTTATTAATGCTCTTAAGAAGCGTTTTATCCCTAGGACATGTGCAGCAGTTAATGATGGACTGAAAATGTTTAGGTGGTGGAAAGGCTTCCATCCATGTTCCGTCCATCCTTGTTGAAGTAATATAGGAGGTCTGCATCCTTACCTTAGGCATTCTATTTTGGTTTTGAATCCTAACAACTTGGATGAAGTTTATGTCCAAGCTACCCACTTAGAGTCAAGGGGTAAAGGATATTTTATTGATAAGTTTGATAATGATGTAAAGAAATCTTGTAAGGTTGCAGAGACAGGGAAAGGAAAGAAGGCAGCTACAGTTAAGAAGGATGAGAAACTTTCTTGCACTCATTGTGACAAGAATGGTCATGATGAAGATCACTGTTGGAAGTTACATCCAGAACTAAGGCCTAAGTGGTCTCAAAGACGTAATCAGAAACAGAAGGGTAAGGAGAAAGCCACGAATGTTGTTATGGATTTTGGCTCAGATTCAAATGATGAGACTAAGATATCAGCAATGGGTCTAAAAGGTAAAGCTTCTATTTCTGGTGTTTCTGTTGCTAGTTGTGCTTCTTCATCTACAGTTAATGATTTCTCTGAAGATGTGAAAAGGAATGAGTTACCTACTTGGCGGTTATTACTAAGAACAATAAAATTGGATGCACCCAGATAGTGGTTCTCAAGTTAATTTAATTTCTGAAAGTGTTGTAAGGAACTTGGGATTAAAAACTACACAACATAGGAAACCTTATCCACTAGGCTGGATTTGTGAAAATGATAAGTTGCAAGTAACAAGACAATGCACCTTAAGATTTGCAATCACTAGTAAATTTGTGGATGAAGTTCAGTTTGATGTGGTTCCACTGGATATCTATGGGATAGTGCTTGGTAGCCCTTATTTATATGACAAGAAAGCAATTTTCTATAGGGAAAAGAATCATTATCACTTGTTTAAAGATGGCATTCAGTATATTGTACATTCTCACAAGATTAAGACTGATCATTCTTTTGCAAACACAGGGCAGTTAAAGAGGGTAATTAATGCAAGTAAATAATTAACTCTTATGTCTGTTAGTACAGGTGGTTCTACACTTGAACTTGGAGTAGCTAACCAGGGTCAGATGTTGCAGGATGCACCTACAATACAACATGAGGGAAAGATGATTGAAAACATTGATGGATCCTTGGGTAAAAATGTTCCTATTGTGAAGGATCGATATGTTGTTGACTTATTTTCTTTCATTTCTGCATTGATGTTCAGCTTGATGCTAGTCAATTTTTGTTGGTTAGTAGCTACGACATTTGATGTAGAAGCATATGGAAGTGATAGAATAATTTTTATGATCAACAATATTGTTGTAGTCTTCATTGTGCTTGTGAGCCAGGTTTTTAGATGTACAGAAGATATAGGACAAGTGGGGAGGCCAAGTCCTCACTTAATGTCAGAATAAATGTCACTTTTGGAGGTCCAAAAGGTCTTCAGTGGGGAGGCCTGATCCGATGGATATTTTAGTGAAAATTGAAGTTTCTCATTTCTCTCTAGAATCAACACCATCAGAAAGATCTCGGCATCCTGGTTCCAATGCAATTTGAATGGAGCAAAAAGGAGTCTGTTTGTGCAAGTTATGGCCAGTCAAACCTTCGGTCAAACTGGGATCAGAGGGCGTCCAAGAAGCGGAAAAAAATGATGTCATCAAAAGTTCTTGAAGTTGGCATCATCGCGAAGAGCTCATCGAGATGATTCTGACGGTGTTCGTTTCATCAAAATCCGACATCGTATGCGAGAGTTATCAGCGGTCAAAGTTTGCAATTGACATTGAGGTGGACCGTACGGATGTTGATGTCAGCATTCTGTACTGTACGGACTGTGAAATGGTCGAACCAGATTTTGACATGTGGCATCCACGCTAGCATTGTACAGACCAATCACAGCGTGACACGTGGCAGTCCGTACGCCCAATCAGCAGGTCCAGTCGGCAGTCCGTACGCACAGTCAGCAGGTCTAGTGAGCAGACCACGTCATCATGAAACGTCAACTTGATGTACGCCACGTCATCGTCTGGTCAGCGCTAGTCATCAGCCTTGTCAGCTACATAGGTGTCATCCATGTCAGCGTACATGTCACTGCATAGTCATCCGACATGTCAGCTCCCCGTCAACAACTCGTCGGCGTCTTCATCCAGTAAGAAAGCGACATTTGGGTCTCTGTCAACAACACCAACGGATTTGAGGTTGTTTTATGGTTAAAATGGTTGGGGGGATTCGATCCCCCAACCTCTCATTTGCTGTGCCCACCTCCGACCAACTCGCCTAAACATTCGCGTTTGTCTATGTATGGCTACCGGTTTCTTTTGTGGTGTGTTGTTGAAATAGTTTGGAAAATGTTGTGTTGATGGAACCGGAACCGCCCGGGTTATAATTCCTTATGCACAGCTAGGTCATCAAAACCGTTGGTATATACATGGCATCGAATGACTTTTGTTAATGTTTTTAAAACCGAATGCCCTTATTTTTAAATTAAATCCCTCCAAAATTTCAACAAATAATCCTTTTAAGGATTAACCAAAAATCTTCCATAACAGAATAAGCCCGGGAGTTAAAAAATAAAGGGCTTTGAATTAAATCAAAAATATTAAGGGGATTTTTAATATGGATTTTTATACAAATATGGGAGATTATCAAAGATTTATTATGTAAATGGGGGGATTATGGAAGATTTGAAAATATTATGGAGAGATAAGGAATATTTTGTAAATCAATTGGTTAGTAACCAATTTGAGAAAATTTTATGTATTTAAAGGGGTGTGAGGTGAGGTTGCTATCGAGTTTTTTCGGTGTGAAGTTTTGGTGGTGACATGAGCGTAATAATCTCTCTGTGTTCTTCTCTCTCGCTTTCTCTCAGTTGTTAATTCCTTCATTTTTTTATTTCCTTAAGTTAATTTTGATTTAATAAACTTGGAATAATCATTGTAAAAATTAAGCATTCATTTCTGCAATTTAGTCTAGATCCTATACAGATCATTCTTGGATGCATGTACATGTTGGTGGTTTAGATTTGGCCTGAAAGGGGCCTGGATTTTCTTGAACTATTGTTTCCTTTTTTAAGGATGTTTTGTATTTGCATGGCTCTGTGGTTTTGCAAGTTTTACATAGTTAAGAAAAACTTGTGGTATTGTGGAGTTGCTAATTAAGCTATTTTCTAAAAGCCTGACTTTTGGGATGTTATTGGATGAGATAGTTGCAGTTCTGCATGCATGCTTTGTGCATGGTTTGAGGAGGTGTGTTTTCTTCTCTGCATGGGAGTGTTGGTACGTGATTTGTCACTCAACATTCTTGTGGTGGTGCTTGTGGGTTCCTTGATTATGGTGCTCGGTGTGGACATGATTGGAAAATCAGGTTTGGTGTGATCTGGTGTTTGAGTCATGTTGTTTACATGGTTATTCTCTTTGAAATCTCATTGTTGCAGTTTCCAATGCGATGATGGGTTTGCATGTTTGATGTTTTTGATCTACGAGTTATGTGGTTGGTGGATTACCTACCCATTGGCTGCAGTGAGATAACTTGGATGTGGACTATCTTTATCCATGAGGTTGATTCATTGCTGGTTCAGACTTGTTAGCTAGCCTTGTTTTGTGGTCACTTGTGCATTGGTGTGTTTGCTTTGAGATGAGAGGATGGATATTGTTGAGTACCTGAATAGTCGGTTATGGGAACCCGAAGCAGGTGGACATGATGCTTGGAGAGCTCGGATGTTATGTTTCAATGGGAGCTTTAGCAATAATTATGGTTTCATCACATGGTGGTGAATGGTCTTCTTTAGTGTTGCAGATGTTTCAAGGGGGAGCTTTTAGATCCAGTCTCTGCAGAAGGGTTCTTTCTCTTTTGCATGGATATTATTTGAAGATGTGAAACATCTTGGATCCATGGAGGATGCTTGGAGTCTTTGGCTGAGGTGTTTGTGGTGCTTGATAGGTGATGTTGGTTTTGAGTCTATTTGCTTTATGTCATGGTATACTCTTGCTTTTCCACTAGAGTTTTGGCATTGTGCATTGTACTTGAGACCATGGTGAAGTCACTTGAAGTATGGTATCTCCTAAGGGGATATGTAGATCATGGTGTCATGATAAGTTTCTGATTCAGATGATTGGAGCTTTGACAGTGGTCTGGTAAATTCTTTGTGTATTTGGTGCTTTGATTATTTGCTTCATACTTCATGATATTGTAGTAATGCAGTTGAAATTTACCATGAGATGATCAAATGCTAGTTCTCATGGATACATGAAGAATAAGGTGAGGCTATTTTTCTCTTATGAGAGAAGTGTTGTTGATTGTTACTCTTGATGGAGTCGTTTAGCAAAAAGTTCGAGAAGCCTACACCTTGGTTGAACGCGAGTTCAATTAGAGACCTATGAGGAGATTGCTCTTGGATTAGTCATGATGGCTTATATATCTTGAAGGAGTATTCTTGTTCCCACTCTTGGTTTGCTCGGCAGTTTATTTGAGAGGTATTTGGCCCATTATATTTTTCAAATGTGTTTTATGTTCACTTTCATGATATGGATCTTGAATTGCTATTTAATGGTTTTGGAGGATTCGTAGTGGAAGTTGTTCTACTCGTTTATCTCCTTGAGCTTTTGTTTTTTACTAAGGAGAATTGGTAGGAGATGATGTATGGGCTGATTTCCTGAAATGGGGAATGAACTAGCTTGATCTTCTTTGAGAGTCTTACATCCATGTTGATTACATGATATTAGAAGTTGGTTTGATCTTGGTGATTGAATGGTTGGATGTTGTTAAGACTTTTCTTTTGGGATGGGAAGGAGATCATTCTTGACACTGCTGGCTGTTAGAAGTGTATATAGGAGGATGTTCTATAGGGATATGTTGTGAAGAGTTTCTCTCATTGGTCTTGGTTTACTTCCTAGATGTTTGGTTTCACATTTCATTGGTTTCAGGTTTGGTTGGAGCTATAGTGATCACTCGCTTTCGGTCGTGTGTTTTCACTCATGTTAATGGGTGATCACATGGAGGTTCTTAATCCTTTTTTCCTTTGATTGCGTGTGGAGAACTTGGGAGAACTGTGAAGACTTGTGGTGAGAGAAATAAATCTTGTAATGGTTTCTTGCAGGTTGTGCGTATCATTGTGGATATTTTTGGTACTACATTGTTACATTTTCTATGTGCTATTATTGGTAGACTTTGTATGTCTTTGATCTTTCAGATTTGGATTACTCGGGCAATGGGAGTTCCTGTATGTGTTTTGTCTTTTTCGACTAGTTGGCACTTGGAGCTTGTATTTGCTGATTAATAAGTTGGTTTTGGAGTGGCATGAGTTTACTAATGTTGATACCTTTAAGGTATGTGAGATTGGATGGAATAGCATGAGCTATGGGTGCTATTTTCAGTCGTGTCGGTTTATCACTTGGATGGAAGAAATCATTTTGATTGTTGTTCTAGCTGGTGGTTTTCTCTTGTTTCTGGAGAATGACTTCATGGTTGTGTTCTATTTGAGGCTTTCAAGTTGATATTGCTTCTGTATAGCTTTTGAGCACAATGAAGTGGTAGTAGTATCTTGTTGTTGTTATCACTAGGATCTTTTGCTTATGTTTGTTGGAATGGTGCTTATTCACCTTGGCTTGTATCTTTCTTCATCGGGTGGCATGTTGGAAGATGACAAGGTTTGTTGCCTAAATGGTGGACATCTTGGATGTTGGTGTAAAATTCTTGATGGAGCATGAGAGCATATTTGAGGTCTATGTGGTTTCTTGGAAGGCTGTGATCAGTTGCATTTCGATTGTTTTGTTGGATAGTGAGTTGCAGTTGGATGCTTGGTCTTTGTAGCAGATTGTCTGTTAGACTTTTATCTGTGGAATCTTGTTGATTGGGTGTCTTGAGTATTGCGGGGTTTGAACTGGTGGAGCTAGTGTGATCTTAGTGTTTGGTTGATTTGGAGGTGCTTGTGTGATCTTTATCAAGTGGGAGATTTTTGGAATTATGTGCCTCATCGTCACAGGCCAAAACCTCTGAAAGGGAAAAGTCGGTGTGGAATCTTTTGTGTCTAGCCGACTAGCAGTTGAAACCTTGTTGAAATTATTCAGGTCGTTGTGACCTTGCATCTGTCTCACCGAAGGAGCCTATCGCTGTGACATTTTTTTTGGTATAATCTCTCACCGCCCATGGAGATCTCTGGCCGACAGGCCATTCATATCGTATATCGGGCATTGGGGAGACTCATAGTGACCAGGGGCTTCGAGGTGACTTGAACACTCGGGAAGAAGTCCCAGCGACTAAAGAATGTCTTACCAATAGCATATGGCCATCGGGGTGACTCAAAGGTCTCAGGGAGAAGTCTCAGCGATGAAGGAATGTCTCTCCGGAAAGTATACATTTTGAGTCTTCATGGTAACACAGAGACCTTGGCATGAACTCTTGGCGACATGGAAATGTCTCGCCGATTGGAGTCATTAGGGTAATCGAAAGGGTTCAGTAAGAACTCTTGGTGAACAGTGGTTTTCGAATAACATGAAGTATTCAATGTGATGTCTTCGCTATAGCAGTATGTCTTGCCAACTATTGGATGCATTGTTGTAACCTCTTGGCGAAGCTGTAAGTCTTGCCAATATCAATGTTGAGATCGGTGTGACTTGTGAATAGCGATATGAGTCCTGCCGATAAGGAAACTCTTGGCGATATCGGATGCGAAGCTGTGTGGCATCGGGGAGACACATTCAGTGTCTCACCGACATGCCAACATAGATTCAATAATTTTGACTGAGTGAAGACATTCCTATGTGGCATCTCGTGGCCAATCAGAAGAGCCGAATGGGAGCCATTCGAAGACAGTTCATTGTGGCAGTTCTGAGAGGAAGCTCAAGAGACAGAAATGAAAGGAATATAGCTTGGAATAGAAGATGATGCTCGGTTGGGTTGTTAAATATAAGTGAGCGATAGAGTGAGGGCTGAGTGGCTGGCTGGAAGGCCGAGGCCATGAGGCCGAAATAGAGGAATTGAGAGGTAGGGTTACGCTGCCGAATTCTATCCTAATCAAGGATTGAATGCCATGGTTGATCTCTCATGTTGATCTATACTATATATTGTCTGAGGGTATTGCAATAGTACGCAGATTGTTTGGTTTCAGAGGTTGATCAGGAAATGTACAGAGGGAGAGTTGGTTACCAGATTGTATCCAAAATGAACAAGATGTAATCTCTGAAAAGGATATGAGCCTGAGTTGTATTGTAACCTTCAGTTGCTGAATAATACAATGGCTCAATCTTTGGAGTGTAGTTTTTTACCCGAAAGGGTTTTCCCCATGTAAATCTTTGTGTTCTGGTTTTCTGTCTTATCTTTCATCTATTAATGGTTCTGCTTCTAGAATCTGTTATTGCATGATGTTGAATTTGCATGTGCTTCTCATAGAAGGATTAATGTGGGAAATAAATTGTGTCTGTTTCTGCTTTAGGAAATAGTTGTTTGTGTCTTTGAGGTAATCTAATCGAAATTGAAGTTACAGAAGGCACTACTATTCTTGGAGGTTACTCTGAGATGCCCTAAATTTCCCTAACAAGTGGTATCAGAGCCTTCTTTTGGTTGTTGATTCTGGGTATTTCTCCTGTGAAGATTTCTTAGCTTGAAAGACTGGAGGAAATCTGGAGGAATGGACTGATTTATTGATCCTTTGGTGAGTGGAAGTCTTGTGATATTTGGAGACATCATGCATCTTGAAGGATGGTGGAGATGGAAAATGGATTTGATCATATTTTTTTGTTGTGATCTGTGTCTCCTAGTTGGTAGCAGTATATTCTTAGTGTATGAGGTGGATTTCTTTTATGAGAGAAGTGTTGTTGATTGTTACTCTTGATGGAGTCTTTTAGCAGAAAGTTCGAGAAGCCTACACCTTGGATGAACACGAGTTCAATTAGAGACCTATGAGGAGATTTCTCTTGGATTAGTCATGATGGATTATATATCTTGAAGGAGTATTCTTGTTCCCACTCTTGGTCTACTCGGCAGTTTATCTAAGAGGTATTTGGCCGATTATATTTTTCAGATGTGTTTTATGTTCACTTTCATGATATGGATCTTGAATTGCTATTTAATGGTTTTCGAGGATTCATAGTGGATGTTGTACAACTTTTTTATCTCCTTGAGCTTATGTGTTTTACTGATGAGAATTGGTAGGAGATGATGTATGGGCTCATTTCCTGAAATGGGGAATGAACTAGCTTGATCTTCTTTGAGAGGCTTACATCCATGTTGATTACATGATATTAGAAGTTGGTTTGATCTTGGTGATTGAATGGTTCGATGTTGTTAAGGCTTTTCTTTTGGGATGAGAAGGAGATCATTCTTGACATAGCTGGCTATTTGAAGTGTATATTGGAGGATGTTCTACAGGGATATGGTGTGTAGAGTTTCTCTCTTTGGTCTTGGTTTACTTCCTCGATGTTTGGTTTCACATTTCATTGGTTTCAGGTTTGGTTGGAGCTATAGTGATCACTTGCTTGTGCCCATGTGTTTTCACTCATGTTCATGGGTGATCACATGGAGGTTCTTAATCCATTTTTCCTTTGATTGCGTGTGGAGAACTTGGGAGAACTGTGAAGACTTGTGGTGAGAGAAATGAATCTTGTAACGGTTTCTTGCAGGTTGTGTGTATCATTGTGGATATTTTTTGTACTACATGGTTACATTTTCTATGTGATGTTATTGGTAGACTTGGTATGTCTTTGATCTTTCAAATTTGGATTACTCAGGCAATGGGAGTTCATGTATGTGTTTTGTCTTTTTCGACTGGTTGGCACTTGGAGCTTGTATTTGTTGATTAATAAGTTGGTTTTGGAGTGGCATGAGTTTACTAATGTTGATACCTTTAAGGTATATGAGATTGGATGGAATAGCACGAGTTGTGGGTCCTATTTTTAGTCACATGGGTTTATCACTTGGATGGAAGTAGTCATTCTGATTGTTGTTCTAGCTGGTGGTTTTGTCTTGTTTCTAGAGAATGACTTCATGGTTGTGTTCTATTTGAGGCTTTGAAGTTGATATTGCTTCTGTATAGCGTTTGAGCACAGTGAAGTGGTAGCAGTATCTTGTTGTTGTTATCACTAGGAGCTTTTGATTATGTTCATTGGAATGGTGCTTATTCATCTTGGCTTGTATCTTTCTTCCTTAGGTGGCATGTTGGAAGATGACAAGGTATGTTGCTTGAATGGTGGACATCTTGGATGTTGGTGTAAAATTCTTGATGGAGCATGAGAGCATGTTTGCGGTCTATGTGGTTTCCTAGAAGGTTGTGATCAGTTGCATTTCAGTTGTTTTGTTGGACAGTGAGTTGCAGTTGGATCCCTGGTCTTTGTTGTAGATTGTCTGGTAGACTGTTATCTGTGGAATCTTGTTGATCGGGTGTCTTGAGTATTACGGGGTCTGAACTGGTGGAGCTAGTGTGATATTAGTGTCTGGTTGCTTTGGAGGTGCCTATGTGATCTTCATCGAGTGGGATATTTTTGGAATTGTGTACCTCAATCCCATAGGCTGAAACCTCTGAAAGGGAAAAGTCGGTGTGGTATCTTTTTTGTCTGGTCGACTAGCAGTTGAAACCTTGTTGAAATTATTTAGGTCGCTGTGACCTTGTGTATGTCTCACCGAAGGAGCCTATCACTGTGACATTTTGTTTGGTATAATCTCTCACCGCCTATGGAGATCTTTTGATGACAGGCCATTCATATCCTATATCGGGCATCGGGGAGACTAATGGCGACCGGGGGCTTCGGGGTGACTTGAACACTCAGGAAGAAGTCCCAGCGACTAAAGAATGTCTTACGAATAGCATATGGCCATCGGGATGACTCAAAGGTTTTGGGGAGAAATCTTAGCAATGAAGGAATGTCTCACCAATGGGTATACATTTTGAGTCTTTGCAGTAACACAAAGACCTCAGTGTGAACTCTTGGTGACATGGAGACGTCTCACCAATTGGAGTTATCAGGGTAATCGAAAGGGTTCGGTAAGAACTCTTGGCGAATGGTGGTTTCGAAATAGCATGAAGTATTCTCTATGATGTCTTGGTGATAGCAGTATGTCTTGCCAACTGTTGGATGCTTCGGTGTAAATTAGGAAGTCTTAGTGTAACCTCTTAGCGAAGTTGTAAGTCTTGCCGATAGCAATGTTGAGATCGGTGTTACTTGTGAATAGCGATATGAGTCTTGCTGATGAGGAAACTCTTGGTGATATCAAATGCAAAGCTGTGTGGCATTAGGGAGACATGGTAAGTGTCTCACTAACTTGCCAAAATAGATTGAAGCCTTTTGACCGAGTGAAGACCTTCCTATGTGACATCTCGTGGCCAATCAGAAGAGCCAAATGGGAATCATCGGAAGACAGTTCGTTGTGGCAGTTCTGAGAGGAAGCTCGACAGATAGAAATGAAATGAATATAGCCTAGGATAGAAGATGATGCTCGGTTGGGTTGTCCAATATAGGTGAGTGATAGAGTGAGGGTTGAGTGGCTGGTTGGAAGGCCGAGGCCATGAAGCTGAAATAGAGGAAATGGGAGGCAGGGTTATGCTGCTGAATTCTCTCCTAATCAAGGATTGAATGTCATGGTTGATCTCTCATGTTGATCTGTATTGTATACTATGTGAGGCTATTGCAACAATACAAATATTATTTGGTTTGAGAGGTTGATCAGGAAATGTACAGAGGGAGAGTTGGTTACTAGATTGTATCCATAATGAACAAGATGTAATCTCTGAAAAGGCTATGAGCCTGAGTTGTATTGTAACCTTCATTTGTTGAATAATAGAATGGATTGATCTTTGGAGTGTGGAGGTTTTTACCTGAAAGGGTTTTCCCCACGTAAATCTATGCATTCTAGTTTTTTGTCTTATCTTTCATCTATTAATGGTTCTACTTCTAGAATCTGTTATTGCATGATGTTGAATTTACATGTGCTTCTCTCAAAAGGATTAATGTGGGAAATAAATTGTGTATGTTTCCACTTTAGGACATAGTTGTTTGTGTCTTTAAGGTAATCTAATCGAAATTGAAGTTATAGAAGGCACTACTATTCTTGGAGGTTACTTTGAGATGCCCTAAATTTCCCTAACAAAAAAATTTCTTCAAAATCAATACCTTCCATTTGAGAATACCCTTTACATACTAGTCTTGCTTTATTCCAAACCACTGCACCTTGTTCATTCAGCTTATTCTGAAAGACCCATATAGTACCAATCACATTTTTATCTTTAGGTCTAGGAACAAGTATCTATGTATCATTCCTTTTAATCTACATCAGCTCTCCCTTTATAGCTTCCATCCAATATTCATCATTGCAAGCTTCATTGACATCTTTAGGCTCAATCTTGGGAATTAGGCAATACTCTTCTGGAATCTTTCTTCTAGTTTGCACACCTATATTCTTATCTCCTATAATTTTATTTTCAAAATGATTTAACTTTACATACCTTAGAATTTTAGGATTTTTTTGAACTTCTAGTTCTTTTGTTCCTTCTTCTACACTTGCACTTGTCTCTCCTTCCCGATTTTCTTGATTTATCGTAATAAATTGAAATTATTTTACTAGAACATACAGAACAATTTGAAGTTGATTCTATATCTAATAATTTTTCCATTTGTTTTTAGTGTCTTTTTGGTCATCTAAATCATATCCATAGTATCTAGATGATCTAGTAGAGTCCTCATCAACTCTGACATTTGCACTTTCAACCATTTTTCTCAATCTTCTGTTATAGCACTGGTAGGCCTGTCTTTTAGTGGAGTAACCTAGAAATATTCCTTCATCACTTCTTGCATCAAACTTTCCTATGTCCTCATATCTCTTAATATAACACTTGCTTCCAAAGATCTTGAAATATTTAATAGTAGGCTTATAGCTTCACTCCAATAGATGTGAGGAACATTTCCTTCTATCATCATTGTTCTAGCAACATCAATAATTGTTTTGTTCTTCCTCTCTGCAACTCCATTCTATTGAAGGGTTCGGGAGCAAATAATTGTCTTCTAATTCCATGACCTTCACAAAAAGAATTGAACTCCCTTGAGGTGAACTCACCACCTCTATTTGACCTTAAGCATTTGATTTTCAGACCTTTCTCATTTTCTTCCATAGCTTTGAAACTTTTCAACTTCTTAGATGCTTCACATTTTTCTCTTAAGAAAGCAACCTATATCATCCTAGAGTAGTCATCAATAAGTAGCATAAATTACATTTCTCCATGAAGACTTCTAACTCTGGATGGACCACATAGATCAGTATGCACCAGCTCCAGTAATCCATTTGAATGATGTTTTTTCTCCAAAAATAGACTCTAGTCTATTTTACCATTTGACATTCCTTGCAAATTGTGTTAGCAAGCTTCACTAGCTTAGGTAGATCTCTTACTGCTTGGGTGGAACTTAATTTGACAATGTTATCAAAATTCACATGGCATAGCCTCCTATGCCATAACCATATTTCATCTACTTGAGCAGTTAAACAACATTCATTGGCAACATTCAAGTGAAAAATATTACCTTTTGTCTTTTTACCGAAAGCAATTACATTACCAAAATTTCCAAGTATCCTACATCTTCCACCTTTGAACTGAAGATCATAACCCTTGTCCACCATTTGTCCAACACTCAACAGATTGTGCTTCAAACCTTCAACATAAAGGACATCATCAGTGTTATGCTTACCACCAAGACAAATAGATCATCTGACACAAATCACACCAACATTTTTATCTAGACTTAAAAAATTTCTTTTGTCACTAGTCATATGATGTGAGCATCCACTGTCAATAACCCACTCATCCTTTTCTTCAATTCAGGTTGCAAGAGCTTTCTCAGCTTTAGTAGATTCAGTAGCCACCAAACCATTTTCCTTGATAGCAAGGAACACCCATTCATCTTCATTTCCATTTTCTTTATCAGACTCTTCATCAGTCACTCCTTCAGCATAGTAACATTTCTTTTGAAATCTAGATTTGTTAGGCTTAGTCCTAGGAAATCTTTCAAGACACCTTGATGCAAAATGACCTATTTTATTGCAAGAGAAACATTTAATAGGCAACATTCCTTTATACTTACCTTGTCCTCTACCTTCTTTCTTCACAATTAATGTTTCCAACTCTTCCACCTCTCTTTCTTCATATTCAAGATGTTTCATTTCTTCCTCATACTTGAATGACTTTCTAGAGCACTCTCCCATATCATATCTTTGCTTGTTTCTTTTGGATACAATATCCTTAAATGCAGTTTTAGTCTTGGGAACAGATTCACCAAATTCACTCAACTCAAAAGCAACAAGTTTACCAATTAGTGTATCTCTTGACATATTTGTTACTGATCTGAATTCTTCAATGGCATGAGCCTTTGCTTTGTAGGAGGGAGGAAATGATCTGAGTACTTTAGCCACAATTTATTCCTCTTCCAAGTTACCACCGACACATCTAATATCCATCACTAATTCATTTACTCTCTGCATAAAAAAAGAAATATTTTCATCTTCACCCATCTTCAAGTTTTCATTATTTCCTTTCAAACTCTGTAGCTTAGCCATCTTCACATGTACATTTCCTTCATACAAAGTTTCCAATTTCATCCAAATCTCATGAGTTGTTTGCAGACCTAACACATTTGTCATTTTTGAATCTATTAGTGCACTCAGCAAAGCTTCAATAGCCCTGACATTATTCTCAGCATCTTTAATCTCATCAGTAGTGGAAGGACCATTCTGAGGAATAACATATGGATTCTTTGTAATCTTCTAGAAGGGTTCACCAATACACCTCAAATGACACTCCATTCTAGCTTTCCATAGTGAGTAGTTTGTTCCATCGAATCTAGGATTGTCCTTGTATGATGCCATCTTGGATTACCTCAAGATTTTAAACTTCTTCAAAGGAACCTTCTCTAATACCAATTGTTGGAAAAACAAGGACAAACAACTGAGAGGGGGGGTGAATCAATTGTCACAGAATATTTAAACTTTTCAAACTTTACTTAACTTAATATCAGATTTGATGATTGAATAGTAAACCATGAAAAATCAACACATCAAAAGCACATAGAACACTAAGATTTTTATGTGGAAATCCCATTAGGGGAAAAACCATGATGGATGTTAGTCCACAATATTATACCCTATTAAAAGTATAATGAAAAATAATGGGAATGCACATGCATTCAGGAACACTGCCTAGAGCTCACTTCCCAAGGAAGAGAAATAAAGATTAGATCTATAGGGTATGAACTGAGAAAATAGCTTCTACACAAGCCTAATTATAGTTCTAGTTAAGCACAAAAACCCTTCTTCACACTTTGCTCAAACTTCTTCACACTCTACTCTACAATCGAATGAATATATCAATCTTCACACATTTTCTCTTTCTCTGGCTTTCCTTCACACCACACACACACTAACTTCACTCAAACAAACACTCTTATATATCTGCAACATGAAATTACAACAAAAACTTCGTCGGCCAAAAGTATAAAACAAGTTTACAATGTCGGCCCATATTTACAAATAAATTTTTAATGTGAATCATACACCTTAAGCTAATATTATGATGGGACCCAAAACAATATCCTCGAGTGCACCAAAAATTCAAATTTTAATCTTCAAGGATCCACAACATGTTACAACCATCATGTCAGCCAAGAACATGAAAACCTAAACACTCGCAAGAAAAATCTTCGACCACAAGCGCATCAATCAACACAAATATACAACAAAGATAGAGAATGATCTAGAAGCATCCACAAAAAAGAAGAACTAATAGAGAAGCATCCACAACAACAGAAATTCCCAGAGTCACATAAACTTCAATCAGGAACACTAACAAAGACCACATAAACACTGTCAGAACACAACTGATCATAGTATGATCAAATCTTCACGCAGACCTCTAAAAATTTTGATAGATGAACTAGATACTCTCAACAATAAACCCTTTATACCACAACAACTGATCCATAATGTATGGAGAAAAACACCTTCATGAGCTTCACTATTCCATTGGCAACCTGCAACTGTTCCTTTTAACATTTTTCTCAATATCCTCGACATATACAACCTTCACTACAACAATGCTAATAGTGTTGACATCAATGACAACCACATATTAGCAACACAACCACATCATCCAATAGTTGGAACTTGTTGTAAGTCATTTTAAATCATGTTATGATAATGAGGAGAGGCTTGAATAAGATCCCATAAGGATATCTTAGTAGGAGTATTCTTTAGTTATTCAACAAGATTGTACTCCTTTCCACTATGTAAAGGAAAATGAGGGGGACCAGGAAAGATAAGGTTAGGAAGTGGGAGGGATGTTGAAGGTGTTTGTTTTTTTTGTAGATTGTTTCTAGTGTTATATGTATGAGCAATGGTATTATAACTCAATTATTGCAAAACATTATTCTTAGGTGGTTCAAGTATAAGGATGCGTTTGTTTTGAGTTTGAGGTTTGTTTGAAGGTGGGTAAATAATTAGAGCATTCTTACAATTTCCCATAGGGTATTTAGGAGGTCCAATAATCAAGGGGGGTCTAGTGGAAACTTGTTCATTCATAACCTCACCGGTTTTGGGTTGATGTCTTTCTAGTGACGGGGATTCTAGTGTCATCTTTCCACCATCATCTAAGGAAGTCACATCACTACTATTTGAAAGATACATGTCAATGCTCTCATTTTCTTCCACTATGATATCTTCCCTAGTAGGAGATCTTTTAGGAGAACTACAAACTATATGTTCATGGAATTCAATGGTTCGTTCTTCTAAAGTGACTTCATCACAAGTAGGGGAATCATCAATGTTGGGTTTTCTTGTTTATCAATGATGTCATTCTCTTGTTCAATAACATTTTTCCTAGGGGAAGAGAGAAAACTAAGATTTTCATGACTTATCAATTATATTTTCTAACATCAAAGTATCTTCCTCACAACTCGGAGAGATACTAAGAGAAGAACAAATGTGATTGTAATGTTTATCCATATTTTCATTCCTTTGTCCCATAATGTCTTCCAAAATAGGATAGGTAGGGGAAGAAAAATAAAGAGGGTTTTCATAGATCTTAAAAATTCAATCATCTAACACCAACCTATCATCTTCGCTTACAATATGATTGTCAAGATTCCTTATAATTGCATCCTCTTTCATTGAAACATTCTCACAAGAAATAGATGAATAGAGATTGGGTAAGTCGATATTTAGAAATGAGTCTATGATCTCATTCTCTTGTGCTATAATATCTTCCAATGTAGGAGAGTTTATAGAAGATGAGCTTTCAACATTGTCATGATTCTCAATGAGTGCATCTTCTAACATTGAAGTACCTTCATCACATGTAGGAGAGGTATTAGGAGAAGAGAAACTATAATCATCATGATTTTCTATGCTTTTATCTTCTTCTATCACATCATTCCTACAAATAGGAGAGATATGAGGGATTTTGTCAACATTTTCAGTCTCTTGCACTAAGAGAATTTGATAACTAGGAAGTGTATTAAATGAATGACTAGCATGCTTATTGACAAAAAAATCTTTGCAAACTTGGAAAAGATAGATACTAACATTTGTGAAAGGTAATCTATATGAACTCAAAATGGAAAGAGTCTTGAAATGCAATGCAATGACTTAGAATGAAATGTTTAAATGCAATTTTCAGCTTCTAAACAAGGTAATTTACTGATTACACAATGCAATAGACTAAAAATGAAGTGTTGTAAATGCAATTTTGAATTTCGAAAATACACTAAATGAAGGAAATTAAGCTAAATTTAATGAATTTGATGAAACAAAAAATCCAAAAACTAAAATAGAAATATAACAAGAACAAACATAAGCCTAAAACAAAGATTTCAAATGCCTGAAAAATTCATATCAACACTTGATCAGGGACTCATTCACCTTTAGTGGTAAATGGGTCCTAGATGAGGATTTTTGAAATGTTTTTATTAATTTTTAAGTGTTTTGCAATGAGTTTTAGATGCCAAAAGATGCACTTCAGATCTGATCAAAGACTCATTCACCAGTAGGAGCGAATGGGTCCCAGATTAAGGTTTTAAAAGGGTGAAAAATGCAATTTTTAAGTTGTTTCATGTGTTTTTTGTGCCCAGTTTCAAACTATAATGCTTGTGATAGAAATTTCCAGAATTTGATAACCTAATGCACTTGTGAAATGAAGGTTAAATGATGATCTATATGACACTTTATGAAATGCAATTTTGACTCAATTTTTTAATATGAATGATGAAAAGTACACTAATATGCAAACACTATGCAAAATCAATGTAATATGCATGAATTTTTTTAATTTTTCATAGTTAAACAATGCAATAATGTAAATTTAAAAACCTATATGCAATGCAAATTAATACAATTTTAAAGAAACCTAAATTTAATGCAACTAGTGCAAACCTAATGCAAAACTAAGATGTAGGGTTTAAATGTACTCTAAATCAGAAGTTAGAATGTTCAACACTCAGGTTCACTAAAATGAAACATAGAAAAAGAGGTTCACCATCAATAGGGTATCAATGATGAACCTAATTTTCACTAGGTGTGTGTTTCATTCATTTATGTGTGTAATATAATGTAACTAAGGTGCACAAATTAAACCTAACTATTATAATAACAAAAAGGCAGGTTTTAAGAGGGTCAAATGTTGTGTACCTTCTTGGGAAAGTGGTTTTTTAGGGCCCATTGAGGACTCATTTTATTTTATTGGAAAATGGGTCCCTGTTATGGTTTATGGAAAGTGCTTTCTTGGTTTTGTTCCCCTCATTCTGCAACTCTAGATTCCAAATGTTCACTACTTCAGACCTCACTAAGGACTAATTCATCTTTAGTGGTGAATGGGTCCCTATTAGGGTTTTAGAAAACTAATTTCTAGGTTTTGTAATTCAATTTCTTCACTTCCATCTCCTTGGTGCTCAACTCCTGAAAAACCTAAAATAAATTTTGTATCCTTGTTTTTGTGTTCTTGCAATATGGATGACAACTTTGCAACTTTTCAACTTTGAATTTTTTTCTCCAATCTTGTTCTCCACTTGATCTTCAACCTAAAAACCTACAAACACACTTCTAAGGGGAGAAAAAAAATTGATTGTTAGTAGATAGGGGTTTTCCTTGGTCAAACCACTTTAAGGTAATTACACCTTGTGATGAAATAATGAAATAAAGACATGAAACAAGACATATGGAATGATAATACCTTAGAAGATGTTTTGGAATATAAATCTACAAACTAACATGAAGTGGACATGTAGAATGTATATCTTGATCTTGAATTAAATATGAAAGAATGCTTGCAAATGGATCTTCAATACTAAATTAGCACACATTAACTCAACCACATGCTTGATGCACTATTCCTTTGACATGATGAAATAACTATGAATTACTAAATGTTCTTGAAGTGCTCTATGATGCTCTTGTGAAAGTATTCTAAAAATGATCACTTGAAATTTCTAGGTTAAATTATGTGAAATAGCCTTATATTTATACTAAATCTAAGGATTAACCCCAAAATTCAAATAATCCAAGATGTCCTCAGATCTAGAATTGAAAATCATTAAAATCCCACCACAAATAAACTCAAAAAGGGGGGCCCTAGAATAATTTCCTAGTACCAAGCTTCATGGAAATGAAATAAAATCAAAAGAACACCTTAAATATGCGAAAAAGGGGGGGTCCTATTAAGGAGGAATCATTCACCAATAGTGGTGAATGGGTCCTAGCACACTTTACAAGGACCAGTTTTTGAAATTATGAATTGTTATGTCAAAAGGGGGTCCTAGGACCAAATTAAGACCAATTCACCCAAGGTGGCGAATGGTTCCTAGGTCATAAACCTAGGACACAAGCCTTGAAAATTAAATGTTGTAAAATATTATTAATGATTATCAAGATTTATCCTTTAGAAATTATAATAGATAAGGCTTGGATTTGAATTAAAGGGCCAATTAAGCTCATTTAACCTCAATTAATTAATAAAGCCCTAGATTACTGTGAATTTGTAAGAAAACACTTTAAAACACCCTAAATAATGCACAATTAAGTATACATTTTATCATTAATTATTAATTCCCCAACTAAGCATGAGAAAGGGTTACTTTTTTCGACACTACAATGGGATAAGAGTAGACCAATAGCCCACCAAATCTTAGAATACCTACACAACATTGGTGACATGAAAGTACAAGATGAAGCACTTACTATATTCTTTGTAGTGTTCCAAAAGAGAATTCATGAAAGGCAGAGGATCCCTAAGACAATGGTAGAAAAATATCAAAATGATATCACATTTTTGGTTTAACTGATGAATGTGTCATTGAAGCTATGGAACCTAGAACTGTTTGGATTCTACCTCTTGGTTATGAATCCAATGAAAAATAATTCAATGGTTATGTTGATATACTATTGAATATTCCTAAGGATGCTACTCAAGAAAGATATGGGACATATGAGGAGAAATCTATGGAATTGCATATGGAGCTGAAGAAGGAAAAGATAAAGAGGAAGGTAGAAAATATGGTGAATGAGTATGCAAAGAGCAAGGGGTTTACAAAAGAACAAATAAGGGAGACAAAATTAATAGTAGAGGGAGAAGCAAGCACAGTAGGTGGGTCTACCTGACCTAGAAGATTTGGAAGAATAGCTTCCACCACTCCCCTCAATATCTAACAACCCTCTAGATCAATTTCTACTACCAATAGAACTAAGAGGAAGGAGAATAGTGCTCCTATGATAGAGGAACCTCAACTAGAGTAGGCTACAAGGCCTGAAAAGAGAAGGAAAGCTACTCTAGTCACCTCCATTATTGTCACTATTACAAAAAGAAGAAAATAAAAAGTTGTGGGAGAGAAAAACTTGAGTGTACTATCTGAAGAAGAGGAAGAGGATGAAGGACCCCCATTAATTCTAAGAAGAAGAAGAACTGGAACAAAGAAACAAAGGATAGATATAGTTAATACCTCTGATGAAGAGAAAATTGAAAAGGAAAAGAAAGCCTTCAGAATATACATGCATAAGTAGATGAAAGAGAAGAAGAAAAAGAATACAATAATAGTTGTTCTGCAGCAAAAAAAGAAGACTCCAAAAAGACCTCATAGTCCAATGAAGTTTGATGCATTATTCAAAGGTATGTTGGATCATGAAATGTTGGAAGAAACAATATCCTTATATCAAAATACAAATGAGGTGGACAAAGCCACAATAATTGAGGCAATAATAAAATATATTATCATCATCAAAGTAGATATGGAGAACATAAAGAAGAAGGTTCCAAATGATGTGTGGAATATTTTATTAGAGAGAAGAAAAGAGGCAATAGAAAAAGAGGACAAGAATATATCAGATCTAGTGGAGAAAATTAGCTTCTCCTTATCTAATGCTGACAAGGCCACATTAGCACAAGTCTATAGTAAAGAGTTCAAAACTAAACAAAGGGTTACAATTCTTATGGGAAGAGAACAAGATGAACTTGAAAAGATGCAAAGGGAGACAGTAGAAAAGAGTACTAACATTTATTAGAAGTATGGCATGATTCCAATTGATTCCACTAGCATGTAGAAGACATTATTGTTATTGATGCATAGAAATTATTAATAATACTCCTCCAAATATAGAAGAACCAATGTAAGAAAACATTGAAGATGAGAAGACTACAGAAGGAAAAATAGGGACCAGAGAGGAATCTACAAAGGATGACACCAATATTCCTCCAATGACACATGATACAATAGTAGGAAATTATACTCTCCCACAATCCAAAGACATCGGTCCCTCCGGAAGACACAAAGTATGCCATTGGTTTAGGTGATGAGCTTGATGTTGATAAAGAACAAGGGTAGGAAAATGAAGAAAATAAAGGAAGAGAAAATGATGGTGAGAAGGAAGGAGAAGATGACAAGAATGAAGAGAGTGAGAAAGGAGAGAAGGAAAAGGTTAAAGGAAAGAAGAGAGAAATGAATATGAAGACAAAGATAAAGATAAGGCCTCTAGAGAAGAAGAAAAGGAAGAGGAATAAGAGGACACTGAGACCAAAACGAATGAAGAGGTTGAGAGAAATATGGAGTTACCTAAGCCTTTTGGTGAATCTTCCTCTAGTAATCACTTGAAAGGTCTTTTATCTAAACAATTAAGGTTCTAACTGGTAGTTTCATCTCAGCTATTGTAATTACCCATGCAACATGGCAGTGTAGATTTAGACAAAATATCTCCTATTCATAAGTTGCAAGTAGGTGATGTGTTTTGGGTAATCAACAAGGAAATAAATTATTGAAACACATGAAAGGAGTGGTGAGTTGATGGATGAAGCCATAAAAACCTTGTAGGAGGTAACACCTGGAAAAAATGTTGATTCATCCCTATCTACAATGGAAAAATTTAAACTTTGATTGATTCCTTCAAGGAATATGCCTCCAGTTTAAAATTTCAAGATGAAGCAAAGGTTGAGATGAGGCTTACGGAAAAGAATTTTTTAGAGATTATAGATAAGTGTGTGTTTGCACATAATAGAGTTGAAGAGTGCTTGAAGTAAGTACAAGCTTGGGAAGAAGAGGTGTAGACTTTTTTTTTGTATTGCATGAAGTGGTCGGATGTCACAAAAAGCATAAAGGATGAAATGGATTCAATTGAGTCATAGATAACCAATGCATCAAGTGCCTATGATTTGACATTGGATAGAGATGATAAAAATTGGTCTATCATAGCAAACTTGCATGAAATATTCTTCACCCTGTAGAGGTAGAAGGAAGAGATAATCAAGAAGCTTGGGAAGTTAAGGGACTTGGTGAAAACAAAGCACATACCTATCTCAAAATCCCTTGCCAGTACTAATAAAATTTAAAATTTAAATCTTACAAACCAATAATTTGGAAAAAGGAGAAGAAAAATTGGTGGAGCTTGAGTCTCAGTCTAGAATTCTTGCAACAGCAAAGAAAGGCTGGGAAAAAGGTAAATCTACTTGGCAAGCCATTCTGTAGAAGCTTCAAGGGTTAACATATTTAGGTTGACCATTTCTACTTTTATGCATTTTTTTAATTTTTCAAGTTTCTAGATTCTTGTGTAAATATGTGGATAGTTTAGGAGTTTTTGGTTAACTTTTTAAAGGGTATCTAGTACATTTATTTCAATTATTTTGATTTATATATATGTCTAATGGGTAGCATACAAAGTGTTGGTATCCAGTACATGTTGCAAGTATGAAGGTGTTGTCATTGATTTCAACCGGTTGTTGTTGTCATTGATGTCAAGGTAGTTGGTTATTGGTTGTATATGTTGAGGATATTCAAAAAATTGTAATAAAGAAGGTTGGAATGTTGTGCATGTACATAGATTTATCCTTATGTTTCTATGTCTAGAGGTTCTTTAGAGTGAAGTAATGCGCTACAATGATGTCTCTAGTACTTAGGTTTCAAGTGCTTTTGAGAAAATTTGATAAATAAGGAAAACATTGTCATGCATGTATTCAATGTATGATTTGGGATGTGCTATGTATTGCTTCTATGCTTGTCAATTCATGACATATTGTTCATGGTTGCTCATAGTTGTTGTAGCCAAAATTTTGGCTTTTGGGTCATCATACAGTGTGATACATTTTCACCATTATGTGAACTATGAATTTTAGTGCGTAGATGTGGTTTGGGAGAAATGCAATCACTCTATATTTCTCCTAATTTTGGTTTCATGACTTGTGGTTTTTAGAATAAGTTGATGTCATTTTCAAGTGAAATTTGTTGTCTAGAAATATTCGACTGAGTTAAGGATGTGTGTGCTTAATTGGTCTATGTATTTACACTAGTGTTGGTCGACCTTGTGTTAAACACTACTTTTGAAGTTCATTGAAGTGTGTTGAGGCATGTCGGGACTTATTTATGTCCTCATTAAGTATATTTTTGGGTTACCCCCATTCTGATTCCACTGTAGAATTTTTTGGCACCAACCTAATTTGAATTTGTAAATAAAAATAGTGTTTGGCTAAACTTGGATGGGTTTAAAGGTTGAAGATGGTATAAATACAAGTTGATTTGTTGGTGATTGGCAAGATAGATGTGACATATGTGCAAGATATGTATGTGAGATGCAAATTTGAGTAGAGTAGTGTGAATTATATGTTAGGGTTCCAAAGGCATTGAGCTAAAGGTATCTGCCATCTTTCAAGTGAGATTGTAAAAGTGTGCAAGCAATTATGGTGGAATCTTTGTTGGATTGAGATCATTTTCTCTCTGTAACAATCCCCTTCTATATTCTTTGTAATTATGTGGTAGTGATCCCTCTAGGCAGCGAGCCCTCATTGGATAGTGTGTCCTGTCTTTGTAGTGAGCCTCTCTAGCATGTATTCGGTTTTGGAATTCCTTATATTGTGAGCTAAACCTCATTGTGGTTTTTCCCTCATTGGGCTTTCCACATAAATTAGGTATTACCGTGTGCATGGTTTTATTAATTTTAGTTTTTATTTTCGCACTTAATGATTTAACACATTAGGAGAGTAAGAGTTTTTTGAATACATATAAATCTAATTGTTGTTGAGTGTTTTGAAGTTTAAATTTTCTACAATTGATTCATCCCCTCGCTCTCAGTTGTCTTCTTCAACAATTGGTATCAGAGTGAGGTTCCTTGGAGAAGAGCTTAACCACTTAAGGAAGGTCTAGGATGTTGAGCTCAAGATCACTATTGAGTGTCCTAGGTTCAATGGCACTGACTATGCATTCTAGAAAATGATGATGGAAGGATATCTATCATACTATGGATATCTGATCGAGAAGTCTATTTTGAAATAGTATGTTCCTCCAGTGAATGGACCAAGTATTGTTGATGAGATCAAAGTGCATGAAATCAACAATGTTATTGTTAATAGTCTTTCACATTTTGAAGTAGTTAAAGTTATGAATTTAAAGACTGCTAAAGAGGTCTGGGATAAGTTGGAAAGGATTTATGAAGGAGATAAAAAAGTTAAACAAGAAAAGTTGTAGAACTTTGAGGCACAATTTGAGATCCTATGAATGGGTGAAGATGAGAAAATAAAATCCTATATGCAGAGTAGATGATTTGGTAGGCAGAATGAGAGGACTTGGTGCACAAATAGATGAATCCACGATAGTGAAGAAGGTACTTAGAACTCTCCTTGATATATATAGTGAAAAGGTATCTACTATAGAGGGAATTATGGATTGTAATACTTATACTAAAGATCAATTGATTGGTACTCTAACTTTGTTTGAAATGAGAAAGATTGGGTTGAAAAATGGAACAAAGATAAAAATTACATTCAAGGCTGTGAAATTGGAAGATTTAGATGAAGACGACCTTAATGAAGTGGAAGAAAAATTTGCAGGAAGAATGAAAAAGGGCTTTGGTAAGTATCAAGGTAAATGACCATTCTAATGTTTTAGCTGTAGAGGAATAGGTCATTATGCTTCAAGATGTCTAAAGAGAGATAAAAACCAAACATAGACAAGATAAAGAAAATAAAGGAAAGATGGTCAAAAGAGCATATTATGTCACTGAAGATGCTGGAATTTCTAATGATGAGTTTGATTATGGAGATTTTGATGATAATGAATGCTTGTTCCTAGATTTAAAATATGAATCTACTACTACTAACACTGAAAGATGTGGGAAGGAAACTACTCCAAACAAAATTGAAGGTACTATGGTCTCTACTTTTCATGCTAAACAAGAAGAGAACTATTGGGTCATTGATAGTGGCTACTCAAATCACATGATTAGTGACAAAATTAAGTTTGTTAAACTTGAAAAATATGATGGAGGATTAGTTAAGATTGGTAAGATTGGAGATGATTCTGGTGCTAAGATCTATTGGATAGGTTCAATCAATTTTGATAACAACCAAAATACTGATAGTGTATACTATATTAAGGGTATGATACATAATATCTTGAGTGTTGGATAGATATGTAAAAAGGGATATAATCTTGTGTTCAAGGATGAAAAATGTGAAATCAAGAAAGGATACAAAACTATGATTGCCACTAGTAAGAAGACTAAATGAAACATTGGTCAAATTAAAGGTGTTGATGGACATTGCTTTATGTCTCAGATTAATGATTGTTGGCTATGACACTGGAGGATGTGTCATATGAACTTTGATAACATGGTGAGAATCAGTGTAGTGCAAGCTATGAGAGATATACCAAGAATTACAAAGCTTGTTAATATAGTCTGCAAGGACTCTCAGTTTGGAAATTAGGCTAGAAAAAACTTTAGGTCAAAGAACCAATCTACTACCAGACTACTGAATTTTATTCATATAGATATTTGTGGTCCTACAAGGGTGATAAGTCTACAAGGTGACATGCATTTTATGCTTTTGATTGATGATTACTCTAGAATGACATGGGTTAATTTTCTTAGAGAGAAATCTAATGCATTAGACAAATTCAAGGCACTTAAGGCACTGGTTGAGAATGAAGAAAATCTGAAAATAAAATGTTTGAGGTCTAACAAAGGTTATGAATTCACCTCCAATAAGTTTAACATGTTTTGTGAAGCATGTGGAATATGAAGAAAGTTTTCTGCCCCTAGAACTCCTCAGCAGAATGGAGTTGTTGAAAGAAAAACCAAGACAATTCAAGAAGCTGCTAGATCAATGATAACTGAGCCAAGTCTACTATAAGTTTACTAGAAAGAATCAATTCAGATTGTTGTTTATGTGTTCAACTGAGTTCAAGAAAAAGATAATAGCACTAAGACTCCCTATGAGATATGGTTTGTAATAATTCTTATAGTCAAGTATTTCAAGGTATTTGGAAGAAAATTTTATATCATAGGAGGTGAAGATAATCTAGGAAATTTTGATGCTAGATGTCATGAAGGTATTTTCCTTGGATACTCTACTAGAAGAAAATCTTACAAATGTTTTAATAAAAGGCCGAGAAAGGTTGTAGAAAGCACAAATGTCAAGGTTGATAAAGCGTTGAAGAATTCAATTGAAGTTGATGGATATGTATCAGATGAACCTAATTGAAAAGAAGAATAAGAGGCTTTTGAAGAACAAGAAAAATACAATGAAGAAGAATAATCTCCAGAAAGGGTTCCTAAAACCCCTAAGTATGTGCAAAATAATCATTCATAAGAACAATCCATTAGAGACAAGAGGAAAGGTGTAATGACTAGCAGTAGAGCTACTAAAGTTGAGTTTAATTATTGCTTACTTTCTAACGTTGAGCCTAAGATAGTGAGTGAAGCATGTAAAGATGAGCATTGGATGAAAGCTATGAAAGAGGAACTTATGCAAATTGAAAAGAATCAAAATTAGTAATTTATCCCTAGACCAGCAGATAAGAACATAATTGGAAGTAAGTCGGTTTTTAGAAACAAACTGAATGAGAATGGAGAAGTGGTAAGAAACCAAGGCTTGTGTGCAAAGGCTACTCACAAGTGAAAGGTATATATTTTTAGGAGAAATTTTATTTGTTGGATAGAATGGAAGCTATTAGAATGTTTTTGACATTTTTTTCTCATAAGGATTTTAAAGTTTATCAGATGGATGTGAAGTGTGTATTTTTGAATGGTGAGTTGGAAGAAGAAGTTTGCATGGAACAACCAGATGGATTCCAGTTGTCAGATCAACTAGATATGTTATACAGATTGAAAAAGGCTCTATATGGTTTGAAGAAATCTCCCATAGCTTGGTATGTAAGATTGGAAAAATATTTGATTCAGCAAGGTTTCAACAGAGGTACAATAGATAGCAATTTATATTTCAAAATCGAAGATGACAAGATCATTATAGTAGTCGTGTCTATGGATGACATTATTTTTGGAGTTAATGAAACTACATGTAAGATGTTTTCTAAAGAGATGTAAAAAGAGTTTGAGAGGTCTATGTTCGGTGAGATGAATTTCTTCCTTGGACTGCAAATCAATCAAACAAAGGTATTTTTATTTCACAATCAAAGTATGCAAAAGAAATGTTGAAGAAATTTAGGATGGATGGTTCCAAATTGGTGTGCACTCCTATGCTAACTGACTTCAAATTGAGTAAGGATGATGATTCGGCTAAGGCTAATTAGAGAAAATACAGATCAATGATTGGAGGATTGTTGTATTTAACTATTTGTCACCAGATTAGATATCATGCATGTAGTTTTTCTTGTGGCTAGATTTCAAGAAGATCCTAAGGAAACACATGTTGCAGCTATGAAGAGGATATTCAGATATCTAAATGGCACTCCAAATTATGGCTTATGGTATCCTAGGGATATTGATTTTACACTAAGTGCTTATGTAGATGAAAATTGGGCAAGATGTGCTGATGATATAAAAAGTACAAGTGGTGGTGCATTATTTCTTAGATGTAGATTCGTATCATGTTTAAGAAAAAAGAAAGATTCAACTTCCTTATCCATGACGGAGGCTGAGTATATTGTTGTAGCATCTTGTTGAATGCAAGTTTTGTGGATGAGACAAACATTGAAGGATATCAGAGTAATGTATAATGATCCCATCTCTATTTTATATGATAATACAAGTGTCATTAGCATTTCAAAGAATTCAGTGATGCACTCAAGGAAAAAATAGATATCTATCAAGTATCACTTTTTGAGAGAGAAGGTTATGGTGAATGAAATAAAGCTTGAGTATGTACCTACAAAGAATTAGATAGTTGGCATATTTATTAAGGCTCCTCCTAAAGATACTTTTTAGTATCTCCAGGAGAAGATAGGGGTTATTACCTCTCCTTTTCTGAACTAGATGCATATGGATATGCATTAGTCTAGTGGATCTATGGATCTATCTTCCTTCTAGACTAGTGTTTGGTGGTTACCTCTTAGGGGGAGCAAGTAGTGTCTCATTTTGTCATTGTGTAGTTGATTGGGTGTACTCCTAAGGGGGAATATTTAGTATTGGTACTGTTCTTGGTGTCTAAGGAGAAGAGTAATGTAAGAATATATTTTTCCTTTTCTATTGATGTCAAAGGGGGACAAAGTATCATGTAAAAAATTAAGGAGATAAAGCATTCTAGAAAAGGAGGATATTGATGGTGTAGACATGCAAAATTAACATTATGCATTCAATTAGGTCCATTCATCAAATTAATCAAGTTCACCTTCATCCATTCATCAGGTAAATTAAACTCATTAAGTTCATTCCTAAGGTTGTTCATTTGAATTAAATAAATCAAACATCATCCCTTCAATTAAATAAACCAAACTTTATTAAATTGAAATCCAAATACATATTCCATCCTTTTCTGATTTAAATAAATCAAATATTCAAGTCAAAAGGGTCAAACTCATCCTAATCATCATCCTAGCTAATTAATCCTGATTAAACCTAACCTAACCACCCATCACATCCTCTAGATAATCCCACTTGCACAAATAAATCAATTTATTGATTTATTAAATTCCTTATTTTCTTTCAACATGGCATTTATGGAGAATATTCCCTCAAGTTTGAATTCAAAATCAAGTGGGCATGTACATCCAACAAAGCAATTAATAAGCTCTTACATGTCTTGTCTCTCAAATTCAAATTTGAATTTCTCCCTCTTGGGCACATTTCCCAAATCTTGCACATGCATCAACCACTCACAAGTTGACAAGTGGCCTCTTTTCATTGGCTTGTTTTTATCCCACATTTCTCTCTCATAAGCACTCTTAGCATTTGAAAATATATAAAATAGAGGCTTCATTCATCATCAAATCCTCCACAATTTCATCTACAACTCCTATGCAAAGTCACTCTCTTCATTTGAGAACTGATTTTTCCCATCTTATCATCATCATTGGCTTAAGCAAGGGTTGGGAAAGGGATATTTTCCACAATAGCACCAATCCAATATGAGATAGATATGTTTCATGTTTTTCTATATGATTTATTTAACATGTTATTGTATTGCATTTTAAAAGCATGTTAGATTATCTCATATGGATGTTAAAATCTTGCTTGATTTTAGCAACTAACCATGCTTGTGTATGTTAGTTTTTTCTAACCATTTGCAGATTTGAGGTTCACAGATGGTTCAAAGTTTTTGTGTTGTCTTTGATGGTTTTTCACATCATGTGCTACCATCAATGACAAAGGGGGAGATTGTTGCAAGTATGAAGATGTTGGCATTGATGTCAATTGGTTGTTGTTTCCATTGATGTCAAGGTAGTTGGTTATTTGTTGTATATGTTGAGGATATTGATAAAATTATAATAATGAAGGTTTTTAGGTTGTTCATATATAGTTGTTGTAGACACCTAAATTTGGACACTTAATTTATCCAAATCTATCCCCTTTCATCTACACATCCTTTTATTTGTTTTAATTAGGTAATATCACTATTATCTAATTAATACCCTTAATTCAACCAAATCCCTAAGGTATTTAGTTAATAATTAAATAACTTATCTCTTTAATCCTCCTTTCATCAAATGAATTAAATAAATATTACATTTATTTAATTCCTCACATGTCACATCCTTTTCTCAATCCTAATCAACCTAGATTAATCTTATCATTAGGGATTTGCACATGCCTAATCCTTGATTAGGATGTGTCACATCCTTCAGCTTTTGCAAGTTGGATTCTAATCCTCATTACCCTCTAATTATCTTCTAATTACTAATTAATTAAGTCTAATTAGTACCTTGGTCAACTCTCCCCATCCCCCAAGGAATTTTTAATTCTTTTTTATTCATCCAAGGCTCCTTTCTTCCCCTTGTGAATTTTTAATGCACTTTTATTCCTCCTAGAATCCCCTTTTCCCATGCATCTTTTAGAATCTTTTGACTTGTCACATCAAGTCACATGTGGAAAAATGCTTCCCTTTTTGGAACTTTATCTTGTCCATAAGATTCTTCCGAGCATGTGAATTTTAAATTCACATTTATTTTCCCAACTACTTTCCTCTTCCCCATAGAGATTTTTGAGGAATACTAAAATTCCTCTCATGTCACTTTCATTCCCACTTGGGGACAAGAAGTTCCATTTTGAGGAAATATTCTCATCCCCCAAGGTACTTGCAAAGTATTTGTTCTTCTTCCACATCATGTACCCTTCATCCACCTCACTTACACATCACCATGTCTAAGCCACTTCGCATTCCACATGTCAAGATGTGAGGGCTTGTGAGTTCAAAATTCACCATAGCCCTTCATATTGGCCTTGTTGGTTTAATATCAACCATTAAATTCTCTAGAGAATTCAAAAAACTCTATAAATACCCCCTCTCTTCTTTCATTTAGGATTTGATCATTGTGCTAACCAAACTCTTGCAAAATTTTCATTTGAGCCATACCTCGCTAAAAATTTGCATTCTTTGCATTCATCATAGCATTTTCATCCATTTCACATCCATACTACATCACATTTGTGAATATTTTTCTATAAAGAGGAGCATACATTAAGTCAACAATTGAAGGGCCAACCAAAGGATAACTGAACAACGTATTATCTTTCTATCTATTTTGTTATGTTCAACATTTTTTCCCTATCTTGAGGTGTTAGGTGTTTATTTGGTTTCTAGCATGGTTTGTGTTGCTACTCATTATTGGGACCATGTTTACTCCTGATCACATTTTTGGCATGCCTACTGGGACCCATAAATGGGTCTGTATCTTTTACATTCGCTATTTTTCTACATTTTGTAGGTGTAGATAGCAGAGAGGCGAACCCACCCTAGTAGAGATGTGGAACCAACCATCTAGGGGTGGACCTAACCTAGCAGAGGGGTGGAACCACCCACCAGAGGCAGACCTACCCTCCAAAGTCCAGAAATAGAAAAAAAAATTATTTTTTTCCACAGAGGGGCGAACCTGACCTCAAGGGGTAAACCTAACCTCAAGGGGTAGACTTGACCTAATAGAGGAGCGGACTCATACTCTAGGGGTGAACTTGACCTTTACCAGGGGTGGACCTATCCTTGTAGGCATGGACTTGACCTTGGAGGGGCAGACTTACCCTTGGATAGGATTCCCAGACCCTAAAACATTCATTTTTACTTGCTTTTTTGGTTTTTTTTTGTTGTTTTCCATTGTTTTCAGTCATTTTCGCTCATTCTTCTTTGGAGGGGTGGACCTGCCCTAGTAGGGGTAGACTTAACCTTAGAGGAGTGGACTTTCCCTTAGATAGGCTTCTCGAACCCTAAAACAAGCATTTTTATTTGCTTTTTTGGTTGTTTTGTCTTTCATTTTTCATCATTTTCAGTCATTTTCACCTGTTTTTTTTGGAAGGGTATATTTTTCCTAGTAGGTATGGACTTTCCCTTGGATAGGCTTCCCGGAACCTAAAATAGGCATTTTTACTTAATTTTTCAGTTGTTTTATTTGTCATTTTTCATCGTTTTCAGTCATTTTCCCTTGTTCTTCTTTGGAGGGGTGGACCTACCCTATTAGGGGTAGACTTGACCTTGGAGGGGTGGACTTTCCCTTGGATAGGCTTCCTAGACCCTAAAACGGGCGTTTTTACTTTCTTTTTGGTTGTTTTGTCTGTCATTTTTCATCATTTTCAATCATTTTCACCCGTTCTTATTTGGAGGGATGGACCTTCCATAGTAGGGGTGGAATTGATCTTGGAGGGGAGGAATTTCCCTTTGATACGCTTCTTTGACCCTAAAACGAGAGTTTTTACTTGCTTTTTCGACTATTTTGTCTGTCATTTTTCATCGTTTTTAGTCATTTTCACCCATTCTTCTTTGGAGGGGAAGAAATTCCCTAATAGGGGTTGACTTGACCTTGTAGGGGCCGACTTTCCCTTGGATAGGCTTCCAAGACCCTAAAACAGGTGTTTTTACTTGCTTTTTTAGTTGTTTGGTATGTCATTTTTCATCATTTTTGGTCATTTTCACCTGTTCTTCATTGAAGGGATAGACCTGCCCTAGGAGGGGTAGATCTAACCTTGGGCAAGCCTCTCAGACCCTAAAATAGGCATTTTCACTTGCTTTTTCAATCATTTTTTCAGTCATTCTTCATCATTTTTGGTCATTCTTAGTCATTCTCGCCTATTACCACCTTGCTGAGTGAGTCCCCCATCAATTTGAATGAATTTTCTTCTTACATAGCCAATCTTGTCTCCCAATTTGAGCATATGTTCATCCATTCCGATCAATTTTTTACTTGTTTCAAGCTTTCATTCATGCATTCTAAACATGTGTTCACCCTTTTCGATCATTTGTTTACTCGTTCCAAGTAAATGTTAATCCCTTTCAAACCTCCTATCATTTTGAACTCTCGTTTAGCCATTTTTTCCATTCATTTACTTGTTCTGAGTGATCTTCCATTCATTCCAAGCTTTTGTCTCCTTGTTCTGAGAGTTGTTCATTCATTCTTAGCAGTCGTTTACTCATTTTGAGTAGTCATTCATCCCTCTTGATCATTTGTTTACTCATTCCGAGTAATCATTCATCATTTTGAACCTTCATCTTCTCATTTCAAGAATCATTCATCTGTTGTGAGCAGTCATTTACTCATTTTGAGTAGCCATTCATCCCTCTCGATCATTCATTCATTCAGAAAATTCATCTTCTCATTTCGAGAATCATTCATCCATTGTGAGCAGTCGTTTACTTGTTTCGAGTAGTCGTTCATCTCTCTCGATCATCTGTTTACTCATTCTAAGTAATCTTTCATCTGTTCTAAACATCCTTCTCTTGTTCTAAGTAGTTGTTCATCCATTTCTATCATCTCTTTCATCATTTTCCCCATCTGAATCCCCTAAACTTCATTTCAGGTCATTATCCAAATTAACCTAAGTGTCTGAATTGATCATCATCATCAACATCTGCTTAGCATTTTCATCCATCCTAATTTAATCATCATTGTTGGCCCAATCAATCCACTTTCAATCTCAAGGTGGATTTGGTGTCGCAATCATCTATTTATCCTTTAATCCAATCAATCAGTATCCTAAGTCATCTAGGGTAATCTCAGAATGGGGTTTACAGTCCCTTTCATCATCTGATCCATCAGTCAATCTTATCAATCATCGATCGATCTTATCCAATCCAATCCAATCACATCCCTATCTGATCACCTTAGACCCAATCAATCTACTTCTATCTCGAAGTAGATTCAGTGTCGTAGTCATCCTTTGATAATCAAGCCCAATCATCAGAATCAATACCATTGCATCATCCAATCATCCTAATATGAGCTTTAATCCAATCCCAATCTAAGCTTGACCTAAATCCCAATTTGAGATTTAGTCCATTTCCATCCAAAATCTTTGTTCCATCCTATTTACCCTTTCATCATCATGAATCCTTATCCTCCATTAATAGTAATCAAGGGAAACCCTAATTATGAAAGTCTTGTCGATCAAGAAGAATATGACATAGATCCCCTTGACACTATCATCGCTAGTAAGCTCTCTCCACTTGCTTTCCACAATTCAATTACTCCTCCGAGCTATCTCATTATGTCTTCATCCATCCCTAATCATGCTCCTTATGCTACCTTTGAAAATGGATATTCGGTATCTTCCCTGTCTGTGTATTCGTCATGTCCTTCATCTATATCCTCTTATCCTACATCCCAATACTCTTATCATAATCCCTCATCCATGTTACACTATCCTAATCCTACATCCACACCTTTTCATCTTAATCCTACACCTCCATCAACTTACCCTAATCCAACATCCACATCTTCTTATCCTAATATGTCATCCACTTCTCCCTATCTCAATCCACCATCCCAATATCCTTACTAAAATCCTAATTTTCCATTCCAATATCCTTACCTAAACCCTCTATCCAATCCTAATCCTCCATCTACTCCTAGTCTTCCATCCAATCATGTTCCTCAATCTAATCCTAATCCACCAATCCATAGCCCTCATCCCCTACCAATCCCTAATCCTTCATCCACTCTTGCCTCGCCATCCAAGCCTAGAGCATGCAAATTTCTCACTCCAGAATTTCTCCAAGGACTCGTGACAAAGAAGACATTCCCCACTCCACATCTTGAAGGCATGGAACCATGCCATCCCAATCCATCATCCATAGTCACTAATGATGACACCCCTCTCCAGCCCACACCTATCATTGATGCTACCACCCCTAGCACCACTCAAACCATCAAAATCATCAAACCCACCGAATCCATTAAGCCCCCATCTCCTACTCCAAGATCAATTGAGCCCATAAAAAATATCCAAATCCAATCCACTCCTACACCTAGATCCTCCCAACCCATTGCAGATCTGAAAATCCAATCTACTCCTCCCACTCCTAGTATTATCAAAATCCATTCCCATGAACTTCATGAATCTCCATCTCCCCTACATGAAGAACCCATTCAAAATCCATTCCCATGAACTTCATGAATCTCCATCTCCCATACATGAAGAACCCATTCAACATTCCTCCATTATCATCCATCTCACACACGATGAGTCATGCCAAGAGCTTGATCCAAAGCATGCCATTTTCCCTCCTCTGCATCACAATCATGTCATCCCATCTAGCCCATCTCAAGATCATAGTCTCCCATCCATTCCATCCCATGATCTCCCTGATTCCACCACTCCATCTCATGAACCCTTATCTCCATCTCCATCGCATGAGCCCTTACCACCTACTACCACAAATCCAAATCTTATCATGCCACCTAATCCATTTCTTGACACATTATCACTCCCTTATCCCAATCAAGATGATGTTATCCCCTCATCTCCATCTGATGATCCTCCACCATCGCCCAACCATACCACCCCCACACCACTTTTATATCCCCTTGGTACTGTCACATTCTTCCATGGTGGTCTCCTAGTAGAAGAAAAAAATCATATATACTACTCATCATCCTCCGCCTAATAATGGACTTGTATCATTCCTCCAAAATAACAAAAATCTTGTCATGGATCAAATGCTTAAGAACATGAGCTGTCAAGGAAAAGGTTTAGGCCTTCATGAGCAAGGTATTTTAAAGCCCATCGAAGTCCAAGAGAATGATTACACATGTGGTCTTGGTTATACTTGTCAAGACTCACAATCAAAATATTTTGGTACAACCTCTATATGTTCTCAACGAGCCTCTTCCAAAAGAAATACAAGCTCTTTCCATTGATCCGCCAGATCATTTGTTTCCATCCCTCCTCCTCCATCGTATCACCTCAAAATAACCATCCATATTCCTCCTTCATCTACTCCATCCATTTTGGGTCCTTACATTCCTCCATCCACCATCTCCCATCCTCCATCTACCCCGTCCATGTCTTCTATAGGTCCTACGTCTATTTTGGGCCCTTATATCCAAAAATCACCCCCTCCATCTTATCCTATTCATCCTTTCATCCACTCATCACCTATCCATATCACCCATAATAAAAATCCCACTCTCATATCCCATAGTCACGATCAACAAAGGCACATACCTGCACATCCTCCATCCATATATAATCCTCAAAATCCTAACTCCATCATTCCACACCATCCTTCTCCTTACACCCATCCCATTGCTATTCAAAGAATTTTTGATGCCAAAGTAAAAATGCATTCATCTAAACATCCACATGAATCAAAAGCTCCTCATGTCCCCTCTAAAAGATATGCTGATGAAAAGAAAAATCAAATCCAGAATCCAAATCAAATCCATAGGCCACAATGGCCCACCAAAGCAAAGATAAAAACCATGTGGAGCCCAAAGAAAAAAGATGCCATACCTTCAAATGAAAAATCTATAACCACATCCAAAGTTTCTAATCCAAAAGCTAATCATACACCCCCTCCATCTCCTAAATCTGTTTTGGGTCCTTATGTCCCAAAATTCACCATCCCATCTCCTCCATTATCTGCACATTCTCTATCCATTAATACTCCTATCATTTCACTTCCATCACTATTTGTGCCAATGTTTGTCCTAAAACCACCCCATCAGTCTATCCATGCCCTTTCTAGCATCCCATCCATTATCCCACATATCTCCCCCATCAAATCCCTCTAATTCATCCTCTTGCATAATCCATTTATACTAATAAGGTTGTACCAACATCCAACAGTCGCTTCACACATGGGCTCTTAATACCTCGTATGGAACTTGATGCTTGATTTCTTCATCCATATCCTTATCGCATATCTTCTACATCCACTTATCCACATCCTTGTCTTTATCCATCTCCATCCACCTTGTCTCCAAAAAAATCTAAAAAAGTCAAAATAAATAAATAAAAAAGAAATAATTTGTCCAATGGTGAAAACTTTGCAAACAAGCACCTTCAATAAGTACCATGATGAAAACCTAGCACAAAGGTATCATGCCTAATCCCCCATCCATCCTTTCCCACACTTGGGGGTAGCTTCCTGATATGCATTCACTCCATCTGCTATACTTCCTGCTATGCCTTCAGCTATGCACCTATCTTCCTGTTATACATTTTCTTCATTTCCACATCCTACAATCATATCCCATTTATCCCAATCCCTTCATCCTCCTTGTGATCTTGATATAGATAGGGGAAAACATACAAACATACTTTGGACACCTCTTGGCATACATTCCCCTCATCGCCTCATCCTTATTTTCATTTGTCTACCTTCCTTGTCCGCCTGTCATGCTACCATTAATCTCCCTTCCTTATCCATGCATCCTATCCATATCCATCTCTCCTTTATTAGCATATCCTTCTACTCCCATCCCTTATGCCTCATTATACATGACATATTTAGAGTGGGGGAATCTATCTTCCTTTGTGACATAGTCCTTGGAGACATTCTTCATCTAGAAAACAATCCCTTCCATCTCCCCATCCTTATCCCTCTATCCATCCATCATAGAAATCATTTCCATCACCCAAATTATTATCTATCTATTTATCTAGCCAATAACCTTTTCCTCATCCAACTCCTTATCCCTCTATCCAACCCATCCAAATAATCCTTTTGCTCTCCCATTCTTATCTATTTATCCATTTACCTCTATCCTCATCCCATCTCATAATCCCTTCTCATTGGTATCTAGAAATAGGATCCTCCCCACACAATCCAATTCCATCTATCTTATCACCATCACTTTTGCTTCTTTTTCACATCTTTTCAATCTCCTCTCCTTTCTCATCATACCATCCTCCCAATTCATCTTTTGATGATTTGGATAACTATCCCATCCTTGAGATTCATGTAGTCACCATCATCCTATCCAATCTCACAAGTCTATCTTGTCTCATCGTATCGGTCCCATATTTTTATCTACTTATCATGGCTATCACATCATCCTTTATCCATCATTTTTCTTTGGCCCTTTTTAGAAAGTTACATTTCCCCTGCACTTTCATGTAGGCAAGGTCGATCATTTGATCCACCCCCAGGGCTCCTTTATTGTCTATCATCAATCTTTCTGCTTTTGTCCATCCTATCTTGGTCATCCATCAAGGTCTTCATTATCCTCTTTCCACCTTTATCCATGGTCAATCGTCCATCTTTAATCGAACTATGAAGGCTCTATACTTTCACATAGGAAAGGATAATCTTCAATCATCCCCCGAGCCCCTAGGTCTTTAGGGTGTGTCAGTCTCGTGTCTAGTTTCTCTTGTGTCATGTCGTTGAGCTATGCCCTTATCTTGCTAGTTCTTAACAAACGAGATCCACTTGTATTAGCAGATCTAATCAACTTTGAATATCCTACATCATATTGATCTTTTAGTTTAGTATCTATATTCAGTCGCAATGGGATGCATCCTCCCTAATAGACCTCATCAATCCCATACATCTCCTTTGATCCTATGGCAAAGGACGTTTGACATTGATTGCAATCTTTTGATGCTTTTGGATTTTTTATCATTTGAGTTCCCTATCATCACTTTTCATGGTCTCCTTGATCCATCATATCATGGTGTGCTTTGACTGGTCAACATATGGGCATATCTTGATTGTTTGTTTTATTTTTTCTTCTCGGTTGTCCCACGTAGTACCCACCAAGACTCATGTAGTCTTGTGTTACGCTGGGGCATCTTTTTGTACTTGTGGTTATTCCAATGCCTGGCCTGACCAAGGTCTTCGTGACTTTGGGGTGTTGGAATAGCCTTCTTATATATTATGTTTGTGTTATGCATTAGACACTAATCCACCTTGGTTCTTCATACCCTGGCATCTTGTGTCTTATGCTATAGCAAAAATTAGTGCTCCGAAGATAGAAAATTTGAATTAGGATTGCATTTCATCTCCTCTATAAAAAATCCCCCCATCCATTCATCCTTCCTCAATCTCCCTCCCCACTTTGGATTGTAGCTTGACTAGGGAAACATCACCTTCGTCCTTGCATCAATTTATGCTTCTCAATCTCCTACTGCCTTTTTATCCTTTCTTACCCATCGCTTTGCATCATCTTCCTCATCTCCATTCTCATCATCTCATCCATTTCAAGAGCACACTCATGTTCTCTTGAACCTGCATGTCCTCTCAAGTGGGCATCCTTCATCCCTAACGTTCATCTTCACCCCCATAATCTTCCTTCCCAATCAATCCTTTAATGACTGGGGCATCTTTTCCAATCTAACAATCTTCTTCTAGGTTCTATTTTTTAATATTCTTTGAAATGATGCTAGTTTGTAACACCATCTCAAAGAGGGGAAAAATGTAGACACCTAACTTTGGACACTTAATTTATCCAAATTTATTCCCTTTCATCTAAACATCCTTTAATTTGTGTTAATTAGGTAATATCACTATTATATAATTAATACCCTTAATTCTGCCAAATCCCTAAGGTATTTAGTTAATAATTAAATACCTTCTCTTTAATCCTCCTTTCATCAAAAGAATTAAATAAATATTACATTTATTTAATTCCTCACATTTCACATCCTTTTCTTAATCCTAATCAACCTATTAATCTTATCATTATGAATGTACACATGCCTAATCCTTGATTAGGATATGTCACATCCTCCAACTTTTGCAAGTTGGCTTCTAATCTTCATTACCCTCTAATTATCTTCTAATTACTAATTAATTAAGTCTAATTAGTACCTTGGTCAACTCTCCCCATCCCCCAAGGAATTTTTAATTCTTTTTTATTCATCCAAGGCTCCTCTCTTCCCCATGTGAATTTTTAATTCACTTTTATTCCTCCTAGAATCATCTTTTCCCATGCATCTTTTAGAATCTTTTGACTTGTCAGATCAAGCCACATGTGGACAAGTGCTTCCCTTTTTGGAACCTTGTCTTGGCCATAAGATTTTTCCAAGCATGTGAATTTTTAATTCCCATTTATTTTCCCAACTACTTTCCTCTTCCCCATGGAGATTTTTGAGGAATACTAAAATTCCTCTCATGTCATTTTCATTCCCACATGGGGACAAGAAGTTCCTTTTTGAGGAAATATTCTCCTCCCACAAGGTACTTGCAAAGTACTTGTCCTTCTTCCACATCATGTACCCTTCTTCCACCTCACTTACACATCACCATGTCTAAGCCACTTCACATTCCACATGTCAAGATGTGAGGGCTTGTGAGTTCTCAATTCACCATAGCCCTTCATCTTGGCCTTGTTTTTTTAATCTCAACCGTTGAATTCTCTAGAGAATTCAAAAACCTCTATAAATACCCCCTCTCTTCTCTCATTTAGGGGGTTGATCATTGTGCTAACAAAACTCTTGCAAAAAAATTATTTGAGCCATACTTAGCTCAAAACTTGCATTCCTTCCATTCATCATAGAATTTTCATCCATTTCCCATCCATATTACATCACATTTGTGCATCTTTTTCCATCAAGAGGAGAATACATCATGTCAACAATCGAAGGTCCAACCAAAGGACAGCTTAACAAGGTATTATCTTTCTATCTATTTTGTTATGTTCAACATTTTTTCCCTATCATGAGGTGTTAGGTGTTTAGTTGGTTTCTTGCATGTTTTGTGTTGTTGCTTGTTCCTGGGACCATGTTTACTTTTGATCATAGTTGTGTACATAGATTTATCCTGATGTTTTTATGTCTAGAGGTGTCTTAGAGTGAAGTAACATGCTACAATGATGTCTTCGATACTTGGGTTTCAAGTGGTTTTGAGAAAATTTGATAAATAAGGAAAATAGTGGCATCCAAGTATTTAGTGTATGCTTCAGGATGTGCTCCATATTGCTTCTATGCATGTGAGTTCTTGACATATTGTTCATGGTTTTTAATATTTGTTGTATCTATAATTTTGGATTCTGGGTCATCGTACAATGCAAGATATTTTCACTAATATGTGAACTATGCATTTCGATGTGCCTAGCTATGGCCTGGGAGAAATATATAATCACTCCGGATTTCTCCCAATTTTGGTTTCATGACTTGCATTTCTAAGAATAATTTGATGATTTCATGTTCAAGTGAAATTTATTTTCTGGAAAGATTGGACCAAGTTAAGGATGCATGTGCTTAATTGTTTTATGTGTTCTACATTGGTGTTGGTCAACCTTGTTTTAAACACTACTTATGAAGTCCACGGAAACATGTTGAGGTGTGTTGAGACTTATTTAGGTCCTCATTAAGTATATGTTTGGGTTTCCCTCATTCTAATTCCACTGTAGAATGTTTTGGCGCTGACCTAATTTGAATTTGTAAATACAAATGGTGTGTGGCCAACCTTGGATGGGTTTCAAGATTGAAGACAATATAAATACACATTGATTTGTTGGTAATTAGCAAGATAGATGTGAAATAGATGTGAGATATGTATGTGAAATGTGAATTTGAGTAGAGTAGTGTGAATTTCATGTTAGGGTTCTAAAGGTAGTGAGTTGAAGGCATCCGACAGCTTTCATGTGAGACTACGAAAGTGTGCTAGAAATTTTGGCAGAATCTTTGTTGCATTGAGATATTTTTCTCTCTATAAAAATTCTCTTCTATCTTCTTTGTAATTTTGTGGCAATGAGCCCTCCGACAATGAGCCCTCATTGGATAGTGTGTCTTGTCTTGTCAATGAGCCTCTCTGGTAGTGAAACTTTGAATTCAGTTTTGGAATTATTTATATTGTGAGCCAATCCTCACTGTAGTTTTTCCCTCATTGGTTTTTCCACATAAATATGGTGTTACTGTGTGCATAGTTTTTGTAGCATAAAAAAAAGTAACCATTTTTCATGCTTAATTTGGGAATAATTAATTAATGATAAAATGGACTTAATTGTGCCTTATTTAGGCTATTGTAAAGTTTTTTCTTTCACTTTCACACTAATCTAGGGATTCATTAATTAATTTAAGTTATTTAGAGCTTAATTGGCCCCTTTAATTCAAATCCAAGCCTTATTTATTATATTTTTCGAAGGATATATCCCAACACTCATTAATAATGTTGCATAAAACTTAATTTGGCAAGGTTTGAGTCATAGGATAGTGACATAGGACCCATTCACCATCTAGAAAATGGGTCCCCACTATGTCCTTGTACCACATTTTGGCATATTATTTCACCTCCCTGAAACTTGGTCCTAGAAAATTGTGCTAGGACTAATTCACCCAAGGTGGTGAATGGGTCCTCCTTACTTAGCACCTCTTTTTAAACTTATTTGTGGTGGGATTTTAATGATTTTAAATCCTAGATCTGATGTTGTATTGTTTTATTTAAATTTTAGGATTAAATCTTAAGATAAGTATAAATATAAGGTTAACTCACATAGTTTCATCTTAAGCAATCCTAAGAATTATTATGCAAGCATCTAAAGAGTTCACAAGAGAATTATTGATCATTCAAGAGCATTTAAAGTGCATTCAAAGGAAGATTATTAAGGTTTTATCATAGCATTCAAAGGTCATATCATCGAATCAAAAGCAGAGTGCATCAAGCATGTTGATGAGCTAGTGTGTTGATATAGCATTCCAGATCCAATTCAAGCATTGTTTCATATCTAGTTCAAGATCTACAGTCTACATGGACACTTCATGTTAGATTATTGATTTACATTCCAAGACTTCATCCAAGGTATCATTGTTTCATGATTCATGTTTCATTCTTTCAATTCAAGTTTTAAATACCGAAATGGGGTTTGACCAAGGAGAACCCTTATTCCCTAACAATCAACAAGTTTTTCTCTTCTTTGATGTGTGATTGCAAGTTCTAGGTTGAAGATCACATGGAGAATAAAAGTTGCAAAGTTGTCAAGATTGAAAAGTTGTAAAAGTTGTCATCTATCTTGCAAGATCATAGAAAGTTTCCTACATAATTAATTTTTGGCTTTCAAGAGTTGGTCACCTAGGAGCTCGAAATGTAGACATTGAGAAAAAAACCCAAAAATCAGTTTTTAGAAACCCTAGCAGGGACCCATTCACCACCTTTGGCGAATGAGTCCTTAGTGACCCCCAAAACAACACTTTTTCAACAAGGTACATATTGTTTTAGCCTTTTAAAACTTTCCTTATTGCTATTATAACAATTAGGTTTTATTTTTTATTATTATTTATGCATTTTATCCCTCATAATTGAATGAAACCTTGGGAGAAAAACCTAGTGGTTTATTATCTTGTTAATTCATTTTGATAAATCTTGTTTTCTTTGTTTCATTTTGGGGAACCTGACTTTTTAAACGTTGTAGTTTTCTGATCTTGGAGTCTTTCTTCTAATCCTAGGTTATATCTTGCATTCATTTTCATTGAATTAGATCTCATTTAGGGTTTCCTAGTTTTCATTAAAGTTTACATCTCATCTAGGGTTTTAGAATTGTATTATTTTGCATTCTTTAAATCTCAAAAATAGAAGAAAAAAATCAGTCATCTTCCATATCATTTAGAACATATAAATTTTTATTTGAAAATCAAAATAAAATTGCATATCAAACTAGGTTATGTAATTCATCATTTCATCACCTTTTCAACTTGCATTTCATAATACAATTGCAAAAATATGAAACTAAAAATTCCTATTACAAACCTGAATCTAAAACTCATTGAAAAAAGCTTAAAAATTAGTAAAAAAACATTTCAAAAATTAAAAATTGCATTTATGCCATTTCATTTTCAGTCTATTGTGTTGTGTAATCAGAGAATTACCTTGTTTAGAATCTAAAAATTGCATTTCATTCTAGGTCATTGCATTACCTCCTTCCATTTTTGGTTTCCACACTAAGTTTGTAAAACTTGTATGAGCTTTACAGCTTGATGTCCTATTAGCAATATTATTGTAAGATGAATTTTGAGGCTCATGTCATCCCACAATATCTCACTCACCATGGATCTTGGGTTCTCTAGTTCTCTTCCTAATAGTGTTGATAATCAACCCTATATAGATCATAGTTTGAATACTTCATTTCCCATGACTTCCATGCCTACAACCAATGTGCTTAATATTAACAACACCGTCCCTACCATCACCACTTATACTCAAGCTTTGGGGTGTACTCAGAGCCAAGGTGGAACTTCAATTCCATCTTCTCCAATACCGATGTCCATTCCTACATACACTAATACTCAACCTACTACAACCTTTCAACCTACCACAAAAATCCAACCTACTATCAATTTGAACACTTCCTCAGGTATTTCCACAAGGAATCCTTCTAGCTTTGTGCATTCAAATACAATATCTTCACAACCATCCACCTTCACCAACTTACAATTCACTTTGACTCTACATAAATACACTACTCCACCTTATTACCCTCCATATTACAATCACAATTATGCTCTCCTTAACTCACTTATGTAAAACATGGCATCCCTTCAACAACAAGTTGCAATTCTAAATCAAAACAACAACGGTCAACCTTCACAATACATCAAGACCAATCCACTATCCTTGGAGATATTAAGAGCAAAAAATCCACAAGGTATAGAAGTTCCCCAATTTGAGAAATGTGGTGGGAAAGGAGACCCTATTAGGCATGTTTCCACTTTTACAGTTTTGTGTAGTGATTTCAACTTTGAAGAAAAACTTTTGGCTAATTTATTTTCTAGATCATTGAAGGATACTGCTCTAGATTGGTTCTCTTTCTTACCAAATAATTCAATTTGTTCATTCAATGAATTTTTTGATGCCTTTTACAACCACTTCCATATTCACAAGTGTCCCAATATGACCCTAGCTAATTTAATGACATGCAAACAAAAGGATGATGAGAAAATGACCGATTTGATAGCAAGATACTAAAAACTTTATTCAAAAGTAAACATTAAGATTCTTGATGCTGACCTTCAATGAATGTTTATTGCAAACTTACAAAACAAAATTCAAAGAAAACTTGAAATGCTAAGATTCTCATCCTTCACATAGTTGTGTATATCCCTTCGTGATTAACAAAATACAACTTGCGGTCATGATGTGAAAAATCCCCTAGTCATCCTAAAATTTTTGAATCCACAACTCAAAATAATTACCAACCTTTCAAGAAGCAGAATAAGGGATTTTTACAACCTAACCCTCCTTAATAAAATCAACAAACTAACAACCAAGTGGCTTCTATAAAGACAAAAAATCCTTTTTCCTTTGGGGATAGGGCTAAAAATTTCACTGCTCTACCTGATACCCTTGACAATATCATGTTGTAGCTTATAAAAAAGAACATGCTCACCTTACCTCTTGTTAAAGAGCATTATCCTAATATACCATTTCCCACATGCTTTCAAGGAAACTCTTATCGCCATTATCACAAACAAAATGGACATGGTACAAAATATTGTGTCTTAAACATCTTGTGCAAGACCTTATTGACAATAATCAATTGCAAATTGGAGGTGTGAATAACCAAGGTAATAATTCTATAGCTCCTCCTAACAAAAATTTACAAATCTTTAGAAATCCCATGCCGAAGCACATTATTTAATTTGTAAAAGCTAGTGAAACAAAGAATGATGTGATGAATGTTGACATGGATGATGAAAATAGTAAACATGAAAATGAAGAATCAATTAGAACAATAACATTTATCGAAGCTAAACCTTGTAAGGGCTCAACTAAAATGCCTCTTGACATTGCTTTCTCCTCACAAGATATAATTAGATTGGCACCTGATGGTCCTCTTTACACAACTAGTCAAATCAATGATAAGCCCACTAATGGGATATTAATTGATCCTGTCTGTGGAGAGAATGTGATCATTGAAGAATTCCTATTCATGCATGAAGTTTATCAAGATACATATGACAAACTAAAAGCATGGATCAAGATACATAATGGTTTTGATTGTCCTACTATAGGCTTGATAGATCTCCCTTTGAATGTTAGATTGAAAACATTATAAGCCTCATTCACCATCATCCCATAATCAGACCAATTTCATGTGAAGCTAGGCCATCCATGGCTTCCCTTCATGAATTTCATCCCCTTCATTGTGCATAAATTTTTAAAGTTTCCCTTTGGCAATGATATCTTTATTATGCATCATAGTGGGTTTAATCCTGCATCTTCTCAAGGAAACGTTTCATTGGATTTTTTTTATCCCAAGCCTATTGAACCTATTGACCTCGAGAAGAATTCTTTAGAAAATACTATAAAAAATTCAAGGCAAAACATATAGCAGAATTATCCCTTAGAAAAATTTTGCAACCTATGACTGAGCAACCTATCCTTGACGAAACAATGATTGAACCGAAAGTCCTTCAAACCATCCAAGAGAAACCTATAACAAATCCTTAAATTATTTTCCACAAGAGACCATGGGATAACCAAAAAAATCTCGTTGTGCCTCCTAAAGTTAAACAACTTTACAAAGCTAAAGATAAAGTGGTTGAACAACCTCCTGTTGTTTCTTCTGTTCCTCCCAAGGAAGAGAAGAAACCTATGATTGAAAAACCCACTCCTACACAAACAAAAATTGACAATAGATTAAAATTAAATTGAAGTGCTAGAGAGTATAGGCATAAACGTCATACTATTGATTGTATGTTACAAACTAAACAAGACAAGAACAACATAGAAAATAAAAATTCAAACTTACCTGAAGCAATGTATGATGACTCTATACCTTCACCACAATGTAAACAAGACCCTTCCATGGAGATTATCATTCAACCTCAATGAGTTGAATACATTATTTTCCTTTTCTATGTTCTTAAATGAAAAATATCCTAAAAAGAGTGTTGAACTTGGTACTTCCCCTAGTTCGGCACTTGTCATTGTCCCTTTGGATAGTTTTATTCCTTTCATTTATACCAATTGAGATGGGGATGCAGACAACCTACTCTAGGTTGACTCGCATGTGCCTTACTAGTCTTTTTATTTATTTTCTTTTCCATGTTTCTTTATGTGAGTGCATGTGTGTAAAGTGATCCCCCGTACTATTATGTTTGTTGTATCTCTCTCTCTTTGTGCATTCCTCTATATGTACCTACATTCTTCAATATGCCATAAGAATTTTATCTTTTTTGCTTATCTAGTCTTTTCCTATTGAGGATGACACAAGGCATTGAGACATTTAGGTATCTTCCATGTTGAACCAAAACACTTTTTTTTTTTTTTCTCTCTTTATGTCATTCTTCTAGTTCTATCAGTATTTGGGGAATGCTGATAGTTTTGATCTCTTAAACAACATTGTATCAAAGACATATTGACCCCAAATCCATAGATCCCTTATGTATTTTTGGGGGTAACCTTGCCCTCCTTTTTCATGACATAGCTTTATTTTAGAAACATATGACTTGGCATAGGGTTTTCTAAGGAAATCTCTCATGTATTAGGAGAAATCATAGGCTACTTTAAAGCAATTTCTCACAGCAATGGGGTTATCAACTTCTTTAGAGTGGAGGCATACATCAATGACATCTATCAACATTTTGCATAATTCATGGCATGATTGTTTTTTCTTGTGATGTGTCCTTTTCTTGTTGGTGTCATTGGGTTTAATGTCCTCCAAGAATGTGATATTTATAAGCATACGATTTCCATTAGTGGCATGATGCAAATGAGGCATCCCATAAGTGGCAATCTAAAATTCTTGACTTGTCCTCTCTTGGAGACATTAGGCATGTTGTTCCCTAACAAGACCTTACATGAACGAATCAAAATAACCTTTAACAAAAACCTATAGATATAACATTCAAAATCATTAAAAAGAATAACATTGTGGTGCCTTATCAAATTTATTAGTAGGATAACATCGGTATGGTATGGGAGGCTAATATGATTCTCAAATTTTCCACCTCATTGGGATAACTCACATAGGGAATGGCCTGAGGTTCCACTACCCCAAAGTGAGCACCTATGTTATGGAAAAATACCGTAGATGTGTTCCACATCACATTGGACTATGAAGCTTGGTCCTTTTTCTTGGACAAACAACCACGTTCCACATCATGTTGGAATGATTGAAATTTGATCCTTTATTTTTCCTTTTTCTTGGTCTCTAATAGGGAATGATTATGTGTCTTTGCTACTGCTGCATACTTAAGTGTCTTGAATTTCTACTTTAGTGTGAGTTTGACATGGGAGAAAACTCTCGCTAAAGTGGGGGCAAAATGTAGCATTGAAAAAAGTAACCCTTTTTACGCTTAATTTGGGAATAATTAATTAATGATAAAATGGACTTAATTGTACCTTATTTAGGGTGTTGTAAAGTGATTTATTGAACTCTCACACTATTCTAGGGCTTTATTAATTAATTGAGGTTAATTAGAGCTCAATTGGCCCCTTTCATTTAAATCCAAGCCTTATTTATTACATTTTTTAAAGGATATATCTCGAAACTTATTAATAATGTTGCATAATACTTAATTTGGAAAGGTTTGAGTCCTAGGATAGTGACCTAGGACCCATTTGCCACATAGAAAATGGTCCCCACTATGTCCTAGGATCCCCTTTTGGAATATTATTTCACCTCCTCAAAACTTGGTCCTAGAAAATTGTGCTAGGACCCATTTTCCCAAGGTGGCAAATGGGTCCTTCTTACTTAGGACACCCCTTTTAAACTTATTTATGGCTGGATTTTAATTATTTTGAATCCTAGATCTGATGTCGGCTTGTGTTATTTGAATTTCGAGATTAAATCTTAAGATAAGTATAAATATAAGGTTAATTAACATAGTTTCATCCTAAGCAATCCTAAGAATTATTATGAAAGAATCCTAAGAGTTCACAAGAGCATTATAAAGCATTTAAGATAGTTTCAAGGGCATTTAATGGTAGATTATCAAGTTTTTATTGTAGCATTTGAAGGTCATATCATCATGTCAAAGGAATACTGCATCAAGCATGTTGTTGAGCTAGTGTGTTGATGTAGCATTCAAGATCCAATTCAAGATCAATATCTACATTCTACATGGCCACTTCATGTTAGATTGATGATTTACATTCCAAGACTTCATCTAAGGTATCATTGTTTCATGTTTCATGTTTCATGTTTCATGTTCATGTTTCATTATTTCAATTCAAGGTTTAATTACCTAAATGAGGTTTGACCAAGGAAAACCCCTATTCCCTAACAATCAACAAGTATTTCTCCTCTTTGATTTGGGTATGTGCAAGATCATGATGGGTAAAAAAGTGGTGATATGATGGGTATGTGTAGGGTATGTGGCTAACGAATTTTTTTACCCAAAATTGATGAAACAAAAAGGGTTTTTAAATGATATTCTCAAATTTCCACCAATATAAATTATTCTTTACTTTGAATTTAATAAATAATAATTATTCATTTTCTATTTGAATTATGACTAAAGTCCTAATTGATAGGTTGACTGAGAAACATCTATAGCTTTCAAACGGTATCACAGATTTTTAATCCAAAACACATGTCACATTCTATGCTTCGCATACTATAGGATTAAAAAAAATTGAATTTCATGAAGTTTTGACCAAGTTAAGCTGGTCAAACATATGGGTTTTTTATATTTTTTAAAAGTTGTAATAAAATTTTCATAATTAATTATTTACTTGGGAAAAAATTACAAAAAAATATGCATCACATCGGGACATGAGTCCTCTAGTTATATCTAAAATCTTATAAAAAAATATTATTATTTTATTGTGGTTAGGGTGGTCAGACAGACACCTACTTCTCATTTTTTTCCTGAAATTTAAGTACTACTACATTGAAATTTCAAATTTTCACCAAATAGATTTTGTTTTGTTAAATAAACCTAGTAGTTTAGAAACTACATTCAATTTTCTCTAGATTCTATTCTTACATATTTTTGAAATAATATTGATAACTTATTCAAATTTTTACGTCAAGTTTCCTAACTCTAATTTTTCTGAATTTTTCACCACTTAAGGGCCTGTCCTTTCCATGATGACCCTACACATACCCATTTGTGATTTTTGGTTTTAGGTTTAAGATCAAGTGGAGAAAAAAATTATAAAGTTTTCAAGATTGAAAAGTTACAAAAGTTGTCATCTATCTTGCAAGATCACGGAAATTTTCCTACAGAATTAATTTTTGACTTTCGGAGCTAGTCACCTAGGAATTGGAAGTGCAAAATTTGAAGAAAAAAACCCAGAAATCGGTTTTTAGAAACCCTAGTAGGGACCCATTCGCCACCTTGGGTGAATGAATCCTTTATGACCCCCAAAACAACACTTTTTTCAGCAAGGTACACATTGTTTCAATCTCTTAAAACCTTCCTTATTGTTGTTATAATAGTTAGGCTTGATTTTTTATTGCTATTTATGCATTTGAGCCCTCATAATTGAATGAAACCATATAATAAAAACCTATTTTATCATCTTGTTAATTCATTTTTTTAAATCCTATTTTTATTCATTTCAATTTTAGTATTTTCAGTTTTTGTTTCTATGTACACTTAATTATTTAACACATTAGTAGAGTAAGAGTTTTGTGAATACATATAAATTTAAGTGTTGTTGAGGATTTCAAAGTTTAAATTGGCTACAACTGATTCACCCTCCCTCTCAATTGTCTTGTTCAATAGTACACCCTTTACCATTAATGTCAAAGGCTGAGAGATACTTGGAGAGAAGTTTTATTTTGGCACATGTTTCCATCAATGACAAAGGGGGAGATTATTGAAAGAATGAAGAAGGTTGTCATTAATGAGATGTAATTGATTTCAACATTACATCATGGATGTCGAAATTGTGTTAAGGATGATTATAAAAGAGACATTTTGCAAGAGGGTTTGATCCACACACAAAAATAGTTAAGTATTTTTGCTAAGTGTCTACACCGATAGATTCAATACATATAGCCCTCTGGTAATTTGGTCCACATTCATTAGCCCTTGAAAATTTACTTTTACAGTTCTAATATGTTGTATTTGGCTATTAGTAGTGTCTTCAATTGAAATTTCACTTGATTTGGATAAGTGGTTTGAAAGTTACAAGTAATAGAAGAGCGACATATAAGGTTTACACAATTTTTTGTGTAATGGCTATGACCTATTTGGTCTGCACTCCTCTACAAATTTGAGTTATACCTTGTAATTTTTTGAAAATGTTAACAAGTTTCAAAGCATTGTGTTTTCTAGATGACATGACATTTTTGAGGTCAATGTGTCCTATGGTGATGAATAGTTGGAGTATTTTTCTTTTAGGCCCTATGCTTGGCTGATCTAATGTATGTAAAGGGTTGTGGAGATTAAATATGTGATGTGAATGTAAGAGGGAGCTATTATAGGTCCACACCAACCTATATTATTCTTTTCACATGTTTTTTTGGGTGCAAAGGTATTTTGATTTGAATTAGTACCAACAATTATGTTTTGTATGTTTTAGGGATACATCTAATTAGGTTGGCCTAATTGATGTTTGTAATGAATTTTGATATACACAAAGTTGTTTTGAGATTACAAGTAGAGATCAAATTTTTTTGTGTATATGATATGAATATAAGAACTAATGTAAAAATATACAGAGTTGATCGAATAAGTTGTGAAATTTGAGAAGAGTTGTGCAAATGTAAAGTAGAACAGATATTTGTGATCTAAGTTAGAGGAAGTGTATTAAATTAGTGTTTTCAGCTTCAATGGAACCAATTCCTACATATGGTAGATGGATTTTGTATCAGTTCAAATCTTGGTTGTGTAGCAACTTCTTTCTCTCTTTCTTTTCTCAGTGAGCAGTTTGTTCACTTGGATTGTGAGTCAACTTGGCAGTAAGCCTTTCTATAATATCTTATAATCAATTATAATGTATTGTGAGCTAGTCCTCACTATATTTTTTCCCATTTTCAGTTTTCCATGTAAAAATATTGGTTTTTATGTATTATGTGATGTTGTGGATGTTTTCATGCTTTCACTCCTCATAATAGTTAAATATGCTTTGGTAATTTGATGGTTAATGATTGGATGGTTTAGTAGAATACTGATTCATCCCCTCCCTCTTAGTATTAAAAGTTTTCAACGTTGAAAAATCCACCAAAATAATGTGAAGGACTAAGAAGCCTCCAACTAAAACAATGTCCCAAAAAAACATGAAGAACATTAGACAAGCACAAAGTTGTAGACTGTTGTCAAATGATGAATAATATAGTGATGAAATGAAGAACCTCCTTTGAAAAAAATTATGATTAGGGTCAAGAATAAAATAATCTACATAAGTGCCCCCAATGATACTACTTGAATTATATGGAAAACATAGGAAAACATTTGGAACTCAAGGATTCAAATGGAATAGGTACCAATAGTCTCAAGAACGTTGATCGAATGAAAATAGGTCACCTGAAGAAATAGGAATGCAAGAGTTTCCATATGGTAAATGCTCCATCTCACCAAAATGCATGGGTAACCAGCAACTGCATTTTCCTAGTACATAGGAACAAGAATAGATACATAAATCACTCAATAATTGAAACCAATGAAGCACTAGCACCAACAATAGAAACCCAACATAATAAAAAAAGGAGAGGTAAGAGAGGTACACTGAAATTTTTTCTCATCAGGAAGTGTATGTAGGATAACAAAGAATATTTGAACATGCACATGAAAGTACCTACAAATAAAAGGGTGTGAAAACTAGGGAACACACATGAGGCATGAATCACTAAGATTTGAAGTTGTCATGGAAGCAACACTCACTTGAAAAAGATGTGATGAAAAAACAAACTCACAACCCACCCATGGAACTATATATAATAGTGCATGTATAAAATGCACAACATGATGTGCAAAATACTCAAAAAAGTATACACGAGAATGGCACTTTATCTCAATGTGTCTACAAAAGAGAAATTGTATGCAAAAGATGTCAACAATACCTAAATAGGACAAAATACTAGAAATAGATGTAGAATAGCCTAAAAATAGTCATCCCATGCAAACATGAAGTATCTAGGAGCTAAAATGTCCAAGTAATTCACTAGAGTGTGAAAACAAAATAATACTAAATAAAATGTACCTAGAGAAAAAGTGGAAAATTGGCATGGATGGTTGTGAAGAGATATGAAATATAGTCCCATTTCCGCTAGAATCATGAAAATTAGAGAAATGGGTCAAAATTTATGAGCTCAAAAGTGAAAATAATACCTTTAAGTTCAATAGGATATATAATACACTAGTAGAAAAATAATGAAAATACCCACACTACTAGAAAGTTCACAAAACCATCTTTCAATTATATCTTGTTTTCCAAATTTTAATATCATACACCCAAGTTATGGGAGAAAGAAAAAAAATAGCTCGTATAGGGAACAAAGAGGGATAGGAGGGGGCCCTGCTAGCATTCATAGCACTAACATTAGCATGATTTCATGCTGACATTAGTAGAATATTCTTAGGGAATATTCCCCTATCATCGAAGAAAAATATGGCCCTTAGAAAAACCAAAGTTTGCTAGTATATGCCTTGACGTCACTTGAATATTCCTTTTTGCAGTTTGTCAGAAATCTAAAAAATTTATTGAGAAACGAGATTTTCTTATGCTAGGAAAATAAGACAGCGTCAAGGAAGGTTTTTGCTAGTCGTAGCTAGTGGCTCACTCTACTACAATTGATGGTTTGAAAGCCACCATGTGGTAAAAGGAAGGTCGATGGTAGTTTGAGTTCCATTGCTGGTGGGCCCACGTGATCCTATAGGTACCACTAAAAATATGATTACCAATATTTTTATAAAAATTGGTCAACAATTATTATTTTTATATATTTCTAAAATTTCTAAAAGAAAAAGGGAAAAAAGGCCAACCTTTTTTTATTTTTTTATTTTCATGCAAAAGAGGTTGTATAGGGGTCATACAGCCCCTGTAGCAAAAAAAAATTGTCTCAAAAGCTCCTGACATCAAAATAGGGTAAATTTATATCAAAATTCATTGAATTGACCTTTTAAATGCAATAGTGAGGTATTTTTTGCACCAAAAGGCACCAAAAAATTGCCCAACTCCAAATGACACAAAAAATAAATAGAGATTCTAGATCTAAAGCTTGTAACCCTAGTTGAAGAAAAACCTTATAAATAGAGAAGGGTTTCATTGAATCCACACTTTGATACCGTGTTAGAGTTGTGAATAACACAATCTAGGTAGGATCAAACAGTGAATAAAATCCCTCCATGCGAGAGATCTACAAATAATAATATGCTATATCATCAACAAGAAAAAAATTATAAAACAAACCTTAAGAATCTTCAAGGAGGTCATGAGTCCTCAAAAGTTTGAGATAATATAATGAGGGTTGAATACTATATATGAGAAAACCTAAATTATAAAGGGATTAAATCATGACAAGTGCCAACATCTCATGCAATGAGATAGAATGATCTAATAATATCTCACTTTATTTAATATAAATAAACTCCTAGGTTTAGTTTAATTGCATAAAATTAATTACACTAATAATTAGTTAAAGAATAATTAATTATTAGCTAATTCATGATTACTCTAACATTATCACTGAGGAACATGCAAGAACAAGAACAAGAACACAAGAAACAAGTGAAAAAAAAAGAACAAGAATAAGATGGAAAAGAACAAGAACAAGAATAAGAAGAAGAAAAATAAGCAAAAAGGATATGAAGAAGGAGTCTAAAGAGAAGAATACGATGAGAAATAAGGGGTAGAATTCAAACTATTAACATCTTTCCATGTGTTATTTATCCTTAGAAAAAATTGAATAGGATTACATCCTAAAGAAGATTATGGGAAAGACATTTAATAAATGGTAAGTTACTATCTACTACTCTTGATCTCTTAATTATAGGTACTAAACCATCAATTTTGGGGGTTACTATGGACTTCTCTTGCACTCTTAGGATCTTACACTTAAAAGGAGAGAGATAGAACCCTAAAATTGAGGTGGTTCACTCAAATAAAGGAATGTAATATGGAATTGAGACTAAATGCAAGGATCTAGAGGTAGCTAATTGATAAAATTGATTGATTATGAATGTAAAACTAATGAAATATGTAATGTTTGAAAACACAATGAGATATGAAAGAATGAACTAGAACATGAACAAATGCAAAACAAAATTGAATGAGGCTGAACAAAATGCACTTGGGAATTGAATATAGAATCTGGAAGGCTCTAGAAACTAGAAAAAATCATTGTAAATCACTAATGGGACTCATTTTCCATTGATGGCGAATCAGTCTAGTTACTGACAAAAACACCTAAAATTGCTTTCTGACAACCGAGAACTAGATTCTAACAAAATCAACATTTTCATCCTTAAGGTGGGACTCATCCACCACTGATGGCGAATCAGTCCTCCTCCAAAAATGTGCAAAAAAAGAAAGGTCAATTTTGTAGCTCCAGATCTGCACTTGTCTTCTTGTCAAGTTGACAGAGTCAAAACTGCAGAAAACTGACAATAGGTTGTCTCAAAGCTTGAAATAGGGTTTTATTTGACTTGAAACACTTTTTTGACTTCTTGTCCACTTTTCAACACCTAATTGCTTGATAAATCTACATACAAAATTCTCCAAGCACACATGCAAAAGGGGGAAAATGTTTAGGGGTTAGAGTATAGGGATTTGCCTTGGTCAAATCCCACTTTGGTAATCAAACCCTTAATAAAGAAATGAAATGAAATGAGCAAGGAATGATGAATAAAGAACATGTAAGTGTCCTAAAATCAGCAGTCTTGTTGAAGAAATCTGAAGATATATCAATGGCTACTCCAATATACTTGAATTTAATTAGTGAATGAGTGAACTTGATGAATGCTTGAATGAATTAGGTGAATGGGGGGTTGAAATTTGAAGGAAAACACTTACTTATACACACTTATTCCCTAATAACCCAATAGTACCTCATAATAGAATGACATAAAGTCTTTTTGAATAAAAACCCGAAAGAAATTTTGAATTATTTTGAATTTGGAGCCAAGAGGAACTCATTCGCCACCCATGGAGGATGGGTCCCACCTTGGGCTTGTAAGTTGGTGTTAGGAATTAACTTGCATTTAATGTTGTTTGTCGGGTTTACATTCAAAAATACACTTAATTAAGTCTTTTGAGTGCATAAAGGGGTCATATTTAGCATAAGAAATGTGTAAATAGTGATAACTAGCCTAGAAAAGCATGAAATCTTGTTAGAAGACTTTACAACACTTTAGAATAGGACTTTCAAGTGATGAAAAGGTAAGTTTAAGGAGAATTGTAATGAGAAGAGTCTAGAAAAGTGTAGAAATGTGTTACAACATTTCACAACACCTTCACAAGACATCATAATTTGAATGTTTAGGACCTAATGTGTATGCTTAAGTTACATTGCAACATTAAATCAAAGCAAGATAATTCAAACATCACAAGAGAGAGACCTAAATAACCATGGAAATGTCAATGATCCATTTTTCTATGGTACATTTAGCCCCCACTTTAGTGAGAGGATGAACTTACTTCAAACTCACACTAAAGTAGCCATGTATATCTTGAAGGATCCAAATGCACTTATGTCAATGAGATGGAATGACAATGATCAAGAGGGATGAACAAGCCCCCAAGATGAATATCCCATGGAAAAATAAACATAAGAACAAAGGAACACAGACATGAAATAGAAGAAGAAAAGGGAGAATCAGATCAAGCTTTGATCATTTGTCCAACTAGTTATGGATTAGATCTAGGTTGTTTGTGAGAAAAAGAGAATGCATACTCACTTTGGGGTGACAAAACTCATGGTGATCTATCATGTGAGAAGACCCAAAAGGTAAGAAACATACGCTAGTTGGTATGCACTCACAAACACATAGGTGGCTATGGGGAAAGTCATGTCATTGAATGGGATTTACACTCAACCATATCAAATTTATACCTTTTGATAACTTTAATAAGGTGTCACAAGGGAAAATGTTAGTTTGTGCTTTATGAGACAAGAAAAGCTTCGTATGCGTAGAACCCATGAATAAATGCAAAGGTACCACAGGCATGCAAGTTGCATTATGCAAGGTAGCCAAGATGTAAAATATAAAATGCAAAAATGTAAAATGTAAAGGAAAGTTCAAAGGAGTCTTGTTAAGTTCATGCAAGGTCTATCACTTAGGGAACATTGTGTCTAACATCTCCAAGAGAGGACCAATCAAGGAATAGTATATGCACAACTTAGGGGATGTAGTGTGTCACATCAGGGCACTAAGATGAATGTAAAATGCTAAGATAGATCACACTTATGAAGGACATCACACTCAATGTCATCCACAAAGTGACTAATGCATTGTACGAAGTGACAAGGATGCACTAAGAACCAAGAATGCAAATGAAGTGATGCCAATGTATGCCCCCCACTTTAAAGAAATTTCTACACACCTTTATGTGAGAAATTACTTTAAATTAGCAAAGGAAGAGTGCAAAAAGAAAACAAGACATGGGAGCCAACTTGGAAAGCCCCTATGCCAAGTCATATGTTTCTAAGTTAGGCTACTTCATCTAAACAAAAAAGAGAAAAAAATAAAGGAGGGTTGCCCTCAAAAAGGAACACACCAAACACATAAGGGATCTATGGATTTGGGGTCATTATGTTCATTGTTGCAATGTTTTGATTAAAGAGCTTGAAACTGTCATCATTCCCATACAACTAGAAGAATGACACAAAGAGAGTGAAAACAAGAGAATAAAAACATTTTGGGTCAACATGGAAGATACATTGCAGTCTCAATGCTTTGCATTGTCCCCAAAAGGAAAATACAAGAGAAAAGAAAACAAAAAGTGGAAAGAAAAGGAAAAATATTTTGGGTCAACATGAAGGAGACATTTTGGTCTCAATACCTTGCGTTATTCCAAAAAGGAAAAACACAAGAAAAGATTAAAAAAGGAAAATGAAAAGGGATTTTTTGGGTCAACATGGAAGAGACATAGGGCGTCTCAATGCTTTGCATCATCCCCAAAAGGAAAACACAAAAAGAGAAAGGAAAGGTACAAAATATAGAAGAATAGAGGTACAAATAGAGGAAGTGCACAGAGAGAGAGAGAGAACATCAAACACACAGTATGGGGGAACATGATACACAAATGCAATCAAACCAAAAAAAAAATGAAAATGTAATTCAACCATTAACCGAGTTATTGACTTCACAATCTTAAGTAATATAAGTGTAAAATGAATAACATAGTTAAGAGACAAATAAAAATGCATTACGAGGGCAAGGCTAACAAAATATTGCCCCCATTGAGTGTAGTTAAAGAATGAGCCAAGGTGGTTGATGGGAAAGGATCATGCAATAGTGAGAATATAAAATTCTACAACTATGGCATGATGAGAGGATTGGGTGAAGTGTGTAAAGTGTACTTGCTATCCAATAAAGTCAATAGGTCTAGGAACCTTAGAATAATGCAATATACATTGTAAAGCATTACAATTATTAGTATGATGTCCAAGGGTGCAATGATAGGAACAATACTTTGTGTTGTCTTTGACAAGTTTGATTTTAGTAGGGGGTGGGAGAGTGATGAGACCATGACGAAGGGGTATTTCCAAATCTTGTTCATTATCAGATGGAGGAAAAATTAATTGAAAAGGTTTATCCATAGGTGAGATTGAATGTGGTGAAGCAGGACCAAGGGTGATGTCTTCCTCTTGGTTATTGTTATTAGGAAAGGGTTGCTCATGAGGAAGGAGGACATTCAAGTTAGGAGGATAATCAAAGATCACAGTACCATCATCTCGAAGTCTCCAATATTCAAAAGGAGGCTTGTCGTCGTTGGTGAATGTTATGCTCATTTGTTGTTTCACAACCTTGTTTACTTAGGATAGTAAAGCCTTTTCCATATGTTTATTCAAGGTTGATTGGTGTGTTTTTAACTTTGTTATTATAAAATGGTTGAAGATGTGGTTGTTTAGAGGAACTAGGTCCACTTGATGGAGGGAACTTAGGCCCTTCATTAGTTTCAGGATGTAGGTATCCAAAGTGATTAGGAGGTACAACAGTAGGAAGATCTTGTGACTTCATGGATGGGTAAAAGGCTACATTGGCTTCAAGGTTATCAAGCCATTCGTTTAAGAACTTTTTCATCCTATCATCATCTTCTCCAATGATTTTTACATCATGAGGAGTTGAAGGAGCATGAGGAAGCTCAAGGTCATTAGGATCATAGCCAAAGGCACAATTGGACACGTCAACTAGGGATTTCAATGAATTCCAAAATTGATTAAAGTAGAAAGCCATGATGAGAATGGATACAAGTAAACTAATATGCAAGAAATATAAAGAAACAAAAAATTTGGAAAGTATAACATAAAGTAACTATAGAAAACTATAATGCAAAAAATACCCAAAAATTGCTTGAAAATGCAATTGAAAATGTGCAGGTGGACTAATTCGCCCAGGGTGGTGAATGAGTCTAGATATGAGATTTTTTTGTTTTTTTCAGAAAATTTAAAGTGATTTGAATGCTTGTTAGATGTAAAATGAAGATGCAAATGTAGATTTTTCAGTTTTTGAATGATTTGATATGCAAAAATGAAGTCTATATGATTCTTTCACTAATGCAATTTGAGAAACCTTATGATTCAAAAATAAAACAAAACCTAATTCAATGTTGATGCAAAGGAAACCTAGGATGCAAGATGTAATTGAAATCAGAAAGATAATGTGTTCAATATGCAGGTTCACCAAAATGAACCGTCAATTTTGTGGGTTTCTATGGACTTCTCTTACACTCTTTGGATCTTTCACCTAAAAGGAGAGAGATAGAACCCTAAAATTATGGTGGTTCACTCAAATAAAGGAATGTAAGATGGAATTGAGACTAAATGATATGATCTAGAGGCAACTAATTGAGAAAATTAATTGATTATGAATGTAAAACTAATAAAATATGCAATGTTTGAAAACATAGTGAGATATGCAAGAATGAACTAGAACATGAACAAATGCAAAATAGAATTGAAATAGGCTGAAAAGAGTGCACCTAGTAATTGAATACTGAATCTGGGAGACTCTGGAAATTGGCAGAAATCACTGTAAATCACTAGTGCAACTCATTCACCATTAATGGAAAATCGGTCCTACTACTAATAAAACACCTAAAATTACTTCCGAAGAGCTGGGAACTAGATTCTGAAAAAATCAAAATTTTCATCCCTCGGGTGGGACTCATTCACCACTGATGGTAAATCAATCCTCCTCCAAAAATCTACAAAATAAAAGGTCAATTTTGTAGCTCCAGATCTACACTTGTCTTCTTGTCGGGTTGATGGAGTCAAAACTATAGAAAACTAACTATAGGTTGTCTCCAAGCTTGAAATAGGGTTTTAGTTGACTTGAAACACTTTTTGACTTCTTGTCCACTTTTCAACACCTAATTGCTTGATAAATCTACATACAAAAGTCTGCAAACACACATGCAAAAGGGGGAAAATGCTTAAGGGTTAGAGTATAGGGATTTTCCTTGGTCTAATCCCACTTTGGTAATGAAACCCTTAATAAAGAAATGAGATGAAATGAGGAAGGAATGATGAATAAACAACATGCAAGTGTCTTAAACTCATCAACCTTGTTGAAGAAATCTGAAGATATATCAATGGCTTCTCCAAGATGCTTGATGTTTGCTTGATTGAATGATGCTTGAATGTAATTAGTGAATGAGTGAACTTGATGAATGCTTGAATGAATTAGGTGAATGGGGGGTTGAAATGAGAAGAAAAACACTTATTTATACACACTTATGCCCTAATAACCCAATAGTACCTCATCATAGGCTGACATAAGGTCTTTTTGAATAAAAACCCGAACGAAATTTTGAATTATTTTGAATTTGGAGCCAAGAGGGACTCATTTTCCACCCATGGTGAATGGGTCCCACCTTGGGCTTGTAAGTTGGTGTCAGGAATTAACTTGTATTTAATGTTTCTTTTGGGTATACATTAAAAAATACACTTAATTAAGTCTTATGAGTGCATAAAGGAGTCATAGAAAGCATAAGAAAGGTGTAAATAGTGATAACAAGCCTAAAAAACATGAAATTTTGTTACAAGACTTTACAACACTTTAGAATAGGACTTGACAAGTGATGAAAAGGTGATTTTTAGGTGAATTGTAATGAGAAGAGTCTAGAAAAGTGTAAAAATGTGTTACAACACTTCACAACACCTTAGGGTATGTGCAGGATCATCATGGAAAAAACATACCCTTAAGTGGCAAAAAATTTAGAAAAATCAGAGTTAGGCAACTTGACGTAAAAATTTGAATAAGTTATCTATATTATTTCAAAAATATGTAAAAATATAATCTGTAGCAAATTGAATGTAGTTTCTAAACTACTAGATCTTTTCTTTTTTTTAAAATCTATTTGGTGAAAATTTGAAATTTCAATGCAATAGTACTTAAATTTCAGGGAAAAATAAGCAGGTTATGTCTGACCACCCTAACCACAATAAAATGATAGTATTTTTTATAAGATTTTAGATAAAGTAGAGGACTCATGTCCCAATGTGATGCATATTTTTTGTAATTTTTCCAAGTAAATAATTAATTATTATTTTTTATTACAACTTTTAAAAATATAAAAACTCATATGTCTGACCACCTTAACTTGGTCAAAACTTCATGAAATTTATTTTTCCTTTTAATCCTATAGTATGTGAAGCATGTTTGGATTCAAAAATGTGATACCATTTGAAAGCTATAGATGTTTTTCAATTAGCCTATCAATCAGGGACTTTAATTAAGTAATTTCAATAGAAAATGATTAATAATTAATTATTAAATTCAAAGTAAAACATAATTTATATTGGTGGAAAAATTTGAGAATCTCCTTTAAAAACCCTTTTTGTTTCATCAATTTTGGGTAAAAAAAAAGTCGCCAGCCACATACCCATCATGATCCTGCACATACCCCTTCACAAGAATCATAATTTGAATGTTTAGGACCTAATGTGAGTGCTTAAGTTACATTGCAACATTAAATCAAAGCAAGATAAGTCAAACATAACAAGATAAAAACATAAATAACCATGAGAATGTCAATGATCCATTTTTCTATGGTACAGGTACATAATATAGATAGATAATTGAAATGAAAATGTCAAAGAAAAGAGTTTCCCTCTAGTCTCAAGAAGAAAAATGAAAATGTGCTAGAAAAAGGAAGAGACGAGTGGATAAATTGAAAATTATAATTAAAACAACACTATCTAGGCTAGATGCAATGGAAATAACCATCTCAAGGTGTGAAAGTTAATTTTTCAAACACTCATGATTAAGCTAAGGATTATGAGAACCATGAAATTCCTCATTAAACGATTTTTTTTTTCAAAGTTATCATATGGGAATAATATTTTTGTGAAAGAATCCATAATTAAGTACCATTAAGGAGAACACTTTTGAAAAGAGGGGGGATACTACTCTCCTAATCTTATAGTGTCTATTGGATTACAAGTAGTTAGGTTGTAGATACCTTAACTCTTAAATAATTTATATAATCATTATCATAGTCATATATAAGTAGTTAGGTCAACTTAGGGGTTATAGTTAGGTATCTAAGTTGGATTGGTATTATCCAATACATAGTTAGGTATATAGGAGAAAGTTCCTAGGTATTATCATCATATTGAGTATTATTTATTATTGAATACTATTGGAGGTATCCCCCTCAAATTGGAATATTATTATCAAGTAATAATAGCATATTTACTATGTTATACTTTCGTTTTCCAAGTTGTTTCACTATAAGAATATTTTTTTCATTATTTGTACATACTTTTTGTACATGCAAATAAAGTGATGGTATTTTTATGATTGAAAAATATACCAATATTTATATGAAATTTAATAAAATAACTTCTTACATATTAGTTCAAATGTGGCAATTAAATGATCAAATAATTGATACTATTACACATGTTACCCAAACAAAATGATATTTGGCACATTATTATTTATCTTATATCATTATTTATCTTTACATTGAACAAAATCCTTTTCTTCAAATTTCACAATAGTTCATTATTACATTATTTAAATTACATATTCAAAAATATATTCTTATTCCTATATGTTTTTATGATAATTATTGTCCTCAAAATAGAGTTCATAATGTTGTAATGTACTTAATATAATATTAAATATCCATCTAGAAATTAGTCTTAGTGTGACATGGTTTCATGGTTCTATATCTTATGAGGTAAACTAAATCAAATAATCTTGATCGTCTCATAAATCAGGATTTAATTTGTAAACAAATTTATTAGTTCCTCATTCGTACATATTTGAACTCCTCTTTATATGGTTTTATGAGGACCAATTTTATCATATACCCATGATTCCATCTAAAATCAATTAAATTACATGTCTTAATTCTTGTATCCATCATGTGGAGGATCTTTTCCACATATTTAAGATTTCCTAATACATCTTTCCATTCACAATAAAATTTCCCATTTTATACATTATAAATTTTAACATTTTACTAGAATATGAGATTTATCATAATATATTTTTGTCTACTAAATTTACTCTCATGGTACTATTTAATAAAAGGGTATATTATTACATTAAAAAAATATATAGGTAAACAAACAAAAATGACAAATCATGCATACTCCTTATCTTAGACGTGTCTATTATTTATTTGTAAACATTTCGATGATAGTGTCTTAGAGCTCACCACAAAATTTCATAGATATAAATTTAAGAAGATAACCTTCTAAAAATTATTTCCACACATACTAAATATGTAAATTATAATTTTATATTTCAAAATCTATTTCAATGTAGTTTAAACAATAAAAAAATGTTTAACCTACAAACAAATATGCATAAAGGAATGGAAACAATAGAATTACCCTAGAAAGCCTCCAAATAAGAATTTATAACAAGAGATAATTTTCCTACTCATGAAACTAATTTAGAAGTAAATGAAAGTGTTACAATAATAGTGTTTATCATTGAAGTTCTTAAAAATATTTTAAAATCCTTCATACCTAATATATAACATTACAAGTAATAAAACCATCTCTTATACAATTGCAATATCATAAAGAAAAATAAAGGAGAATTCTCTAACACGATTTAACCTTTAATAATTTTCAAACAAGACTTTTTGTTCTTATGTCCTTTCAAAAACAAAAATGAAGAAAATACACCAAATAAATCAATCTATTTTATTAAGCTTTTCAAATTATATTGTCTAATTTAATAATCATATTTTTATATTAATTGTTAGACTAGTGATCATTCTTGTGAATATTATGTAAGTGTTAACTATATTATCCAATCATTATTCATAATATTTTACACATTCACCATAGAAATTGTGCATCATCATGGTAAACACTTTTAATTATCAAAGTTAAAAGAGAGGATTTGGAAAGGGCTTCTTCCATTATATATTATAAGACATAAAAATAAACACTATAACAAACCAAATGAAACCACACTATAGCATTGAAATAATAATCCTAAGTGACAAAGAGAAAGAAAACATAACCACAAAACTAATACAAAACATAGAAAAACACATAAGTACCACCTATAAGTGACAAAACCTAAGGGGTAGAATTCAAAATCATAACACCTTCCTAGTCCTCGTAGAGGGATTCAAATTGTCTAGAAAAAATTGTATGCTCTTATTGTTCGCTCTCTTTTCTTTTTTGACCACTTATACAAAGTGATTGATTTTTTGAATGCTATGTTACAACTACAAATATTACACACCAATAATATTATCTTCTATATTACACATGATATAGATTACAAAACATATATGTAGGATTTTTCATATCCTATATTAAAGGAGTATTGTTACACCTATAATGACTCCCTTTACATAGACAAGTTGTTCTAACAGCTCATAAACAAATAAGAAAACCTCAAAAATAAATTATGTTCATATTATTAACTTATGTGAATACTAACAATGAATTTTCCAACACTTGGAAAAGTCATAACTCTTCCCTCATTAGTAAAAAATTGAACTTCTTTATATCATTGGAAATACATCCAAGAGAACTAGTTTTATTTTCTTGAAATGCAACCTATGAAATCCATTCCAATGAACGAATCAAATTACTAAGTCCAAATTCCACTTTAAAGGCCTCTAGATATGTGATTTACTAAAACATAGGAAATACCAAAAAAGTAAATTTTTAATCTCTTTCATCATTGCCTATGTTGATGCCACTCAACTACCCTTAGATTATGTGGACACAGAAAACATATCCCTTTTTTCTTGCTTGATATGGGAATAATTAACAACAAACTGGACTTAATGAGGCCTTTATTTAGTGTTGTGAGGTGTTTTATACATCCACACTAGGACTTGGACCCTTGCAAACTGAATAAAATGCATTTAACGATGTCTTGTGAATGTGTTGTAAAGTGTTGTAAAATAATTTCCTACCTCTCTAGACTTAATGGACCCATCTTTCCCTAATTCAATGTTGCAAAATGTATTTAATGGAATTCTCACATTAATCTAGAAGGCTTGTGAATTAAACTTAACTCTAGAATCTAGTGTTGTAATGTGTCTTACACATTCACATTGGATGTTGTGCCTTTGTAGGCTATGTGGAACTCATTTTAATGATGTAAAGTGTATTAAATGACACTTTCACATTTTACTTTATGTTCCTAGTCCTAATTACACTTTACATCATCATTAATAGGCCCCTATGGCCCCATATTGTGCATCCCAAAGCTTAATTTGATCAAAGAACCGACTAGAACAACCTAGAAGCCTAATTTCTTCATTCTTGGACAATCCAACTAGAAAAAGAGCCCCTGTGGGACCAAGTCACCCATCTGGGTGACCTAGTCCTACCAAGTGGGACTAAGTCACCCAACTTGGTGAGTTAGTCCCATTTGGGCTATTTTTGAGGTTTGAGTAGGGAAAATTGGAATTTAAGTTTATTTTTCCTTCATGTCAGCCTTGATGATCAAATTAATGAGAAAATTAGGTGGATTTCCTATAAATACAAGCCTATAGACCATACTTCATAATCATCTTAATTCATTCATCATTTATCTTCTCTCTCAAGTCAAGCAAACTAGTGTTTTAACATTTCAAGTCATCAAGATAGCTTTTTTAGACATTCAAGGGAGGATTCTTCATCTTTTGCTATAGAAAATCAAGATCTATCATCATGGAAAGTCTCTAACTCCATTGCTTCATACTTCATTTTCTTATTTCTTCATTTTGGTTTAATTACCTAAAAAGGGGTTTGACCAAGGCAAACCCCCATGCCCTAGCATCCAACATTTCTTTCTCTTTCATTGTGTGTTTTTAGATTTAGGTATCTTGAAGACTTGGAAATCATTGAAGATTAAATTCAAGACTCATTGAAGACATCTCCTTGTTTTCAAAGCCAAAATATCCAATAAAAGTCACTTTCAGGCCTAAAAATCAGAGTTTCAAAACCAAACACCTATCAAGAACTGGAGTGCAGACCGAGGGCTTCCATTTCCAATTTTTGCATTTTTAGAAATTAGAAGTGAACTAAGTCACCAACAATGGTGACTTAGTCCCATTGAACCTATTTTTAGATGTTTTTTGTAGATTTGGATACCCATTTGGCTGAAACGGGCTCTGGAGCAGTTTTTCCAAATCTAGGACTAAGTCGCCCAAATTGGCACAAGTGTCCCAATTGGCTTCTGCATTAGGTTTTTCAAGATTCCAAACCTTCATTCCATCCCTTTTCAGCTTCCAAGTGCACACCTTTGGTTTCATCAATTTTTGTTACAATTTTCCTTCATTTCTAGGTGTTTTTGTATATCATAATTTGTGTTTTCAGACAACTTACATATCTTAGGTTTTGCATTAATAACCACCTTTTCTTTTTATTTTATTGCATTTATATATTATATTTATGCATATTGCATCCATCCTTTCCTTGATTTTGAGTGTAGTCATTACCCATTTTGGCCCATCTCTCTCCTTTTAGGTGAAAAACCCTAGAAGTGCAAGAAAGCATTAGGGTGCTAAAATCTTTTTTTACATTTTGGTGAACCCACCTTTAGAATACTTTCTTTTTTGATTTTGGAATTCATCATCATCTTATAATTAGCTTGCATTAACATTCAATTGCACTTTGCATTAGTTAATTTACATTCTAGGGTTTTAAAATTTTGCATTAGTGAAAGTGCACATAGTTTGCATTTTTGCATTCTAGATCATTGAAAAACATCTGAAAGCTGCATTTTCCTTTAGTATTCAGCTCATACATACTAAACAGCATCCAAACCAATTGAAACTTTCTATTTTTTTTTTAAAAAAATCGTAACTGGGACTAATTTTCCATTCTGGGCGACTTAGTCCTAGTCCAAAATTTTCACTATCTATTACAGCATTAGAAACCTCGTTTATGTGCCTCCTAGGCCTCCTAGTATCATATACTATAAGTCTGCAAAGTTTCGGGAACATTCATTTCATGCATCTAACTCAAAAACATCAATTTAAGGTAGTCATTTTTGAAATGTTTTCAATTACAAGCATCATTAGATCTGAAAATTTTCACATTTCTGAAATTTTGCATAACATGGCTAAAATTAATTTTCACTTTTGCATACACAACATTTGTTTTTATTCATAAGACTTTGCATAAGTTTGATGAAAGAACTTTTCATTCTTGCATATACATTGTTTTCATTCCTAAAACTTTGCATATATTGGATAAAAATGTTTTGCATCTTTGGATATACATTGTTTACATTGCTGAAACATTGCATGAAATGGTTACAAGTACTTTTCATTTTTGTTCAAAAAATGTTAGTGTCTTACATATCTAGACATACTAAGAATGATTTCTTATCCCATATTTACTTAAAGAGAATACAACCTTGGACATTCCTAACGATCATATTTGTTCTTCTCCTAATATCTCTCCTATTAGTGAAGAAGATGTTTTGGTAGAAGAATAAATTAATTAGAGTTTTGAGAATCCTAGTTGTTTCTCTCCTCTTACCTCTCTTTGAGGACAATACATTGATGAATAAGACAATACAACCATAGGTAATCATGACAATAAAATTTCTCTTTATTGTAGTATCTCTCATTGTTGTGAAGAAAATACTTTGATGCTAGAAAACACAATCAATGAAGGTCATGAAGATCATAGTTTTCCCCCTTCACCTAGTGAAACCCTTATTGAGCAAGAAAATTATAGCATTGATCATTCCCCTAATTGTGATGAAGTCATTTTAGAAGAACCAATCCATGAATGTCAAGAGCATTTGATTTGTTGTTCTCCTAACAACCATCCTCCTAGGGAGAATATGATGGTGCAAGAAAATCACAACAATAGTAATGTCTCTTCTTTTGATAATGATAAAAATGTGCTTCTCAATTTCCCTTTATTAGAGATACATCACACCAACATTGTCGAGGTTCTGAATGTGCAAGTTTCTGTTAGCTCCCACTCAATCAATGGACCTCATACATACCTCGTGGGACATCGTAAGAACCCTCTAATTCTCTACCCACCTTCACACAAACAACAAACTCAAAACCAACCTGAACTCATGCTTTACCCACCATCACACAAACCTCAAACTCACAAAAAACCTGAACTTATCCTCTACCCACCTTAGAATAATGTGTCACAACAACCGAGTCATAATACCATTTCTCATACCTATAACACCAGACATAATCTGCAACAACAACAACCAACCCCAACCTCCTTACCTTTTCCCAATTCTATACTGCCTATGCTCCTCAATTAAGGGATTATGATCTTGTTGAACAACTTAAGAGAACTCCCACAAAGATATCCCTATGGGATTTACTTCAAAATTCATCTAACTATCACACTATGCTCCCAATGGCCTTACAAAAAATTCCTATCCCTTCTAATGCACAACCAAATGACATAGAAGTTCTAATTCAAGGATTCAATGCCGAAACTCTTTTCCACCAAAGTGAACTCCCGCCTTTGGAAGTGAAAAAACAAAATGAAGATTTCATGATCATAGCTCAATACAATAGGATAGGGATAAAGTGAACCCTTGTTGACAATGGCTCCACTCTTAATATGTGTAGTGTAAAAATTTTAGACAAGCTTAGAGTGGATAAATCAAAAATTCAACCTAATTCTTTATCTATCAAGGGATTTGACAATGTAGAAAAATAACCATTGGGTGTGATTACTCTACCTATTACAATTGGACGGGCCACATTGCAAATAATGATCCATGTCATGCCCCATAATCTTTCATATAATCTTCTTTTAGGAAGACCATGGATTCATGCAATGAATGGGGTGCCTTCTACTCTTCATCATGTCATGAAGTATATCTACAACAACCAAGTGTACACACTCAAAGTTGACCCTAACCCCAATAGTTGTTTACACATTGAGAAAAGCAAAGAGAACCCCTTGAACACCTTAACTACAACCACACAAGTGGAACCTATGCAACAAAAATCCAAAACACAACATATTGAACAAGTCATAAAGTTGTTAGACAATGATTGGGGTTCCTTAGACTTCACACCAACATTCATGGGAGAATACAAAATCATACACAATGACTTTGAAAAAGGAAAAGAAACAGTGGTAATTTCAACTCAAAACTTGGAAGACCCTTCGAAAGCATCCACCTCAACCAAATTAGAACAAAACCCAATAAGTTACACAACAATCTTTGACACATACCTCAACAATGAACAACCACCTAATCCAAAAGCAATGAAAAATATTTATGGATGAGGATATGAGCTTATGAAACAACTTGGATATAGTGGAAAAGGATGTGGTGCTAATGAACAAGGTATCCACAACCCTATAGATCCTATCACACAACAAACAACTCATGGTCTTGGATATTATCCTCTGATATAAATCACCAAGCCTTCACTCAACATCAACACAATCACAAACAATCCTCCTAAGACAACTTTAACAGTAAAGCATCCTGAACTCATAAACACTACTGGTCTTGATCATTCTCCTTGGAAAGCAATGACACAAACAAAGACACCCTCGCTTAATGTAAATTTCATCTCACAAAACACCAATGATTTGAATTCATTAGATTTTACACCCTCCTATACAGGAGATAACAAAATCTCACAATCTATAGAGTCTTGTGTAGATATGAAATCCTGGACTTCTAAGCAAGAGATATCGTTGTCGCATAATACAGGAACATCTACCATTGATCAAGAGGGTATCTTGTTGAGACTCCTCCATGATCACTTGATATCCCTTCCTCAAAGAACTTGAAAGAAATTTTATTACAAGACTTCATTTTGTGCATATCACAAAGTTCATGGTCAATCTACTAATGAATGTAATGCTTTGAATAGTAAAATCCAACATCTTAAGGATTTTGGTGTTCTTCCTTATGTGGGGGCACCTAATTCTTCTAATTCATATTGATTTTCACTCTACCATACATGTTATTAATCATTTTGGCTCACCCTTGTCCTACACTAAGTGGGGGAAAGGGGTTAGATAGCCTTGTCCTCATATGTCACTTGTCATTGTCTCTTTTGGCTAGTTGTTGATCTTTCATGAACATATAAGATAAATCTTGGGATGTGGACGACATGCCTTAAGTTGGCTTACACGTGACATACTACCTTTTCATGATGTAACCTATAGGAAACATATGACTTGGCATAGGACTTTCTAAGTAAGCTCTCTTCTTCTACTTTAAAGCAATTACTCATAGTTATGGTGTTAGCAACCACTTTAAAGTGGGGGCACACATTGACACTCATTATGTTTCATTGAGCAATTTATTTCTTCTTGTGATGCATCATTTTCTTGGTGGTGTCACTAGGCTTGATTCCCTCCGAGAGTGTGATACCTCTTTGACACATCCTCTCTTGAAAACATTAGGCACAAAGTTCCCTAAGATGAGACTATGCATGAACTAAAAAATATATCTTTGAACATTCCTTACACTATTTTTCATTTACAATGTCTATGAGTGTCAAGCATATGAAGTTTTTCTTACCTCATAGAGCTCAAAAATCATTTTCATTGTGGCACCTTATCAAAGTTATCAGGAGGCATAACTTTGGTATGGTTGAGTGGGAAGCCCATTCCAAGGCATGACTTTTCCCCATAGCCACCTGCATGTGTGTGAGAACATATCGACTATACATGTCTCACCTTTTTAGACTTGTCACCCAGTGGGAAACCTAGAGTTCCATTGCCTCAGAGTGAGTATGCATTTTTGGAAAAACAACCTAGATCTTATCCACAATGTGTTGGAAAAACAATCGAAGCTTTATCCACCTTTTTATTTTCTCTCTTCTCTTCCTTCTAGTTACTGTCATTGCATGATCATGCATCTTCTTTTTCTACATATTATATACCTTATGTGTGTCCTTTGGCACTTATGTCGGTTTGACTTAGGATCTTGGATCCTGAAGGCTTGACCAATTCCTTGATCTTTGTCATTCTTTGTCATCCACATTGGTACGATTGTACCTTTCTTTAATTTCTACTTTAGTGTGAGTTTCAAGCAATTTCATCCTCTCACTAAAGTGGTGGCTAACTATGTTCATAGAAAAAGTATCTCTTTTTTCTTGATTGATATGGGAATAATTAATGACAAACTGGACTTAATGAGGCCTTGATTTAGTTTTGTGAGGTGTTTTACACATCCACACTAGGTCTTTGACCCTTGAAAATTGAATAAAATGTATTTAATGATGTCTTGTGAAGGTGTTGTAAAGTGTTGTAAAAGAATTTCACACCTCTCTATACTTAATGGACCCATCTTTCCATAATTCAATGTTGAAAAATGTATTTAATGGCATTCTCACATTAATCTATAATGCTTGTGAATTAAACTTAACTCTAATCTAGTGTTGTAATGTGTCTTACACATTCACATTGGATGGTGTGCCTTTCAAGGCTATGTGGACCTCATTTTAATGTTGTAAAGTGTATTTAATCACAATTTCACATTGAAATTTATGTCCTTAGCCCTAATTACCCTTTACATCATCATTAATAGGCCCCTATGGCCCCATATTGTGCATCCCAAGGCTTAATTTGATCAAAGAGCTGACTAGAACAACCTAGAAGCATGATTTCTTCAGTCCCAGACAATCCAACTAGCAAAAGAGCCTCTATGGGACCAAGTCGCCCATTTGGGCAACTTAGTCCCTACCTAGTGCAAGGACACCTTTGGGAAAATATTTTCAAACAAAGTTGTTGATAAGTAGGCTCTAGGGTGTTTTGAGTCAATATGCATTTAATAAGGTTATTCAAACCATTTTATGCTACAATGAGTCATCTTATAGTCTTATTAGGTGATTAGGAGGTTTAAATTGCATAATATTGCTAAATAATGCAAAAGTTGTCATTTTATGCAAAAAGTTGTAAGCTTGCAAAAGTTGCAAAAGGAAAATTTAGAAGTTCAATGGTCGCCTAGGTTCAAATGGTTATTTGAGGTAGTTGAAATTGTTGGTTTTTAGTGGGAACAAATTTAAATATGTGATGAAGCTCACTGTAATTTCTCTTGAGGAATTTGAAGGAGAAATCAATCATTTATCACTATTTTTCTGTTATTTTCTGTGTAATATCACTATTTCAGGCTATGTACAGTCCTATACAGCAATAACTTATCCTAAAACCTCTTGAATTGGGTGAATATATGTGTTTAATCTTTGTGGGTGTAGGTTTGGTGAGATTTCATTAAATTTGGAGTGTTTTATTCACCTTTTCATGAGATAGGCTTGAATTCCCTGTATAAGGGTTTTGTTGTTTTAAATTTCAAAATGGACCCATTCCACCTTCTATAAACACTGTACCTTGGTGGAATGGGTAGTATCAATTAGGGATAGATTCTAGGAGGGTTTTTGAGTGTAGGGGAGGTCAAATAAAGAGTTGGGCATGATGCCCTAGAAGAGAAAAGTGTATTTTTCTTATGAAATTGAGAGGTTAGGGTATGGAAATGCATGAAACTATTTGGGTCAGCATTATTTGTTGATTGTTTGAGCATGTGCAAGGGTATTTGAGGGTTTTTGAAGTGGTGGAAAGGTTAGAGGAAGCCTAGAAGTCGAATTTCCATTAAAACCCCTATGAAAATTGCTACAAAAGAGGGTTTCAAGGTTTGGTGTATTGGAGACCAGTTCTCCTGATAACAAATATGAAAGCTTTGGTTTTGTAATGTATGGAAAGCTGCCCAAGTGAGTTTAGGGGGTGAGAAGAATATTTGAGATAATTTTCTTTGTAAAAGAGACCTAATTTGACATCTAGGTCAGGGAAGGAGTCTTGGTTTGATGAGGTTGTTCAAAAGTAACCAGTTGTGGGTTTGTGGTATGTTTTTGTATGCCCTAATGGGTCTTTGAAAAGGTGTTGGTCCTGAGTTGAGAGGACCTTGACTAAAAGATATACCCGATTCATGGAGGCAATATTACAAGGAATAGTGAAGGTTTGATGTGATATGGTGAACTTGGAGTTTTATGACTTGGTGAGTGGTTGTTTTTTTTGAGATTGTATTGTTCAGTTTGTAAACCTCTGTTGATTGAAGTCACTACCAAGTGGGACTAAGTCTCCCAGGTTGGCGATGTAGTCCCATTTGGGATATTTTTGAGGTTCGGACAAGAAAAAATGGAATTTAAGTTTATTTTTCCTTCATGTCAACCTTGTGGATCAAATTAATCAAAAAATTAGTGGATTTCCTATAAATACAAGCCTCTAAACCCTAATTCATAATCATCTTAACTCATTCATCATTTATCTTCTCTCTCAAGTCAAGCAAGCTAGGGTTTTAACATTTCAAGTCATCAAGATAGCTTTTTTAGACATTTAAGGGAAGATTCTTCATCTTTTGCTATAGAAAACAAAGATCTATCATCATGGAAATTTTCTAACTCCTTTTTTTCATGCTTCTTTGTCTTATTTCTTCATTTTGGTTTAATTACCTAAAAAGGGGTTTGACCATGGCAAACTCCCATGCCCTAACATCCAACATTTCTTTCTCTTTCATTGTGTGTTTGTGGATTTAGGTATCTTGAAGACTTGGAAATCATTGAATATTAGGTTGAAGAATCATTAAAGACATATCCTTGTTTGAAAATCCAAAATATCCACTAAAAGTCACTTTTAGGCCCAAAAATCAAAGTTTCAAAATCGAAGACATGTGAAGAACCAAAGTGCAGACCGAGCACATCCATTTCCACTTTCAGATTTTTAGAAATTTAGAAGTGGACTAAGTTGCCAAAAATGGCAACTTAGTCCCACTTAACCTAATTTTTAGAGGTTTCTATAGATTTGGATACCCATTTGACTGAAACGGGCTCCAAAGCAGTTTTTCTAGATTTGGGACTAAGTCGCCTAGATTGGCACGTGTCCCAATTAACTTCTGCACCAATTTTTTTTAGGATTCTAGACCTTCATTCCATCCCTTTTTAGCATCTAGGAGCACACCTTCAGTTTCATCAATTTATGTTACAATTTTCCTTCATTTCTAGGTGTTTTGGTATATCATAATGTGTTTTCAAACATCTTACATATCTTAGGTTTTGCATTAATAACCACCTTTTCTTTTCAATTTATTGCATTTAGACATTATATTTAGGCATATTTCATCCATCCTTGCATTGACTTTGAGTGTAGACATTGCCCATTTTGGCTCATCTCTCTCCTTTTAGGTGAAAAACCCTAGAACTGCAAGAAAGCATTAGGGTGCCAAAATATTTGTTTACAAATTGATATAAAATCACCAAAGTTTAGCTTAATCTAAATCCTAATTTGAGCTATAATATAAATTCTAATCTGAACATAATCCAAATCCTAATCTAAGCTTATTCCAAATCTTAATATAAGCTTACTACAAATCCTAATCCAAATATTAATATGAACTCAATCCAAGCATTACTCTTATCTTAATCTAAATCCTAAATTTAGCTTTAGGGAATCAAACCTAAAATCTTTTGATATCAAAACAAATCTTAATATCTCTTCTTCCATTTTCTTCTAATTAATTCAATTTTTCCTCCAATCATCTCTTCCCATCCAATCTCATCTTTCATTCACTTCCAAATCATCATGAGTACATTTAATTTTTATGATTCTTTTCATCAAAACCATCCCCAAAATCTATCTCATTTTGATTATGAGGATAGTCTTATTGATCAAAATGAATCTGAAGTTGATACTTTTGATTACATTATCATTATCAAAATTTATCAAAGATTCCACCACTCACCCATTCCTTTTGACCAAGTAATAGCCAACATAAACTATCCCATCATACATCCACACACATCCATTAGTCATACCTATGATACCTTTGACAAGGGAGCTATATTATATCCCCCATCCACACCTCCTTCTTGTCCCTCACCCACATATCCCCCTCATCCAACATCCATACCTCCATATTCTCCCCTATTCATATCCCAACCTCCATCTTTGAACAACATAACCATCACCTCGACCAACAATGCACACCTCTTATCCTACAATTATCCAATATTTAATCCTAACCCTCCATCTAGTACTAATCCTCCAATGCATAATCCTAATCCTCCAAGTCATAATCCTAATCCTCAAATCCATAATCCTAATCCTCTAATCCATAATATTAACCCTCCACGTAATCCTAATCCTCAAAGACATATTCCTAATCCTCCAAACCATAATATTAATCCCCCAATCCATAGTCCTAATTATCTAATACATAATCATAATCTTCCATGTAATATCAATCCTCCATCTAAGCCTAAAACATCCCAATATTTCTCTCTAAAATTCCTCCAAAGAATCCTAACAAAGAAATCATTGCAAAATCCACACCCCAAATTTGTGGAGTCATGTCACCCTAGTCAACCTTATAATTTTTTCATTGGTGAGACTCTTCTCCATCCCACATCTATCATTCATCTTCCAACTCCTAACACCATCCAAATCATTGAAATGATCAAACCCATCAAAAATATCAAATCCTAATCCCATGAATATCATGACTCCCCCATCCATCCATCTACCCAATTTAAGTAATCTATCCAACACTCCTCTCCCACTACATCTCCCACACAAATCTAAATATTCCAAGAACTTGTTCAAAAACATACTAATAAATATTCTCATTCAAATAAAGATATTACCGACTCACCTAATCCCTCTCATGGTCCCTTATCATCCCCTCATCAAAATTATTCTCCTACAACCTCACCTAATACCTCTCATGATCCCTTATCATCCCCTCATCTAAATCAATATTGTACCATGTCATATAATCCCTCTCATAAATATTTTATTTCCTCCTACCAAAACAATCCCAACCCCATCACCTTATCCTCTTTGTGATATTACCTTGACCCATGATGGTTCTCTTCCAATAGAATAAAAAATCATCTCCATCACCCATCCTCCTCCACCTAATAATGGACTCACACCTTGCTTCCAAAATAAAAGATATCCTACTATAAACCAAATTCTCAAGAACATGTACTATCAATGTAAAGGCTTAGACCTTCATGAGAAAAGTGTCTTTAGACCCATCTATGTCAAAGAAAATCCACATTCACAAGGCCTTTCCTACATATTTCAAGGCTCACAATCCAAAAAAATTGTTACAAGGTTTGTGCAACCTAGGATGGTCTCTTCCAAAACTACAATAGATGTCACCCACACTTCCTCCAAAAAAAATATCACTATCCCCCTCCTCTATCATACAAACCTAAAACCATTATCACTATCCCTCCTTAATCTTCTAAATCAATTTTGGGTCCTTATATATCCAAAAATCCAACATTACATATCCTCCAAAAACCAAATCCATTTTGGGCCCTTATATCCTCAAATCCCATACTCCTACTCATCCCCTCACCCACCAATCCCCTATTTGTACCACCCACCATAAACATCCCACTCTCACAATCTCTAGTCAGAATTAACAAAAGTGCACCTCCATGAATATCATCCAGTTCATACTATCTCTATACACCCTATCCAAAATCCTACCTCTATCATGCCATTCATATTGCCTCCACACATACATCTCTTCACACCCATAACATTGCTATTAGAAGCAATTTGGACTGCAATATAAAAATTCATAGAGCCAAATTGAAAGGAAACACGGGTGGTAGAAATAGTTTCCTACACTAATCTATCAAGAGAGAGTTGCAAAAAATTCTAAACCAATTAACATTTACAGATTCATATGCACATCTAAAAACACATAAACAGATATTCAAAACAAAATAAACACATAACACAACATATACGTGGGAAAATCCTTTCAGTAAAAAACCCACACTCCAAACACTCAACTCAATTGTATTAATCAGCAATAACAATAGTTAAAATATAATCTTAGAACTATGCTCTTCAGGAGTTTTCACATTATTACAAGAATCTAGAATAATTCTGGTAGCATAACGGCGTCTCTAAAAATATTCAACTTGTGTTATAAAACGTGCTAAGGCACCAACATATAAATAGAGCTCAACATGAAAAGGTAGGCTCCCATGGTTTACAAAACCAACTTCAAATCTCAAGGGGTAAATTATGTCAAAAATAATAACTTTCTAATCCATGAAATGTTGCACATAGAAACTTCCAAAAGCAACAACACCTATCTTATCTATAACAGTCATCTTGCCAAATACAATGTAAGTTCAACATAGAAACTGCAATAACAAAGAATAGGTGCTTTCCTTAGCTCACACCACTTAATAAATGTGAACTCCACCATAAATTCCAGCTGCTAAAATACAACTCCAATCCATAATAGAATTTACAAACCAAGACTCTTTAGTGAACAAAGGAAATTGCCAAAATCAATTTCCACTCCAAAATGGAAATATATGACATCTCCCAAAATATAGTACATCTTCCAAGTGAGTTACAACTTCCTAAAAATTAGGGATTATTCCTTCTTCCACCTCACAAAGAGGTCCCACAAAGATGAATGACAACTTAGGAAGTTAATAACTTGGGATAAAAATAAGTATGCAACAATTAATTAAAAATAATTCACCATGTTGAGACTCTAGGGTTGAGACACCTTAATCCCAACATTCTCCCAATTGTTGAAGACCTACCAAGAGTCTACAACATCAACTGCTTAAGGCACCAAGGCCCATGGAACTAACAGACCATCTGAGTTTCTTAGTGCTCACTAGCTTCATCAATGCATCTGTGACATTCGCCAAAGTATCAACCTTTTCCAACTTCACCTTTCCATCTTCTACCATATCACGAACAATATGAAATTGTACATCAATGTGCTTTGTTCTGGCATGGAAAGTAGGATTCTTAGCTAAGCTAATGGCACTTTGACTGTCACAATAGATCATAATCTATCCAGCATCAAAACCAATATAAAAACACAACTGTTTAATCCAAATGACTTCCTTACAAGCATGAGTGGTTTCCATATACTCTTCTTCTATTGTGAACAAAGTGACTAAAACTTGTTGCTTACTCATCCAACTAATAGTACCACCAAACATCATGAAAACATATCCATTGGTGGATATCATGTTGTCAATGTCACTTGGCCAATCTAAATCCACAAAACCATGAATACAAACTGAATGCTGAGGTCTAGTAGAATAACCATGAAAACATAAGGAATACTCAGAAGTACCCCACAAAAATATGAATACTCTCTTCACCAGATCCCAATGAACTCATCTAGGATTAGCCATAAACTGACTCAGGACTCCCACTGCTTGGGCAATGCTTGGCCTCGTACAACCCATAGCATACATCAGACTGCCTACAACACTCACATATGGTACTCGAGTCATGTCCTCAATCTAATAGGATATTTTGGACAATCCTCAACTAATAACTTTATCCCTTGCAAAATAGTAACTACCAAGGATCTGCAATATGACATGTTGAATCTCTCCAACACTGAGTTCACATATTTTCTTTGGCTTAACTAAATATTTTTGCTAGATCTATCTCTTCTAATCTCCATCCCTAGAATACACCTTGTTGCACCTAGATCTTTCATATCAAACTATGCTGACAACTGGAACTTCAACTCTTAAATCATACTACCATTCCCAAAAAACAACATATCGTCTACATAAAACGCAATAATGAGAATGCGACCATTTTAAGTTTTGAAATACACACAATGGTCAGATTTAGATCTCTAAAATCCCAAACTCAACACATAGGTGTCAATTTTTTTGGTATCACATCCTAGGAGATTGTTTCAAACCATATAGAGATTTCTTCAACTTACATACCATATGTTCTTTACCTTCAACCACGAAGTGCTCTGGTTGTGACGTTTAAATATCTTCCTCCAAGTCACCATGAAGGAATGTTGTCTTCACACCCATCTACTCAAACTCTAAATCATACACTGTAGCAAGTGATAACATAAAACAAATGGATGTCAGCTTCGCTATAGGAGAGAAAATCTCACCAAAGTCAATTCCCTCCTTCTAAGAATACCCCTTAATGAAAAATTGTTCCTTATGCTTCTCAACACTACCATCAGGACCCAATTTCCTCTTGAACACCCATTTACAACCAATAGGTTTATGTCCTTTAGGAAAAGGTACTAGATCCTAAGTATTGTTTTTCTTTAATGCAGCCATTTCTTTTTCCATGGCTTTCAACTAGGAATCTGCATCATCCATACCCATAGCCTCTCTAACAAACCTAGTCTCATAAGTGTTAGCAATCAAAGAAAAAACAAAATTTGAATCCAACAATGAATATCCAAACCTCTCTAGTGAATATCCAAATCTATCCAGTTGTCGCTTCTCAAATGTAGACATCCTCAATAGATGAGGTTGAGGTTCTTCATCTTCTTCATGAATTTTTGAGCTTCTGAAGTTCTCATCATTAGGTCAATTTTGTGCTACAGGTTCAACTTTCTTAGAGTCAAGAGGAAGTTGAACCACATCTTCTTTCTTTTGTTCTTCTGTAGGTTGCAAAATGGTGGAAGAAGCTTTCATCTCTCTAAAGATAACACTTCAACTATAGAGAACCTTTTCGGCCACTATATCCAGAAGCTTGTACCCTTTCACATCATTACCATATCTGATGAAGATACACTTGGCAGCTTTGTTTTCCATATTCAACCTTTTCTCCCTTGGCACATTGATCCGGTGGACATTTTTCAGTGAAAATTGAAGTGTCTCATTTTTCTCCAAAATCTGCACCATCAGAAAGAGCTCAGCGTCCTGATCCCAACGCAACTCGAATGGAGCGAAAAGGAGTCCGTTTGCACGAGTTATGGCCAGTCAAACCTTGGTTCAAACTAGGATCAGATGGCATCCAGGAAGTGGAAAAAATGGCGTCATCAAAAATCAATGAAACTGGTGTCATCGCGAAGAGCTCGTCGAGATGATTCCAACGGTGTTCATTTCATCAAAATCTGATATCGGATGCGAGAGTTATCAGCGGTCAAAGTTGCAGTTAACTTGGTGGACAAAGGGTACAAAGATGACGTCATCATCCGTACAGCTGACGTCAGCATGTGGTACGAAATCCAGAATGGACCAATCAAATGTCAACACGTGGCAGTCCGTACAATCCGTACATGTCGACGTGGCATGATGATGTGGCAGGTGACGTCAGCAAGGACAGCTAATCATGAGATGACACGTGTCATTTCGTACAGTCAGCATTGAACTGGCGGTCGAGTCAGCACACAGGTGGCAGTACAGTCATCAGTGACGTGGCAGCCTAGTCACAGTCTAGTCAACGTCCACGTCAGCAGCATCAGCGAATGATTCTCTGACACGTGGCATCGAGTCAGATCTGAGTCAGCGGACACGTCAGCATCATTAGTGAATGATTGCAGGACACGTGGCAGATGAGTAGGAAACTGCGTTGACTGTCCCGGCGAATCTTCGTTTGACACGTGGCTACTCTTTCTCCACGCGGTTGTTTAGTTTGTTAAAAAGTATTGTTGGGGGATTTGAACCCCCAAACACCCGCCTCCAAATTAAGCGCCTTGCCATTGCACCATTTCCGCGAACCTCAACCAAATGCGGTGGTCGTTTTCCTTTGTTGAATTGTTTGTTTTAATTCAGTTTTAAAAACAAACGGATGGGCGTTGAACCCGTAACCTCACGGGTTACAAAATATATAATCACCGCTATACCACCAACCGCGGACTGATATGTAAAGGTGTTCGGCTTTTTTTGTTAAGTGTTTTAAGCCGAATGCCCTATAAAAATTAAAACAAACTCCCCCAAAATTGTAAAGCCCGAATCAACAAAATAAGGGCTAAAATATTATTTAAGATTATATGGGGGGATTAGAATGTTTTAGGGGATTTATATGCAGGATTTTTCAAGTATTCTTACTATGTAAAGGGGATTATGGGATTTTTGAAAATATGATTTGTAATTTGGAGAGATAAGGTGAATATTTGCAAATCAATTGGTTGAGAGCCAAATTGAGAAAATTTTATGTATTTAAAGGGGTGTGAGGTGAGAGTTGGGTATTCAAGTTTTTTTTCAGGTGATGAAGTCCTAATGCTGAAGTGACGGAAGAGGAGTCTTGTTGAAGAGTTTTCAAATCATTCTTGCATATCAGAGCATCGTTACGCTGCCGAATTGCTTGCAGAATGGTGGTGCTATTGTAATCGATTTTGGAGTTAATCGGATCGGTCTCTCTATTGGAGTGGACCCGGAGACGTAGTCACTTTCGTGACGAACTCCGTTATCAACTGTTTGCACTTCTCTTCTTCTCTCTCTTTCTGTCTCTCATTTCCTTTCTTCTGTTAAATCACCTTGTTATTTCTTTCATTCTGTTATTTCCTTAAGTTAATTTTGATTTAATTAACTTGAAATAATCATTGTAAAAGCATTGTAAAAGTTTAAGCATTTAAACTGCAATCTAGTCTAGATCCTACATAGATCACACATGAAGATGTCTCAATGAGGGCTTCTTGCCCGACCACGCTTCCATAGGTGTCTTATCAATGAGAGCTAATGTAGGAGATCTATTTACTAGATAGCATGAAGTGGCAATAGCTTTAGCCCAAAACTTTTGTTCAAGGCTAGCCACACTTAGCATACACCTAGCCCTCTCCATCAATTTATTGTTCATTCTCTTTGCAACTCCATTCTACTAAGGGGTATATGGGGCTGCCTTATGCCTTTCAATCCCAAGTTCTTTACAAAACTTATCAAATTATGTGGAACAAAACTCACCACCATTGCCAGTCATCAAACACTTTATCTTTCTACCAATCTGATTTTCTACCAAGGCCTTAAACTCCTTAAACCAATTGAAGACTTCATAGTTGCTTCTGAGAAAATAAATAAATTTCCTTCTACTGTAATCATCTTTGAATATATATATATATATATATATATATATATATATATATATATATATATATATATATATATATATATATATATATATATATATATATATTGATAACAAAGAAATGTTCACAGGACCAAAAACATCAGAATGCACATTGTCCAAAATCCCGAAAGACTTATGAGAAATTTTATAAAAATGCACATGGTTTTGTTTACCAAAGATACAATGTTCATAGAGGTTGAACTCGAGATTGCAATCTTCAAGGCCTTCTACAAGACTCTTAGATTTTAAGGTTTTGAGACCCTTCTCACCAATATGGCCAAGTCTCCAATTTCATAACATCATCTTCTCCACTAGTAGCTTCATCTCTAATGAGTTAGCGCCTTTGGTACCTAGAAAGTATGACCATCAAAAGTAGATGCAATAGATTTATTCACTACTTTATTTGATGGTGAGGATGAAGAATCTAAAATTTTCTTCTTCGACTTGTTAGAAGAACTATTGTATTGTACTATGCATGCACCCAACTTGTATAGGGTTCCTATTTTAACTCCTCTAGCCAAAACCATAGCTCCTCTAGTCATCTTACATCCTCCACTCGAGAAAAAAACTTACACACCCACATCATTCAATTTACTCACTGAAAGAAGGTTTCATGCCAAACCCAGGATATGCAACACACCATCAATTCTCTTCACTCTACGATCTTGGAATTATATGCTAACTCTTCCACAACCAACTATCTTCAGGTGATAATCATCACCAAGATACACCTTTCCACCATCATATTCTTCATATTTCGAGAACCAATCTCTATGTGATGTCATGTGAAAAGATGCCCCAGAATCAATTAACTACACATCTTTTGATGCCTATGTTGCCAAAGTTGCAACCAATGCTTCATTGAAATAATCATTCTCCATCTCAATCCTTCTAGATGTTCTTACCATATTTTTTTGTAACAAGATATCAAGAAAATCACATTTGCAAAACTTCCATTGAAACTTAGATCAGTACAAAAAACACAACAAACCCCACAACTGAGATCAAAGGTGACCAGGCTCTGATACTAACTGAAAGGAAACACAGGTGGCAGAAACAATTTCCTACACTAAATCTATCAGGAGAGAGTTACAAAAAATTCTAAACCAATTAACATTTATAGATTTAGATGCACATCTAAAAACACATAAACAGATATTCAAAACAAAATAAACTCATAACACAACATATACGTGGGAAAACCCTTTTGGGAAAAAACGTACACTCCAAACACTCAGCTCAATTGTATTAATCAACAACAACAATTACAATACAATCTCAGACCTATGTTCTTCGGGAGTTTTCACACTATTACAAGATTCTGGAATAATTCTGGTAGCATAACAATGTCTTTGAAAATATTCAACTTGTCTCATAAAACGTTCTAAGGCACCAACATATAAATAGAGCTCAACATGAAAAGGTAGGCTCTCATGGTTTCCAAAACCAACTTCAAATCCCAAGAGGTAAGTTGTTTTAAAAATAATAACTTGCTAATCCATGAAACCTTGCACAAAGCAAATTTAAAAAGCAACAACACCTATCTCATCTATAATGGTCATCTTGCAAAACATAATGTAAGTTCAACATAGAAATTGCAATAACCAAGAATAGGTGCTTTCCTTACCTCAAACCACTTAAGAAAATAGATATTATGCCATCTCATCACTTTCCATGTAGGATGCCACCTCACAAAGAGGTCCCACAAAGTTGAATGACAACTTAGGAAGTTAATAACTTAGGATAAAAATAATTCATCATGTTGAGAATCTAAGGTTGAGACACCTTAATCCCAACATTATCCACCAAAATATAAATTTCACCATGTCCCTTTAAAAACATATGATGTAAAAAAGAAAAATATGATCCAAAAATACAGTAACTCCCAATGCCCACAAAGGACCTCCAATGGAAAACCAAAACCATGTGGATCCCAATGAAAATAAAATCATTGCATTCAAAGGAAAAATCCAAAATGGCATCAAATGTTTCTAATCCAAAAGCTAAAAACCCCCATTCTTCATTTCCTAAGTCTATTTTGTGTTCCTATGTCCCAAAACCCATTGTCATATATATTAAATCATCCCCAAATCTTACATCAATTTTTCATCTAATCCTTCAACACCCATCATGATGCATTCCAATGTTGGTTTTGATAACATTTTTCAATAACACTTTTCTCCCATCCTTCCATCCACATGTTTTAAAACACCTCATCCCTTATCCCGCATATCTTCCCCATCAAATTCATTTAATCCATCCATTTTCATAATCCACCTATCCTATAAAGGTTGTACCAATGTCCAATGATCACTCCAAATGGACTCACGTTACCTCAATATGGAACTAGCATCTTGATTCCTTCCTCCATATCCCTATTACCTATCCAGTATCTTACCAATCCACTTATATACATCCTTTTCCCCATCCTTCTTCATCCATACTACTCCAAACATCCAACAAATGAAAAAAAGAAAAAGAAAAAAAATCACAAAAATAGTAAAGATAAAAATATATTCAATAGTGAATCAAGTACCATGAAGAAAACCTAGAAAACATGAATCATGTGTGAATCCTCCCATCATATTTCTCTCTACACTTGGAAAAAAAAAATTTCTAGCTACCCATCCATCATCTCCTCCATCTCTCCTACCTATCGAACCCATCATAGCCTATTCATTCCAATTCCTTCATTGTCCTCCCAATCTCGACAAAGATAGGTGAAAACATCCATACATGCTTTAGAAACCTCTTGGAATACATTCTCATATTTACCTTTCATCCCTCTATCCTCATACCCTTCCATCATGCATCCCCTTTAATCCATCCATCTTACCCATCCATAACATTGATCTTCTCTCTCCTCATGTTATCTATCCATTTTCATTTCACCATCAATTCTATCATGAGCATCCTAGTGCCTCATCATACATGAGATAGTGACATATCCCTTGGATATTACATTCTATCCATCCATAAATCCATTAATTTCTCTTGAATCCCCTATCCAAAACATTCATCTAGGTTTCATCCCATAATAATTACATCTCCTAATAATTATCTTCCTCATCCTCTCAACCCATAATCCTTTTATCTCCCAATCCTTATATTCTCACCCTCCATCCCATGTATATCCTTACATCACCCAATCATCATCCTTATATCCCCTCATCCCATTTCCATCTCCCAATATATATATCTCTATTCTTCATCCATCAATCATTCCTACCAATTCATCCTCTCATCCCATAATCCATTGTCATTGGTATCTAGCTATAAGCTACTCACCTATGAAATAAAATATGTTTCTCCAATATAATCCAAATGATCCTCACAATATTACATCACAATCACATTCTAATCCATGTAATCTAGCTATGCAATATACACAAATCATCCAATCATATCCTTCGTCTTGTTCCTAGCCTTGTTGCAAGCATTCATAAAAAAACTAATCATAATTATCAAGATGTATCCTTCTCAATACTTGTGTTGTTTTGGGATATATGTTCCCATATCAAATACACTCCATCCATCATCAATTATTATTTCCTTTTTATCTTGATCTGGGAAACATCATATTCTTCTTTGAATGATTTTATGCATTCTTTCTTGCTTGTTTGTACAGTCTATTATAATTTATCTTGTATCTATATAGGCCCTTGTAATCTACCTACCACTATGATATCTTAGTCTTCCATATCATAGTACTATATGAAATATGGTTTCTTCTCACTTATCTTTTCTATGCAAGGGACACATTATCACCCTAGTTCATCATACCTTCGCACATAGCTTCCAATGCTATATTAAATAAAGAGTACTCAATCAAATGAAAAATAATAGTATATTTCATTCATTCATCTTCTTAATTCCATTATCTCTTCATCCTAACATCACCTATCCATTACCTTGCCTTCTATCCATCATCTTACATCCTCTTCTCCATCATGTATGCATCCTCTCATCCATTTAAAGAGAACACTTGTGTTCTCCAAAACCTACATTTCCTCATGAGGGGGAATCAACCAATCCTTAGCCTCATCCTCACTCTTGCCATCTTTCCTCCTCCTCATTCCTTTTAATGATTAGGGAATTTTCCCTAATATAACCATTTTCTTGCAAGAACTATGTTTTAATCTTCTTTGAAGTGATGCTACATCATAACACCATCTCAAAGAGGGGAAAAATGTAAACACCTAAAATTGGTATCGTGTCATTACATACATATTTTCTTGTGCAATTGATTGAATACAACTCTAATGATTCAATTAATTGTCTAATTTTCATCCCTCATTAATTAAATATTTTTTTTATTTAATTAATAAAATTATTATCCATCCACTATCCATCACTATTCACTTGCATCTATTTCTATCCTAGATCATGTAATCATATTCCTCCCATAGTATACCTTAGGTAATTAAATCTAATTATTTATTTATATAAATGCCCCATCCACATCCCAAAAATTAAACAAATATAGTATTTATTTAATTTACCTATTTCCCCCACTTCCATTAAGTTCGCTAATCCACTTAATCTCTTAGTCACCCACTTGTGTGACCTAATCCTAGTCAAACCCTCCCTTAAATCATGCATATCCTAACATTTGTACAAAGGCATAGCCTTTCGTACATAAGGAATGTAATGAAATAACATGCACAATAGAAGAATATGATATGAAATATGCTACAAATACTTGATAATAACTAAGAATAACAAGCCACTTAAAGTGGGAGAACCTCCAAATATCTACAATGAGAACACAATTCACAATATGATGATAAAATAAGACTCACAACCTCCTATATATACCTATTTGTGCCTAGGATACCACTGAAGCTGACTTAGATAACCCTATATAAGACCTATACTAACCTAAAAAACTAAATAACAATACAATAATGATAATATGACTTAATTAGGAGTTAATATAGCCACAACCCAACTCTTTATAACCTGATGTACTCTAATATTAAGGGTGTAGCATGCCCTATCTCTTCGGATAAGCATTGTCCTCAATGCTAGGAAATTTTGGATGCTTTTGAATGCACTCCTCATCCTACCATGTGGCATCTTCAATTGGTGAATTCTTCCATTAGATGAGATACTGAGTGAGTGTTCTGGTCCTTAGCTTCCTTTTGCATCTTTGAAGAATATATTTTTGTTCCAATATGATTCTTCCTTCTTCATCAAGCTCTAGTAATATTGCTTGAATAGGGATATTATTCCCAATTACCTTCTTCAAACAAGAAACATGAAATATTGGGTGTATCTTTGTTGTTGATGAAAATTCAAGCTTGTAGGCAACACTACCTATCCTTTGCATGATTTGATATGGGCCATAATTGTAGTAACGGAAAAAGTGGCCTTTTTTCTTGGTTTGGGAATAATTGTCATTGAATTAACCCAATGGTGTCTTGGAATAGTGTTGTAATGTGTTGTACACATTCACATCATTCTTGGACCCTTATTTGATTAAAATGTACCTTAATTTGTCCTTTGCAAAGGTGTTGTAAAGTTTTGTAACACAGTTTCACACTTTTCTAAGGTTTATTTAATTAATTAAGCCTAATGGGCCCCTTTTTATTAAAATGTACCTAATGTGTACCCTATTTATGGTGTTGTAAAGTGTTGTAACACACTTTCACACTTATCAAGGGTCCTCTTAATTAATTGTGGTTAATTGGAGTTAATTAGCCCCTTTAATTCAAATTTAAGCCTTAATTATTACCTCCCAAAGATCTATCCTAAAACCAATAATTCAAATTGCATAACATTTAATTGGAAAATTTCAAGGTCCTAGAAAATGGTGCCAGGACCCATTTTCCCTAGGTGGCAAATGGGTCGTCCCTCGTTAGGACCCCCCTTTCTGAGTTGATTCTACATGGGTTTTTAGTGTTCTCTCATTCCTCAAGGATTAGGTCCTAGAAAACTAAACTAGGACCCATTCACCCTAGGTAGTGAATGGGCCCTCCCTTAATGAGGACCCCCTTTTCAAATTTCATTCTAGTGGTAATTTAACAATATTTTTTTCTAGATCTGCTCTCAGATTTAATTGTTTGAATTTTGGGGTTAATCATGTAATTTAATATAAATAAGGGGTTAATTCACATTTTTTCTCCTAGAAATTCATTCTAAGTCTCCAAGCATTCAAGTTTGAAAGCATTAGAGCACTTCAAGGGAATTTTCAAAGGCATTTCAACGTAGATAATCAAGGTTTTATTGCACCAATTCAAGATCATAATATCATCTCAAAGGCATAGTGCATCAAGCATGTGTTGAGCTAATGTTGTTTATGTATTATTGAAGATCCCTTTACAAACATTGTTATACATCTTATTTGAGATCAAGATCTAAATTATACATGGCCACTTCATGTTAGTTTTCAGATTTGCATTACAAGACATCATCCAAGGTATCAACTCTTCATTATTTCATGTTTCATGCTTCAATTTCATTATTTCATCATTTTGTTTAATTACCTAAAAGGGGTTTGACCAAGGAAAACCCCTATTAACTAAAAATCAACAATTTTTTCTTCTCTTGAGTGTATGTTTGCATATTTACAAGTTGAAGACCAAGTGGAGAAGAAGTTTGAAACAAAATTTTCAAACTTATCAAGTTGCAAGATTGATCTTCAAAGTGCAAGAATGAAGAATTAAAGCTACATAATTAAGTATATGTTTTTATGAGTTGACAACTAGGGATCCGAGAGTGCAAACATCAAGGAAAATAACACAAATCTTAGTTTCATAAACCCTAATAGGGACCTATTCACCACTAAAGGTGAATGAGTCCTTTGTTCCCTAAAAACAAGATTCTTATAGCAAGGTACACACCTCTTTGAGCTCTAAAAACTCCCCTCGTAGTTTCTATAACAGTTAGGTATCATTTCTAATTGTTATTTTCATCTTTTTTCCCTCATAATTGCATATTTCATAGCATTAAAAATTAGTGGTTCATCATTTTGATTGATTCATTTTGGTGAACCCTATTTTTACATGAAACAAAATGGTGAACTTGACTTATTGAACATTACAATTTTTTGATTTTTGAAGTCTTTGCATCTTAGATCTTGCATTCATTTGCATCTCACTTGCATTGAATTAAGATCTCATTTAGGATTTCTTGCATTACATTTACTATTGCATCTCTCTAAATCTGAAAAATACAAAAAAAAAATTGCCACTGTGCATCTCATTTAGATCTCATTTATTTGCATTTGAAAATTTAAAAAAAATGCATTTCAACATAGGTCCTTGCATTTTCACATTGTATTTCTAGAAAAATTGAAACTAAAACTCACCACCTTAGACTTGGAACTGAAAGACATTACTGAAAGCTTGCAAATCATTAAAAATAGTTTAAAAATACCTAACTAGGACCCATTCAACCTTACTGGCGAGTGAGTCCCTAGTCAGGTCAAAGCTGAATCTTCTAGCATCTGAAAAGACATTAAAAATCACTCTAAAAACCACTAAAACATTTCATAAAAACTTTACCAGGACCCATTCACCCTTACTGGCGAACGAGTCCCTATTAGCTAGTGATCTGCATTTTCTGGACATTAAAATCTTATTTTTAGGTTTCTTTTTGGTGCTATTACTTTCCTGTTTTAGTTTCTTGATTTGTTGTTTCATCAATTCCATTGCATTTAGCTTAAATTTCTTCATTTTAGTGCATTGTTAAAAATCAAAATTGTATTCAAGCATTTCATATTCATCCTATTGCATTGTGTAATCAATTAATTGCAATGATTAGAAACTGAAAATTGCATTTCATTCTAGGTTTTTGCATTGCCCCTTTGCCATTTTAGGGTTTGCACACTAGGCTTGTAAAACTTGTATGAGCTTTAAAACTTTGTGTCCTATTCACAATACTATTATAAGACACAGTTTGAGGCTCATGTCATCCTGCAATATCTCACTCACTGTGGACCTTGTGTTTTCTGACTCTCTTTTTGATAATGTTGATAGTGAACCCTACATGGCTCATAGTTTGCATACTTCATTACCCATGACTTCACCCCATACAACCAATGTCCTTAATGTTACCAACACCATCCCTACCATCCCTAATTCCACTCAACCTTCAAGGTCTACCCTAAGCCAAGGTGGAATTCTAATTTCATCCTCCACAATACCAATGTCCATCCCTATGTATACTAGTACACAACCCACAACAACCTTTCAACTTGCAACAACCTTCCAACCTACAACAAAATTTCAACCCACAACAACTTTCCAACCTACAACAACATTTAAACCTACAACAACATTCCAACCTACAACAACCTTTCAAACTACCACAACCATTCAACCAACCACAATAGTCATACCCACTAGCACTGTGTACACTTCCATAAGTATTCCTATAGGAAATGCTTCTACACTTGTCCATTCAAACACAATAATTCCTCAAAAATCAACCTCCACCAACTTGAATTTCATTAGTCCTCCACATACATAGACCACTCCACCTTTTCCCCATCAACCTTACAACCAAAATGACCCTCTCATTAACTCACTTTTGCAAACTATGACATCCCTTCAACAACAAGTTGTAACATTACAATAGAACAATAGTCAACCTTTACAATATATCAAGTCTAGCCCATTTTCCTTCGACATATTAAGAGCACAAATGCCACAAGGTATAGAATTCCCTCGCTTTGAGCAATATGGTGGGAAAGGAGATCCTATCAGCCATGGTTCTACCTTCACAACCTTGTGTAGTGATTTCATCTTTGAGAATAAACTCTTGGCTAAACTCTTTCCTAGGTCCTTGAAGGATATTGCTTTACAGTGGTTCTCTTCTTTACCAAACAATTCAATTGGTTCATTCAATGAATTCATTGATGCTTTCTACAAACACTTCCATATTCACATGGATCCCAAGATGACCCTTGCTGATTTAATGACATGCAAACAAAAAGAGGATGAGAAAGTGACCAATTTCATAGCAAGATATCAAACACTTTATTCACAAGTAAATATTAAGATTCCTAATGCTGACCTTCAAAAAATGTTTATTTCCAACTTACAAGATAAACTCCAAAGAAAACTTGAAATGTTGAGATTTCCATCCTTTACACAATTATGTACAACCCTTCGTGATTATCAAGATTTTACTAGTAGTCGTGATGTCAAAAATCCCCTTAGTCATCCTAAAAAATTTGAAACCACAACTCAAAATGGCTATTAACCTTTCAAGAAACAAAATAAGGGATTTTTACAAGTGAATTCTCCTCAAACAATTCAAAAAACTAATAATCAAGTGGCTCCTATCAAGACAACAACTCCTTTTAGGGAATGAGAGAGAGAGTTCACTCCTTTACCAGATACCCTTCACAATGCCATGATGCTACAACTTATTAACAAGAACATGCTTACCTTACCTCTTGTTAGAGAGTGGGACCCTAATATATCATTACCTAAAATATTTGAAAACATTTTTATTTTCATTATCATCAACAAAATGGACATGGTACAGAGTATTGTAATCATCCTAAACATCTTGTGCAAGACCTTATCAGTTCTAATCATTTACTAATTGGAGGTGTGAATGATCAAGGTAATAAGTTTGTATCTCCTCCTAATAAAAATTTGCAAATCTTTACAAATCTCGTGCCTAAGCACAATATTTCATTTGTCAAATATAGTGAAACTAAGAATGATTTGATGAATGTAGACACAGATGATGAACATACAAAAGATGTCAATGAGGAAAAATTGATTAAAATGGTAGGATTCATTGAAGCTAGACCTCATAAGGGTTCAAATAAAAATCCTCTTGACATTGCTTTCTCACAAAATAACATACCTAAACATGCACCTAATGGTCCTCTTTACATAGCTATCTTAATCAATGATAAGCCCACTAATGGGTTATTAATTGATCTCGTCTGTGGAGATAATGTGATGAATTAAGAATTCTTATATGTGCAAGAGCTATATCAAGAAATATATGACAAACTGAAACCATGGATCAAGATGCATAATGGGTTTTATTTCCCTATGATATGCTCGATAGATATCCCTTTAAAGGTTGGAGTGAAAACATTAACTGTCTCATTTTCCATTATTCCACAATCAAACCAATTTTTTGTGAAGCTAGGATATTCATGGCTTCACTCCATGAATTCCATCCCTTTGGTTGTGCATAAATGTCTAAAGTTTCCATTTGGTAATGATATCTTTACTGTGCATCATAGTGGATTTAATCCCGCATCAACCCATGGAAATTTTTTATTAGATTTCTTTTGGCCTGAGCCTATGGAACCTATCAAGCCTCATGAGGATTTATTTTTCAAATCATATCAAAATTTCAAAGAAAATAAAATAGTTGAACTATCCCTTCAAAACATACCTCAACTTATGACTAAACCACCTATCCTTGATGAACCAATGATTGAACCGAAAGAACTTCCAAACATACAAGAACAACCTATAGAAAAACCTCCTACAATCTCTTACAAGAGACCAAGAGATAACACAAACAATCTCATTATCCCTCCTAGATTCAAACAAGTTTACAAAGTCAAAGAGAAAGCAATTGAACAACCTACCATTGTTTCTTCTATTCCTCCCAAGGAAGAGAAGGAACCTATGATTGACAAACCCACTCTTACACAAACACAAATTGACAATAGATTGAAATGAAATTGAAGTGCTAGAAAGCATAGGCATAGACGTTATGCTATTACTCATAGATTACAAACTCAAGAAAATAAAAACAACATAGAAAATAAAATTCCAAACCTACCTAAAGCAAAGCATGATGATTCTATACCCTTACCACAAAATAAACAAAAACATTGCATGTACATTGTTATTCGACCTCTCATTGTGATAAATCTAGATGATGACATTAACCTTGCAAAGATTGATGAACAAGTATAATCTGATGAGTTGAATACATTGTTTTCTTCTTCTATGAGCTTACATGACAAATATCCTAATAAGAGTGTTGAACCTGGTACTTCCCCTAGTTCAACACTTTCTCTTGTCCCTTTGTCTAGTTGTTTACCTTCCATTTATACTGACCGAGATTGGGATGTGAACGACCTACTTTAGGTTGATTCACATGTGCCTTACTAGTCTTTTTCATTTTCATGTTTCCTTTGTGTGATTGCATGTGCATAAGGGGTTCCCCCATGGCATTTCATTTGATGTATCTCTCTATCTTCTTGTGCATTCTTCTATATGTACCTTTCATTCTTGTATATTTTGTAATCATTTCATTTGTCTTTTGTTTTCCTTTTGGGGATAATGAAAGGTGTCGAGACATTTTAGTCTCTTCCATGTTGAACCAAAATATTTTCATTTATCTTTCTCATTTATCTTGTGTTTTCCTTTTGGGGATGATGCAAGGCATCAAGACATTTAGGTCTCTTCCATGTTAACCCAAAAGGCTTTTTCTTTGTTTTCATTCTCTTTGTGTCATTTTTTCAATTCTATGAGTATTTGGGGAATGATGATAGTTCCATGCTCTAGGAAAATATTGTAACAAAGAAATATTGACCCCAAATCAATAGATCCCTTATGTATTTGTGGGGGAAACCCTTCCTTCCTACTTCATGACATAGCTTATTTTGGAAACACGTGAGTTGGCATAGGGTTTTTTGAGGAAATTTCTCATGTCTTAGGAAAAAAAATTAGATACTTTAAAGAAATTGCTCAAAATAATGGTGTAGAAACCACTTTAAAGTTGGGGAATACATCAATGACATCTTTCGACAAAAAATCATGCCATGATTTTTCTTTTTTCTTGTGACGTGTCATCTTCTTGGTGGTGTCATTAGGTTTGATGTCGTCCAAGAGTGTATGATCTACCATCATGGCATGATGTGAATGAGGCATCCCATGAGTGATGATCTGACACCTTGAATTTTCCTCAATTGGATACATTAGGCATAATGCTCCCTAAGAAGAAGACCTTTACATGAACAAAGCAAAATCCCCTTTAACAAAATCTTACATTACTAAAGCATATACAAAAGCATTACATTGCGGTTCCTTATTGAAGTTGTCAGGAGGATGAATTTGGTATGGCATGAGAGGCTAATATGATTCTCTCATTTTCCACTTCATTGGGACAACTCACCTAGTGAACAGACTGAGGTTCCACTACCCCAAAGTGAGTGGCGAATGTTATGGACAAACAACCTTGTTCCACATCACGTTGGAATGGTTGTGCTTGACCATTTTATTATTTTTTCCCTTTGATAGGGTATGATTGTGTATCTTTGTTATTTTTTCATACTTAAGTGTCTTGAATGTCTACTTTAGTGTGATTTTTACATGGGGTCATCCTCTCACTAAAGTGGGGGAAAAATGTAGAAACAGAAAAACTAGCCTTTTTCCCTTACTTGGTTTGGGAATAATTGTCATTAAATTAACCTAATGGTGTCTTGGAATAGTGTTGTAATGTGTTGTACACATTCACATAATTCTAGGACCCTTACTTGGGTATGTGCAGGATCATCATGGAAAAAACATGCCCTTAAGTGGCGAAAAATTCAAAAAAATCAGATTTAGGCAACTTGAAATAAAAAATTGAATAAGTTATCTATATTATTTCAAAAATATGTAAGAATAGAATCTATATCAAATTGAATCTAGTTTTTAAACTACTAGGTTTATTTTTTTTTAAAAATCTATTTCATGAAAATTTGAAATTTCAATGTAGTAGTACTTAAATTTCAAGAAAAAAATAAGAAGTAAGTTTCTATTTGACCACCCTAACCACAATAAAGTGATAATATTTTTTATAATATTTTATATATAAGTAGAGGAATCATGATGTGATGCATATTTTTTTGTAATTTTTTTCCAAGTAAATAATTAATTATGAATTTTTTATTACAACTTTTAAAAAATATAAAAATGCGTATGTCTAACCACCTTAACTTGGTCAAAACTTCATGAAATTCAATTTTTTTTAAATCTTATAGTATGTGAAGCATAGAATGTGATGCATGTTTTGGATTGAAAAAATGTAATACTGTTTGAAAGCTATAGATATTTTTCAATCAGCCTATCAATCAGGACTTTAATTGTAATTCAAATAGAAAATGAATAATAATTATTTATTAAATTCAAAGTAAATCATAATTTATATTGGCAGAAAGTTGAGAATCTCCTTTAAAAACCCTTTTCATTTCATCAATTTTGGGTTAAAAAATAGTCATCAACCACATACCCTACACATACCCATCATATCGACACGTTTTGGCCCATCATGATCCTGCACATACCCATTTCATTAAAATGTACCTTAATTTGTCCTTTACAAAGGTGTTGTAAAGTGTTGTAACACACTTTCACCCTTTTCTAAGGTTTATATAATTAATTAAACCTAATGGGCCCCTTTTTAATAAAATGTACCTAATGTGTACCCTATTTATGTTGTTGTAAAGTGTTGTAACACACTTTCACACCTATCTAGGGTCCTCTTAATTAATTGTGGTTAATTGGAGTTAATTAGCCCTTTTAATTCAAATTTAGGCCTTAATTATGACACCTTCTGAAGATCTATCCTAAAACCCATAATTCAAATTGCATAACATTTAATTGGGAACTTTCAAGGTCTTAAAAAATGGTGCTAGGATGCATTCACCCTAGGTGGCAATTGGATCCTCCCTCTATAGGATCCCCCTTTATGCATTGATTCTACATTGGTTTTCAGTGTTCTTTCATTCCCCAAGGATTAGGTCTTGGAAAAATGAGTCAGGACCCATTCGCCCTAGGTGGCGAATGAGTCCTCCCTTAATGAGGACCCCCTTTTTGAATTTTATTCTAGTGGGAAATTAATAATGTTTATTTCCATATCTGGTGTTGGCTTTAATTGTTTGAATTTCAGGGCTAATCACTTAATTTAGTATAAGGGGTTAACTCACATTTTTTTTCGTAGAAATTCATTTTAAGTCTCCAAGCATTCATGTTTACAAGCATTAGAGCACTTCATGGGAATTTTCAAAGGCATTTCAAGGTAGATTATCACAGTTTTACGTTAGCAATTCAAGATCATAATATCATGTCAAAGGCCTAGTGCATCAAGCATGTGGTTGAGCTAATGTTGTTTATGTAATATTGACAATCCCTTTACAAACATTGTTATAATCTTGTTTGAGATCAAGATATACATTCTACATGGCCACTTCATGTTAGTTTGCAGATTTTCATTACAAGACATCATCCAAGATATCAACACTTCATTATTTCATGTTTGATGCTTCAATTTCATTATTTCATCATTTGGTTTAATTACCTAAAAGGGGTTTGACCAAGGAAAACCACTATTCACTAAAAATAAAAAAAAATCTTCTCTTGAGTGTGTGTTTGTACATTTACAAGTTGAAGATCAAGTGGAGAAAAAGTTTGAAACAAAATTGTCAAAGTTGTCAAGTTGCAAGATTGACCTTCAAAGTGCAAGAATGAAGAATTGAAGTTACAAAATTAAGTATAGGTTTTCATGAGCTAACAACAAGGGATATAAGAGTGTAGACATCAAGGAAAATAACCTAGATCTTAGTTTAGAAAACCTAACAAAGACCCATTCGCCACTAAAGTCGAATGAGTCCTTTATTCCCTAAAAATAGGCTTCTTATAGCAAGGTACACACCTCTTTGAACTTTAAAAACTCCCCTCATAGTTGCTATAATAGTTAGGTATCATTTCTTATTGTTATTTGCATCTTTTGTCCCTCATAATTGCATGTTTTATAGCATTAAAAATTAGTGGTTCATCACTTTGATTGACTCATTTTGGTGAACCATATTTTTACATGAAACAATAATATTTTGGAGACAACTCATTATTCTTTGATTGTTGCTTCAGTGACAATAGCTTGTAAGGCTACAATCTCGAGAAAACCAAATCCCCAACCTCAAAACTTCTTTGAACACTATGGTGTCAGTCTTCCTATTACTTCATTCAATATTGTGCCATGGATAGATTCTCCTTAAGAACTGAAAGTACTTGTTGTTGATGAATCGTGTGGTCCTCCACTAGGTGAAATCTTGGTGACACATTTAATGATGATGTGATGGAAGGAGGATGATATCCATACAATGCCATAAATGGAGACATTTTTTATGAACTATGGAAGGAAGTGTTATACCACCATTCTACTAGTGGTAGCAAATCTACCCATTGAGACTGATTATCTAAAGTGAAACAACGTAGATATCCTTCCAAACATTTATTAACCACATTTTTTTTCCCATCATATTATGGATAATTAATGAAGAACTATGAGCCAATTGAGTACCAAAACACTTGAATAATTTTTTCCAAATGTTACTAGTAAAGATAGGATCATGGTCACTAACAATAACCTTAGATATACCATGTAGCTTTTGAATATTCTCCAAAAATGCTTTTTCCATTGTACTTGCTATAAAAGGATGTGACAATGCAATAAAATGTGCATATTTAGTGAGGAAATCTACCACTTCCATTATTACATTCTTATCATTAGATCTTGGAATCCCTATGATAAAGTCCATGGAGACCTCTTCCCAACATTGGCTAGGAATATTTAAGGGTTGCAAGAGACTAGGTGTCTTAACTATCTCCACTTTATTTCATTGACAAACCAAACATTCTGCGACAAATTTTTGAACATCCCCTTTTAGCCCTTCCTAAAAGAAGTCTTTCTTGATTTGATGATATGTCTTCAAAAATCCAGAATGACCCCCCACTGGAGAATCATGTAGTTCTATGAGAATCTATTGTTTGAGAGAGGAATTCTTGCAAATATATAATCGCTCTTTATACCACAAAGTATCCCCCTTCCAACAAAATTTATCTAAACTACTAGGGTCACTCTATAATTGTTGAATTAGATTACTAGTAGCCACATCATTTTTCCACTCTTCTTTGGATTCTTCTACCTAATATTCTTGTAATATTGAAAGGGCACACAATAAAGCTACATCATTCTCATCCATCCTCGATAGTGCATCTGCCACAACATTTTCCTTCCCTTTCTTATATACAATCTCAAAATCATATCCTAACATCTTAGTAACACATTTTTATTGTTCTTCTAAAGACAATATTTGTTCCAAAAAATATTTTAGGCTATCATGATCTATCTTAACCTTGAAGTGTCTACCCATTAGATAAGGCCTCCATTGTTTTACTGCATGAAGAATAGCTAGCATTTACTTCTCATAAATAGGTTTGATTTTATTCTTCCCACTTAATTGATGACTCTCAAAAGCAATGGGCTGACCCTCCTACATGAGAACTGCACATCTACCAGATCTCTAGAAGCATCACATTCCATAGTAAAATCCTTTGTGAAATCAGGAGTGGCAAGTACTAGAGTTACACACATAGCCTCCTTTAACATTTCAAATATTAAATTAGTAGATTCATTCCAATGAAAAGAATCCTTCTTCAATAAATTTGTGAGGGGTGCTACTATATGACCGGGTATGTGCAAGATCATGGAAAAAATAGGCGCTTAAGTGGCAAAAAATTTAGAAAAATTAGATTTAGGCAACTTGACGTAAAAATTTGAATAAGTTATCTATATTTTTCAAAATTATGCAAGAATAGAATCTGTATCAAATTGAATGTAGTTTCTAAACTACTAGGTTTATTTTTATTAAAACAATTATATTTGGTTAAAATTTTAAATTTCAATGCAGTAGTACTTAAATTTCAGGGAAAAAATAAGAAGTAGGTGTCTGTCTGACCACCCTAACCATAATAAAATGATAATATTTTTTTATAATATTTTATATATAAGTAGAGAGGACTCATGTCCCAATTTGATGAATTTTTTTTTGTATTTTTTTTCCAAGTAAATAATTAATTATGAATTTTTTATTACAACTTTTTAAAAATATAAAAAATTGTATGTCTAACCACCTTAACTTGGTCAAAACTTCATGAAATTCAATTTTTTTTTGTTTAATCCTATAATATGTGAAGCATAGAATGTGACACATGTTTCAGATTCAAAAAAAGTTATATCGTTTTGAAAGCTATAGATGTTTTTCAATCAGCCTATCAATCAGGACTTTAGTCATAATTCAAATAGAAAATGAATAATAATTATTTATTAAATTCAAAGTAAAGAATAATTTATATTGGCGGAAAGCTAAGAATCTCCTTGAAAAACCCTTTTCATTTCATCAATTTTGGGTATAAAAAAAGTCGTCAGCCACATACCCTACACATACCTATCATGTTGCCACTTTTTGGCCCATCATGATCTTGTACATACCCGACCATAATTCTTCAAAAAAAATTGATAGTATCTAGTCAACCCCAAGAAATCCCTCAATTTCTTAATGGTTTTGGGAATAGACCATTCTATGATAGTCTTAACTTTTTTAGGATCCACCTTTACTCCATGTGAAACTATGTGTCCCAAGTACTCCACCTCACTAAGACCAAAAACACACTTGGATAAAAAAAAGTCATCAGCCACATACCCTACACATACCTATCATATTGCCACTTTTTGGCCCATCGTGATCTTGCACATACCCGACCAAAATTCTTCAAAAAATTGTGATAGTATCTATTCAACCCCAAGAAATCCCTCAATTTCTTAATGGTTTTGGGAATAGACCATTCTATGATAGCCTTAACCTTTTTAGGATCCACCTTTACTCCATGTGAAACTATGTGTCCCAAGTACTCCACCTCACTAAGACCAAAAGCACACTTGGATGGCTTATCATAGAGTTGATGCTCTTTGAGAACTTGTAATACTTGATTATATTTTGCAAGTGTTCTTCCCATGTCTTGTTGTAAATCAATATATCATCAAAAAACACTAATACAAACTTCCTCAAGAACTTTTTAAAGATGAAATTCATTAGACTTTGAAAAGTAGATGGAGCATTAATAAGACCGAATAGCATCACCAAAAACTCATAATGACCCTCATGATTCCTAAATGTTTTCTTACAAATATCTTCTTCCTTAATTCAAATTTGGTGATAACTGGATCTATGATCTAACTTTGTAAAATACATAGCTCCATTCAATCCATCTAGCAAATCATCAATGACTGATATAGGAAACTTATCTTTTGGTGTATATGTTAAACACTCTATAGTATAGACACATGCGCCAAGTATCATCCTTATTCCACACTTTCACCACTCGTGAGGAGTAAGCACTTTGAATATGTCTAATAATTCATGCCTCTAATATCTCCTCAACAATCTTTTCTATCTCACTTTTCTGTATATGTGGATACTGGTAAGGCCTGATGTTGGGGGGTTGGCTCCTTGGAACTAGTTGTATGTTATGATCATGATCCCTCTTAGGAAGAAGTCCTTTAGGCATAGCTCCAAAAACCACTGGGTAAATCTAGATGGGTAGGAGCATTAGATTGAGAGACTTCTAATGAACATAATTGGGCCACAAATCCATCAACTCCTTTCTTGAGAAACTCCTACATTTGATGAGAGTTAACTATTTGTGGGGACTTTTCTTTCAACCCTCTTAGCTCTATTATCTTTCCTTTTCATTAGAAAATCATAAAAAAATCTTGGAAGTTCATCTCAATTGTTCCCAAGGTAGTAAGTCATTGTACTCCCAAAACAATATTTGCTACACCCATGGAGATAGCATAGATTGAGATATCAAGGTGATAATATCCTATGGATAATTTAATGTTATGAAATTTTCTAGAACAGCCGACGATACCACCATCTGGAATCAAGATCTAAAATTTTGTAGCTAGATATATCAAACAATTTACACAAGTAGCCAAATTTTTGTTGATGAAATTGTGAGTACTACCTAAGTCAATCAACGCGGTTACTTTATGCTTCTTTAAGAATCTAGCTACCTTGAGAGTTTGAGTGGCACTAAACCCAAAGAGTGCATGACAAGAAATGATTGGTTGGAAATCATGTGATTCATCATCTAGATCCCTATCAACCTCTAATATTTGTTCCTCCTCCTCTTCCTCACTTGGTCCTTCAATATAAAACAATTTATTTTCACTACATCTATGCCCTCAACTATATTTTCTATCACAATTGAAACATAACCCTTTTTCTCTTTCCTCAATTTCTTGTGGAGTCAACCTAGTAGGTTATGGTAGTGAATGTGTAGGAGATCTCCTTTCTCTGAAATTTAGATGCCATTATCTCTTACTAGCCAAAAACTTCTCCTCCACTTTTCTTGTCATTACTATTTATTGCGATAAGGATTGTGGTTAGAGCAACTGTACTTCATATTTTATGTGATCCTTTAAACCACCTAGAAATAGTTCCTTAATATTTTCTTCTACCATATTCTCTACTCTTAGAGAAAGGGTTTGAAATTGCTGAATATAATCCTTGACCATGCATGTTTGCTTTAGTTGGGTGAGTTGGTAGAAGTAGCTATCCATAAATTTATCTCCATAATGAGTAGCAAGTTCGTCTTGAAAAATTGACCATGTGACCACACAACCCTCTTTTCTCTTCTCATTACATAACCAACAATACTAAATAAGTTGATCTGGTTCTAGGTATAATGATGCCATAGCCACTTTTTGTTGACTAGGAACATGATGAATATCAAAGAACTGCTCCATTCAGCATAGCCAATTGGTTGGATCCTTGTTGTCAAACTTTCATATATCCAACTTAGGTATGAATTTCCTTGGCATATGACTATTAAATGAAGGATCCTTCTTGAAACCCGAGTCAAGTCCAAGGAATTCATGTCCAAAAAAAGCATTATCTTCCACCTTATGAGGTGAATCTTCACCCTTACACCACATATCCTAAATAAATGATTTCAATTCACCCGTTTCTTCCATAATCTTCTTCTCTAATGATGAAATATCACCCTTGACTTTGTTAATTTCATCCTTTTTTGCCTCTTGTTGCAAGTCTCATCATGATGGTAGAAAATAATTTTGCAATAAATCACACAAATGAAACTTAAATTCTCTAAAATTTTTACTATAACTTACTAGGATCAAGATACCACTTACTTAGAAAAATCTCTAAGAAATTGGAAGATTTCTAGCCTTGAGAGAGATTTTTTTTTTAAACACTAATTTTGAAATAACTCACTTATTTCAAATTCAATTTATCTAAATTTTGGACTGTAGAGTCTTCTATAATATCTTCAAAAACCCAATAAAAATAAAGCTACAATTCTACAGGATGTGAGAGATATGTAGCTTCCAAATAATTTTTTGTAGAAACCCTAATTCTGCAATAATTCGCTTAAATTTGTTCAAATTCCTCTAAAATATGTATTGTAGTTCTTTAATATGGTCTTCAAAAACCCTTTAAAATTAGAAAAAAGTTCACCAAAATATTGCATATATGTGCCTTCCAAAATGACCTTTAAAATTGACAAAAATGCCTTGCCATCATGGTGTCAAGATCAAGCTCTTATACCACTTGTAATTCAAAATAACTTGCACAATAGAATAATATGATATGAAATATGTTGCAAATAATTGATAACAACTAAGAATAACAAGCCACTTCAAGGGGGGAAACCTCCAAATATATGCAATGAGAACACAATTCATAATATGATGATGAAATAAGACTCACAACCTCGTATATATACCTATTTATGCCTAGGATACCACCCAGGATGACTTAGATAACCCTATATAAGCTCTAGGCTGACCTAAACAATTAAATAACAATACAATAATGATAATATGAATTAATTAGGAGTTAAGATAGCCATAAGCTGACTATTTATAACCCGATGTACTCTAATATTTAGGGTGTAGCAAGGCATGGGCCTTTACACATGTGACATGGGTCAAGTCCTTGGCCATACCCCCAATCCAATTTTGAATTCCTGCAAGGGTACTCCCAAGTACCATTTCCATCTAATCCATCAAGTCTTCCTGAAGAGAATCTCCACCATTGATCCTCCACTTATTCCCTCTCTCTCCATCTCCTCTAACCATAAGAGCATACTTGTCCTACTCTCATCTCCCCATGGATCACAATGAATATGAGCCATTGATCTCATCTTTTAATCCTATCCATCCATTCCTTGATCCAAAAAACTATAAATTGGCTTCAACCCAAACCAATTTGATACAACCTCATATCCAACCTTATGTTATTATCACAAGCACTGACATCCAACCATCCATGAGCACAACCACCTTTCCATGGTGCAACAAGGGCTAGTATGATGATATTTCTTCAAGATTTCATCATGTTTTACTAATCCTTATGCTTAATCTAAGTGTTTTGTGTTTTAAATAGAGTAGGTTAATATCACTTTAGTATATGCTATGAAGCTCAAAATTATATGCACATAAATACTAGAAAAGGTTCCAATATTTTTAGTGTATGAGTCACTTCATCAACCAAATTTTGAATAAATAGCATGTTGTTGTCAGTAAAGTGAGAGTTGAGGGCTTTAGTGCCTCCTAGGAATGATATATCATGTATAAGGTTTATGGAGAGTGCATTTTGAAAAAGATAGCCAAGAGCATCATTTACAAGGACTAACAAGAAAGGAGCAAGGGGAAACCTTGGAAAATAGATTTTTGTAAAGGGAATCAAGGTGAGAGGCATCCATTAACAACTTTGGAATTTGTATCCCTAAATAACATCTTAATTTGATAACATATATTGGGGCCAAATCCTAACAATTTTAGCATGTTAAGAATGAAATTCCAATAGATGTGATCATAGGCTTTATCAAAATTGAGCTTTAATATCAGAGTTGTTAAACATGCGCATGACAACTGAGAGGGGGGGTGAATCAGTTGTCACACAATTCAAACTCAAAACTCAACATTCATTAATTCCACAACCACACTATTATGTTATTAAGTAAGAGCATGAAACACAAATAACAGAAAGTAAGTCAACACAAAGAACACCAAATTTTTACGTGGAAAACCCAATGAGGGAAAAACCACAGTGAGGGTTAACTCACAATATAAAAGATTATAAACAGAATACAAAGGCTCACTACCCAAAAGAGGACTCACTATCCAAGTACAAAGGCTCACTGCCTATAGATACAAAAGAGAACAAAAGATCCACCATAGCAATTAATGCACATCCACAGGATTGCAGAAACCTTCAACTCACTGCCTTCAACACACTGAAAAACTGCTATCACAACTCACTCACACACACACTTCTGCTCTTATGATTTGTGGCACACTTTTGTCACTTTGCATCACACTATCATACAACTCTTCACAATTCGAATTGCTCTTATACCATCCTCATCCTTAGAAACTCTCATCAAGTTCGGCCACCAATACCTTATTTCATAAATTCAAAATAGGTCGGAAACTCAAAATTCCCACAATGAAAAGGAATAACAGTGAACCAATTAAAAAAAATTTAAGATCAAAAATAATATCTTGAATCAATCACACACTTCCTTAATTAAATTTTATTCTTTGAATGAAGTGTAAACAAGTCAGCCAAACCTAATGAAAACACAAATGATCATTGATGTACACACTTCCCAACAAGAAGATGACACGCAGACGCCACAACATGCTTCCTTATGAATGAGAATACACTTCAGAATCTTCCAGATACATCTGCAGCAAAACAACAAACTTCAATCATTGAAAACCTTTCACTAGTTCATCCAGACTGTATAAAATCATACTGAAATACTAAAACATGACTTCCGGATCACCAATCTTCAAAACTCTTTGCTAGAGCATACAAAAAATACCTTCACAAGAGATGTTCCAGATCTACAAGATCTAAAACAAAATATATAAGAACTGCAGAGCAACAATATTTCTCCTAGACCACAAAAGACTAACTTTACTAGAATAGTTCACAAACCGGCTAACGTAACTTTCACGTACCATCAAACCAAAAGCTAAAACTCAAGAAATATCACCACTAAATCCCCATTAACAAACCTTCAGATCCGCACAAGCATAGGATCAACATAGAAGAAATGCGGAGCACATACCGGAGCACATTCTGAACACTTTCATCACTCTGACTTCTCTTCTTTATTTAATTTTCTCAAAAGCACTTGGAAACATATCAAACCGACACATCTGCAACACTAAAATGATAGCTCCATGTACTCACAACATCTCAGCAACATCTCAGCTATACATGTACAATTTACAACATACTGAACTGTGTTGACATCAATGACAACATTAATGACAACACCACCAAAATTTACTCATACCTGCAACAAGAACATCTTGGGAAATTTATTGTATCCACTCCTTTTTTTCCAAAGAACACACCAAGTTGTCTAAGATAAATCTATCTCCAAGGAGTTTGGTTTGTTCTAGTTTCCCAATATCTTGAGTAATGCATTTAATTATATTGGTCAATGATTTAGCAATGATTTTATATGATGTGTTAAGCAAGGTAATAGGTTGCCATCAATTAATAGTGTCTTCATCCTTGCCTTTGGGAATGAGTATAATCAACCCTTAATTAATAGCAACCCCTAGAGAAATAGTTTCAATACCATGTAGGTGAACATGCTAAATTTTTTCTTGAATATGGGATGGAAGAACTTTATAGAATTCCACCAAAAGGTTGTCTATTCCTAGAATTTTTTCTAAAGCCATATGTTGAAGGGCTTCATCAATCTCTTTGATGTAGAGAAGGCTATCAAGGAATTACTATATTCTATGGCTATTTTTCAGGGGATGTAGCAAGCTACACTTTTCTCAAGGATGGTAAAAGGTGATCACCAGTTGACTCATCAATAAAATGGTTTCTTAAATTATCATAAAGGTTCACATAATACTAAAATGGATGGTTTGCAAGGAGACATTATTAAATTTAATAGAAGAAAAATGCTCAATTTTAGGTTTATGTTGGATATAATAAAAGAAGAAATGTGTCCCATAATCCCCATCTTTTATCCACTAGAGTTGACCACAAACTAGGGAGCCCTACCTTTATATGCAACTATTTTTAAAGGGAGTTCTCAATATTGGAAACTTAATTATTGGATGTAAATGTTATGTGGATTAGAGTCTAAAATCACACATTGATTTTCCAATTTCTCTTTGAGGGATTTTTCAAGTTTGTGACATTGGGTCAGCCCTTTGTCCATAGTCACAAAGAAAGGAGGTGCATATGGATATGATTCTCTCCCACTAGCTAATCCATCTATCCTATTGGAGCGTAGGTTCAACATTCCAAATACCTAGGAAAACATCAATGCAATCCTATTTTAAAGATGAGAGGCACTCAACTTATAGGGAAGATCATTAGATAAGGAGATAGAAGTGGAGACATAAAGACTAGTGAGGATGGGGAGGTGGTAAAAATGTGTGGCTGAGAAGTTCAAAGAAATGAGGTCACCATCATGAGAGGGAATAGAAGGGTAATTAGGAGATATATAAAAAAGATTCAATCAGCTCATTTTTCTAAAGAAGCCTTCATGATAATTTTTCCCAGTAAACCAATTTGACACTTGGAGGTTGAATTTTCCCAAAAGGGGGTCATGAATTCATAAGAAGTTTCAATCCAAGGTCCAAGCCTCAATTTTTGGGTATGATAGAAAAATAAGTGATGCTCTATCTACAATCAAATGGATGTTCAACCATGTTAAAGTCACCCCTAGGATCCATCATTAAGGAGGTGAAGGAGAATCTATTCCTAAAGCAATGTTCTCTCTAAGGGAGAGTTAGAAACATATATTGAACATAACCTAACAAGAGTGTAATTAAGTAGGACTATAGACCAAGCACAACAATTATTAGGGTTAAAACTAAAAGCCACATCCTATTAAGGGCTTCTTTCCAAATGGAAGCAAGTGTTTTAACCAATCTAACTATACATCAACTTTCACTTCTTGAAGCATGAGAACATTAGTTTGATTATTTTGAATGAATGTTTGACACGATACTTGTGGACAAGGATTATCAAACCTTGCACATTTCAGGATTGAAAATGACACTTCATTTGGAGGAGTTACGAAGAGCTTCCTCATCTATCAACAACATATTGAATTCGTTCTTTAGATAGCAAGTTTGGATGTCCATAGTGAAATCCTAGTAGGTTGTTCTTAGGAAGAAGAACAAGATTGTGGTCTCATAGGGATATTGGGTTGAGAATGTGAGCAGCCTTAGGAAGATATTTGTTTCTAAGGAGAGGAGCATCCTTCATCCTTTTAGAGCCTCTATTTCTAGCCTCTAGCGCTACTTTTAAAGACTTAGACCCAAAGGGGAAGGGAGTTTGGTAGGGGAAGGAAGCGATTGAAGGTGAAGGTTGGGGATTGGAGCAAGATGGGGAACAATCAAGGATTGATGGAGTAGGGTGAGTGGGAAAAGAAGATTTTTGATTTTCTTCAACAAGAACATTGATGTTAGAGCAGGAAATAGATAGAAACAGTTGTGGTGATCAAGGTTTAGGAAGGGGCATTCATGAATGAGGTGTCCTTCCCTATAGTAGTAGAGCATGCATTAGTTTTGTTAAGGTATGCAATATGCTATTGAAACTCAAACCTAGGGCTGAATAACTTCCTGTAATTTGGCAGAGGTTGTGTAAGATCCATTTTGATGCAATCTCTAGGATGTTCTCATAAGTTGGCCAATTTTTTAGAATGTTGTTTACACTATAGGACTTTGCCTAGTTGAGAGGTAATGTCTTGTGCAAAAGATCAAAAGACTAGATTGAAAAAAGATAATTTAACCCAAATAGAATATTTTGATTTAATTATTTCTTTTGGATGAAAATAGATGTCCCAAATTTACACATAACAGGTTTGGTCATAGATAGAACAGCACAGACATGATCTGGGTCAGCAAAATTAGAGAAGACACATCCCTTGCCCAGCCCCTTAAACACCTATATTATTCAGCTCTTTAGTTCCCAGCTGTTATGCATCCATTTAAAAAAGTCTTGCTCGAATGAATGAGACGCCTATGAGGAAAAAACACATAATGTTTTTTGCTTTGCATTCGGAGATGACATCAATAATTTCATCGGCAAACTCAAAAGGAAATCACTTTACCTTCTGAGCAGCTGTCACAGGTGCCAAAGGCTTGTGGGCGTTGTTTTGTCGAGGCTGAGATGTTTAATCCGTTTGTTGCATAGCTTTTATTCGGCGAGAGTACAGTTTTCTGGAGCTGGGTGGGTTTGTAGGGACTTGGACTGGCTCACTGAGCATCCACGGTACCTGCAACCTCTTGAGCATTTATCTCCGGCCCCATCTAATTACCTTCTCTGGCTTTGTCAGTTTATGCCACCCCTCGATCTCTGGCTTTATTTCGATTCTGGGTCGGTTCCAGAAGCTGCAGACTGGGACACTTTGAGAATCTGAGGAAGATCCGTGGGGACCAAGTGCAGTCAGGGACTGGCAGAGATAAGGGCTTGCATTAATTGCTAGACACATTTAAAAAAACAAATTAAAATTTCTCAATCTCGTTCAAATGGAAATTGACACAATTGGGAGTTTAGCTCAGAGATCTAGAGTCTATTCGAACAATGTATAGATCTTCATCCACATCACAGATAAATCAAAAGTTAATACACAATTTGGACTACCTAGAACGGTAGTTGACATTGAGTAAGCTAACCCAGAGATCTCATTGTGATCTATAATTAATGTATGTTAGTCACTTTGGACATAAGAACATGGCCCAAGATGGAGGAGGGGAAAATTAAAATGCAAAATTTAATAGCACAAATTGCAAAAAGCTGCCTATAGTTGATAGAGACATGAATACTTATGTAATTCCACTTCCATCATACATGAACTAATTTAGATAAGAAAGTTAAGGTAACAAATATTATTAAAAATAAATATTAATATTGAGTGTAAAAATTAAATGTGAAGATGATTTTTAGTTTTATGAATGAAGGTGCAATTTTTATGTAGAACATGTATTTACAATTTGAAAATGGGGTCGCATGTCTATGTAACTTCTCAAATTTGTGTTTTATCTTACATTGGTTGCATGGGTCAAGATCATTTTTGTCTATAGATTTGTTTTTTGTTATACAATCTTGATCCTACTAAATTTGTATTTCTACTCTTTAGCTCACTTAATTTGTCTATGTTTACTATACCCTTTTTTTTATCCAAATAATTGTATCTAGAAATACTTTTGGATGGTTACATGTATGCTGCTAGGAGACTTGTTCTCTTAGGTCAACACCCAAATAAATTAAGTAAATGATTGAGGAAAGGAAGCTTCAACTATGTAAATGCTCTACAATAATGTGATGTAAAAGAATGATCTTTTACAATACTCGAATTGAAATTTTCATACTATGTTCAAATTAGTGCAATGCCTTAAAATACAAATAAGCAGCAATGAATTAAGAAAATGCGTTTAGTCAGCTCACTACAAGAAAAATATAGGTCATAGTCAACCAAAACACGAATTTAAAAATTCAAAGGTCAAATCCATAGTGGTAGGGTTCACCATGTGTGCATAAAAATGACTTTGGAAATTGAAATAATTAAATTTATGTCGACAATAAATTTATAAGATAGGTGTATGAATAGGTATATTTATTACATAATTAGGATGAATATATAAGAATATCTGCATGAAAGTTTTTATCTGAATACATAATGACAAATAAAAATTAAAAGGACCGAACATTGTAGAAGAAAATACTATTTTTTAATTTATAAATATATAAAAAAATTCCTCCATAAACTCAAACTATATTATGATTTTACCATTACCCAAACATAAAACTAAAAGTGAAATTTATAACAAATTAACTTTCTCAATACAGTGTAATACTGAATAGCAATTTTGATCAATTACTCCAAGCTTAATTTTAAAGCATTTAAGAAAACTTCCACCAAGCATTATCAATTTAACATCACTTTCTCCCCTATAAATGAGGTGAATAACCAGTGTCCTATTTCATAAGGCCTATTGAAGAATCCCTAATCACACATCATATTCTTGGGAAAAGCACCAAAGTGCTACATTTGCACTAAGAAGTTCTGATATAGTCCATAACAATTTCATCATGCCTGGTCCCATTATATCCTCAAATTGAGGAATAAGTAATAATGCCATTTGTTCTCATATAATCCATAACAATTTCATCATGTCTGGTCACATTATATCCTCAAATTGAGGAACAAGTAATAATGCTATTTGAAGTCAGGAGGACTGGTTATATACCTCATGCTTCAAGAATATATACTAGTGCATACTAAGAGAAGCCTCAACATGTATAGCATAGTAAATGTTTTGGTATGTATAATAATTAGCTACAATATAGATTCTAGGCCATGAAAAGAAATATTTGAATTTCTTTCAGCTATGATTCAGTATGTGATCTCAAAATAAGGTTTCCATGGCTTGGAAGCATGGCTCTTTGGGAAGATATTTCTGTTTGGTATAGACATTCATATAATCACCATAGACATACCTTGGATAAAGAGGTGTGTCACAACCATTTCCATTTCTCTAAATGGTCTTAGGCTTCTATTCAATGGGAGATATGACTACATCATATGATGGATTGTAGAAAGAATCCATAGATCTCCTATTCCCCTTATTTGAAACCAACACACGATGCCATGCACTCTTGTATTTCCCATTGCTAATGGCCTCCAACTAATCACCCACATCTATAACTATTGAATTACTCATTGGTGGTACATCGATCCATTGGTCATTGTTAAGGATTTGAAGACCTCCTACCTTGTCATCTTGAAAGAGAAGGATGATACCGCCTGCATCTGTGTGTTCATGTAAGCCCATGAAGAGGCCTTGCTTTGGACATGGTGCAAAATGGCTGATTTTAGTACCAAAAAAAGCCTGGATTTCAGGACCTCCAAAGACCTTTTTAATATAGTCTTTCTCTTGTCCCAGATTCTCACTGATTATTTTGATCAATGTCCCTGCCAACCAGTGTTCCACAGGCATGGGGGACGGGGAAATAGGGGGATGTTTGGGACATGTTTCAAAGATAGGGGACAAAGGGCCTAAGTTTTGGGATGGTAGGGAGATGACGGGGGGACAACGACGGGGGTGGCGAGGTGGTAGTGTTGATATAGTTATACATATACTTATAGTACTTGAAAAACTAGTTTTGAAAAGATGTATAATAGTATAATAGTATAAGAATTACATTTCAAATGAAACTATAGGAAATTACTCAAATTAGTAAAATTATAACATAGAAAATTTTGAAATACTAAATCTAAATATGAAGATATCTTGAATGCTAATTGGTAAATAAAATTTCAAAAATGAAATTGTCAAATTGGAGATTTCTATTATATAAAAAATATGAATATCTGATGTCATATGAGATATCACAAGTCTATAAAGATAATTACATGATTCATCATTACAATGAGTAGCAAATTCCAAATGGAAAATAGTAAAACAGTAAACTAAATATAGATACTAATAGAAAAATGCCAACTCAAAATGTAGTGAATGGAAGCCTCTAATCATCTGTAAACTCTTCATCACTGGAAATGTTGGACTCCAAAAGGTCAAGATCCCTCAAGCTCACACCAACCAGCCCTGCATCTAAAGTGGTAGGATCATCCTCATCAATCTGTGAAGGCTCCTCTAGCTCCACATCCCATCATACTGTTGGACTCTCCTTGTACCCAATTGTCTTGCGATCCATGAGATGCAATGCACTATGTATAGCCACAAGCTTCTCTGCTCTCTTAGAGGTAAGTTTGTTCCTCTTAAGAGAGTGGATGAAGCTATATGTAGACTGGTTCCTCTCAATAGCTGAAGAACTGGAAACCTGGGATAGCAGAAGGATAGCTAGAGTGGTGGTCAAAGATTTCAGACCATGACAATTCCACCACAAAAGTGGGTCCTCCTATGCCATAGATTCTATATCCATCTTTGTTGCATCTGAATAGCCTCTAAGAGTGGAAAATTTGGCCCACTTAGTGCAAACTATGTCAGAATCTTTAGAATCATATATCTTCTTTATGCACCTAAAGAAACCCACCTTCACCTCATCATCCTAAATTGGTGTCACTCTACCCAGTCTAGCCTTGTACCACTTAGGATTCAAGGCAAAGGCAGTCATATGCAAAGGAGTGTTCAACTTATCCCATCTGCGCTGAATGATTGTCTGGATGTGCTCATTGTAGAATGCTAGAGAGGGGTCCTTCACTCGCACAACAACCCTCATCTAGTAAAGCATAGAGTCGATGCACCCATGCGTATGTGCAAGATCATCATGGAAAAAACAGGCCCTTAAGTGGCAAAAAATTCAGAAAAATCAGAGTTAGACAACTTGACATAAAAATTTGAATAAGTTATCTATATTATTTCAAAATAATGTAAGAATAGAATCTATAGAAAATTGAATGTAGTTTCTAAACTACTAGGCTTATTTTTAAAAAATAAATCTATTTGGTGAAAATTTGAAATTTCAATGCGATAACTTAAATTTCAAGGAAAAATAAAAGTAGGTGTCTATCCACCACCCTAACTACAATAAAATGATAATATTTTTATAAAATTTTAGATATAAGTAGAGGACTCATGTCCCGATGTGATGCATATTTTTTTGTAATTTTTTCCAAGTAAATAATTAACTATGAATTTTTATTACAAATTTTAAAAAATTTAAAACTTGTATGTCCGACCACCTTAACTTGGTCAAAACTTCATGAAATTCATTTTTTTAATCATATATTATGTGAAGCATAGAATGTGACACATGTTTCGAATTCAAAAAATGTGATATTATTGGAAAGCTATAGATGGTTTTCAATCAGCCTATCAATCAAGACTTTAGTTGTAATTCAAATAGAAAATGAATAATAATTATTTATTAAATTCAAAATAAAGCATAATTTATATTGGTGGAAAGCTAAGAATATCCTTTAAAAACCCTTTTCGTTTCATCGAATTTGGGTTAAAAAAAAGTCATCAGCCACATACCCTACACATACCCATCATATTGCCACATTTTGGCCCATCATGATCCTGCATATACCCTCATACACCTCTCCAAGGTTAGGTGCATCCCCATCCCCATATCTAATAACCTAGAATACTGGAGAAATGATGGAGACAATGTATTTCACATCAGTCCAAAACACATCACTCTTCACTATCTCCTTCACCCTTCTCCTCTGTGTTGTCTTGGCCTTGGCCCACCTATTCCACTCATTATTCATAGCCATGAGTTGCAATTCCTCTTGCAACTCAATCATTCTCTCCAATTGAATGAAATATGATGCATATTAGGTCTCCACCGGTTTCAAGAACTCCTTCTTAGCAAAGGTGTTGAAGAGGGCATGGGAAGTGTGGTGGTTGTAGATAAACATTTGTACATCTCTCGCATTGGTGACCACTCCTCTAATCCAATCAATCTTCCCCGTGTCCTTGAATGAATTGTTCATGGCATGCACACAACATGGGGTCCACCAAATATGTCTATAGGCTACCTCAATGAGTTTCCCTACTGCTCTACACACATGGGTTGCACCACATTTTGTGGCCCAGCCTCCTCAATAGCCTCCCTGAGGACATGAAACTAAACATCAACATCTTTGTGATGGCCTGTTCAATCAACTACTCTAAGGAAGTATGGACCCTCTACACATGTGACCATGATGTTGATGAGTGGATGATGGCTAATGTTTGTCCACCCATCCATAACTATGCTGCACCCAGATGCCACCCAGCATTCCTTCATCTTCTCCATCAAAATATTGATCTTGGAATAACACTTATCCAAGATCAAGGTCCTCATTTTCATCTCGCCTGGTGGCACATGCGATGTTCCTCACTTCACCACCATAGCCATCATCTCCCTATAATAAGGAGAGCGTGTAACATGAAATGGAATGTCATTGGCAAAGAAAAACTTGCCAATGGATTCATCTATCTCATCTCTTAGCTGCACATTAAACATATCAGCTATGGGGTTACTTTGTGATGTCTGCAACTTGCATTTCCCTATGGATGTCCCCCTAGTGACACTAGAAGTGGAAATGGATGAAGATTCAAACATCATTCCTCCCATCTGAGAAGTATATGGTGCATGATGGGTTTGTTGAAGGGTTGCCCTAGTATTCAAAGTAGTAGGGACTAAAATATTTGTGTCCTTTGGAATGCCCCAAAGCTTGTTAAACTCCATTCTATAATGTATATTTTGAGCCTCCTTCAAAAACATACAAGGCTCCACACCTTTTCCTATCCAAAAAAGAAAGTGTGCATTCACTTGAGTGATGCTACCAAACCAATCAGTCCCACAAATTTTGCACTTCCACTTCCTTGTTCCCCCACCTGAATGTGATGTGCCTTGTATTCTTGTAGCAAACTGTTTTAGAAGAGGATTCGGATCAAAAAGACCCCTAGCATAATTTTCCAACAATTCTGAAGGGCAACCTGTACTAGCTGGTGCACTTGCCATGGAACTAGATTGGGCTGCAGGATCAACCCCATGGTCATCCCCCTCATTCTCAGGTTCAAAATTTGAATCATGTTCACTATGAGAATGGATTTCCATGTCATCCCCACTCATTTCTTGGGTGCTCATTGTGAAAGTTACATTGCATTTCACAAAATTAAAATAAAATCGGCCTAGTTTAACAAATTGAAAATCAAATTTGAAATTTTAATTTTGAAAACAAAATTTACAATTTATAATTTAAATTTTTTATATTATTTAAAAATTAAAATTAAAATAATAAATAATAAAATTTGATGTTGAATCTTGAGGGGAAAAAGATGAATATGAATGAATCATTCATCCTTTTTCCCTCAAGATTCAACATCCAATCTGATTTTGAGATGAATAAGAAAAAAAACAAGTTTAATATTAAATTTTTAAAATAAAAAACTTGATGTTGAATCTTGAGGGAAAAATGATGTATGATTCATCATCTTCATCATTTTTCCCTCAAGATAAAACATCAAATCTGATTTTGATTCTTTGAGATGAATAAGAAAAAAAAAAAAAAAACAAGTTTAAACTTAGAAAATAAAACAAAAACAACAAGAAATCTGAGAAAAAAATTCAAAAACCCTATCTTGTGCTTGAAAAATCTCTCCAAAATTAACTAGAATCCTCTTCCTCCTCTTCTTCTTTCTCCTTCTCACTCCTATCACACTTGCAATCCCTTTTTTCACTCCTTCAATTAGACTTCTTCACTGTTTTTCCTCCTCTTTAGCTGGCTGCAAAAAAAATTAATCTTTTTAAATGTGATTGAAATGATAAAATTAAGAGGTTTTGTGTTGTTTTGGAGGAAGAGGTGGGGCCTACACCAAAATAAGGTAACCATAAAACAAATAAAAATAAAAAATTATTTTTATTTTTTGAGTTATGTTGGCCTATTGACATGAGGCTCGACGGTAGATGACTAGGCGTCTCCTAGCCTCCCGAGAAACGCCTGGGTGTCTCCCCAAGAGACTTGGAGACCTGGAGACTTCTCTCAAGGAAACTTGAAGATGTCTCCATGTCTCCAAGTCTCCTTGGGAGATGCAGAGATGTTTCCCCATCTCCACAGAGCGCTGGTGGCAGTGGCGGGATGGCAGGAAATGCCAAGTACCCGTCTCCCCATCCCTGAGACGTCCCTATTTTTGAAATGCAACCAGATGGGGGGGAACACATTTTTGTGGAATACTATTGCCAACTTAGTTATCTTCTTTCTGAACTCTTCCATTTTTTCCCTGCACCCATTTTTAGGTCCTCCATATATAGAATTAAATAGTACTATATATATCTTTAAGACAATCTATATAAAATACATAAAAGATACATAACAAAGTTAAGATAAATAAATAAATTCTTATATGATTTATAGAAGGGGAAAAAAAAAATCATTCATGATGCTATCCCCTTTATACAATACAAAAAGTCAATAAAAAATCATTGCACATGAAAATAGAATATAGATTTTTGTTTTTCTTTAACGGATTTACTCACTAGCTATATGTCATTTTCCATTGTAGAGTTATGCCTAGGGACACAATTATGCAGTCAATTTGAAAAAAACATATATAATAATAAACTGAATAATAATATAAATTAATACATGATACATGACTTCCTTTAATATCAAACTAGGCAATTTATTTAAGTGTTTCATTAAATTAAAATATTAAATATAATTCTAAAATTAATTTTAGTTTTTTGGTTTTAATTTGGAAGGTTTTATTCAAATACAATTTGTTATTATATTGTAAGTTATAATTATCTTTGTGTTGTCACTTTTAAACAGATAGTTGTTGGGTTACAACTTTATTATTAGTGCTCCTTGTACTTACATTATTACATTGTTGATTGTGATTCATTGTTGTATCTATTCTTTTCTTTGTATAAAGGCTTGAATCCTTATAAAAACCCATCTTTACCTTTTAATTAAAAAGAAAGAAAGAAAGATATATAATGAAATGATTAATTGGAATTTGTAAAAGTAAAAAGGAATTAGTGTTCAATTTCTCCACTTTATGCATTGGGATTAAAGAATAGTAATTGGTCATAAAATACCTAACATATTTTTCAAATTGAGAAGATAAGTGTCTAGTTTTTAATTTTCCTACTTCACAATATTAGGCAAGATCAAATTTAATCCAACCCATGTGCCAAACTCCATGGTCAACAATGGTTGATGAAACAATACTTGAAAATTCTTTGGAATAACACATGCCTAGTTTGAAAGTATAGACAAGTATTTTAGAATGTATATATATACCTGTGTGTGTTTCAAAATTATTCATATACAAATGTTCCAGTTTTATATGTATTCACTTATTTAGTTTCTATTTTTTTAATTCTTTATTTTTCCCACCTGAATAGTCCAATATGGTCACTGGTGAGGATGTAACATCCTTCCCCCCTTGGGAATAAGTCATCTCGGCTTATTAGAAGTTTACATTCATTAATTTCTTTAAAATTTTGCGTTACTAGCCAAGTTAATTGCTTTTGAACCCCCTTATCCTTGCCTCTTAGGTGATTCCACTTTCCCTAAGCTAACCAATTTAGAATGAATTTCTACATGGTTTAAGAGGGTGCATAGTCGATATATATCCTCGAGTCAGCATTTTCACTTAATCTGATCCTCCATTTTGAAATTAGGAGTTGATTTTTATGAAAAGAGGTCAATTTTATACCATCGAGTACATACATTTGTTGGTTAATGCTTGCAAGTTACCAAAGTACCAAGTAGGAGAAACCACTCTTCACCCTCAATTTTTAAGGTAGTCACTACCTACTCATTCAAACATGCACCCTTTGTTATTTACATTTTATGTTCCTAGCAGTTCATGCTCATACCATGAGAAATATTCCTAATATTCTTAAATATAGAATTTAAATCTCCATAACAAGGGGAAAAATCAAATCCAATAAGGCAGTTATGAGAACTAGCAACCATCAAATGCTTAACCTTCCACTATGCACTCTGATTTACCTTTTTATAGTTCATATATCCAATTTTCCCTTTCCAACCATCAAGGGTTCCTTGGTTAAGACTAGTCATCCACTCTTAAGAGCTTAAAAGTCCTTTTAAGATACGTAAAACATTTATGTACATATCAAGTGACTAAATTGGTTATGGTTGGTTGGTAATGTAGAAAAACATAACCCTAAGTCAAGTGAACCTCATAGATCCAACCTTTGAACCTGGTTGCTCTGATACCAATGTAAAATCCCCATCTCAGGCACAACAATTTTTTTTTCCTAAACAAAGCACAACCACCAACTTAACCAACCAATCATATTCCATGTGAATTAGAATTGTTAATTTCAATAGCTTTGCATTCACCATTGTGGAAACAACAATCAAAACCACTACTTGTGCTTACACTCAACCCAAGGTAAGGTCCCCAAGGACAAGGTCTATCCTAGACCTATGACCTAAGCCTCGAAGGTTCGTGATGACCTTGCCTATGTATCCCCTCATGGGAAGTTAGAGGCTTTGTAATTCATCCCACAATGATAGAGGGAGTTCAATCTCTCCTCTTGCATGAGATCTATTATCTCACCTTTGACCCATAACTATTAATTTAGTACATGTAAGCTATTAACATAGTCAATTATAATATAATGATAATAATCTTGCCATCAAGTGTTGGGTCCATAGCATTCATTACCAAACGTTACTATAGAAACATTCATGATATTCACAACAAGTCATTCATACCATAATCTCAAAGATCATACATAATGGTTGTCATGAGCATACCTCCATAAACACAAGCTAACTAGCTCATACACATCTCAATTACAATGGTGTCTAGATCATACACAGACCACAAGTACAATAGTGGGTATGTGCAGGATAATGATGGGCCAAAAAATGGCAATATGATGGGTATGTGGCTGAATTTTTTTTTTTACCCAAAATTGATGAAATGAAAAGGGTTTTTAAAGAAGATTTACAGCTTTCCACCAATATAAATTATGTTTTACTTTGAATTTAATAAGTAATTATTATTCATTTTCTATTCAAATTATGACTAAAGTCTTGATTGATAGGCTAATTGAAAAACATCTATATTTGTCAAATGGTATCACATTTTTTTAATCCAAAACATGTGTCACATTCTATACTTCACATACTATAGGATTAAAAAGAGAAAAAATGAATTTCATAAAGTTTTGACCAAGTTAAGGTGGTCAGACATACGATTTTTTTATATTTTTTAAAATTTGTAATAAAAAATTTATAATTAATTATTTTCTTGGAAAAAAATTACAAAAATATGCATCACATCGGGACATGAGTTCTCTATATATCTAAAATCTTATTAAAAATATTATCATTTTATTGTGGTTAGGGTGGAATTGGGACACTTTATTTTTCCCTAAAATTTAAGTACTAGTGCATTAAAATTTAAAATTTTCACAAAATAGATTTATTTTTTCGTTAAAAATCTAGTAGTTTAGAAACTACATTCAATTTTCTATATATTCTATTCTTACTTATTTTTGAAATAATATAGATAACTTATTCAAATTTTTACGTCAAGTTGCCTAACTCTAATTTTTCTGAATTTTTTGCCACTTAAGGGCCTATTTTTTCCATGATGATCCTGCACATACCCTAGTGTCTAGATCATACACAGATCACAAGTACAAAAAATTCTCGATCATACATAGATCACAAGCACAATGGTGATTAGCTCATATGTATATCACATTTACATTAGTGATTGGCTCCAGCATATATCGTACCACAAATACATAGTGTCAAGATCCATAATACATCACATAAACATAGTGACGAGCTTCACCATACACCACATAAACACATTAACAATGGCTGACTAACACATCACAATGGCTAACACATGTCAAGAATACATCCCAGATAGAAAGAATATTGATGCATTGTGCACTACACCATGGGTCCATCCCTTCCACTAGACTTCTACACCATGGTACAAATGGGAAGAGGATTTGGTGCATCCCATACTACATTGTAGGTCCATCCTCAACCCCACAAGGATAAGTATATAGTTTGACAATTGGGAGGGGCTTCGATGCATCCCATACTGCACCACGGGTTTTTCCACCATCTCCAAGATTTCCCCAAGCAGTGAACCTACCAAACCTAGTGGATTCTAACTTCAATCGCCTATAGGCCACTGGCGACAAGTCTATCCACCTAGAAAGAAGTAGCTCTTGACATATACCACTTTGTGACATTAGTGGTATTTTCATCTATCTTCTTTTCAATCTTGGGTAACATATTGCATCAATCACTTCCATAGATACCAGTGATAGCTAATGAACCCTATCAATACAGGGTTAGCCCTAGATTACCGTTACACGCACGGATGGGTCCCTATCTATGCAACCACTACGGCCTTATCATGACTAGGGTAGCATGCTACCTTCACCTCTCTGAACTAGGTGAATGCTAACTAATCCTTAGTAGTAGCCTAGACATCAATCATTGGCATGGTACAATGATTTCCTATGATTGCTCAAATATCCCAGAAGTTCACTCTTGGCCAGGTCATACATACACGAATCACAATCTCAATCCACAGATACATGGGTCTATACATAAACACATAGATATGGAGTTGAATTACATAGACACATAAGAGATACATGGAACCAACACAAGATGGACTTTTCCCATCATATACGTATAATCAAATACCCATTATAAAACTTAGTCAACCTTCGCTTACTATATAAAAGCATATTATGTATTAAATACATAATATTAGATTCCCTTAACCCATTCCTACCCATCTAGTGCCCATTCTACCTCAAACTAATGCCTACTAAAGGGAGAAGGTCAAACCAATCAAGAACAACCCCAACCCTTGGAGTTATCCCCCTTAAACCCTCCCCCATATAGACTTGAGGTTGCAGAGGCATCCTTTGCCCAAGGATTACCTATGTTTGCTCTTCCAAATGGGTCAAAGGCCCTACAAACAAGTTCCCATAACCAATTCCCTTCAAATATTAATGCCAAATAGTAGGTAGGAATATGCTTTAATAAGCTCATATTATAATAAGTCTATATTGAGGATCTTTTGACTAGGTCACCCATATCACACTTCACCTCCCACCAATATCAATCTTAATTCAATTTGAACATCCTAGAACATTTTCCATTAACTATTGAGGATCTTGTGCAACATTTAGTATATTGATGTTAATACCATATAGTTTATCATATAAGGTTCTAGTTAGGATTAGAATTTCATAATATACATGGTTTGATAATATTAGATGTCACATGTGTATTGGTTCTTGACATATTGGACCATTATCATATCGTAATGTGGAACCCATTAAACAAATTCCTATATGAGGGAAATATCGATAGAAGAAATATCACATGTCATGGTCTTATAACCATTTCTATTAATCATGGTAATTGGCTATTAATGTATTCCTTGGAATTGTCTTCTTAACCATAGTGCCTTATTTAACTGTAAGGAAACATTCCTCTGTAGGATTCCCAGTCTTGGCATAGAGTTTTTATAAGAGAGCTTGGGACTAACTTAACCAAGGAAAATCATGTAGATGAATAAATCACAATATTATATGATTTTACCCAACAAATCAATTCAACATGCTAAGGTAATACATTACTACGAACAAGGTTCTTTAGTTATCTCCGCCTAGAGTGTTCTCAATTATCAACTTTTATATACTTAGGTGAACATTAACATATCACTATCTTAAATGATACACTATAGACTACAATAGTGTCTTATAAGGGGTATCATTATAATCCAAACCATACTCATACATTTGTGCATAACTTAGTAAAATCTTATCCACTTGTAATAAAGCTTAGGGCAACAATGATTGGAATACTATTACAGGACTCCCTCTACAATGTGTAATAACATATTTCTTGTACGAGCAATTTATATTTTTATATTTAGGACTTCTCATTTTTATTTCCAACATAATCAAATTCTAAGACCCCATATTTCATATCATTATTCGATGCTTTTAGTACTAGACACGAAAGTGCCAAACATTAATACCACTCCTTATATAGTGATAATATATTTATCCATAGGTATTGAACTATGATTACACACAAAATATTAATTATGCATCATTAGATTTTTCAATAACATGAATATAATATCCCTTAACTTTCTTAGAAGTGTGAAATAGGAGATAAATACATGTCTTTAGCATTAATGCAATAATATTATTATTTATTTACTTATTTTCCTCAAATCTTAAGGAAACTCTACTTTTTCAAGAAGGTAGATTTTATTCCTCTTTCTATTAAGTAGTTCTTATGATAGGCTGACAATAATGCAAATACATATCATTACATTTTCAATGTCTCAATTCAAACATCATTGGGGTTTCCTAAGATGTTAGGCCTTAAAATGTATTTTGTTCAATAAAGTAACCAAGTATCTTAACTAATATTCAATGCGTCTTGATTTCTATTTCTTTGTTTATTTTCTCTATCAACTTTGAATGGCCTCTACTTATATTCAATCATCATATGAAGAGACACCCAATACATTTTGATAATATGATAGTCATAGAGACCATACAAGTTCTCCAAAAAACTAGAGGTTAACAAACTCTTCCAAAAACAAACCCATCCTATACCTATTTAGATATTTTACTATAATTTATACAATAAGATGCTTCAATACGTCAAATTCTAAAATATGATATTTTGTATTCCTTGATACAAAATAGTGACCTTATTACCACTTAAAATAAACATGCGATAAACAATTACAAACACCTACCTATCCTAAATAGGATGAGTTAAATCACCCAATTGAAGGAAAGTAATTTCATACAAATGTGCACGAAGAAGAGGAGAAATTATCTAATATTTCATAAAAAAAAAACCTAATTTAATTAGAGAGTGATCCCAAAATACTGGTTTACAATTTTTGGCCAAAATGGACACTAAAATATTTTTTTCTAACTAAATCTTCACTTTCGGGTACTTATAGTGGCTAAACTGTGAGAATTTGAAGATGATGCAAATTAAAGTTCCACGAGATTTTTTTTGTAGATTCTAAATATATCTTTTTCAAAATATTTAGAACCAGATTGCACTTCTTTTTCCATCTCCCTCAGAAACTAGTTTTTTTTCAGAAAACAACATTTTTAAGGAGTAACGCTCACTGTATAATGCATAACTTTTTATCCATGAAGGATAAAATTCTAATTTTTTCAAATTTCTAAGATTTGTAACTACGATATCCAGTGCTTCTAGTATAATGCATAACTTTTTTGTATGTATCGAAAATCATTTTTTTTTGTTGGATCAAGGACTTCAATATATGGTGCACTCATATTTTTCAAAAAAAATAAATTGATAATATTCTATTTTTCCACATGTGCAGAACATAAGCTTGATTTTTGGTGAAAAACCTATGTTTAATAAAACTAAAAAAACAAATAGATAATAAAACCGAAACATATTAAAATTATATTCGTTGGATAGCTCGTTCCGAGGACTGGCATCATCTAGTTGGGTTCATAAAGTCTCCTCCATTTTCATCCTCAACTCAAGCTTTGAAGGGAAAATTTTTGGAATTTTTTTGTGCTTGATGGGGAGAAGGGGGAAATGGGTCATTTGATCGAACTAGTGTTCACGCGAACCTCAAAAAATTGTTCAATCAAATATGGGTTCGATTGAACCATAATTCGTTTGAACCATTTCAAAATAATATAAAAAATAAATTAGCAGGCTGGTTTGAGTGACCTATTAACTGACGTCCACTCGAACACCCCTGCCATGAATCTTCTTTTTTCCATGTTTCAAATATTTTTATTTTATAATATATAATATTAATTATATACTTTTTAATCTCTATAATATAAAATTTATCTATATAATAGTTATTAATAATATATTAATCATATATATTATTAATAATTATAAATAATATACTTCATACTTATATATTATAAATAATTACAATAAATTTAATAATATTAATATACTTTTGACTTAAATACATTAAAAAATATATTATGTAAATAAACATAAATTTATAAATAAACAAAATTTAAAATAAAAATAATAATATATTATAATTAATAAAAATAAAATATTGAGTTTAAATATAGAATTTTTAGTTTAAACATAATATTTTTCAAATATTATTTTCCCTCATCAATAATGAGGTAGTGCTTGTTCATTGTATAATTAAAATATGCAATTGATTGAGAAAGGTCATCAACAAATAGGACTTTAACATAGGAATCATAAATATCATTTAAGAGTTTTTTGATAACCAATTAATGAATGACATGATGTGAACGACGGGGATGAGAAAAAACCAACATGTAAAATATGAGGATATGGAGAGAGAGACAAAGAGATAGAAAAACAAAGAGAATTAGAGATAGGTAAATAGAGATGGTGAGAGTGAGAGAGAAATAGGGGGAGAAAGAGAAATGGAGAAAGAAGTAGGGGGAGATAGAGATATATGGGAAGAGAAAGAGAGATTGAGAGATATATGGGAAGAGAAAGGGAGAGAGAGGTAGAGATAGAGAGCTAGATAGGGGGATGGAGAGGGACTGATGGAGGTAGAGATAGAGAGAGGGGGGAGATAGAGCGAGCGAGAGAGAAAGGGGGAGAAAGGGTTAAGGGTAGAGGGTAGAGCAAAGAGAGATAGAAGGAGTGAGTGAGAGAGAGAGACTTGAGAGAGGGAGAGTGGATAGGAGGGAGAGACTTGAGAGAGAGAGGGATGGAGTGGGAGAGATAGAGGGTAGAGGGTACAAGGTTTTAAGTTTAAGGGTTAAGGGTACAGAGGGGGAGAGGAGTGGGAGAGAGTAGAGGATATAGGGTACAAGGGTTAAGAGTAGAGGGGAGAGAGGGAGATGAGGTAGGAGGGAGAGACTTGAGAGAGAGAGGGAGAGATAGAAGGTAGAGGGTAGAAGACTCAAGATAGGAGTGAGTAGGTAGGAGAGAGACCTGAGAGAGGGAGGTAGAAGGGATAGAATTGAGATTGTGTGAAGAGAGATATAGGGTAGGTTTAGAGGTTTAAGGTTAGAGAGAGAGAGAGACCTGAGAGAGGGAGAGGGGGTAGGAGGGAGAGACTTGAGAGAGAGAGGGGGGGGAGTGGGAGAGAGATAGAAGGTAGAAGGGAGATAGGGAGTCATATAGAAGTCATATAAATATTGATTTGGCAACTAGATGGCAACATTATATTTCCATTTGCAGTATTTTTTGTCAATTAAATTGATGGAAACTTTATTTTTTATTTGCATTGATTTATGTTTTAAATTTGTGTGCAAATTTTTTATAATTAGTTAATACTTAATTTCTATAAAGAAAAAATCTAGATATGTCTAAATTTATTTCATTCCATCATTTAACACTTATTATTAATTGTTTAATTACACCATATGTAACTAAAATTTGCAACACATCCAAAACACATAATTTCCCATGGAAGAATTCCATGGAACAAATATAAGTTGTATATAATTGTAATTTAGGAAAAATGATTTTAAAAAACTTCACTAGGTTTCAAATAAGTATTGAAAGAATATATATGGGTTTACATGCAAGGAAAAAGAGAGAGAGATGATGCTATAAGTGTAACTTTGAACTTTCAAATGAAATCAAAGATTCTTGAACTTAAGAATTTCATGGAAAAAATATGTACATATAATTGGAATTTACGTAAAATGATTTACAACTATGTACAAGTTACTATAAGTTCTCACTTGAACATGTATAGGGTTACAAGCGAACTTGAAAATCATGGATATAATCTAACTCAAACATTCTGGTTCAACTTGCTCTTCAATAACATGTATTTTTTTATTATGATCATCACTATCTAGTCTTCATTTTTTTCAAGATATAGGGCGGTAGCAATTATTAAGTGACTATATTGATATACCTTGTTATCAAGTTGATAGTCAACAAAATGAATCATATGTTGAACAACTTTGACTTGTTTTAGATATATACCATACACTACAACATAACATGCATGGTAAATATGAACCTGAGGTAAGACATGTGAATGTGTAGAATATTTTTGTTCTCAAGGTTTGTACAATATATATTTAATGTTTATGATTCAATGTGCATATGTGAACACAATGTATATATAATTTTAAATTCAAACTCACCTATGGGAAATAACATTCCATCACTTGTTTCAAGTTGTGTTAGCTTATTCCTCTCTTTTGTGCAACACAATAAATAATAGCTAACACCTTCTACATTTCTAAGCTCTGCTATGACTACAAAAACATCTCCTGTACACCAAATTTACACAAAAAAATTCTAAAAAAATTAGAAATGTCTCTAGATTTTAAAGATCATGAACTATATATATAATATTTAAATTATTGAAAACTTACACATGCACCTTTTCTAACCAATCCTGAAATATGGTCATAATCAATTGAAATCAAAGGAATTTCTTCAAATCTCTCTTCCTCATTTTCATCATATGTTTTTGAAACAACTAGTGGCATTGTATTCCATTTACCAACATATACAAGTTCTTGGTTGTTGTATGCATGATCAGAGTTTCCTGCAATGCACTCAGTGGAAAAGCAAGAGTAATCCCTTGTGTATAATGTCCATCCATGGTGACTATTTAAACTCATAACACAATGCAAAGATCTTGTTTTATCTACCCTCTTACATCCATGCATTGATCTTCTGTCGTCACCTAGATATATGTACAACAACAAACTTATGTGAACAAACATGTATATATATATTTATATATATATATAGATATATATATATATATATATATTTAAATGATTTTTTTTGAAAATGTAATTTATAAATACCCGATATCTCCCAAAACACTCTGTGAAATGTGTCAATTTTTTCTCGAAGATGTGTCAACCACATTTGATGCAAAGTGTTTCTTACACCATTCAACAACATCATGTGCATTATCTATATGATATTTTGAATAACTAATTTTATTCTTTGTTAAATCTCATTTGATGCAAGCTCCTGCTCCATCATGCTCACCCTTTCCATGCCCACTCTCAAAAAATATCCAAACCTGTGGTATTTTGTAGATTTTATGATATCTAGAAAGTGAATAGAATGGACATGAAGATTTGAATTGTGCCACACATCCATCTGACCATACAAAATGCTTTTCAAATTTTACACCCCTGCTTCTCAAATTCTCAAAAAATATTGTAAAGAAATGTTGTACAGAAAGCATGTCATGCTCTTTATCATCACTAATATAAAAGTGATATTCTTTCTTAATGGCTCGTTGTTCATCTATACTCTCAAGACCATCCAATTTTGATTGTGCATGTCGATAAAACACATGAACCATAATACTGATCTGCTTTGAAAAATAATATTTGGATTGAATCTCCTTTTGATGTACAAAAGAGTAATTTTATGCAAATTCAACTACTGATAGAACTATTCCAAGTGAGAAAGAATCTCTCAATGTTTAACTTTTTTGTGCTTTCCACTTAGCAAAAAAGGATTGTTGTATGTATGGTTGTATCAATTTTTGAAAATCTTCCATAAATTTTCCAATAGGAATCTCCTCTTCTACGTAGTTTAACCTTGTGGATTCTTTCCCAAAATTTGTTTGAAACTTTACATACTTGTACCTTTTGCAATTTACTATCTTTGTTACATCAGTATCTTCATTTCTTAAAGGAAATTTAGCCAAATTTCCACATGTTTCACAAATTCCTTTTATGCAATTTATTTGAGGTCCATTTTCATGATCACATAACATAGCCTTTATGAACAAAAATACTTGTTTAGGAGGTGCATTTTGAAAACTATAACTTTCATCTCCCATCTTTCGAAATACCTGATAGTAGAGATCAAATTCAATATGATAACGACAACGACAAGTTTAAGAAAACTTGTTTATCTTCACATAATATGGCTTTAACCTTTTAAAAATTGTTTGCCCAATCTTTATATGAGGATATATATTACAAAATTTCATATACATCTAAAGTTGTGTTATGTCTAGCTAATGTTTAATATTATTTTCATAAATACTAGGCCAAATCTTGTGTCTCATAACATCTCTAGTATTTGATGATAGACGAGTTTGATCATGCCAAAAAATTGAGATCAAGTTCCTAACAACATCTTCAATACTATTAGAATGGGGAGCTGTACACATAATTTTACAATTTCCTTCTAAACTCTCATCTAAAACCTTTCTCTTATTCTCATATTTAATTAGTTCGGTTCTACTATAACCAATTTCAACTGAAAGTGCAAACATTTTTCTTTTTCTTGCTATATCTTGATTTATAATAGATGTCAACATCACCCTTCTTGTAGTGGCCTTATCCACTGATCAAGATCCTATCCCAATGGAATCTAAACCCTTTTTAATATTTTGAACAATATCTTTTTGTAATGCCATGCGCTTCTTATTTGATGCTAAATGTACACCCAACAATTGTAATGACTCTTTCAACTCATTATGAAGAAGTAAACATGATAAAAATTGGGTTTTTTCAAGTGTTTCAAGATGATTGAAATGATCACCGATTATTCCATTTATAGATTTAGTCATTGAACTCTTTCTCTTATTTGTAGGCTGATCGACATAACATTTCAGTTTCTCCATATCCATTTCAAGTAAATGATCTAAATTTCTATAAGAAATTTTTTTCCTCACCTTTTCAGCTACTTTTATATGCTCATCCATAGTAGTAGAAGGAAGTGATCCTAACCCCTCTCCAACATGCATTGTTTGAACTTGGACCTCCTCCCTATCTTCAAGGTCCATGTGTTCTTCAGTCGATTCATTTGATCCAATATCTATATTTGGCTCGACTTCAACATGAGAATTTACTACTTGTTCAGCCCTTTCTACATGTCACAAAATATTTTGTAAAGAAAGTGAGAGATGATGCTATATAAGTAAAGTTTATGTATGCAAGCAAACAAAGTGATAAGACATGATGCTATAAGTGAGAGAAGTTTCAACTAGTTTTATATGCTCATCCATACCAGTAGAGGGAAGTGATCCTGACCCCTCTCCAACATGCATTGTTTGAAGTTGGGTCTCCTCCCTATCTTCAAGGTCCATGTGTTCTTCAGTGGATTCATTTGATCCAATATCTAGATTTGGCTTGACTTTAGCTTGAGAATTTCCTTCTTGTTGTTTGAATTTACATGCAAGCAAAGAAAGTGAGAGACTATGAGCTATTTAAGTGGAGTTGTGTACACACGAAAAATGTACCAATTGATCCTATACACCTGATCGTGATTTTAATAACACTGTTTCATCTTGACTCATATCCTTTGCTAATCATTTAATTAAATAATCTCTATTTAATTAAACTAATCACATTTCATCTCTTAATTAAATAAATCAATTTTATCTAATTAAGTCATCATCTCCTGTTAATTAAATAAATCATTTTATTTAATTAATTTTATAGTCTCTCTTTTAATTAAACAATTCACTTTATTTAATTAGGCTCTAAATTATTTCTATTAAATTAAATAAATTAATCTTTATTTGATTCAATTTAACATCATCCCTCTTTAATTAAATAAATCAAAATCCTATTTAATTAAGTCTAAATCATTTTCCTCTCATTTTGATTTATTTTAATCCAAAAAAATGAATCAAATTGTCACATTAGCCAATCTTCCTCTTAATTAAACAAATCATGATTAATGATAATCCTAATCCATTCAATCCTCTATCTTTTACAACTTGCTCATGAAAATCATTTTATTTGATTTATTAAATCTATAAATTACTTTCAAAAAGGCATAAAATGGGAATATTCTCCAAGTTTGAAAAATCCCTCCAAAAGGGTTTGTACATCCAACAAGGCATTTAATTTTCTTACATGTCATTTTCCTTGAGCCAAGTGGCATTAACTTCATTTTATTCTCCCTCCAACTTGTCATTTAATCAATTTTGAAATTCCACCTAATTGCATTTAATTGCACAATGACCAAAATGTGCTCCACCTTTGTCCACTCATATGTTGACAAGTGGCTTTATGCTATTGGTTAGTGTTTGATCCCACATTCATCCCTTTTACACCATCCTCCATTTCTCTCATCTATAAATAAGAGGCTTTCATTTGGAAAAGGGATCCACAACTTTATGCAAAGTCATTATCTTGAGATTTTGAATTTGGCCATCCATTGTTCATCCATTTTCACATTTTCATAGCTAGGTTATGTAGGAATTTCACGAAGTAGCATTAAATCTTCACCAATCATCATTCAAGCTTACAAGGAATTGGGAAACTGCCATTTTCCACATCAAAATGGCACCAATTCCCCCATGGGATTGAGAGTTTGTTTGCATTAAATAGGATTTGATATCTTTTATTTGTGTTCTTCATGATATTTCTTGTTTCTTTGCATTTCAAATGGATTTCATGGGGAATGTTGTTTCTAACTTGCATTTGGAACTAATTGTGTGTTTTTCTTCATGTTTGTGCAGGTCTAGGATCACCATTCACATTTTGGCATGAGGAGGGCATATTAGAGGAAATTAACATGTTTTTTTTAAATTCTATGGTTTTTTGAAACTTTTTGTGTATACAGGAAAGGTACACCACTGACAGAGAAAATGTGCCGCTATTAGTCCAGTGGTGCCATATAGCACAGCTATCAAAATCCAAATCACGACATTGGCTTCTTCCCACCTAAAAATTTGAATCCAAGTTGCAACGCTTGAGTCATGCTTCTGTTGACCAGGCATCCAAACTTTGAACTCTACCACTGGTTAAAAGAGGGCAACAATCATGCTCACTAGATTTTTCATAGACAATTGCTATTAGTCCCAACATTTCCATATAGCACTGTTGACCTCTTCAAATTGTGTTGCCATCGTAGACTACACCACTAGAGTTGGGTAAAAGGAAATTTTCAAATTAATTTCAACATGTTCTTTTTTATTTTGGTTGCTTTTGACTACTAACTGGTTCTTGGCTTCTGTTTCTATAGATTTAACCAATTTTTGTAGGTTGGCTTGATCAAAAGTGAAGGGAGGAATCAAAGATGAAGAATTCTCTATGGCATGATCATTCCATTGTATCAAGTGTTTTCAAGAACTTTGAGGAGAAATTATAATCCCTTTTCCAAGGACTTTTTCATCTTCATGCTTTTTAGGATTCACTAATTTTTGTTTGGGCTTAAAAAAACAAAATAAAGGGATTAAAAAGAACCTTAGGAAAATTACTATATTTTGTTTTGAACTTAACAATCGAACAAGAAAATCTCACATTTCCCTTTGGTGCTTATAAAGAATCCAATTCTTGCTTTGATGGATTAAAATGACCATGTGCCCTTTATGTTTTGTAATCTCTTATCCAAAGTAATATCATTTAAAAGACGTATGTGCTTTTCTCGTTCCTCACGACGATCTTGAGAATCAAAAGGATTTTTGTGATATTAAGTTGTATAAGTGATTACCTCCACACTTCAATTTGGATTCTTAAAATTGAACAAAATCTTGCGAGTGTGAATGGAGTATATTGCGTGTGTTCTCTATTTTTTCATGCCAACAAATATTGATCGAACTATAGATGTGCTTGCTCACTTTTGTTTATCCTTAGAGGGCCTACTTGGTGGGAAAAATTAATCACACCAGGGAACAACCCAACTGGGAACATGCTAAATCCAAGAAAATTTCACACGGGATATAAGTGTGGATACTTCAGGAAAGTTCAAGTATCATGAGGATTGTTCCAACAAGAAGGGAAGAAATGGTCTCTTTCCATATGGATGATCCCCATGAACGAAATTCCTATACTAGAACCTTTTGTTTAGAATACCCAAATCCTTAATCTATTTGTTGGTGCAAGAGGTCGGACCTCTAAATCCACCCCACATTTTTGTGGTTCTTGGTAGAGATGAGAAGTATTTCATGGGAGTTTCATGGGTACTAAAGCTTGGCTGACCCATAGAAGTGAGTGCCATGTAGGGGAGCCAGTGTTATAAAGCTTTTAATCATCCACCAAGAATAAGCACAGCTAGATTTATCCAAGTGGGGATTCAACAAATATTTCCTTTTTTATCCATAGGCTTGCACATTTTCTTAGAATCAAAACACTTTACTTTGATCTTAAATATTGGAAAACAAACATTCAAATATGATTATCAAATTTCAAACCCTTTAGAGGAAGCAAATTCCTTTAACAAGATTTAAGTGTTATTACTTTCCCTAGGGATTCTATCCTTAGAGGCTTCTAAGAATTTGAATTTACATCACAATTTTCTCTCACTAAAGTCAAACATTAGGGAATTTTTTCCTTAATTTCCTTGATTTCCACATAATAGACTTTGTGGGATGAGAAGAAATTGGGACATTAGACATTTAGTTTGAAAACCTAGTCAAGAACTTGTTTTTGTTAAAAAATAACTCATTAAGCAAATATAAGGAACAATTGGACTCCACACATGTGCTCTTCCAAATGATTTCCCAAAAGATCAAAATCTGAAAACCAAAGTCCAAAGGTCTTAGTCAAAAATCTCACAAGAAAAGGTTGTTTATGCTTTACGAATTTAGAGAAAGATTGACCATCAACTTTTACAAACGTGGATCAAGGAACAATCAAAATTTGTAAATTTAATTATTGTCAAAATCTAAGTCTCTTTCAAAGGCTAGAGTATCTCACATAGGAAGTATTAGCATGTTCTTCAACACGTTGGTCTAGAAAACAAAGTCTCTCTAAATCTTTTAGGATCAAAACCAAAAATGTCATCTATCCATAAAACATCAAAATCAAAATCACCTCACAAACAACTCTTGGGAATCTTGAAAAAAATCCTTTATGATAAACTTCGGGAAAATTCTTGAATCAAATCAAAATCATCTTTTTTGATTAGGTGTGTGTAGATAAATCCTTCTTTACACACTTAGTTAAATTATCATCTTGTGGACAAGTCTACTCTAGGACAACATCCAATCTCTTAGAGTTTATGAGTTCATTATCCAAACCAAATCCAACCAAAATCAAAATCAAATCAAATCAATCCAAAATCAAGATCCAAAATCAAATCAAACATCAATCCAAAAGTACTAAAGTTTAGTACCCTCTTCAAGGTTTCCTAAGAGTTCCAATCATTCACCAATCATTCATATCTTGTCATCTCATCACCATCCTTTGATCCTCAATATCTTAGACTTTCCTTTTGTACCTAAAGATTAGATCAATCCAAAGAATTAGAGGTTCATCTCTTACATTCTTGAAAATTGATTCCTATTTTATGGTTCAAACTAATTCTCAACACAAGAAGAACATGGAAATGGACAAAGAAACATCAACTTCAAGTGACTTGAGTTAAACTACTCCCGAAATCAATCCCATTGGATCTAGCAATCCCATGCTCAATCTTCCTCAACTTCCACAAGATTCCCAAGAGGAAGGTCAAGTAGAAGGCATCACCAACAATGTCTTAGGGATGACACAAGATGAAATTATTGAAATGGTCCAAAATCCTAAAACTCACATAATTGTCAATACCATGATGAGGCTCAATCCCTCCCAATACATGCTTGAATTGGAAAAAGAAGGGGCTAAACTCCCTTTCAATTATGATGTAAGAAATATTGTGGAGAATCCTCTTGGGATCATGCCCCCAATCTCATCCACACCCCCATTTCAAAGCATCACTCAAAGCATCACACAAATCACATCATCCATCACTCCAACTCAACCAATTGTAAACAAGGGGAGCTCATTTCTCCATGCACTACAAATAAATCCCCTTGTGAGCAACCAAGATTTTGATGTGAACACCATATTGGTTCAATCCATCCCATTGAATCCACTACACCCATACACTTCGCTCACCTTTCATGAACCCAATGATGCATCATCTTTTCACGCAACACTAGCATATCCTCTCAACACACAAACCTCTCTCCCTATAACTTCGCAAGGAGAAGGTGGGCTATCTAGACCAAGGGGCATCTTTGACCCCTCATCATCATCACTTCCTCAAGGGAACACACCACCCACTTTTCCACCACTTCCACCTTTTCCATTAACATCCACACTGTACCCCTTGGTTTAGGGCTACCTCCTTTATCACCACTCAATCAAAAGAATCAAAACAACCCCCCAATCATCAATCAAAACATTATACTAAATCCTTTGATCTTTCCATCAATATCGCAATAACAAGTGGAAACCATCTAAATGACACAAGCAATCATGACACCATTTATAAACGCAGTCTCCCAAGGACCAAGCATATCAATCGCACCATCTACCACACAAATCCCCACAATCAATACAATGGTAACTCTCATCACAACAAAGAACACCATTCTAAATCTACCACCACCACCACCAAGACCAAATGTAGCCAATCAATATAGCATCACGTTGCAAGAAACACAATAGGCCTATCAAAAGGAACTTCAACAATTTCAAGCGCAACAAATATAAAACACACAAGCTCCACAACAAGCTGCTCATCAAGTGCAAGTAGCTCAAGCCACACAACAAGTGCAAGTAGCTCAAACCGCACAACAAGCACAACAAGAATAGAAAATTGCTCAATCCCAAGCCTTATTGCAACAACAACAAGCTACCCAAGCTGGCCAAGTTGCACAAGCAGCTCAAGCCGCTCAAGCCACTCAAGCTGCATAGGCTACACAAGTTGCCTAACAGGCACAACTCAAGCACAAGCTCAAGTTTAGGTGCAAGCCCAATACCAAGCTTAGCAAGCGCAAGCACAAGCTCAATACCAGGTACAACTGCCAGTAGCCCAACAAGCAACATATTAGCAAACCCTACAATAGTACCAAGCACAACGAGAAGTAGTCCAATTACTAGCCCAACAACAAGAATTGTTTGCATAGCAATAACAAGATGAACAACAAGAATTGTTGGCACAACAACATCAAGACCAACAATAAGCATTGTTGGTGCAACAACAACAAGACCAAAAAAAAGAATTATTGGCATAGCAACAAATGCAGGCATATCAGCAAGCCATGATCACATAACAAAGCTTACAACAAACTCCCACCAACATACCCAACACTCCACCCATCACTCAAACAAATCTGCCACTTCAAAACATGTTCACCCCACCCCCTAATCCCTAAAATGATGTGACTACACAAATCAAGTTGCTCTAACATCAAGTGCTAGATATTCAATCATGGAAAACCACAAAAACACCAAGCAACTTGTGTCCCTATCCTTTTGACAAGAGCCTTGCAATGGTACCATTCCCAAAGGGGTTTGAAATTCCTAAATTCAAGAAATATTGTGGGATGGGAAACCCTAAAGATTACATTAGGAAATTCAATGTACATTGCATGGAGCTTGCATATGATGATACATATTTGATGCATCTATTTCATTGAAGTTTGGCTGGTCCTACCATGGAGTGGTTCTCTCGCCTTCCTCTTGGCATCAAAAAGTTCCAAGAGATTATAGATGCATTCATAAAAAACTATGCATTCAATATAGGTATGGATGTCAGTCTAGAGGAAATATTGGCTCTTAAACAAGCTAAGGGGGAATCATTCACTTCCTCCTTGCAAGGATGGTGATCAAAGTCCAACAAGAGCAAACTGGCCATGCCAGAAGAACAAGTTTGCACCATCATTGCTAATCTTGAGAAAACCTTGGAATTCCATATTAAGATGCAATGTATCACCACATACAACCATTTGATCCCCCAGGTGCTCAACATTGAACAAGCCCTTATTGCACAAGGGGAGACACTGATGTATCAAGAACATCAGGATAGTCAACCATCCACCAGCTATAACGAAAAACCTTGCACATGGGGAAAAAATAGAAATGTCACTAATGGTGGTGTGGTGGATGCCAAGGTCATAATCAATGCTCCAAAACAAAACACGCAACCATAGCAACAAACACAAGGCAACAATCGAGACAATGCACAAGCCAACATGGCATCACAACAACCACCCAACAATCAAGTCAAGAATTTGAATAATCAAGGGGGAACACCCCCATGAAACAAAAGTCCCCCCAAGTGAAAGTACACATCCCTTGGGGAACCCATTAAATTAGTCATGAAGAAACTGATAAACGAAAATCTCATCAAAATTCCCATTTATGAGAACTATCAAGAACCCCAAGTGAAACCGCCATGGTATAATGAGAATCACCTTTATGATTTCCACATAATCAAGGGGCACACAATAGCTAGTTGTATGAGGTTGAAAAACCTAATCCAAGACCTCATCAATGACAAGGTCATAAACGTTGAACAACCAGCTAGAAATCAAGACTTAAAAATATGCATGAATCCGATGTCGGATCATAACCAAGGAGAAAATTGTGGAAATACCAAGTATGCCAATGTGAAACATGTGTATGATCATGTTGGCACATCCATAGATGAAATGGTCACAGTTATTAATATCAAAGGAGCCAAAGTTGATTGTGGAGTCACCACACGCAGTGGCAAGGTCACCATTTTTGGACCACCACAACCACCTAGGGCATTCACCTTCAATCCAAAATCTGTTCCTAATGGATACAATGTCCTAGACCAATTGAAAAGAACCCCCGCTCACATCTCCATCATGGAGTTGCTAAAGCTATCACCCACACATAGAAAAATCCTAGAGGAAGCATTGGCTTCATCCACCATCTCCACAAATCTTGATGTTGAACAATTCCAAGCTATGGTTAGAAATATCACCACCCCAACTCTCCTAATATTCTTCGATCAAGACTTTCCCACCTAACCATCTCACAATCACACACTCCACCTTGAAGTCCTGGTTCATAAAAACAAAGTCAAAAGGGTCTTGGTGGATGGGGGTGCAAGTCTAAACATTTGTTCCCTCAAAATAATAAAGAATCTAGGATTCTTAGAGGATTCCATTGAAAAGGGTAAGGGAATCACAATCAGAGAATATGATGATCAAGAAAGAGTGTCTCAAGGCACTATTTAGCTCCCTATTCAAGTAGGCCCAACCATTATGGAAACAACATGCCAAGTCCTTGACCTTGATTTTCCTTATAACATTCTCCTAGGGCATCCATGGATCCATGGGATGCAAGTTGTCACATCCACCTTTCATTGGTGCATCAAATTCCCATACAAAAATCAAGAGGTCACGGTCCACGATGACCCCGAGCCCTTTTCCCACTACAAGAATCTAGAAGCAAAATACTATAAAATCCCCCAAGTTCTAAAGAACAATGAAGGCCCCACCACTTTGTATGTAGAACCAACTACATTAGCCTCCACTTCTAAGACAAAGACACCTGCCATCCCTAATATATCCAAAATCAAGGTCATTATCCAAGACAATGGGTGTGGGGATTATAAAATGAAGAAAAGTGCCTTCGTCATAGGAGAGTTGCCTCAATCTCCTAGGACTCATGGGAAACCCCAACCAGGTGAAACATCATCCTAAACATTCAAAGCAAACCCCTCTAGATTCAAAAGTTGGTGGGATCTCAGTCAGGAAATAGTAGATGAAAGAGATGTATCCAATCTCCTATACCAATATGAAAGGCCCGTGCCTAATATTCCCATGGATGATAGTAGCCAAGGATTGCAAATGATGCTTGGTATGGGCTATAACAAAAACATAAATATTGGATAGAATGATAATGGGCTTCTAGTACCTCTCATTTTCAAGAAGCATATGAGAAATATTGGCCTCAAATGTACCCCTTCAAAGGTGACCATACTTGGAAAAGGTGCCTCAGTTAGAATGGCCAAAACTCCTCCTCAGTTATCAACATCCACCCTTCAATTACCAATATCCACAAGTCGAGTCAGAGACAACTTTACCTTTGAAATAACTAATGTGTGTTGTAGTGATGAGGATCCCATAATAGGCTTTCCCATGATTTTTGAAGATTCCTCCCTACTCATGATTAGTACCTTGTCTTTTGAGTTAGACTATCAAACCCATGAAATAAACCTAGTCTATCCTCAACTCATTGATTACAACCAACCAGGACCACCAAGTTTGGACACATTCAAAAATGATGAGGCACTCTTGAAATTCATGAGGTTGTGGGATATGGTACCATATATAGATCACAAGGTTGGGTTCAACATCATACTAGACACACATGCCTACTATGAGGAAATAATTGAATCCTCCAGTCACAAAAGAGAAAATATGAGAATAATCTCTAGGTCTTTGAGTTAAAACCACACTGTGGCACTCTCTGACTCAAAAATAGTAAAAATAAAGGATGTATCCAATGGTGAAAACCTCTCTAAGGCACCATAGGATGAAGGATTCAATCTTCCCCTCAGTGCTATTCATCAGGAGAAGTCAACAGTCTTAGTAGAGAAGTGCAATCCAATCAACCTAGGAACAAAGCAAGTACCACACATAACATTTTATACAAAGTGACTACTCACAGAAGAGCAAGAACTTCTAGCTGTGTTCCTAAAGGAAAGAAAGATAAACTTTGCATGGACTTATGTCGAAATGCCTAGGCTTGATCTAGAGGTTGTGGTTCATCTTCTAGCTATATAACCCGAAGCAAATCCAATCAGAAAAAAGCTCAGGAAAATGCATCCCTGGATAGCATTGTTGGTCAAAATGGAATTGCAAAAGATCCTAGATGCAAGGTTCATACGGTCGATTGATTATCCAAAGTGGGTCTCAAACCTTGTACCTATTTCAAATCCCACTGGGGAAATTTGAATCTACACAGATTTCAGAGATCTCAATAAGGCATGTCCCAAGGATGACTTTCCACTTCCAAACATTGACATGGTCTTGGATATGATGGTAGGATATGAAATGCTATCTTGGATGGATGGATTCTCAGGTTACAACCAGATCATGATAGTAAAAGATGACCAACATAAAACAACCTCGACTTTACCATGGGGGACATATTGATGGAATATGATGTCATTTTGGTTGAAGAATGCAGGAGCTACCTATTAGAGGGCCATGCAACCGATCTTTCATGACATGATCCACAAAATTGTGAAAGATTACATTTATGATATAATGTCTAAATCCAAGACAAAACAAGATCACATAGCCACATTGGGATCCTTCTTCGATAGGTTAGAGGAATACAAACTCAGACTCAATCTAAAGAAGTGTGTCCTCGAGGTATAGTCAGGAAAGCTCCTCGGGTATATCATGTCAATGAGAGGGATTGAGATAGATCCTACTAAGGTAAAGGAAATTCTTGAAATGGAGGCACTGAAGACATTGAAACAACTAAGGGGACTACAAGGAAGACTCCAGTCCATCTGCTGATTCATAGCACAACTAGCAGACAAGGTTGTCCCCTACTCTCACGTACTCCACAAGGGGGTAGCATAAAAGTGGAATGAGAAGTGTGATCATGCCTTCAAAAAAATCAAGGATTACTTATTCATGCCACCTATCCTCATGCCACCAATTCCAAGAAAACCTTTGATTTTATACATATCAACAACAACGGTAGCTCTCGGTGCTCTCTTGGCACAACATGATGAAAGTGGAAAATAAAGAGCTATCTATTATATCAACAAAACTATGGTGTGCCATGAACTAAAATATACATCCATTGAGAAATCTTTTCTAGTAGTTGTATTTTCAGCACAAAAGTTTAGACATTGCATGCTATCCCATCAGATAAAGTTTATCGCAAAGATAGACCCCCTTAAGTACTTGCTTTCCAAAGCAACGCTTATAGCGTGAATGACAAAGTGGATCATGATCTTGACAGAGCATGATTGAGTACATGGAATTCAAGGCCATCAAGGGATAAGCAATTGCAAATCAGTTGACGAAGGCACCAATATACTCAGAGAATCCACTTTTATTAGAATTCCCCAGCGAATCAATCTTCAACCTAAGTGTAGCAAATCACTGGAAATTTTACTTCAATGGATCCTACATGTAACATGGGTCAGAAGAAGGGATCTTCTTCATCACCTAGTAAGGGGATTGCATTCCAAAATCATACAAGATGTCATTCCCTTGCACAAATAACATCGCAAAATATGAAGCCCTTGTCATAGGGCTGAGAATTGCAGTGCAATGGTAGATCATGGCACTTAAGGTCTATAGAGATTCACAACTCATAATCCACCAATTCAACAATGGGTATCAAACAAAGGATGACAAGCTGAATCCATACAAGAAATTGGTGGAAAGTCTCAAGGAGTTCTTCATTATATCACATTTGAGCAACTATCAAGAGCAAAAAATAGAGCAACAGATGTAATGGCTACAATTGGATCACTCCTAGATATCTTGTCCAACGTCCCAAAGCAAGAATTCCTTGTAGAGCAACTTCTTGTGCCCGCATTCAAGGTACTAGAGTCCGAATTTGTGTGTGAAATTGTTGGTCCTGGTGATCCCTGGTACCATGATATATACACTTACCTAAGAATAGGAGTCCTCCCCGCCAACATAACACTGAACCTTAAAAGAGCCTTTATCAAAAATTCATTCTGTTTTGTTATCCTAGGAGATACCCTATACCATAGAAGCATTGAAGTAACCCTATTATGTTGCTTAAATGCTGAGGAGGAATTGACCGCCTTAATCGAGGTACATAACGACATATGTGGTTCACACTCGAGTTGTATAACCTTGGCCAAGAAATTGTTGAGGACCTGATACTATTGGCCAACAATGGAAAGAGAAGCACATGACTATGTTAGAAGGTGTCTATAATGTTAGTAGCATGGGGATCTCATCCATGCACTCACTCAAGAGCTCCACCCAATTGTTACACCTTGGTCCTTTTCACAGTGGGGGCTCAATCTCATTGGAAAAATTACCCCCACCTCATCTAGTGGACATAAGTTCATCATCACTGCCACTAAGTACTTTATGAAGTGGTTAAAAGCCATCCCCATGAATTATATCACAAGAAAATATATATCAAAGTTCATCCTAAACTACTTAATTTTCCACTATGGTGTCCCTCAAGCCATTATCTTAGATAACGAGACACCTTTCAAGAATCAGGATGTTCACGAACTATGCCACAATTTTAATATCCAACATCACTTTTCCACTCCATATTATCCCTAAGGAAATGACAAATTTGAGGCTACAAATAAAACCATCCTAAAAATCCTCAAGAAAAAAGTCAACGATGTTGTTCATGACTAGAATTTATAGTTGAATCCCACCCTATGGGCCTATCGAACAAGTATCCACACACCAATAGGTGCCACCCCCTTCTTCCTAGTCTAAAAATCATATGAAATACTCCCCATTGAGATCGAGCTCCCGTCATTGAGGATATCATTGTAGAATCTCATCACAGATGAAGAATACCAGGTATCACGACTAAATGAACTAGATCTACTAGATGAGCAGTGCATGGATTCCTTAAACCATTTACAAGTATATGAAAAACAACTCAAGTGGAGTTATAACAAGAAGATGAAGAATTGGACATTCCAAGTTGGAGAAATTATGCTCAAGGAGAATAAGAAGAATGTCCCAAATCTAGAAAACAAGGGAAAATTTGAACCCAATTGATTGGGAACCTTTGTTATCACAACAAGCTACAAGTTAGGGGCATGTTAGTTATCAACACTTGAAGGTGAGCCTTTGCAGGAGCCCAGGAATAACTCCCATCTCAAAAAGTTTTATACCTAATCTTGTAGGGCGTAAAACCAAAAAGTACAAAAAAATGAGAAAATGTCCTAAAAAAATGGTCACCCTGATGAAAACCTAGAAAACATGCATCTTAGTGAGAACAAAAAAATACAAACATACAAAAATCCAAAAAAAATAGAAAAACAATTAAAAATACAAAAAAGGAAAAAATCGTCCTCTAGTGAAAACTATTTCGATGGTGCTTTGGGAAAGTACCTTGGTGAAAACTTGGAAAACAGGTGCCTTCGGTAAATAAGCACTTTCCATCCACCAGGATCCCCTGTACTTGTTCTGCATCATCCATCCATCACACTTCCATATCACCCATCCACATCTGCATCATAGCTTGATCCTATGTTCATGTCATGATCCCTCCTAGTACTACTCGGCCCATTCCCAAGATCAGTTTGTCCTTCCTTTACCGGAGTAGTCTATTGCATCGCATCGGGGGCATGTTCTCACTAGATTAGATTTTTTTATATTCCTGAAGTCTTCCTAAAATCAAAAAATCTAAAAACATCAGAAAATCAAAAAATCCAATAACACTCATAAAATCAAAAAATCCAGAAACATTCAAACCATTCAAAATCCAAAAATAGGTCAAAAGGTCAGTCAAAAAGTAAAAAATAGAATCGTCTTGTCAAACTACGTTGTCTCTAAGATTTGAATGTAGGAAAGGTTTATCTTCAATCATCCCCCAAGATGCCTAGGTCAGTCCTTTAGGAGTCCATCACAATAAATTGGCAATCCATTTATTCATATCTCATTGAATAAACGAGTTTGTGTTAGTCAAACTACGTGGTCTCTGTGTATATAACGTAGACAAGGATAATCTATTGATGATCCCTCGAGGCCCCTAGGATAGGTCTTTAGGTCAAACTCTTGGTCAAAATCTCAGAAAACCTCAAAATATTGGAAAAGTTGAAGATCAAAATATTTGTAAAAATCCTGAAAAATACCAAAAATAGCCTCAAAACATCTCAAAATCCAAAAAAATGCAAATATTTGAAAAAAATCATCCATCCCATCTCAGTTTCACCCACAATAAGCATCACTCACAATAAATCATCATCATCCTCAATCTTTGGTGAAACAGTTAGAAACGAGTCTAGCAGGTTAAAAGTGAAAACTCAAACATCAAAGTCTTAAGTCTAGGTCAGTAAATAAACAAGTTGGTCAACTTTTCCTATTAATAGCTAATCATTTAGTTTTTTCCAAATCATCTAATAACATCATGTCATAGGATGCATCCTTCCTACAATTTACATCAACATCAGGCATCACTATAGTTTAGTCTTGGCTAGTAGTATGAAGAACATTTGCTTGTTTGTTTGCTTTATCTTATTGTGCTCATTTCGATGACCTCTCAATGATGTCCCAAACAAAGGGATTTAGAGAGAATGAAATGGGGCAATGATCATTATATTTTTATCTGCTATGCTTGTTGGATATTCTTGTAATATAAACTTGGTCATGTGTGCTTTGTTTGGATTTAGGGAGGGTGTTTTAGGTATCTTGTTGACCACATAGGAAGGATTTCCTTTCTATGTTTTAGTCTAAGCTGTTTGGAATATCTGAACTGCATTGTGAATGAAGTTTCATATGTTAGGTGTGAATAAGAGTATTCCTATCTAATTGGTGAGTTAAATTCCATCACACTAGGTGCAACACCATCCTAGTTCTTTATACCTTGATGCATCGTGCCTATGTGTATTCTCAAACATAAGGTAAATAGACCTTTTAAAGTCCCAATTCTTGATAAGCAAATCATCATCATCTCTAATAAAGTTGAACTGTTGGATTCTCTTATTTCTTCTTGCTTCTATCCACACTAACATGGTACCATTATCGTTAATCACAAATCATTGCTAATGCATCCATCCTTCATCCACAAACCATCAACATAATGCATATCATATCATGAAACATAGGAAACACTGATCGTTTCACATGCATTGCATTTCATCACTGCATAACATAGTTTGGTTATTCTAAGCATCTCACTAACCATACATTTGCATTCATTGCATAGACGTAAAAGTGTCATCAAATAGGCATTATTAAATCATATCATATATCATCAAAACATACATTGCATTATCACATATACAAACATCATATCATTTGTATCATATAGGTATAATAATAAAAGCATCATCACATCATATCATGTGCATCATCATGTCATCCATACATGCATCACCATATATCATACATGAGAAATATATTGAAAAAGAAAAGAAATATTTCATAGCATTTCATATATCTCATGGATATCATCCATCAATGCATAATATAGATCTATTAGTCTAAGCATTTTCATATCATAACATTTGCATCATCCATACATCATCATAAAAAGTGCATAGAAAAATACTGAAAAATAAAGGCATCCATCCATAAACATATGCATAGTCACTGCATCACATCATAACATCATACATCACATTACATCACATAGAATAAAAATCATACATGCATCACATAAGATAGAGTCATCATATCACATATAGAACATCACATATAGGAAATAAGATACATCCATCTGTCATGCATAAATAAGATAGAACACATCATCAAACATCAGATCGAACCATATCATCTCATATATCATCAAAATAATAATGCAACTATCATGGTACATAAATTAGGATCAAGTGTGTATATCAATCAATATAATACAATCACCCATGAGGCTATAAAAAATGGAGCCCGTGGATTACAAAAAGAATGATGTCTCTGATAAAAAATGTGAGGCTAGCCCTAATGGCTATTCTCCTTGCCTAACTATCTCTCAGGTTGATCCTACCTTTGCCCCATCTACTGTGAAAATTTTGGTTCCCAAGCTACTTGGGGTACTTCTTGATGATAGTGAACCCTGTAATATTGTGCCTCCATGACCACCTCATGGTACATCCTCACAGGGATAGTCCTGCCTTGTGTGGCCTCTAGCTGTTGACATCTCCTAGCCTCCTGTGTCAACTAGAGCTTAGCGGCCTATCTCTACTAAATGACCTAATCCTGCTCAGCTCTCACCTTATCCCTCTCAGCTGTCAGGGTGGCAACCTATGCCTATAGCTACTGGATCAATGCATCTCTCTGGTCTGGCTGGGGTGGTGGTGGTGATTGTGGCTACTACTGCTGGTCTCTCAGAGGCTACCTGTCCCCATCTCTCTTCCTATCCCCATCTCTTTGTTGATCTCCAGGAACCTGGTCTCTTTGTCCCCTCGAATCTAGAGGTGGTCCACCTCCTCCTCTGCCTCTACCACCATCTCCTCTGCCTCCTCATCCCCACCCTCACCCTACTAACCGGCCTCTAGGTCTCCTCCATGGTAATAATGCACTAGGAACTATTAATCTGGCTGGTGGATGGAACCAATTGTGATATGCCTAAGTAGTCCCCAGGTCTACTTGCCCCTGATCATATGACCTTTTCCTGGCCACCAGCTATCTAAAAGAGTCCACTGCCTCATCTGGAGGGATCGTCTAACCCCATATGGTTTTCCTCATAGTATGCAAATATATGGCCATGTACTAGGACTCATTAGGACAGTCCTGCACATCTCTGAACTGTCTAGCAACCTGATTAAATAGATAATGCTTTATCATTGTATGCTCCTTTCCCTACATAAGTATGTCTTATCTAGCAAAAAAGAGCTACTGAATGTCATCATACCAAGAAGGCATACCGAGCTAAGGCCTCCAAGTAAAAATGGTCATCTCATCAATGACCCTCCTCCAGTAATAGATGTCAGCTACCCCTATATGTGTAATATTCAATCCACCCTTGTATATCTAGATGACAGGGTCATTTGGATCCATGTCGACTAGTGTAACCCATGGGTGGAGTACTACAATGTGCTCTTACGCCCATATGTGTAGTAGAGTGACTCCTACTTTGATAGTCCTACTATCGCAGTATGCAAACTCGTGTAAGTCATGAGATAGGGAGGCCAACATCACTAGCCCCTACGCAAAGAACTCTCTCTGTCGGAGCATCTTCTCCTAGGTAAAACCCCATCCCAAATTGAAGTATCAGCTATGCCGATCTGGTGCCACAAGCCTTGAGATAATCGCAACTACAATCAATTTGAATTTTGACACTAAATTCCTATACTACTCTAACTCAATATTCCCCTAAGCAAAAATGATTTCATCAAGGCTCATGACCTCATAACAAGTGTATGTCCTAGTGTCCAAATCATAGATGACCTACTCTCTATGGATTGACAAATGAAGAATGTCCCACACATCCTCCAGGGTCACTATCACCTTGCCTATAGGGAAGTGAAATGAGGAAATCTCACTATGCCACCTCTCTGCCAGTGTTGTCATCATCCCTAAGTGTGTCTGGATGGTTGGGGCATACACAACATACCAGAGCCCAATCGCTGCCAGGTGCTCCTAGAGAAAATCATGCAAACTAGGATTCTAAGTCAATCTACTTAGAATCAAGGACCTATGCTCACATGAATGTACTGGCTCCATGTCCTCCTGCATCAGTTAAGTCACTGTGTAAAGTTTTGTAAAAAATCAAGATTCTATTTGGAGTTTTCTCGACTGAAACAACAAATGTGTCGTTGTTTGAAAATTCTAAACTGTGCTAGTAGAGACCTAAAAGTTCCAAACTACATCACTGCGTTGTAGTTTGAACACACATCTGTTTGGCTCTAAACCCTAAATTGCTAACTGGCCCACCATGACACTATTTGCACATGTGGTGGACTTTGAAGCCTAAACCTTAATTCCTAAATTGTGTCGCTATAAAGCCTAACTCAATAACGACACACTTTAAGGTCACACAGTGCCGATTCAAGGCTTTCAGCGACACCAAACAATTCCATTTGACTTGGTTCGACTTTTGGCCCTAATTAAATGCGCACAAAAATTGAAAGAACAAGTCAAGTAAGGGTCACATATTAGTGGTCCTTTACCTGGTAGCCACTGGTACACTTGCACACACTCAGAAATGTGTCATGGAAGCACTTGTTGTACCATCCTGAATAGTGGTCAAAGCTCAAAAGTGAAGAATCTTTGAGGGTTGAATGTGCAAATGAATTGGAAGTGGCCCCTTGAGGCCTATTTAAGATTGAAAGTTGGGGTTTTTTTACCCTATTTAGCCATCCAACTAGGGTTTTGGACCCTCGATCCTATTTTCACCCAACCGAAGGCTCTTTTGCATCATTTTTTTGCATTTTTGCATGTTTTTGCATCCTAGACCCTTTCTCGACTTGTCAAGTACCTTGTCCTCTTTTTTCATCAGATCACCAAAAAATAAAAAAATTTGTCTAATCTATCCAGGGGGCAGTATAGCAACATGTTTCTTCTCGCTGGGGCAACAATGGGGCATCTGAAAAATAAATAAAAAATTGAATTTTGATCACAACAGTTTACTCTTTGAACCAATGCAGTAGGTACATTGCTTCAAAGAGGGGCAAAATGTAGACACAAAAAATGTACCAATTGATCATATATACCTAATCCTGATTTTACTAACATTGTTTCATCCTGAATCATCTCCTTTGCTAATTATTTAATTAAATAATCTTTATTTAATTAAATTCATCACATTTCATCTCTTAATTAAATAAATCAATTTAATCTAATTAATTCATCATCTCTTGTTAATTAAATAAATCATTTTATTTAATTAATCTTTTAGTCTATCTTTTAATTAAATAATTCACTTTATTTAATTACCTAGGCTATAAATTCTTTCTATTAAATTAAATAAATTAATCTTTATTTAATTTAATCTAACATCATCCCTCTTCAATTAAATAAATCAAAATCTTATTTAATTAAGTCTAAATCATTTTCCTCTCATTTTGATTTATTTTAATCCAAAAATCTGAATCAAATTGTCACATCAGCTAATCTCCCTCTTAGTTAATAAAATCATGATTAATGCTAAACTTAATCCATTCAATCCTCTAACTTTTGCAACTTTCTCATGAAAACCATTTTATTTGATTTATTAAATCTCTAAATTACTTTCGAAAAGACATCAAAAAGGAATATTCTCCAAGTTTGAAAAATCCCTCCAAAAGGGTTTGTACATCCAAAAAGGCATTTAAGTTTCTTACATGTCCTTTTCCTTGAGCCAAGTGGCATTAACTTCATTTTCTTCTCCCTCCAACTTGTCATTTCATCAATTTTGAAATTCCACCTAATTGCACAATGACCAAAATGTGCTCCACCTTTGTCCACTCATATGTTGACAAGTGGTTTTATGCTATTGGTTGGTGTTTGATCCCACATTCATCCATTTTGCCTCATCCTCCATCTCTCTCATCTATAAATAAGAGGCTCTCATTTGGAAAAGGGATCCACAACTTAATGCAAAGTTATTATCTTGAGATTTTCAATTTTTCCATCCATTGTTCATCCATTTTCACAATTTTCATAGCCAGGTTATGCAAGAATTTCACCAATGAGCATCAAATGTTCACCAATCATCATTCAAGCTTACAAGGAATTGGGAAAAGGCCATTTTCCACATCAAAATCACACCAATTCCCCCATGGGATTGAGAGTTTGTTTGCATTAAATAGGATTTGATATCTTTTATTTGTGTTCTTCATGATATTTCTTGTTTCTTTGCATTTCAAATGAATTCCATGGGGAATGTTGTTTCTAACTTGCATTTGGGACTAATTGTGTGTTTGTTCTTCATGTTTGTGCAGGTCTAGGATCACCATTCACATTTTGGTGCTAGAACGAGGGCATATTGGAGGAAATTAACACATTTTTCTTTAAAATTATGTGGCTTTTTGAAACTTTTGTGTATATAGGAAAAGTACACCGTTGACAGAGAAAATGAGTCACTATCATAAAAGCAGCGCCATATAGCACTGCTATCAAACTCCAAATCACCATTCACAAGTTGAAACAAATAAAATCAAAGATTCTTGAACTTAAGAATTTGATGGAACAAAAGCAATTGGAAATAGATGATAAGGAATTTAGGTAATGTCTATATAAGATCGCTGTTTTTTAGTATTAAAGTTTCCAAGTTAAATCTAACATGGTTTTCATAATTGGAAATAGATTTATAAGGAAAAAAAATTGAGCTATTAATAAAAATCCTAAACACACACTTGAGAGAGAGAGAGAGAAGAAACATGCATGTACCTTGTTTCTTTCTATGATAATTTTCCAAGTTTTGTTCACACCTCTTTTGTTCTTCTTCTTTTGACAATTTTTGTTGAGAAATATTTTTTATTTTTCTTTGTTGTCCCATTTTCTTCTTCAAGTTAAAGATGACTCAAAACAAATCCTCTACCAACTTATTTAAATTCTCCTCCAAAATTAGCCTTGATTGATAAAAATGAAAAGTTGTCTTCTCCAATATTTGCCTCCTTTTAAATGTGCAAAAATATCTTCTCCAAAATCTGCACTCCAAGTGAAATAAATGTGAATTAATCTTGCAATTTGATATGGAATAATGAAAAATAAGCTTGCATTTATATGCATATGGGAAAAATTTAAAATTAAAATGCATTCTAGTGTATGGAATAACTATCCTAGTTTAAATGAATCAAGTGGTAATCAAACAATTTATTTCATTATGGAGTTTGTTGTTATTTAATGTATAGACCTGTATGCAACATAGAGTAATTTTAGAATTTTGTTCCTTGTCAAAAAGATAATATTCCTCAAGCTTGATACCAAAGGTGCAAGATTATCTCAACCAATGAGATAACATAGTGCTTAATAAAGTGTCTCTTACATAAGTTATGCTCATTGCAGAGCAAGGGAACTACCCAATATATAGTAGAGGAAAGTTACCATGGTCATTCTAGTTAACCAAACACACCTTGATGGTTTTAAATCAATAGTTGAGATATTTTCATTTGTAAGAGATGTAGAGAGGGTAGAACAATGATTTGGGCACATAGAGGTATAATTTGAATTGAATTTTCTTAATGTTTCAAAGAATAAAATTTTCCTATCCTAAGTTGAAACAAGCAAATTATGCATTGAATTTCTTTAAAAATCTATAATTTTACATGGTTGTAGGAAAGCACGATCATGTTAAATAATGGTTTAGATTAAGAGATTATTTATGGAATAATTTAACATAAAATTTTATAACTTAGAGGGAAAGTGTTTGAACGATGATATAATTATAAAGGGAATGTTCCTACCTCTTCTTTATAATTATGTTTTTTTCTCTACTCCTCAATGGTTCATGTTGCTTAAGTCACTTTTAAAAAATAGGAGTCTTGTGTACCACAAAGTGTTGCACTTTATTTGTTCTTATTTTGTATCAAGATTTTAATTTCATCATTTTTATCAAATTTTAAAACTAGAAGAACATGTGCATTAATAAATAGGCTTGTAAATACACTCATTTATAAATTATCATTAGTCTACTTGCTTGGGAGTCATTTATTTTATAATTTTTTATGGCTTACTATAAAATTCAAGGGGTGTGTATGAAAAATATTTATTGTGATCAACACAAATGAACTTAATTAGAAGGTGGCATTTATTTCCTTATCTTTGGGAATATAGGATCAAATGGAATGTTGTGATCAAATGAACTAACATAAAGTTTCACAACTCTAGGGGATTCTTTATTAACATTTGGGACTATTTTGATGGTCTTTTTTTGTGGGTTCAATGTCAACAAAACTTATTTCAATGTGCATTATTTATTTTTTGTTTAAAATGAAATAATCTTCTCCTAAAATTCTACTAGAGATCAAACGTATATCATATAATCAAATGTAAGTTAGAGATCATAAAATAAGCAAATGTATGTATATCATATAAACATTTAAACATAAGAAAACACATATATACATGTAAATAGATTCAATGTATAAACATAAGCATGTTATAAGCAAAGAGGTCATCAAATAAGCAAATGTATGTATGTAACGCCCGTCGTGCAAACCCCAGAGAACAAACATTGCAAACATTTTTTTTTTAAATAGCATAAAGTAAACATGCATTCAAACACTAATTACAATGACATTGCACTTTAACAACTTAGCATTACATTCTCTAGGGCACGCGAGGTCACATCACAACACAACTAAAACAAAAGTAGAAGATAATAATTAAACAACTTAACCAATTTATATTACAATAATCATTAATAAAAGTACATCCATAAACCAAGAGTGAAAGTATCACTACATCCCATCTTACAATCATATAGAATCTCATCCAATAATGTTACAAAGGATCCTAACTATTACATCATCTTATAAACATAAGATTACATGCACTCAATAATGGGTTACACAAAATTTCCCATACATGTGGGATGATACAAAGTATAATAATATCAAAATTACAAATGATCCACTAGAAAAAACTCCAACTGAAGGAATGCTAGGAACAAAGAATGTTGATGGGGAACCCAATGAGTGTGGAGCACGTTCCACCCAACCATGTGAATTATGAATAACTTACCCCCCATGCTCAGAGGTGACAACGAAGAGATCCCAACCATGAATGTCAAAACTGACTCCAAGAGAAAAACAAAGTACAAACTCAAATTCAAACTCAGAGATTACAATGACATAACCAACAACATTCATGATTCAACATAATAAAATAAAGCTATGAAACTCATCACAATTAACCCAAATGATGACAATTAAACAAGTCACCAAAGAACATTCATAAATCATTTTCACAAGAATCTGAATCAACAATAAGAGTACAAAACTAGAAGAACTGATACATCCAAAAGACATTTCCAGAAGAACTCATACAACATTCAAAATACAATTCCAAATAAATCTGAAACAATAAATAGAACATGATTCCAAATAAATATGAAACAATAAATAGAACACAAATCCAGAGGAAACAAGAAACAAGGCACAAGGGTGTCTAGTGGAGAGTGTCATCGCATAGCTCTCATGGGATCTCCTGGCCCTTCCTCCAACTAAGGCGCCAGCACCCATCTATGGATCTCCTGGCTCTTCCTCCTACTTGAGGCACTGACACCATAGGGTAGCTCATGCAGAGCCGATAACCTCTCATGGGGACAAGGTTACGACTTTTTTGACCACAACCTTCTCAGTCTATCATTAGTCTATGATAGCCCTAATGCATAGACGAGGTATCCAATGTTTATTATCTTGTGTGTTTTACTACCCATCCCCCTAAGTTCTATTTTTAGGTTATCACTTGTTTAACTACTCTTACGTGGGTTCTCCTATGCTCTTCCTCCTTCCGAGGCACCGGCCCCCACGAAGACACACTCTCCCTAAGACCCCTAACATAAATCAAATCCAAGCAAGGGTTGTACTCAACAAATAAAGCACATAACTCAAAACCAAGCCACGTGAGGCATAACTCATCTCGTGATAATTCATAACAAAATTCAACAACCCGTACAACCCTTCCATCATAAAACCAATGAGTTTCAACTCCAAAAGTGTAACCAACACGAGGATAACATTCAAAATTAAACATGCCTCTAGAACAAGGGTAGCAAGACAATAGGGTTCCCACATGGACAACACTAAACAATAACATAACATAAAAGAAAACTCAAAATATATTTTGCAAGTTTGCACCATTAAATTTAACTCCATTCCCAATTAAATGATTAATTAATTTCACCAAAAAAAAATAATCAATATAAGATTCCAATCTTCAAATATAACAAAATACAACTATCTCGATATTGACCACATACAATACGAATTAAGGCTAATTTTCTGTTTAAATTATTTGCTCAACATAAAAAATGATAAAATAATGCCTCATATATATATATATATTATTTAACACTTTAAATAAAATACAAAAATTAGATTTTAAAATATAATTAAAATAATATTAAATAAAATAATTATAATTACATTTTTTTTTCAAAATGAAATATAATTATTATGTTTAATAAAATAATATACACCCCACATATATATATAAAACAAAAAAAAGAATGCATTTAAAACAAGGCCGAGGGCCAAGGACTGCCCACAACAGTCTTATTGACTGTTGTGCACAGTAGTCATAAAGACTGTTGCGCACAACAATCTATAAGACTGTTGTGTGCAGTATGCAAAAGCAGAGGTGAGGGGAGAAGGGTACGGCTTCGGCCGTCCCTTCAACCCTCCCTAACATTAAAAAAAATTACAATTTAAATTTAAAACAAAACATAATTCGATTCTGAAATTAAATTTCATTCTTTTCTATGAAAATGTAAATACGTATGGCTGATGCACAGACAGATACCAACATAACTTAAAAATACTAATATATATATATATATATATATATATATATATATATATATATATATATTACTTGTATATATATGTATAAATATAATAGAGTAAGATATAGAGGAACAAATAAATCCATTCATATATAAAAATATTTCAAAAAATCCCAAATTCATTATTGTCAAAGAGGAAACAATTTTTCAAAAAAAAACCCATTAAATAGAAAGATTGATCTTTTCCACAGTGAAGAAATAGAGAGAAACTGAGCATATTAAAACAAAATTCGATGGAGTTTCTTTCTGTTTGTTTGCAATAGAAAAGATTTCAGACTTCAAAAGAATTTTCATATAAAGAAAACCTAATTATTTATTTCTTTTCTTTTCTCAGAGAAATCATTTTTATCTAATTCTCAGAAAGATTTTCTTCTACAAGCAAGGTTTGATTCAAACACATTTCTATTCTTCTACAAATTCAAAAACAATCAAGAGGAGAGGGTGGAACCTGGAGTCTTGCGCTCTCGAGAATCTGATGAAGCTTGTTTGATCCCGATGGCCCCCACAAAGAGCTCCTCATTCCTACTTCAAAATCTCTTCTTCAGAATTTCGTGCTCAAACTTGAATCCAATTCTTTGTTCAGAAGACTCTCCAGAATAACACCAACAAAAAATTGACAATCCCTTTCTTAAACTCTCCTCAAAATATAGCAAGAAAAAGAATGAAATTATCTTTTTCACAAACTTTAGAAGATTCAAAAATACATCACCATTAACATTGCAACTTCTATCTCAATAATCCTCTATGTGTGAAAACTCACAAAAATTTTAATTAAATAAAAGATATTACCAATTTCTTCCAAAAGCTCTCAAAAATCCACAATAAAAGAAAAATCTTTGAAAGCAAGCTTTTCAGTCAAATCTCAATTCTCATTCGTTCACACAACTTTTCCCGTTCTTTTATTTATTTATTTTTCTATTCTTTAATACTTTTTTGTTTTTATTTTTGTTTTACAACTTTACTTGCAAAGCACTGTATTTAATTTATTTAAATAATTTATTTTAATAATTATCCTCAACCAGATAATTAATTAAAATAACAAAACACAATTTACTATTTTAATTATCATTAAATAAAACACATGACCTTTTTAAAACTAAATAAAACATTTAAATATTTTCATACAAATAAATCTAACATTAAAATAAATAATTATTACCAACATTTAATAAACTAAACCACGACTTATAAAATACCAACATCAATAACATACGACAATACACAAAGATGGCCCACAAAGAATGACAACAACAAGAATGCACAATACCATTCAATTCGATGGTTTGACAACATGGGACAGGATGACTTCATTGTCAACTCTGTTTCAACATTTAACCTTTGGGCTATTGGTGCTCACCCTGTCCTGTCGAAGTAGGTGGAATTGAGACTATGTACCTGCAATCCTTGCATCCAAAAAAGTCATATACATGTACATATATATAAAATCAAAGCATTACATTGTGAGAAGGAATTACAGCGTAGAAGGGCACTCGTGAACGAGTGATGCTACCTTGTCCCTTCATCACATCTATTCTAACAATTATAATATACATGATGATATAGCATTTCTAAACTAACAGATTATCTCATAACATAATTTATTAAATCATTGCATCATAATATAATTCTTAAAACAACTAACATCACCAATCACAACATCATATGAAATAACCATGTCCACAAATGTATAAGCATAAACAACAAAGTCTATTAACCAAACCAAACAATAACAGTCTCATCACAGTATCAAAGTACCAATTCAAAACATAGAAAATAATAAGTCTAAACAGTAATAGGAGGGGTATTACATCCTCCCCCCCATAAATTCAGCTTACTCCTAGAAGCCGGTAAACAAAAGAAAATAAGATTCCCTAATACGGGAGGCATCCTCACACACCAAGTCGGTGAACTAATCACCATCACAAATCAATATCACACTAACACATAAGAGTAACAAATAGTAGCAAAGAATATCGGTAACATGGGGGTATTACAATGTATATCATATAAACATGTAAACATAAGCAAACACATACATGCATGTAAATAGATTCAATGTATAAACATAAATATGTTATAAGCAAAGAGGTCATCAAATAAGCAAATGTAAGTTAGAGATCATCAAATAAGAAAATGTATGTATATTGAATATAAGAAAATGTATGTATGTCATATAAACATTTAAACATAAGAAAACACATGCGTACATGTAAATAGATTCAATGTATAAACATAAACATGTTAAATAAGCAAAGAGGTCATCAAATAACCAAATGTATGTATATCATATAAGCAAATGTAAGTTAGATATCATAAAATGTTGAATACTAGAGATCATCATATAAGAAAATACATGTAGTAAAGATCATAAATCTAGTACAGGGCCTACTATGAATGTTGACTCCTAGTTCAATGACCATCTAAATGAGAACCCTACTTTGATGGATGTGTCAAGCCCTACAGATAAAAGTGTGTACACAATGTGTTAAATACATATAATATATTTAATAAATTTTATGAAAGTTATTTTTAAGAATGTACTTGTATTTTTAAATATCTATCTAGATCTATGCATACATATGCATGTGCATATACACATTTATATATAAAAATTTAAAACTCACATGTCCACTGGCAGTAGAATCATTCATAGAGTCACGTCGATGTACATAATCTAGACCAAGGCTAGGAGTAACATGAGGTATGTCCACCTACAATATATATACATATCTCAGTACATGAATATCTAGTTAAAAATAAAATTTTAAGATAATTAAAAAAATAATTGAAACATGCACATGTACATATACTTGCACATCATTTGATGTATCCCATCTCATGCCATAAATGATGAGTGAAGAGGACTATGTAGGTGAGATGGCATTAGTGATGACGAACCAAGACTAATCAACATCTCAATAAAACTCATAGTCTGTGCAAAAGCCGAATGATATGTAGGTGGATCTCGATGTGCACTAGTGTTGGATTGGCAGTGATGGGATCTTGGATGTGAATGAACCCCATGTTCGAAACAATTTATGACCTACTCTATACTAATCCCATAATATGATGTGTGATGTGATGAAGGCATATGCATCCAAGAGGTCCTAAGCCAAACAATGTAACTTAGTCTTGAGTCCCATATCACTTATAAGTCCATCAAGCTATGTGGGAGTAGGGATGCCCACTGTTGTAAAAGGATCCATGCTGGTGTACTATGCTGCAAATGGTGTGGATTGTGAATGAATTGACATCAAATATTGACCTACATAATTAGTAGATATCCTAGTGGTGGCAGCTGCAATGTCACCTACAATGTCAATTGCTTCCTTTTAGGAAGCAACGACAACCTCATCTACTAAAGGGGATAGAGTTGTGGTGAGAGTAGGAGACCTCTCACCAAAAAATACCCTAAACACTAGGGCTAGTCTATCTACTCGACGATAGGTGGTTCTATCGGAAATCCTGCCACACCCCTGACCAGCATATGGTGGAATGTCTAGGTAGTTGACTTTAAGGCCCAAATGGACCTCAACATATAACTATTGAACAAAATATAATGGAATCTAGTCATTGTTTGGATATTGACAATGTGATACAAGAAATCCTAGGTAGATCAATGGGGCCATAGCATGATCCACACATTTGGTGACCTGGTATCCCCTCATTTTACGTTGATTTTGATAGAATAGAAAACAAGTGTTTTTTATCATTTCTTTGGTCACAAAATCATGTATTTGTTTAAAGGGAACCTCACCATGTACTGCTTCCCGCATGCAGGAAAGAATAACAGCTACTCTATTAGGGGAATATGCACTAGTCTGTCCAAGTTCATCTCTTAGTTTTTCTAGGCTCTATAATATTGACATGCAAACTTCTAAATGTATCCCTATGTTTGCACCATCTGCTAATGAGTCTCTCAATCTCTTAATCTCATTAGTAGTATTTGCAAACAATTTTTTTGGAGGTGGGACATTTGCATTTTCCATGAATGTACACCTAAAGGAGCAATGATAACTTGGTAAAATAATATATCTAGATCTAGGGAATATAAATCTAAAACAGTTCTATATAAATTTACAAGTGTGCACATGATATATATATATATATATTGAACCTATAGGTTGCAAACATTTAAAATATGCATCTTAAATTAGATTTGTATATGCAAGATAATATCACTAGTAATTTGAATGCTACTTCATATGATAAATAGAGCATTCATTAGTTCAAATAATTCATCTAATCATCAATAATATTTTCATACCATTAACAAAAAAAAATTCAACATCTATCATAGTTTTTAATAGTCAAAACATTTGAATTACTAGATTACACACAAAACATAATCTAAAATAGTTCTAAAATTTAAATTTACAAGTGTGCACATGATAAATATGTATTGAACCTATAGACCTTGCACACATATAAAATATGCATCTTAGATTAGATTTGTATATGCAAGATAATATCACTAGTAATTTGAATGCTACTTGGGATGACAAATAGAGCATTCAGTAGTTCAAATAATTCATCTAATCATCAATAATATTTTAATACCATTAACAAAAAACATTCAACATCTATCATGGTTTTTCATAATCAAAACATTTTCACTATTTTTTTTTATTTTTTTTTAAATTTACTTATTTAATTTAATATATTTATCAATTTATAATTCTTAGGTTCAAATATCACCCTTATAGAGATCATATTAGATGGATTCCTCCATAAGAAACTAGGTGAAAGTTTAATTTTGATGGTTCTTTGAGGGGAAACCTAGGGCACTCTAGTACAAAATGTGTCATTAAAGACTAAAAATCTTGATAAAGGTTGCATCTAAGATTTATTTCCTAGAACTAGTAATAAAGGGAAATCATCATTACTTAACATTGGTGGTCATGTAAAATAAATTTATTATTATTGAAGGATATTCAATGGAAACTATATTTAGCATCATGAAATGATAATTGATCAATTAGAAGAAAAACATCATATATAGTTATATGAGGCACATGAAATCCTTGATTCACAAAAAAATATTCTCTAAGTATGTTGCTTCCATGAAGGAAACAAGACAACATGTTTCTTTACAAATCAAGGGATTTCTAGCATGAATGATTTAATAATTGTAAATTATATATGTTAAATACTGGTGTAGATTAATAAACTATTTATGAAATAATTTAAAACATAAAATTTTATAAAGAGGGAAAGTGTTTGAAGGATGATATAATTATAAAAGGAATGTCAATAGTGGATTGAAATAAATTCTCATCAAAAGAAGGAAAAAGTGTATTAGTTATAGTTATATGAATGTAAGAATTTAATATCAAATGATTTTTAAGGCATAAGAAAAATTAGAAATTTAAGAAAACAATGAATAAAAAAGTAGCTATTTTACTAAGAATAGTTCATAACACCTCATGGCCACTACCAAAATGAAACAAACATAGGTAGGGAAAAAAACACATGGAAAATAAAAGGGAAAGGAAAATTTGAGTACATTCTTCAAGATGAAGCAAAGTTTAAGAAAAATGAAAAAAAATCTCCCATCCACCCTTTGAATCTAACAAGAGAGTGATAATGCATACAAGAATCTTGGATTGTCTTTGGAGGACCAAAATAATGGAAAATAACGATGGATGGTAAATAATATATCAATAATAATAAGGATGAATCATTATAAGAAAACAAAGGATAAAGTGAAGAAGAAATCCAAGAAAGCAAGAACTTTATAGCCCCATGTCAACACCACTATTTTCACCACCAAAACTATGTATAAATGAACTAATGGTTATAAAAAAGAGGCTTGAAGATTAAAAATCAAAGGGATGACATGAGGAATAAAAGATGAATGAAATTAAAAAATTCAACTAGAACTATTAAGAGATTAAAATAATTAATGAGAAAGTAAATAACTTGCAAAATATTGTGGAAAATGGGCTCCATGAGTTGATCATGATAAAATAAGATCTTGACCACTTAAAATAGTAGAGGAAATTAAATTAAATATTCTAGAAGGAAGATATTCACTATAAATAAAAGAGATCTATCTTACAATCAAAACATGGAGGAAAAATACAATTAGACAGAATATCAAATTGACAAGCCAAGTCTTAGGCACAAGTAAAATAATTATCAAATAAACAAAGATAGATCATAGAGAATAAGTTAAGGTACAAATAAGAGGAGAAAATGAGAGAGATGATAAGCTTGTAAATATAATTTCTAAATTATTGAAGCAATATTTTGATGAGGAAACCAAAAAATTAGAAATAAACTTCCTCATATCCATAAAGAAAGTTTGATAGGAGGAAGGGACATGAACATAATATTTATCATGAAAGTTATCATACAATGTGCAAGAACATGATACTAAGGAATAAAGGTTTCTTATAAGCACACAACAAACCTAGATCTAAAGATTTAACCCTAGTACAAAAAGAAAAAAATAATGAAAGAATAGGAGAAAATGAAGATTTAATCTTTGTACATATTTTTTCTATTACCTCAAATCTTCCACCAATATAAATTGAATTTGTGATTAATCAAAATACTAAACTTTTAAAAATTGAAAATTGAATAAACATTAATACCCTTCACTTTCACCTAATTGAATGATTAAATTGATCGCATAATTTAAGTTTTAGTGAATATAATGAGGTCACATCTGAAATCAACTATCAATTACCTAAATTATCAAATTTTTGAGAGTTTTTGTGATTTTGTGAATTTATGACTTATAGCAAGAATAAAGATGTCAAAAACTACTAAGGTGATATTCTTGTCACACTATATTGAAAACTCATATTTCACCCAATAAGATCATTTGTATGGAATATTAGGTATCATAGATGAAGAAAATGTGATTTCTTTGTTTGGTCTCATCTACCATGGGTATCTTCAAAACTTTTGATCATTCCTCCTACTAACACTTTGACTAATTTTATCTCAACTCTTGTTTTGAAACTAATGTTTTAAGTTAATATTTTATTTTCCTTTATTGTTTGGATCCTTCTTTTAGTTCTTAATATTTATCTTTTTCCATTAATTTAATGCTTGAATTTAGTTAAAAATGGTCTACACACCTATTCAAAATATTCCATTTCATGAATTTTATGGGTATACCTTATCTTAAATTCCAAAGTCACAATGTCCTACTCTTGATTAAATTCCTACAAGAAATTAAGGAACTTGGGATACCCACCTCCCAATGGTCTTGGAATGGATGCATTTAGATGGAGAAGGATTTCAAAAGGCTCATGGTACTTGTGGACCCCTCAAATGCATGATATATAACACATGAACTCTATTTATGAAATTTGGTCTTTAGTTGTTGGCTTCTAGTATGAATGTGATTTATAAGGTGGAATTCTTAGTTGAGACTCTCAATCTTCCATTGTTGGTTTTGTTGGTGTAATTAATATTTAATTACACTTTGCATAAGCTTACTTAGGCTTTATTTAATTCCTAAGTTATAGGTTCTTATCTTTATCTTGTTGAGCTATCTTGTTACTCAACATAAGATTAGGGTTATGCATCTTTGCTTTTATAAAGAAAATCTTTATCATGTAATTATTGAATTCTCAAATAATATTATGTTGCACATTCTTTTACAACCTCTCTGCTTTTTCTAATTTTCTCTTCTGTGGAAGGTCTTTTCGGTTTGCAAATATGATCTTGGTTTCTAACAGGTTTCTTGTGTGATTATACAATACAAGCCAAGTATTAATCTAATGTTAATTATTGAAATAAGGTATATATTATTCTCATCTTAATTCTCACACAGAGTTGTCTTAGTCAATTTCTCATATGAGTTCCATATTTGTAAACTTTTCTTAATATAAAAACATATTTGATTTCATTAATTAACCTATCTATTCTATGTTACAAATGATGCTTTTATTGTAAATTATAATTATATAATTCAAAATTAATTAGTAATTCAAGATAGAGTACACACAATATTTAGTTAAAATAAAATAATATTCTTATTTCCATGAGATTTATGTAGAATGGTAGCAATGTCTCAGAAATATTTCTTTGATGTACTAATTTTTTATCATTACATTATGAGTGAATCATCTCAATTGTATAGCCAAACACATCAAAAATTTATAGATTGGAAAGAAAAATAATCACACATATTTATCATATTTTTATATATATAAAATTTCTATCATCAAACTATTTATACTTATAGATTGTATAAAACTATAAATTTAATCATTATTCCTAATTTATTAAGAATCAATCTAATAACTTAACTTGATATTGTATACTTGTTATAAACATCGTACTAATCCAACCATACATTTTATATATGTTAAAAAATATATAATAAAAAAAATACAACTTCTAAATATGATAGTAAATCTAATTAATTTATTAATTTAAAACTAAGACTCCAAAACCAATAACCATTCACAATCCTTAAACAATGATAGCATAACATTTTGTAGGTTTTAAGTAAATCAAGAAAATAATTTAATTATTAATTATATAAGAACAATTTAAGTATCCTAACTCTAAGAGAAAAACTACAATTTCACATTGGCAAATAGGTATATGACCTTTTTAATATAAAAATAAACCCAACCAAAACATGCACCAAAATATATTAAAAGTCTTCTCAGTTTGTTTTTCTTGAAAGGAATCTAATGGGTGTAGAAAATTACTTGGAAGTTGAACAAGATGGAGAATATTATATCAAATCGAGAAAGAGATGCTAATTATCCTTGGTTGAAGCCTCAAATATTAGCTTTGTTTTTAAATTGAAAATGAAATATTAGGACTAGACAATATCTCACTAGATCATAATATCACAACCCACATGGATGACCCTTAGCTATATGGCAGCAATTCTAAAGGAGTATTCTAATAAAATTAGTCTTTCAAAATTTAAATTAGATTTAACTCAACTTCTTGTTTGTTAAATGATATTTTATTAACTTGACTTTCAATTATGTTGATTATATATTTGAGTAATATATAAATGATAAATTTTATTGAACATTGTGATGATTTAGAATCTAAGATACAGTTTGAGAGTTCTTTTATACATTGTATAATCATATAAGTATATCATCAAAATGTTCTTAACATCTAGGTTAATTATGTATATTATATGATTATTTGGTGTGCCTTCAACTATTATCTTAAAAATTTTAAATTGGAAGAGTGGTTTGATCAAAGGAGAATGATCTCACTTGGTAAATTTCTAAAAGAACATCCTTAAACATCTGTACTATATAGGTTTTAGCTAATGAAAGACAACCAATTATCATCAAATATTATCTACTTTGAGGTTTGTGTAAGTGGTTCCTTGAATATACTCTAGAATCTTAGATGAAATTTTATAGTCGCCATCATTAGGGTTTATCCTAATGTGAATGTGCGAGAACTCTCCTAATCTTATCTAAAAAATAATAATTGGAGTTATGTGCTAGACATTATAACCCTATGTCTTAGCTCATTGAAAGGTATAGGAGGGTGTAGGAAGATCTAGTGAGGTCTATTCTTGAAATAAGGATACAAAGAAATTGGCCATGACATGGCTATGAATGAGATAAGGAAACCTACTAACATGTATTTAATAATGATTCCAAGTTAATCCATTAATTTATTTGATGGTACAAAAAAATATTATCATGTATGAGTTGTTTACTTATTCTAAATGTGTACTCAATTTTGTGTTGAGTTTAGGATGGAGCTCCTTATGACCACCTTTACTAGCTATGGGAAAGTAGTGCTAAGCACCACCAAGTATGGTAAGGAATTTTTACTTTATATTTTTCTATTGAGAAGTTATATGCTAAGATTTAAGATTAGCATCATACAAAAATGTTAAGTACTCAAAGTAGGATATTGTTTAATATTACTATTGCAAGTTAATTTTTTGTCTAATAAATAATATGATTTTGGATATAATTTAATGAACCAAATAAAATTGAATTTCCTTTTGAGCAGTATTTGATTGTGTATATGTACTTGAATAAAGGCCAACTTGAACGTGGATTTAATGTTTTAACTATGTGTCAATAATTTGACTTCAAGACTTATGTGACCCAATATATATGTTCATGGATCACTTTATTTGAAATATAACTAGATCAAATTGGTTATATGATGATTGGGCATTTAGAATTAATTCTTATATAGGTTTAGATATTTGGCAATCACCCATACTATGTAGGTGATATATATATGTTTTAGATAGTACCAACTCTAAATGGCGAGGTGAATAGAATACAAACACCAAAATGTACACATATATATAGTTATACAGTTCAGTTGGAAATGCTTTGGTCAAAATGTGGAGGCATAGAAGAACAATGTTGATAACTTTGTTTTTGTTTGGGGTTTTTTGTTTAGTGACTAGTTTATTATAGTATGTACTACATCACAGCCAAATCTACACCAGGTTTGAGTTCATTCAAGTTATTCAATCCCCTATTTCATTGGAATGATAAAATTTTGTAACACATGTATTACTAAGACCAATAAATTCCAACTGATTAATGCATTATGGAAAATATTTGAATTTTTTGTTGAGAGGGCTATCCACTAAATTAATGATTCTAGTCATAATAAATGGAGAAATGTCTGGGGGGCCATCAAGAAATGCATTCTCATGGAATTCCCAACTGCAGGATATTCACAAAATGGGTTCTTATGGAATGCCATGATTCTAACATATGCAGAAAATGGGTTTGTTGAAAAGGCTTTAGAAACTTTCAAGCAAATGCAATTGGCGGTTGTAAAGCCAAATTCCTCAACCTTCGCCCTACCTGCACCAAAATGGGAGCTTTGGAACAAGGTATATCTATGCAACCAAAAGTTTGGGAGCTTTGGTCTCATCGAATGCTCTCATTAAAGGATACACACAAACAAAATTTGGTCTCATGGAATGCTATGATTAAATGATGCACAAAAAATGGATTTGTTTTATCATAAATAGGGTTTAGAAAATTTCAAGCAAATGCAATTCAATCAACAAATTGCAGCCATGTATGATATGGGGAAGCAAAATTTACCAACATATGCACTGTGGAGGTCAAAGGTGGTGAGTTGAAGCCCATTCGCCTAGGTGTTCACCACTTCACATGCTCTATTCATTCACTATGGACAAAAATGACTGTTGTTTTGATAGTGACATTCTTTAAAAATCCCTATTTTAAGAGGTGTTGACCTTTCATAGGTTTGAGCGAAAGATTTAAAGGGTTCGCTCGAACCTACAAGTTCGAGCAAACCCCCTAAATTAGTGCAACCACACAAAAAAAATTTATCCTTCCTCCATCAAATTGTAAACCACTTATGTGGCTTCACCCTAGATCCATTTTTTTCTCGGTTGCAAGAATGAATAATCTAAAATTAAATAATATTTCTTGGATAGCCAGGGGTGAAGGAGGGTACTCAGCTCTGGGATTATATATGGATTTATTTTGATTGTAGGCACCAAAATCTGCTCCGTCACCTCCCTTGGTGAATTGGTCATATTTCTTCTCTAAATCTGTAGAGCCATGCTCAATAATAGTGCTCAAGATATAAGAATTTTATCCTTTACCTAGTTCATGTCGACATCTCAGAAGGCTCCTTAACCCCCTAACCCTCGTCCCCCTCCCGTACACCTTCTCTTATAATATTTCTACGTTTAATGAAAACACTTCATCATTAATATTTGAATGAGTTTCCTAGACTATTCAAAAGCTCCTTTTAGATGCAGGTAGGGTGGATTTTGGCAACCGTGGCAGAATTCAGCTTTGCATCCACCTGTTCATTTTATTTAAAGTTTCTACTGCCTTTTCAACAATCTCTTTTGAGCATATGCATCCTCTCCTCCCTTTTTCCTCTTGTTCTCTCTGTATGCCTTAATCTGCATAGTTGAAAACCGCGATTTTAGGGTTTCTGCTCACCTCTGTTTCCCTCCATGCCAACATGCTCCATTTTCTTTGTGTTCTTTTTCCCATGCCTTTTGACTCCTCATTTCACCCGTCGCTTCACCTCTTTTTTTTTTTTTCTTGTTCTCTCTATCTTCTGTCATTCTTTGCACTCCTCTTGTTTGTGTACTATTCCCCCTGCATTTTTTTTCATTGTAAGGAAAATCATCATATGTCCTTCCCCCACTTCTCATCTTGACTTCTCCTTATACTCTCCTCTCTACCTTTTTTTTTCCAAATCTGCGTGCGTGTTTGTAGTCAAGGGAGTTCTTGGTGTTTTAATGGCCTCAAGACTAGGGCACCATACTTTCATTAATGGAATACCTTAATTTTCTTCTTGCATCTGCTCCTCATAATTGGGATTGTCTCCTACCATATCCTTTCTCCTTGCAAACTGCATGGTTTCCACCATTCATGAGCATGAAAGGAAGCCAAAGTGCGGAAACACTTCCAAATGCTAAATCTAATAGGAAAGATAGTGCAGAAAGTTTCTTACAAACTCTTAACTATCACAGATTAGATAAACACATAAATCAGATTTAAACGAATAAACACATAACCCCACATATACGTGGGAAACCCTTATAGGATAAAACCCACCATTCAAAATCCAGACCCAATTGTATTATCAGCAACAAAACGGTTACAATACAATGCCAAGAGCCAATGCTCTACAAGAGTAATGAGTTGTGATATCTAGATCCTGAATAATTCTAGCAACATAACAACAGTTTTCAGAATACTTCTCTCTCTCGTACAACACATTGCATTTATAGAGTTTTCATGCAAAAGGAAACTGTTTCTAACGTGTCCACATTCAATGTATCTACAACCTATTCTAGAAACTTTCTTTATGCATAACTCTTGTATAAAATACAAAACCAAGAGAATCTACCAAAAAACAAGAATTTCCTATTTTTCGATCCAAATCTATTTATGTGGAAGATTTGGTCCCACTAAGTATCTTTCCAAAATTAATAATTAACCAATTAGGGCTCCTAAGGTTGAGTCACCTTATCCCAACAATCTCCCACTTGATGAAGACCTTACAGGAGTCATCGTAGCACAACTTTGGCCCTAAAGCCCATTGAACTAGCACACCATTTGAGCTTCTTTGTGGTCGCTGGATTTGTCAATGCATCAGCAACATTCACCAAAGTGTCTATCTTTTCCAATTTCACCTTTCCATCTTCCACCATATCACGAACAAAATGAAACTACCCATCAATGTGCTTTGTTTTGGCATGGAAATTTGGGTTCTTTGCCAAGCAAATGGCACTCTGGCTGTCACAACAGATAGTAATCTACCCTGCATCAAAACCAACATTAGAACACAACCTCTTAAGCCAAATGGCCTCTTTGCAAGCATGAGTATCTGCCATATACTATGCTTCTATAGTGGAGAAAGTGACTACAGCTTGCCGCTTACTCATCCAACTCACTGCACCACCAAATATCATGAAAACATATCCACTGGTGGATCTTCTGCTATCAATGTCACCTGCCCAATTAGAATCTACATATCCACAAATGCAAATTGAATACTGAGGTCCAGTTAGATTCCCATGAAAAAACAAGGAATAATCGAAAGTGCCCCTCAAATACTTGAACACTCTCTTAACTGCATCCCAATGCACTCTACTAGGATTAGCCATATATCGACTAAGGACTCCCGCTGCTTGCGCAATGCCTAGCCTCGTACAAACCATAGCATGCATAAGGCTTCCAACAACACTTGCATAAGGTACATCAAACATGTCCTCCATCTCAGTAGGAGATTTTGGACAATTCTCCATAGAAAGCTTTGTCCCCTGTGATACTGGAACAACTAACTACCTACAAGTTGCCATGTTTAATCTCTCCAACATAGAGTTAACATACTTACCTTGGCTCATCCAAAGTTTTTATTCTATCCCTATCTCTTATGATCTTAATCCCAGGAAGATATCTCACTGCACCTAGATCTTTCATCTCAAACTATGCTACTAACTGAGACATCAAATCTGAAATCATTCTTTTACCAAATGTTCCCAATAAACAACATATCATCCACATACATGACTATGATAAGAATGTGACCATTTTCAGATTTATGATACACACAATGGTCAGATTTAGATCTCAAAAAACCCAAAGACAACACATAGGTGTCAAACTTTTGATACCACATTCTAGGAGACTGCTTCAAACCATAAAGGTTTTTCTTCAACTTACAAACAAGGTTCTCATTACCTTTTTCAATGAAATGCTCTAGCTGTGACATGTAAATTTATTCTTCTACATCACCATGAAGGAATTTTGTCTTCACATCCATTTTCTCGACCTCCATTTCATAAGCTCCTGCAAGTGATAATATAAATTGAATGGATGTTAGCTTAGCTACATGAGAGAAAATTTCACCATAATCAATTCCCTCCACCTGTGAATACCCCTTAACAACCAACTGTGCCTTGTACTTCTCAACACTACCATCTAGACCCAGTTTCTTCTTGAACACCCATTTCCATCCAACAGGTTTCCATCCTTCAGGCAAAGGTACCAGATCCCATGTAGCATTCTTTTTCAATGCAACCATCTCTTCATTCATGGCTTCCATCCAGGAATTTGCATCATGCATACCCATAGCCTCTCTAATAGTCCTAGGCTCATTAGTGTTTGTAATCAAAGAAAACGCACAACTGGAATCCAATAAAGAATATCCAAACCTTTCAGGTGAATAACCATATCTATTAGGTTGTTGTCTGTCACGAGTAGACCTCCTCAAAGTTTGAGGTTGAGGTTCTTGCTCTTCTTCAAAACTTTAAGAGTTGCTTGAGCTCTCCTCATCTTCAGGTCCATTAGGAGCCCATAGTTCTTCTTCCTTAGGGGTAGAAGGAATATGAACCACCTCCATTTTTTGTTTTTCTTCCTTCTCTGGCTACAAATCTACTATGGAAGGTTTCAGCTCACAGAAGATTACGCTTCTACTATAGAGCACCTTCTCTGCAACTGGATCCCAAATCTTGTACCCCTTCACACCAATACCATAACCAATGAAGATAGACTTAACCGCCTTGTTCTCCAATTTAGATCTTTTCTCACTTGGCACATGTGCACATGCCTCACAACCAAAGACTTTGAGATGTCTTAACTAGGGCTTCTTATCAGACCATGCCTCCATGGGTGTCTTCTCAACTAGTGCCGAAGTAGGAGATTTGTTAATTAAATAGCATGCAGTGGCTACAGCTTCAGCCTAGAACTTTTGTTCAAGGCTAGCACCACTTAACATACTCCTAGCCCTCTCCATCAGTGTTTTGTTCATCCTCTCTGCAACTCCATTTTGTTGTGGAGTGTGTGGATTTTTCTTGTGTCTCTCAATCCCATGATCCTTACAAAACCTATCGAACTCAGCAGAACAAAACTCACCACCGTTATCCATCCTTAAGCACTTGATTTTCCTACTAGTCTGATTTTCAACCAAGGATGATTTAAATTCCTTAAACCGACTAAAAACTTGAGATTTAGTTATGAGGAAATAAACAAATGTCCTTGAATAGTCATCTATAAAAGAGACAAAATACAGAGATCTATTTAAAGAGGGCACATTAACTAGACCAAACACATCTGAATGAACATAGTCAAAAACCCTAGAAGACTTATGAGAACTGGAATAAAAAGAAACACCGTGTTCTTTACCATAAACACAATGTTCGCAAAATTCAAACTCGTGATTACAATCATTAAGGCCTACAACAAGGCTCTTATTTTTCAAGGCTCTAAGACCCTTCTGATCAATATGGCCAAGTCTTTCATGCCATAGCATTGTCTTCTCAGCTAGGAGCTTCATCTCCAAAGCATTAGCACCCTTAGGTACCCAGAAAGCACGACCATCAGATGTAGAAATGATAGTCTTCTTCTCTGCTTGATCCGATGGTGAGGATAAGAATCCAAAGCCCCTTTCTTAGACTTCATAGAAGCACTATTGCATTGAATTGTGCATGCATCCAACCTGTACAAGGTGCCAAACCGAACACCCTTAGTGAGAACTATAGATCCTCTCGTCATCTTGCATCCGCCACTCAAGAAAACAACCTGTACTCCCACATCACTTAGCTTGCTAACTGAAAGTAGGTTTCGTGCCAAACCAGGGATATGCAGAACACCATCAATCCCCTTCACTTTTCCATCAAGGAATCGGATCTTGACTCATCCATGGCCAACAATCTTTAGGTGACAATCATCACCTAGATACACCTTCCCACCATCAAACTCTTCATACTTTGAAAACCAAACCCTGTGAGAGGTCATGTGGAAAGAGGCACCTGAATCGATTAACCACACATCTTCTGATGCATGTGTTGTCAAGGCTGCGATAGAAGCATCTGCATCATCTTGAGAGGATTTATTAGAGTTAGAATTAGAGAAATCCTTTTTTCCTTTCTTTTTCTTTTCCTCCTTGCACTCTTTTCGGAAATGACCAGATTTGTCGCAATTCCAACATTTTGCCTTGGACTTTTTTCCAAGAGATTTAGATCTCCCCAAAGATTTGGATTTACCCTTCTTGTCCTTCTTCATGCCTTTCTCCATTCTTCTACCACAAGCAACTAGGGCCTCCTTAGCCATCTCAAAATATTTCCTTCACATCTCTTCAGATAATAGCGAAGCAACCACATCCTCCATTTTGAAAGTGGTTGTTGTGCTTCCAATGGCCGTCACAAGGTGATCCCACGAGTCCAGTAGAGAACATAACAAAAGCATGCATTTATCTTGATCTTCAATCTTATCACCCACATAGGTGATTTGAGCAATCAACATATTGAATGCATGTATTTGATCAACAACAGACCCTCCTTCCTCCATCCTCAAAGAATACAACTTCTTTCTCAGGAACAATTTATTTACTAGGGATTTTCCTTGATAAATATCAGTAATCCTTTTCCACAGTTCAGCTACAATTTTCTCCTCATGAACATTCGAGAGCATTGAATCAGCTAGATAGAGTCTTATCAAACCCTTGGCTTTCCAATCCATTTTGTCCCAAGCTTCCTGCATTGTGGCTTGAGGTTTTGTCAAAGAAATCACTTCCCATAGATCTCTATTTACAAGCATGTCCTCCATTTTGAGTTTCCACAGCTCAAAATTTCTTCCATTAAACTTCTCCATCTCTATTTAGTTGGATGTGCTTGCCATCTCAAACCTGCAACAAGGTTATGAAACCCTCTTCTACAAAACTCCCACTGAAACTAGATCAACACAAAAAACCCATCTACCCAACAACAATAACAAAGCTGGCCAGGCTCTGATACCAATTCAAAGGAAGCCAAAGTGTGGAAACACTTCCAAATGCTAAATCTAACAAGAAAGATAGTGCATAAAGTTTCTTACAAACTCTTAACTATCACAGATTAGATAAACACATAAATCACATTTAAACGAATAAACACATAACACCACATATATGTGGGAAACCCTTACGGGAAAAAACCCACCACTCAAAAGCCAAACCCAATTGTATTATCAACAACAAAACGGTTACAATAATGCCAAGAGCCAATGCTCTGCAGGAGTAATCAGCTGTGATATCTAGATCCAAAATAATTCCGACAGCATAACAACACTTTTGATAATACTTCTCTTTCTTGTACAACACATTGCATTTATAGAGTTTTCATGCAAAAGGAAACTATTTCTAAAGTGTCTACATTCAATGTATCTACAGCCTATTCTAGAAACTTTCTTTATGCATAACTCTTGTATAAAATACAAAACCAAGAGAATTTTCCAAAAACAAGAATTTCCTATTTTTTCGCTCCAAGTCTATCCATGTGGAAGATTTGGTCCCACCAAGTATCTTTCCAAAATTAATAATTAACCAATCGGAGCTCCTAAGGTTGAGTCACCTTATCCCAACAGAGCAGGGGTGCCATACATAGTAATGGCAAGAAGACCCATTTCACTTAATCCACACCATGCTCTCTCTCAATTCAGGCTGCCTCCCTTACCGGGTCATTAATTGATATGAGTTTGGCCATATTTTTTTTAAATACTTGTCTCCCCAACCATTCCTGTCCTTTCAATTTTTCATTATTTTATTTTAACTTTCTTTCCCAACTGAATAGTCCAATATCGTCACTGGCGGGGATGTGACAGAAGGTTGGGGATTGGAGTAGGATTGGGAACAATAGAGGATTGATGGAGTGGGGTGAGTGTGAAAAGAAGATTTATTATTTTCTTCAACAAGAACACTGATGTTAGAGTAGGAAATAGACGGAAGCGGTTGTGATGATCAAGGTTTAGGAAGGGGCATTCATGAATGAGGTGTCCTTCCTTATAGTAGTAGAGCATGCATTAGTTTTCTTAAGGTATGTAATATGCTATTGAAACTCAAACCTAGGATTGAATAATTTCATGTAGTTTGGGAGAGGTTGTGTAAGATCCATTTTGATGCAATCTTTATGATGTTCTCATAAGTTGGCCAATTTGTGAGAATGGTTTTTACACTATAAGACTTTTCCTAGTTGAAAGGCAATGTCTTGCACAAAAGATCAAAAGACTAGGTTGAGAAAAGATAATTTAACCCAAATAAAATATTTTGATTTAATTATTTCTTTTGGATGAAAATAGATGCCCCAAACTTACACATAACAGGTTTGACCATAGATAGAACAGCACGGACATGATCTGGGTCAGCAAAATTAGAGAAGACATATCCCTTGCCCAGCCCCTTAAACGCCTATATTATTCAGCTCTTTAGTTCCCAGCTGTTATGCATCCATTTAAAAAAGTCTTGCTCGAATGAATGAGACGCCTATGAGGAAAAAACACATATTGGTTTTTGCTTTGCATTCGGAGATGACACCAATAATTTCATCGGCAAACTCAAAAGGAAATCACTTTACCTTCTGAACAGCTGTCACAGGTGCCAAAGGCTTGTGGGCGTTGTTTTGTTGAGGCTAAGATGTCTAATCCATTTGTTGCATAGCTTTTATTCGGCGAGAGTACAGTTTTCTGGAGCTGGGTGGGTTTGTAGGGACTTGGACTGGCTCACTGAGCATCCACGGTATCTGCAACCTCCTGAGCATTTATCTCGGGCCCATCTAATTACCTTCTCTGGCTTTGTCAGTTTCTGCTGCCCCTCGATCTCTGGCTTTATTTTTCATGTTTCTGGGTCTAATTCTCATAGCAGGGTCGGCTCCAGAAGCTGCAGACTGGGCCACTTTGAGAATCTGAGGAAGATCCGTGGGGACCAAGTGCAGGCAGGGACTGGCAGAGATAAGGATCTGCATTAATTGGTAGACACATTTAAAGAAACAAATTAAAATTTCTCAATCTCGTTCAAATGGAAATTGACACAATTAGAGTTTAGCTCAGCAATCTAGAATTTATCTTTTTACACGCCGTGTCTTTTTATAACCTCTTGAATCAACGGATCTTCATCTACAGTGTGGACAAGTCAATAGTTGAATCCGAGCTTAGATTACTTAAAATGACAGTTGAGATCGAGTGAGCTAACCCTAAAGATTCAATTGTAATCTATAATTAATGTATGCTAGTCTCTTTGCACATAACAAGATGATCAAAGATGGAGGAGGGGAAAATTAAAATGCAAAGTTTAATAGCATAAATTTCAAGGAGGTGCTTATAGTTGATATAGACATGAATACTTATGTAATGTCACTTACATCATAAATGAACTAATTTAGACAATGTTGAGGTAACAAATATTATGAAAAATAAAAATTGAGTATTGATTTTAGAAAGTAAATGTTAAGATAAATTTTTAGTTCTATGAATGTATGTAGAACATGTACTATTTATAATTTGAATATGTTGCCTTCTGTCTATGTAACTTCTTAAATTTGTGTTCTATCTTACGTTGGTTCTATGGGTCAAGGTCATTTTTGTCTATAGATTTATCTTGTTTCATATAATCTTGACATAATCTTGACTCTACTAAATTTGTATGTCTACTCTTTAGCTCACTTAATTTGTCTATGTTTACTATATTTTTTTGTCTAATCCAAAGAGTTGTATTTAAAAATAATTTTGAAGGGTTATAGGTATGTTGTTAGGAGACACCTTTTGCTCAGTCAACACCCAAATAAGTTAAGTAAAATGATTGAGGAAATGAAACTTTAACTATGAAAATGCTCTAAAATGATGATGCAAAAGAACCTTCTTTTACGATCCTCCAATTGAAATGTTCATACTATGTTCAAATGAGTGCAATGCCTTTAAATGCAAGTATGCAGCAATTAATTAAGCAAATGTGTCTAGTCAGCTCACTACAAGAAAAATATGTCATAGTCAACCAAAACATAAATTTGAAATTTGAAAATTCAAAGGTCAAATCTATAGTGGTAGGGTCCACCTCCATTGAAATGATTTTGGAAATTGTAATAATAAGATTTATGTAGACAATGAATTTATAAAATAGATGTATGAATAGGTATAAATAATGTATAATTAGAGTGAATATATACGAATATGTGCATGAATAATTTTATTTGAATATATATAATGATTAATAAAGATTAAATGAACCCAACATTGTACAAGAAAATAATATATTTTTAATTTATAAATGTATAAAAAAAATCTACATAAGCACAAAACTAAATAAAGAATAACATAAATATACTGATTTTACCATTACCCAAACATAAAACTAAAAATAAACTTTATAACAAATAACTTTCTCAATACACTTTGATACTGAATAGCAATTTTAATCATTCACTTCTTGAAGTCCAAACATATAAGAAAATTTCCACCAAGCACTTTCAATTCAGCATCACTTTCTCCCTTATAAATGAGCTGAATAACCAGTGTCCTGTTTCATAAGGTCTACTGAAGAATCCCTAATCACACATCATATTCTTCGGAAAATCAACACACATCATATTCTTGGGAAAATAACACAGTGGTACATTTGCACTGAGCAGTTCTGATATAGTCCATAACAATTTCATCATGCCTGGTCCCAAGTTCTGATATAGTCCATAACTATTTCATCATGCCTTGTCCCATTATATCCTCAAATTGAGGAATAAGTAATAATGCTATTTGTTCTGATATAATCCACAACAATTTCATCATGTCTGGTCCCATTATATCCTCAAATTGAGGAACAAGTAATAATGCTATTTGAAAACAAGAGGATTGGTTATGTACCTCATGCTTCAATAATATATACTAGTATTAGTGCACACTAGGAGAAGCCTCAACATGTACATAGCATAGTAAATGTTTTAGTATGTATAATAACTAGGTACAATATAGATTCTAGACATCGAAAAGAAAGACTTGAATTGTTTTCAGCTATGATTTAGTATGTGATCTCAGAATAAGGTCGCCATTGCTTGGAAGCGTGGCTCTTTGGGAAGATATTTCTGTTTGGCATAGACATTCTTATAATCACCATAGACATACCTTGGATAAAGAGGTGTGTCACAGCCATTTCGATTGCTCTCAATAGACTTTGGCTTCTGTTCAGCAGGAGATATGACTGCATCATATGATGGATTATAAAAAGAAGCCACAGATCTCCTGTTCCCCTTCTCTGTAACCAACACACGATGCCAAGCACTCTTGTATTTCCCATTGCTAATGGCTTCCAACTGATCACCCACATCTATAACTATTGAATTACTCATGGGGGATACATCGATCCATTGGTCATTGTTAAGGATTTGAAGACCTCCTACCTCGTCATCTTGAAAGAGAAGAATAAGACCACCTGCATCTGTGTGTGAACGTAAGCCCATGAAGAGGTCTGGCCTTGGACATGGTGGAAAATGGCTAATTTTAGTACCAAAGAAAGCTTGGCTTTCAGAACCTCCAAAGACCTTTTTAATATAGTCTTTCTCTTGTCCCAGATTCTCACTGATTATTTCCAGCAATGTCTCTGCCAACTTAGTTATCTCCTTTCTGAACTCTTCCATTGTTTCCCTGCACCCATATTTTTTCAGTTAGGACCCTTAGAAAGGTCCTCAATCGAGACCCAAATCATCAATAGAAATAAACATTAAGTATTAGTATATATATCTTTAAGATAATTTATATAAAATATTTGGAGAACAAGGTTAAAATAAATTAAAAAATTATTATACATAAAAAATAAAATATAGAATTTTGTTTTTCTTTCATAGATTTACTGACGACCTATATGTCGTGTTGTCATTATAGAGTTACGCAATAAATTTGAAAAACATATGTAATAATAAATTGAATAAAAATATAAATTAATATGATACATGATTTCATTTAATATCAATGTAGGCAATTTATTTAAGTGTTTCATTAAATTAAAAAATTAAATATAATTTTAGTTTTTTGGTTTTAATTTAGATGGTTTTGTTCGAATGCAATTTCTCATTATATTGTCAATTATAATTATGTGTTGTCACTTTTAAGTATGTATTTGTTGGGTTACAACTTTATTACTAGTGTTCCTTGTACTTACTTTACTGTTGTTGGCTGGGATTCATTGTTGTATCTATTATTTTTGTTATTTAAAGACTTGAAACCTTTTAAGAATCTATATTTACCTTTTGTTTAAGAATACAAAAAAAAGATATATAATGAAATGATTAAGTGATAGTAAAAGTTGGAAGGACTTAGCATTCAATTTCTCCACTTTAAACAAAAGGATTAAAGAATATTAATGAGGCCATAAAAGACCTGACATATTTTTCAAATTGAGAAGATAAATATCTAATTTTTTTCTTTTTCTACTTAATAATAGTAGGTATATGAATTATGAATTCTTTTTCTATATAATTAATAATATTAAAGAGTGGAGATATTTATCTTGTAATTTTTATTTGATACTGTAAACAATTGATAAATATCCATTATATCAAATTTATTCAACACTCAAATCAAGCCTTGTTTATTATAATACCAAACCTATATAACTTTCCAAATAATGTAATAAATAAACAACAGTTCAAAAGTACAACTAGGATGATTTACAGAAAAATAATGTTTGAAAATTGATCAGTAATGATGACCCACAGCAGGCCTGTACCTTTTTTCGCAAAAGTTCCAAACCTAGCTAATAGTTAAGTTTAACTGCAAAAGCCAAAAACAATGCAGAAAAAGTCTTCATTGAAGTAAAGAGAACAAAAGCAGAAAACTCAATCACCCAAATCAGATGAAGAAATATTGTATATATGCAACTAATTTGTTTTAGCTATCCTTTACATTTTACATGATAAATTTGGTATAACTGCAGCTCATAGTTTAACCAACTCACTTGAAATCAGAAGGTTGTGATGGCCATGCAAATTCTTCTTGGTTGTATTGAATTACAAAACAATCTTCCCAATCCACATTATCTATCTTCTTAAGTTCCTTAGGGTTATTGTCAGCTGCTACCTCCTCCAAGGCATTTCCCAACACCTTTACAGGCAGAGACTCATTCATGAACTTCTCCTCTCTCTCCTCCTTATAGTGCACAGAGCACACATTCTTAACCAGGTCCAGCAGTTTATGTGGTATACCATGATTGATAAGCTGAAATCAGAATAGCTACTAGTATTAGTCCATAGAATAATCATAATACTTCATTTCATATCCCAGAGAAAATATTATCATAAGAGCATATAATAAAATATCAGAGCAACACAGATGCCCACCTGAAAAAATCCATATTCCTCACATGCCTTTGCAATTTGAACCTTGATGCTTTCTCTGTCTTTTGCATTCAGATTACCCATGTCAATGACTGGAACAGCCATTTTTTTCTATGAAAAATGAAAATAAAACAGATTTCTTAACAGGGAAAAGAAGAAGAATCTCAGACTTCACTACAAGCCAGATATGGCCCAAATCTATGCACTTCTATTTATAATGAAACAACGGTTCCATGTCAAATAGCACTTCTATGACAATTATAGTGGAAAGAAAGAAACAAGTTCAATGAAACAATGAATGTATGAAATAATTGTACTTTCTTGAACTTTGACAATGAAATTTTTTTATTCTTTGCTATTTGGAAACATTATTGTCTGCCATAGGTGCAGAAATTGGTCTCATTGATAGGGATTTAATGCTATCCAACTCTGCAATTAGGTGGTGGATTTGAAAGCAACTATCACTTGTCGGTAGTGATAGAACCCATAAAGAAAAAGTTAGATTTCTTGTGTTCTACTTTGCAAATACTCTTCAAATGATAAAGTGTGAAATGGGTAAAGCACCTAAAATTTATTGTACAACAAAATGATACTAGCTTGTGGAATGGCCAGTCACATTTCCTTACTCATAAGACCAATCCTTGATGCTAATGAATCTAGGCTGTTTCCATAAAATCAATCCTGAATAATAATGAATCCAGGGGTTTTTATATGTATGAAATGGAGTATTATGATTAAAGGGAGAAATCCACATGTAAAATTATGACTAAAGGCTTTCTTTAAGCTGTTTTTATAATGTATTTGAAAGAAGCTTTATGATTAAAGAGAGAAACCCACATCTAAAATTAGTCGCTTGGTACTGAATAGGTGGATCCCCATTAAACTTTTGTCCTCTTCCCTATATTCAATTATGTTATCATGCTCTCTTTCTCTTTACCGTTTTCATTGACTTGCAGGTAACAAAGATGGAGTGGTGGGACCTGAAAAAAAAGCCGCCTTAAAACACTCTTTTTCATGCCTAATTTATTTGACATAGAGATTGTTGAATTCTTTTGGTTGAGAAAGTAATTATAATAATTCCAGGTCATTTTGTAATTAGTTGGTATTTAGATTATGAGTTTAAGTTGTACAATTAATCAATTATTTTGACTTATAGTGAAGGATTGAGACACGATCCTAATAATGCATTATAATTATTGTTCTTTTGTGAGATTTGAATCTTGGTATAATAAAAAAACATACCATCATCCTAACCAATTGTACTCAACAATTTGAAGTACACCTTTTTATTTGATATTATTATTAGAAGAAAAATAACATCTATAATGTACAAAAAAACTATTGAATATCCAATTACGAAAAAGATAGGTCAATTAAACATCTCAATGTTATAAATAAAAGATTCCAAGTTTGACTATCAATCTTGTCCATATTATTTTTTGTTCACGAGTCAAAAATGTGTTTTTAATATATATATTTTTTATAAAATTGCTTTAGGTTTTTTGTCCCTAGTATGAAGATTTAATGTACAATTTATGTGTTATGTGTAAAAGTTTCTACTTTTGCATGGGCCTTGATTGACCCTAACTCCACATATCTTAAGGATTGATTTTTTTTTTTTTCATACTTCTCAAATCTTACCTTGGGTCAAACTCACATTTATGTTTGTACCTAGTTTAAAACTTCACATGTAGTTTTGACTCAAATTTTTTAAAATAGTTTTTTCATTAAGAAGTCCTAAACTCAAATAAACTCAATCCCAATTTAATTGTTACATGCCAACTTAAGAATAAAATATTTCAAATTTTAGTGTAAAAGAACATGACCTTAATTCATTTTGAAATAATGAGATTATCCATTAGCACTCACTAGTAGAACATTTAAAAAATATATATCATAGAGAAGTATTGCATCAACATCTACATTCATAAGAATATATCTATGCATGCACATTCTACTTGACTTGGTGTACCAACATATTTGTTCCAAACTATTAATTCAATTCAAGTGGTTGATGGAGGTGAAAGGTGAATCTTGATCATATATTTTTTTTAAAGCAATAGACTCTTACTAGTCCTTATATGTTCTATTGCAGCACCTTATCCAAATTTATCAGAATTGAAGTCATTTTTGAGAAAAAACATACAATATATTTAGAACTATAAATATCAAATCAAAACTACAAAGATGATTCTAAATTACATGAACAAAACATAAAATTGAAAGTGAGAAATTAAGCTTAAATGAAAAAAATTCATAATTACAATTTACTAAGATTTAATTGATATTGATCTACTTACTCAAAACTAAAAACAATAAGATAACATAAGTTACAATAGAATGTTCTTTCATTTTTCCAAAAGATAAATACTATAATTACTCACAGAACATGCCAAATTCTTCTTAAACCAAGGAATCCCTCTCTAAGTTCAAGCGGATCAATAATTTAACTTTGATTCTAAATGACCCATATTACCCTTTGTAAATATTCATAGCTAAACTAACAACCGATTTAAGAAGTAATTGTTTTAGGTTATGAAATTTCTCCCATAATCTATCATTATTTTTTATTATTTACATTGTTTCATTGCTTCGACTTTGTGTTGTCCTAGTAGCACTCTATGTTTACATTTTCAATAGCTACTCTGTCCTTGAACAACTTCACCGTTCATGTTATGAAGTTTTATCCTCGCCCTTGCACTTTATTCCCTTATAATACTACAATATTTGGCAACGAGCTTTGTAGGATGAAGTTAGTTAGCTTATGCTATTAATTCCCATTCCCTGCAGCCCCTGTAAAGTTACATGAATAAAATGCATATTACTGTTGTTCTGTGGCTAAAGGGTAGAAGGAAACCACCATGCAATTTGGTTATGCTACTTAGTCATGGAGCATTTGATCTTCATTATTTGCACACAATGCTTAGGAAGTTCTATTGATAAACCAATCCATTATATGCACATAATGTTTAGGAAGTTCTTAACTAAAGGATAGAACTTAGGACAAGTCTAATGTCAAAACTAAGTTTCGAGTTAAAAAATTCTAGAGGACATTACTTGCTTATGAGTTAAAATAAGATATTAAATAGTGAGCAACTTGTCTAAAGTATAGAAGTCAAGGTAGAGATCTTATTATGATACATATTTATGTTGTGTATTGGTTCTAGGAAAATTCACCATCAGTAATTCACTGTCCGAAAATTCACTGCCAATTTTTCGTGGCAGTGAATTTTCCTTCAGGTGAATTCGTCATGGCAGTGAATTTTCTTGGGGTGAATTGTTGACAGTGAATTTTCCGACAGTGAGTTGTTGACAGTAAATTTGCTTGATGTCCTGTGTGTTATGAACTGAGGAACTAAAGTCGATATAGTGATGTTAAGACATTAAATGGTTTTTAATTAAAGGGACATTACATGTGAACAACTGCAAGTTTACAGATATTAAGCTTGACTAAGGAGGAATTTTAAGCAAATTGACATAATTTCATTCGTTGTGATGAAATGCCATAATGTAGTCATGTGCAAGTTTAAAACATGGATCATAGATTTTGGTGTCACTTTATTGCAGTCATCAGATCTGTATTGACTCTTAATAGAGTTAAAGAGTCAACCTTACTATGAGTTACATGGACACATGTCATTTGTGGACTCAAATGGGATAATGGATAACTCATTCTAGATGTTTAATTTGTGACAATTGATGTAGATATCATTTTGTCATGATCCTGATTTATATTGGAAATCCAATAAAAGGCTGTGGGTTAATGGGATCCTTTATGGAGATAAGTATATAGGATGCCCCACAAAATTGGAATAAAATTGTACTTTGAATGGTCCACATTGGTTCGAGGATATTTTGACAACATCCAAACACCTATGACTCCTCCAACTTGCTTTGATCAACGACCATGAATTTAGAGCTATGTTTATACACATGAATATAATTATAATTTTGTCCTTGATGCGATTTTCAAATGGACTAATTTGGATATGTATACAAATTGGTAATTAAGATACATGATTATATCGATAAACGGATGATGTGTACAAGCTTTATAGTAGAATAAAAGAGGGTTAACCTGATTTAGATTGTAAACATTGGCATCAAGCTGATGACTTATGGATTAGAGCATGATGATGTATAATCATAAAGGTAAGTTAGTAGAAGTAATCAATTCAATTTATTCAATTGTAATTTATTTTATAAGATTATTGATTGAGATAAACATAATTTGATATTATTTAATAATTATTGACATATGATGCAAGAAAATCTTAAGACTGTAAGGAATTCTATATCATCTATAATAGTTTATTTTCATGTTTATTGGGTATTGGAAGTCTTTTCCTAGTATTGTTGTCATGTTGTGGCATTCCAATTGCATATTTCATGGTATGTACCCAAAATGGTCATTTTAGTACTAGTCAACAACCATCAAGTTGAAGTATTGGATATGGGGTTAATAGTCATTTTGATTTGGAAATAAGGACTAAAAAGTAAACTAAAAATCTGTATGCCATTAATTTTGTATTTTGATGATTTAACCACCTCATAATTTTATTGAGTAACAATGCCTTAATGAGATTGTGTCCCAAAATACTCAAATGTTGCACCAATCATATAGTTTCCAAGTTAATCATTGGTCCAAAGGAGGTTCATAGAAGAAATGACATTGATATTTGAGACTCCTAGTTTAATAGTTTCTATTTTTAATACAATTTGATATTTCTTTGTGTGTTGTAAGACCATTACTAACTATTGATCAATTCAAGGTGGTGGACAATTGATTATGATACTTTGAATGGCTCATTGTTGATCTAGAATACTATTTGAGCTATCCAATTGGATCATTCAAATTAATTAAATGATCATATCTCACTATGTACCTATTCAAGAGTAAGTAATGTGTAAGCTAATAGATGGAAATGAGATGTCCACTTAGTTGTTGCATGTAAATGGGACAAAATTGATGACTTTAACTATATCTATTTTGTCATCAAATTGAATTCAAGTTGTCCCCTTAGAATTTGGGGCATTTTGTGACATAAATTAATACTCAATTTAGATTTGCATCCAACTATAGGGAAGTTGGTTTTTCTAGTTGGAGTTGATAGTGAACCCCATATCTCCCAAAAATCACTTACAACCAAAATGCCTATCACATCTAAAGAGAAAAGGAAAATATTGTGCTCATGCAACCTTGAAAAGATAATTGATCAACACAAGCATTCAATATTGAGATTAACCTATATTGTATTTTGAATTAAATGTAATTATTACAATGTACAATAATGAATGCTTATAAAATAAAAAATGAAAACCTTAGATGAATATTTGATTAGATTGTAACAAGTATCCTTATCCTATGCAATGAGAAAACTTGACCGATAAATAGCCCAATCTAATAATAAAAATGTCAAAGTTGAACTTAAGTAATTGAAGTAAAAGGGGCCTAATAATTAATTATTAGTTGATGACCTATTTACTCCAACACCCCCTTAAGATCAACTTAGAAAGAAAATAAACACCAATAACGAATGCAATTATGGATGTAAAATGGGTCCCGACTACAAGGCCTATTGAGTTACCCACGAACAGGCAACTAAAATATCTCATAACCAAACAAAAGGAGAAAACCTCATAGGAAAAAAACTCCTCTCGAAAAAAGAGAAAATGAAATAACCGTATTAGTGAAAGAAGGATAGGATGACCCAATGTGACCCCCCAAGGACTACTTCTATCAAAAAAGTACAATAGATGTCCACCCAATAGGAGAGAGGAAAAAATAATATGAATCCCTTGTAAAGAATGAGCTCCTATGCCAATGATGAATGCTTGAAGACAAAACATGATCCACTACTTGTAAATAACATTTCTCCCCTTATGGTTAAGACAATTTCTTAGTTTAGTAACTCTTTGGTTGGGAGATTCTATAGTTATCATCCCAACATTGATGCTTTTAGAAAATGGGTGATTTGGATTTGGAAACTAAAAGGCTAGGTAGAGGTTGTCTCTATGTTGAATATTTTTTCTTATTTTCCTTTTCCTTTCCTAAAGATTGCACTAGGGTTCTTCATGAAGGTCCTTGGTTTACGAGGTTAAATAGCCTTTGTCTAAAAAATTGGTCCCCAGGGTTTAACCCTTTGAGTGATGACTCCATTTTACTCCTTGTTTGGGTTAAACTACTAGGGATCCATTGGATTTTTGGGATGAAGATGTTTTTATGCTTTTTTCCAATACTTTTGGGCAATACTTTACTACTGATAAGGTCACTAAATTCAAGAAGTAATTATTGTTTGCTAGATTTTGTGTGTTTGTCGAAAAAAAAATGGTGATCCCTACTCAAATCTCTTTATCTTCCAAATTAGGTAGTTGGGTGTAGCAAATTGTGTTTTAAGAATTTTCATATATGGGTATGTGCAGGATCATGATGGGCCAAAAAGTGGTGATATGTAGATGATATGATGGCCCATGTGGCTGACGACTTTTTTTTACCCAAAATTGATGAAATGAAAAGGGTTTTTAAAGGAGATTCTCAGCTTTCCACCAATATAAATTATGCTTTACTTTGAATTTAATAAATAATTATATTATTCATTTCTATTCAAATTATGACTAAAGTCCTGATTGATAGGTTGATTGAAAAACATCTATCGCTTTCAAACAGTATCACATTTTTTGAATCCAAAATATGTGTCACATTCTATGCTTCACATACTATAGGATTAAAAAAAAAATTGAATTTCATAAAGTTTTGACCAAGTTAAGGTGGTTAGACATACGAGTTTTTATATTTTTAAAAGTTGCAATAAAAAATTCATAATTAATTATTTACTTGGAAAAAAATTACAAAAAAAATACATCACATCGGGACATGAGTCATCTACTTATATCTAAAATATTATAAAAATATATTATCATTTTATTTGGTTAGGGTGGTTAGACAAACACCTACTTATTTTTTACCTGAAATTTAAGTACTACTGCTTTGAAATTTTAAATTTTCACCAAATAGATTTATTTACTTTTTAAATAAACCTAGTAGTTTAGAAACTACATTCAATTTTCTATAGATTAAATTCTTACATAGTTTTGAAATAATATAGATAAGTTATTCAAATTTTTACATCAAGTTGCCTAGCTCTGATTTTCTAAATTTTCATCGCCACTTAAGGGCCTATTTTTTCCATGATGATCCTGCACATACCCATATTTATCAATGCTGTTGTAAAGTGTGTCATCCCACCACTAGTTGCTTGAGCATCAAGAAACACCAACTCGTTAAGAGGAAGAGGGAAATTAAGTGTGTTTACTATGGAGGAGTGTTCCTTTTCCTTTGAGGATACACAAAAGGATGGTAATAAGGGGAAATATCCTATTGACTATTAAATGATGGATTTCTTTTTGAGGGTTCTTGGTTTGGATAAATATTTTGTTGGTGATATTGAAAATCTCTCTTGTTCCATAAAAATAATTTTAGGGCAATTGGATCCTTGTAATAGGATTAATAAAATATCTTCAGAACATTTTGGTTTCAAACCACCTTGAATTTGGGTCGGTGGTTGTGAGGTTATGTAGTGTCTTGGTTATTTGTGCATTATTGTTTCTCTTTGGTTCCTAGATGTTTTTTTGTGCTTAATGCATATCCTTTCTATCTTTTATACAAGGGTCTAGGACCTTTCAAAATACTTTCTTACCTTAATCAAAAAAAATTCTCCCCTTAGAAAGAAATAAATATATTGGTGATTGGAGAAACCATTCCCATAAGATGGAAGAATCAAGAATCCAAATTCAAATGATGTGCTCCTCTAAAAATTGATCAAGTGTCCACATGTCGAAATAAGATGATATTGAAACCCAAGCACATGTGAAGGTTGATGTAGAACAAGCTCTAAATATTATGAAGATGATGGGTCAACAACAATGCTGTGGCTATCAAAAAAGAGGAGATGAATGCCCTCAAAGTAATAATCCAAATCTTCAATCTATGACTCTACAAAAAAGATAATATATTTCAGCAAGATATGAATCCTAAGTAGCTATGTTTGGAAGAAGATGAATTTCCTACTACACTAAATCAACTAGGGCCAAGGTGTTCAAAAAATGTGTGTTAACCTTGCAATTGCATAAGGTTTATTGTCGATAGGTAATAACGGGGGGTGGAAGGTACCCTCTTGTGAGGGGTCTGAGGGGATCATCCCCTCAATAGGGGGTCTGAGGGCTATACATCCTAGTGGGGGCTTAAGGGAACCCTAAAAGCCAAATTTTATGTATATTTTATTACTATAAAATTGGACCATTCATTGTTAAGTCTCAAATCTGACGATTGATATTTTGTTGGCTTGACTTGACCTAGAAGAAAACCCTATTTTATTAGGGTGTTGTATTACAATTGCAGATTGTGATGTATTTTAAGAGTGTGATAGTAGTCATGTTTCCTCTAGATCTTTGGTTGGTGATACTTCTGTGAGAAGCTTTCTCTACAAGTATATTGTATTCTTTTTGATTTTTGAATAATATATTAGGTGGCTTTTGGAGTGGGTTTTTTCTCCTAAAATGGTTTTCCCCATGTAAATCATTGTGTTATGGTATGCATGATATTTATGTTTATTTATTTTTAATATTGTGGACATGGAAAAAGTAGCCCTTCTACTTTTTCTCATGTTTAGTCCTTTCTAGTAATTTTGGCTTGATTTTGCCTAGATTTAATGTTGTAATGTGGCTAATACATTCACATTAGGTCTTGGGTCACTATGAATCATTAACAATTCTAGGATGTCTTGTAAAGTGGTGTAACTCACTTTCAAACATTTTGAGGACCTTTTCATTATAATTCACCTAAATAACCTCTTTTTATCACTTACCAAGTATTATTTCAAAGTGTTGTAAAGAGTTGTAACAAACTATCACGCTTTTCTAGGCTTGTCATCACTAATTCAACCCTTTCCTATGTTTAAATGACCCCTTTGTGCACTTTCTGACTCTACTTAAGTGTGTTTTGGAGAATAATTCCTTTAAACATCATTAAATATACTTTAATCCCTAACACCCAGTAAAATTACCCTAGTGGGACCCGTAGACACGTAAAATGTACTAATTGACATTGTGCATCTAATCCTAACCACTAACATCATTTCATCTTGAATCATCCTTCGGTCTAACCATTTAATCAAATACCCTTATCTGATTAAATTCATCAATATTCCTCTCTTAATTGAATAAATCAGTTATCTAATTAACTCACCTCTTCTCGATAATTAAATTAACCATTTTGATCTAATTATCTGATTTAATTAAATAATTAATTTTATTTGATTAAATCTCTTATAGTCTATCTATTAAATTAAATAAATTAAAACCTTATTTAGTTTAATCTAACATCATCTCTTTTAATTAAATAAATCATGAATCTTTATTTAATTAATCTCTTATCACATTCCTCTCATATTTGATTTAAATAAATCCACAAATTTAAGTCAAATAGGTCACATCATTTAACCCCCTTAATTAAATTAATTAACTTTGATTAATTTAATCTCATCTCATGTCCCATCCTCTAGCTTTTACCACTTGCATATGAAAATAGATTTAATTGATTTATTAAATCTCTATTTTCCTCAACAAGGCATCTTTTGGGAATATTCTCCAAGTTTGAATTCAAAATCCAAGTGGACATGTGCATCCAACAAGGCATTTACTCTCTCTTACATGTCCTTTGCCTTGAGCCAAGTGGCATTCAATGTGTTCTTTCTTCCCTCTTGCATGTCATTTCAACAAATTCAAAATTCAAAAATAGACATTTATTGGCACAATCCTCAAAACTTGCACATCCACCATCCACTCATAGGTTGACAAGTGGCATCTTGCCATTGGATGAATGTTAGTCCCACATTGCTCTATTTTGGACATTCATCCATCTTGAATTCTATAAATAAGAGGCTTCATTCCTCATTTTAGCATCCACAATTTGAGTAAACTTACTATGCTCAAATCATTAGAAAATTCCATCCATTATTATTGAATCTTAGCTAGGTTATGCAGATTTTTCCATTGGAGCACTCACTATTCTTCATCAAAGTGGATCATTCATCAACATTCATCAAGCTTGCATCATAGGAGTTGGGAAAGGGAAAATTTTCACATCAAATTGGCACCAATTCCCCTATGGGATCAAGAGTTTGCTTGTTTAATTAGGATTCAATCTCTCTTTTTGATTTCTTATTGTATTCTTCATTGCTTTTCCTAATTTGAACTTTGTAAATGGATCTCATGGGGAATCCTTGTTCTTGCTTGCATTTAACCATCTAATGTGTTTGTTCTTATTATTTTGTAGGTATTAGGATTGGGGTTTGACATTTTGGTGCTAGAAGGAGGGAAAACCAAAAGATAAAATCATGTTTTTTGAAAAAAAATTGTGTTTTTTTTTGTGTTTTTATGTGTTTACAGGAAACAACACTGCTCACAATCTAGCGGGGCCATATAGAACCACTCACAATCTAGCGGGGCTATACAGAACTGCTCTGGAAACAAACTACACTGTTGGAACTTCAATCTGCACCACTAGATCTCCAGCATTGCCATATAACACCGCTTAAACTCCAAATAGAGCTGCCATCATAGACAAAACTGCTAGAATTTCTTACTTTTTCATTCAAGCTTAAACTAGCCATATCTTGGTCATTTTTTGGTCTTTTTCGAAGCTTTTTTCTTGAAATGGGGTAGAACTGCATAAGCTATCCAATGGTGTAGGTTATTATCAACTTTGATAGAGTTCAAATTTTCAAATCATAATGAAACTTGGTCTAACTTTTAGGGTTTTATGCTTAATCATCTATCTAACCCTCATATTTTCTTGTTTCTTGATTTCATTTGACATTTGGAGCTTGTATTGCAGGTTTTGAAGGATAAGGGAGCATGTAAGTTAAAGAAAAAACATTATCACATCATTGTAACAAGTGTTTTTAAACACTTTGGGAAGAAATTATAATCCCTCTTCTAAGGATTTGCTATCTTTCAAGCTTTTAGGACCTACTAAATTTCTTTTGAGCTCTAAAAAGAACATTTCAATTTTTGCTACAAAAACCTTAAAATAAATATTAGGACTCAAATCTACTAAAGTTTGTTTTGGGATTAAAAATTGAACAAGGAAAATTCTCACACTTACTTTGGTGCTTTTAAAACAAACTCACAATTGCTTTGAAAGGTTAAAATGAACATGTGCAACTTTGTTTTTTGTGATTTCTTACTTAAACTAACATCATCAAAAAGGACATATGCACTTCTCTCGCACTTTACAATGATCTTGAGAATCAAAAGGTATTTTTTATGATCTTAGGTTGAGATAAAGTAGTCACCTCCACACTTCATTTTTGGAAATAAAATAAAAAAAAACTTGTGAGTGTGAGTTAGGTATATTGCATGGGTTCTCCCTTTGTTTCTAAATGAACCTGTCGATCAAACTATAGATGTGCTTGCTCACTATTTTTTACCTTTAGAGGGGCCTTCCTAAGAGACACATCTGAAAGGAGAACTCGAAGGTGACTCCAACTGGTTTTTCATTCGGGCCAGTATATAAATGAATAAGACTAAACTGTCAAATCCTCATGGTATGTAGGCCTTAGCTATACAGTGTCTTTCAGAATGGGGTACTACCATAAAAATTATAAGAGCCCCTAGTAGGATTGATCAAATCCTTTAGTGGTTTACTGGATGCTCGCAAGGTGCGATGTCCTCGATGTCCCGCCATTAAGAACCTTGTTTGTAGTAGCCAACTAGTCCATACAACAAGTTTATCAAAGTGGTGCATTAGAACTTAGGTTCCAAGAAGTTACTTGCCATGTCCTATCTTGGTTAAAGTATAGAGTTTAAGACTTCATTCTTAACATACCTTTATACTCTTTCCTTGGTTGCATGTAAAATCATCTCTTCTACTATGAAGGGAATGAGGCAAGACCACCAAGAAAAATGTACCAATTGAGCTAGGATGTTATATTGCTTGTGAGTCAAAACACTTTGCTTGTGAGTCAAAACATTTGGAAACAAAAACTTAACATCATCATCAAAATTTCAAACCCCTTAGTTAGATAAAATACCTTTGACAAAACCCAAGAACTATTGCTTACCCTAGGGATTATGTCCTTAGAGGTTTCTAAGTAATTGGGTTGACATCTTAATTTTATTCTACCAAGGTCAACATTAGGTAACCACTGCCTTGATTTCCTTGAATTCCACATAGCACTTTGTGGGATGAAAAGAAGTTAGGACATTGGATGTTTATTTTGAAAATCTAATCAAGAAAGTGTTTGTGGTAAAATAAATTCACTAATCAAGATGAAATCAATTGAACCCCGCACATGTTATTGTGTATCTTTTGTCTTATGGTCTTTTGAGCAAACATTGATCTTTTGGTTTGAAGGGAAAAGCATGTTCTTCAAAACCTTGGCCTTGTAAACAAGTCCTTCTTAGGTTCATTTAGGATCAAAATCAAACACTTCATCCATTTCAAACATTTATCATCCCATCCCACAAATAACTTTAGAGCTTTGGAAACATCATTATCTAGTCTTGGGTACATCCTTAAACCAAATCAAAATAACCTTGTTTAATTAGGAGTATGGGAATGAATCCTTTCTCATACCTCTAATTAAATTAGCACACCTTTGAAAAATTTTATCCTAAATATCACATCCAACATCTTAGGGTTTACAAGTTCATTATCCAATCAAAACCAATCAAAATAAAATCCTAAAGTTTAGCATTGATCCAAAGTTCCTAAGAAAAACAACACCCATATCATTCACCCCTTTCATCATTCATCTCATCATTGGTCCTAAACACCTTAGAGGTCACTTTTGCAACAAAGTCAAAACACAAGAAGAACATGGAATATAAACTTGATCCATACATCATAAGAAATCTAAACCAACCAAATTATCAAAGCCTCACAATTCCAATTGATTTTCAAAACTCACATTTATACAATCCGTACACATTATCTCCTAGAAACCTCAATGGTACAACAAATGTGAGTATGCCTAGTCAAAATTTTGGAACACCTTTCCTGATGGTTGATTTAAATCCAAGTCCAAACCTACAAATCAATCAACCAAACACTCAATGCATGAGCCTTCAAATGAACAACATCATCCCATCAAATCTCTACATGACCAAGTACAACTTTACAAAACATGAACATTTTGAATCCAAACTTGGTAAACTTTGGGATGGATATGTTTGCAAATCATACAAATATTGTTGAAAGTCCAAATAAGATGTTAATGACTCCAAGTGAAGGTAACACCATGCAAAATAAAAGTTACCTAAATCAAGGCAATGTGATTCCCAACATCAACAATGTTCAATTTCAACCCATAATGCCAAATATGAACATCATCCCAAGTCAAAACATTGTCCAAAATCAATTTTTCCATGATCCCATGCAAACACCACAAGTGTACATCCCAAATATGCTTGAACAAAAACTAGATCAACTATATCAAGGGAGTCAAGATTGAAATCAAGATCAAATTTGGTGAGATCAAATTGTTACACTTACCAAAATAGTTGAGTCATTGCGCCAAGAGATCTCCACCACCATTACCCATATCAACATCATTCCTTGGTTTAGGGATTCCCCCTTTACCTAGCACTAATCACTCCATCCAAATCAATCCACCTAACACCAATCAATCCATCACATCAAATCCTTTGAATATACCATTGACATCGCACCAACAGATGGTATCTAATCAAATGGCAACATCAATCTTGACAAATCAAAATATGGTCTCCCAATGATCTATCACCTCGGTCATTCTGACCATTCCTATCACCTCGATCATTCCAACCACCCCTATCACACCCATCATATCTCAAACCCTCATGATCACTCAAAATGTATCTCAACAACTTGTTACTACATCCAACACAATTCCAAAACCACCATTTCTGTCATCACCCACACCAATTCTTGGCTTAGGGCTTTTTATTTTTTACCATGTATCAATCAAACCAACATCCCAATCATCAATCAAAACATCACTCCAAACTTTCAAAACTTGTCGTCAACATCACAACAACAAATGAAAAATGCACAAGCAATCACAATATCATCAATCACCCCCATAATATCTCAAAACATGGTCTCTCAAGGACCAATCACATCAATTACACCATCCACCATTCAAATACAAATCATTAATATGATGACACCTCTTATCACCACAACAAGCACTATTCAAAAACCACCTCCACCACCACCACCACCCAAACCGAACACATCAAACCAATATAGCATTACATTTCAAGCCACTTAGTAGGCTGCTTATCAGAAGGAACACCAACAAAACCAAAACTAACAAGCTACTCAACAAGCTGCACAAGCTGCTCAAGTTGCCCAAGCCACACTACAAGCCCAACAATGATCCGTAATTGGAGTTTACAAATTAACTTGTAAATTAAATCTAATTACAATAATTTCCCGATCTAATACAAAATTGCGTGATTATGCCTTTTAACAGTTGAAATTACAAAATAGGTAATTAGAAATTCAAATACTAAATTTAAACTAGAGAGAAAATTGAGACAGAAGAGAGAAGAATAAGACAAAGAAATAGAAGGATCACAATGCACAAATTGATAACGGAGTTCATCCAATGTGGACTGTCTCTGGGTCCACTTCTCAATGTCAGGACCGCTTTATTGATATCGCCAAGAAAAATTATGCTTTCTTACAATACCCAAGCTCCAAGAACCTGCAATAATCTCTCCACAATCTCTCACTCTTTTACAATTTTTGGTGTACAAAATCACCTTGTAAATTCTCCTCCAAAGAATTATTTCTCCCAAAATGAACTTCAATAATTCTCCCTGTTACAATTCTGTCCAAGAAAATTCCCGTACAAAATTATCCACTCAATAATTTTTTTCCATTGTCCCTTTACAAAAATCACCCCTTTAAATACACATTTATTTGCTAATATGGCTTTAACCATATTATTTTTCAAATATTGCATATCTCCCATATACAAGTAAAAATTCCAACCATTTCCCTCTTTTACAATAAAAATAACTAATATCCCGTTAGTATAACAAATGAATATTCAAAAATAAATCCACCTTTGGCTTTTATAATTTCAAGCCATGCAATTAAAAAATGAACCCCTTTAACTATGGGCCATTATAATTTTGGACTTGCATTATAATCTTTAAAAATATCTTTTAAAAGCCCCTTAATAATCTCCTTGGATATTCTTTAAAATAAACCCATTAAATATGAGAAAGGTGGTTAAAGGGGTTAATTTGTTGAAATGTAAGTTTACGGGATTTTTTTCCTCTCCTTGTTTTATGGGCAAGAGAAGAGGATTTTAAAGGATAAAATCACACCAAATCCTCCTTAAATTCATAAAAATCTTTTAATTTTTAAACCATACGTGTTTTCTTTTAACATTATGGTTTAATCCATATTATTTTTCCACCATGTATGTGCCAAATCACCACTCTTTCCATGTCACCATCTGCCATGTCAGCTTGCTGATGTCATTAAAGTCAACCATAGTCAAAATTTTGACCAACCTTTGACCAGCCGTAACTTTCACATACGAGCTCCATTTTTGAAACCGAATATAGTTCTGGAATCAATGCAACAAGCACTACGACTTGGCATCATTTTTATTTCATTTGGAGACATTAATTTTTTTGCCTTTTTGAGCCCCTGATTTGCTTGTTTGACCAAACCTTTGACTGAGCATAACTTTTGCATACAGACTCCTTTTGAGCCCATTAAAGTTGCGTCAGGATTGTGTCTGCAAGCTCTACACATTGATGCATCTTTGGATGAATTTTGAGACTATGAAATTTTGAGATATTTTGGATCCACCTGGATCAAACAAGCACAAGCCCAGGCTCAAGTGCAAGTGCAAGCTAAAGCCCAATACCAAGCCCAACAAGTAAATTTTTTTCAAAATCCCAAAAAAATGTTAACGCCTCCATGTATTGATCCAATTCAATGATCACATGATCAAGACCTATCCATTAGCGAACACATGGAAGATGTTTTTTACCTCATCTGAAGATCAAATCAACATACATCAAGAGTCACTTTTTTATCATGATAATAATCCTTCAACAATATCTAACAATGATCCATTTCAAAGAGTGCTAAAATTATTTGATCCTGTAATCAACAATCCATCGACCAATGATCATGTTGAAAATGTCTCTACATCACTTGATAAGTTAGAGGACATATCTCAAGAATTTATTCCAAAGCATGATCAACATCTTTCACCAAGATCTAGCAATGGTCCTTTCCAAGATATGTTTTCAGATATTGAAGGAATCTTCAACTCAAAATTTGATCCAAATCCACTTAATGATCTAGAGGATATTGAGCCACTTCCCATTTCTAATAAAGATATCCAAGGATACTTTGAAACTGACCCATGTTAGGAACTTGATCCAAAACATGACGAAAGCAATCCCAAAATCATTCAAGATCAAGAATTTATATCCCCAAGCTACTACAATAATCTAATGGACACTCTCCTATCTATACAAGTGATCATATCCACATAGCACATGCTCCTACATCTACCCATGGGAGGAATTTTATGGATGGACATGTAGATGATCTTCATCCAGAACATGATTCCTTTACTCCTGACATTATGACACAAAAGAAGCGGATTATTGATTCCTATAGTCAAACTTAGTTGTCAACATAAGGATTAGATATATCCCAAATTCAGACTGAGGACATCATGTATGAGGATATCCAACATTATCCACTCAAGGAAACATGTAAGATAGAACCTGATATTCCAGAGTTAGTAGAGAAACAAATTGAACTAACGCCATCTACTAAAGGTGTTACTACCACCATATTGGGGGCAACTTTGTTTCAAGAAAATGTCAACATAGGGAGCATGAAGAATCCTTATGATGAAATTAATGCCAATAATACAACCAACCATGTCATGAATCATCATCCACCCATCACCCCATCCATGAATTGGGACCAACGTCAAAAGAAAGAATTGAATCAAAGCATGAAGAACATTTTCAAGGAAAAATAATTAAAATTTAAGAATGAAGGACAAATCAAATACAAATGGATACTAAAGAATACAAAGAAAGATTATCCCTATCAAACTCCATCAGTCAAAGAAACTATGGGGAAAAATAAAAGAGGGAAAATTATCCATCAAAGGTTTCCACAAAAGCAAAAGTAGGCTTTTCAAGCAACGTACAATGTGTATCAAGTAGTTGGTCCTAATTCCATGCACACTTTCGTATCCACCCATCATTGCTCATCTTCCCAAGTTTGGAGAGTCAAAGGTTCCAAATTGTCAACCAATCCATCTTTTATCACTAAACACACTTCATGCATACCTCCATGTATGATATCCAATTCTCACATTGACCATGTATTGGCAATGACCCTTCATCATAAGGATTTAGAAGGCACTCTATCACGATGTGCACACAAAGACAAAGTCAACTCTGATATCAATGAAGCAGATTAAGAATCTCAAAAGTTGCATTCAAGTGCATGTATTTTGGAAAAACAACTTCTTTAGGTAGGATATCAATGGCACATTATGATAGAAGCATCTATATCGACACAATCAGGTGATTCAACATAAGCTTTAAATCTCACAGAAAAATGCAAAAAATAAATAAATATGAAAATCAGAAAAAAAAAAAAAATTAGAAAAAGGATTGAAAATAGTAAAGAAAAATATCACCCTCTAGTGAAAACCACTACAGTAGCACTTTGGGCAAGACCATGATGAAAACCTGGCAAATAGGCATCATGAGTAGAAACGAGCATTTATGTGCACCAGTTCAGATGGAAGCATCTCATCCCATCCATAATAAATCGAGTATTCCATCCATCTTATCCATAATAAATCCATTCATCCATGAACCATTTATCCAACACATTTTCATCTATTTTCATCCATAGTCCAAGTTATCTTGATCTTGGAAAACTTCAGTGTGCATTTTACGCTTGCTTATGGTAAACATCTTGACATGGGCCATTATCATTTATCCTATCCTATCCAACATTATTTGAGCCATGAAGCATTGTCCATCCATACACGTATCCAAGAATCCACCCATGGCATTCCATACATTGCTAGACACTGGGGGAAAATATTTACATCTTGCTTTAGGAATAAATCTTGATCTATATCCTCCAACTTATGTGGCAATCCAAACATTGGAAAACATGAAATAAAATTGGTCCACCACTTGTGAGAAAAAATCCAAATCACTAGCCCATGGCATATTTTGACAAGAATATGTTCATTATCAAGTGTTATCTTCAATCGAACATCAATCCAAACAATCACTATTAGTTGCATATAATTTGCACATCAATGTCACATCAAATCATTCAAATAGATTTTGTTCCAATCAAGCTTCAAAATTATGATCAATCAAATCCAATCAAAAAATCATCATCTCGGGATATCCTTGTGTTGCTTAAACACTATCCTTGCATTGTTTTCCATCCTCAACAATGTTATCATCATCAATCCTAATCAATCAATCCTTGCATTATTGTGCATCCTCAACAATGTTATCCTCATCAATCTTGATCAATCAATCCTTGCATTGTTGTGTATCCTCAACAATGTTATCATTATCATCAATCCATCGATTTGATCAATCAACCTTAGCTTGGTTTTCAACAAAATCCAAAATGGACATGTCCATATCCAAATCGTCAAAATCATGCAAAAAATCCAAAAACATCCAAAACATCGAAAAATCCAAAAACATTCATAAAAGTCAGAAAACATCAAAAACATCGAATCCAAACTACATTGTCTTTGAGCTTAAATTTAAGCAAGGCTAATATTTGATTAGCCCCTGAGACATAAAAATCCAAAAACATTTAAAATCCAAAAACATTAAAAAAAACATAAAATCCAAAAAAACATTCATAAAATATCAAAAAACCCCAAAACATTTGAAAAAATCAAAACAAAATATTTGAAAAATCCAAAAACCCAAAAAACAGCCTCAAAACATTCCAAAAATGTCAAAAAAATCCAAATATTTGAAAAAATCCATCTGTCTCATTTCACTTTCACTTGTAATAATCAATCATCCATAATAAACTAATCGTCACCTTCATCCTTTGGCAAAACAAATAGAAACAACCACAACAATTGGAAAAAATAAACTTCAAATGTAAAATCAAAATCGAAACAACAAAAAACCAAACCTTCATCATTCACTAACATGTCAATCGACCTTGTATCAACAGCCTTTCGAACAAACCTATCAACTTGCCATCATCCACTAACATGTCCTAGGATATATCCTTCCTACAATGGGCATTACCTTTTAGCAAAACACTTTGGATAAATGAAATGACGTGCCACCATCCACTAACATGTCCTAGGATGTATCCTTCCTATAATGGGCATTATCTTTTGGCAATAGTTTTGGTTCTTATTCTAAAACAAAACACATCCCTTTGGCTCAAGGTATGAAGAACATTGGCTTGTTTGCGTACTTGATCTTTTCTTTTGATTTATCTTATTGCGCTTATTCCAAGGACCTCTCGATGATATCCGAATGAAGGATTTAGAGAGATAGGAATGGGGCAACGATCATTATCCTTTTGTCTGTTGTGCTTGTTGGATGTTCTTGTAATATAACTTGGCAAATACTTTCTTTGTTAGGTATGTCCTAGCTAGGTTTCCATATGTCCAGTGTGAACAAGAATACTCCTATCTGTTTGTCTAGTCAAAGTTCATTGCACTAGGTACAACGCTATCTTGGTTCTTTATACCTTGATGCATTGTATCTATGTGTGTTATCAAACATAAGGTAAGTAGCCCTTTTAAAATCCTAATCCTTGATAAGAAAAACATCATCTATCATCATCATCATCTCTAAAAGTCTCATCAAATCATGGACTTGTTGGATCCTCTTGTCATCATCTCATTTCTTCTTTCTTCTCTCCATGCTAACATAACATCACCAATGCATCCATCATGCATCCATCCTACATCCACAAACCGTCAACATACCACATATCATTCATATCATATATAATAGGAAACATCGATCATTTCACATACATGTTCATCATCATTATATAGATTTGTTAGTCTAAGCATCTCATAAAATCATACATTTGTATAATCATAGCATATCACATCATCCATCTCATCCATCTCACATGCATTATATCATCATTTAAGTCGTTTAGGATAATATAGATTGGTTATTTTAAGCATCTTAAAAACCATCTCATTTGCATTATCATAAATATCCATACATCCATCTTAAACCTCTTTATCATGAGATCGACCCTCAAATCAAATCTTTTCTCTCAATCTCTTGAGGGGGCAATGTACCAATGTTCTTCTTTCTGCTGGGGCATCCAAAAAAATAGATTTTTTTTTAATTTTGATCATGGAAAGTTTATTCTTTGAACCAACGCATCAAGTACATTACTTCAAAGAGGGGAAAAATGTAGACATGTGAAATTAGCTTTGTACACTTAATTAGCATCACATTCATACACTCATTAAATAAATCAAATTCACCAAGTAAATTAGGTTCATTTAGCTCAATCTCTAAGGATCGTCCATTTAAATTGAATAAATTAACTTTATTTAATTTCAACCTATCATTAGCTCATTTAAATAAATCAATTTTTAATCAAATCCTGACATTTCATCTTTCATAAATCATCTCTTAGATTCATCTCCTTCAAATTAATTAACCTTTGTTTGCATCCCCCTTTTAATTAAATAAACAAAAATTTATTTAATTGAATCCCAAATGCATTTTCCATCCCTTTTTGATTTAAATAAAATCAAAGTATTTAAGTCAAATGGGTCAAAAGCATATAATCATCATCTAAGTTAATCAAACTATGATTAATCTAATCTAACCAACCATCACATCCTCTGGATTTTCCCACTTGCACCAATAAATCATTTTAATTCATTTATAAATTCAGTGTTTTCCCTCAACAAAGCATCTTTTGAGAATATTCCTCAAGTTTGAATTTGAAATAAGGTTGACTCGTCCCTTTCAACATCTCCCCCACTTGGCATTTAAGTCTCTTTTTCTCCCTCCAACAAACCAATTTTGAAATTTTAAAAGGCCACCTATATGCATTTATGGGCACATTGACCAAAACTTTCACATTCCTCAACCATTCACAAGGTGACAAGTGGCTCAATCTCATTAGCTAAAACATTATCCTACATTGCTCTCTTTTGGGCACTCTTAGCATTTGAGATTCTATAAGTAGAAGCCTCATTCTTCAACAATGCATCCACAATTCATGCAAAGTTATTATACTCAAATCCATAGCAACTTATCATCAATTTCATCTGAGCATAGTTAGGCTTTTTATAGATTTTCAACATGGAGCTCCATTGAAGTCATCACTACAAGCATCAATCCTTCATCAAGCATCTTCATCACACCATTGGAGTTAGGAACATACAAAATCCATTACATGCAAAGCATACATCCATCCATGAACATTTTATAAGCATAGTTCACATATCATTTCACATATACACCATAGATTATTTCCATATCATTTTGTATATTTCATATTACATATCATATCATTTCAAATCATCATATAGACTGTAACATCATTATGCATCACATAAATACATTTGCATATATCATAAGTCAACAACATAATATAGATCTATTAATCATAATCATTACATAATGCATATATCATTATAAATAAATGCATCCATAAATACATCATATAACACCATAACATCATTGTATAGCATAGAGAAATAGAATCATCCATAAATACATTATAAGCATATTCAAATCACATAACATCATATCAAAATCATCATCTCATATATATCATCATCGAATAATTGTCATAGTACAAAATAATTGGATCACTGTACATGTATGTCAATCAGTACAAAAAGGCCCATCAGGCTATCAAAAAGGAGCCCATAGGACACAAAAAAATGATATCATCTCGATCAAAAAGAGACTTAACCCTCTTGTCTACTGCCCTCACCCCTGTCACCATGACCCTCTATTGGTCTGAAACTGGTCCACTGTGAGTACTCCGAGACCCGTACTGCTCTAGGTACGACCTGATGATAATGCATATGGTAATAATCTTCCTCTCGCATGACCTCCCTGTAAGACCAAAAGGACACTGTACTCGTAGAGGAGGAGGCTACCATGCTCTCCAACTATTGTCTCTGGCCCATCTTTACAGCCACTTGTAACTCTGTAGCTTGTCTCTGGAGTATGGCCTGATCCCTCTCGGCCTTGACTTGGTTCCTCTCGGTCCGCACCTAATCTCTCTCCCCTGTCAAAGTCTACACTTGAGCCTACAACTATGCAATCACTATATCCTGAGGGTCTAACTGCCCTGCTAGCTATACTAGTGGGGGCTACACCTGGGGATGTACGTGAGGCTGATCCTCACCCCCGACTCATGGTGGTACATCTGCCTGAACCTGCTGCCGGCTTGCAACTTGCTCCTGATCATGCATCTGCACATTGGCCTAACCTAGCTAGGCTGGTTGAACTGGAGCCTTGGCCAGCTAGTCCTGTCATGCACCATCTCTCCATCCTCATCCTCCCCCTATGGCTTTCATCCTTCACTGATTGGGGACTACTCCTAGAACTGTCAATTGTATGGGAGGCTGGAACCAATCCCTATATGCCTGTGTGATGCTTGTATCTACAGGCCCCTAATCATAAGCCCATGGTCTAGCCACCAAATGTCTAAAGTTGTCCACGACCGCAGAAGCAGGAATGTATCCCCCATGAAACCTATGACATGGTGTGGGAAAATACGGCCACATAATCATCATCTGGCTGATCGTGAGGCTCACTGAACTGGCATTGAACGTGCTCGGGCAGATATCTCTCTATCATCATGTGCTTTTGCCGCTGCATGAAGCAGTCCTAGTGGGAAAAGAAAATATGATTTGTATCGTCGACCCATCTGGGCTGACCAAGGTATAGACATCATATAAACACTTGCATCTCATCTAGGACCCTCCTCCAATAGGGAATCTCATGCTCGCCTGTGCATGTGAAGGACACACCACCTTTGTAATGCCATACGAGGGGATCATCAGCCCCATCGGTATTGCAACAACCCATGGCTGAAAGATAGGAATGTGCTCCCACACCCATATGTGGAGGAGTGTGACGCCTGCTCTGAGTGCTATGCCATCCAGGTCGATGTACTCGTGATGATATTTATACAGTGACACAAGAAGAACTAACCCCCAAGAAAAATGAGTAGACCTATCACACATCACCATGCGCTCCTAGTAGAGTCCCCAACCAGGACTAAAGTACCGGCCTCGTTGATCTGGGGCAACAAGACCTAAAATAATGGTCATAATGTAACTAAGTGGAAGGGAGGGGCCAGAGCCCTATGACGCTCAAGGTCGATCTGCCCGTTGCAAATGATAATGTCCTCTGAAGTGAGGACTTTGTGACAAGAATTTTTCCCAACATCTATATCAAAAATAACGTGCCGACCATGAATCGGCAATATCAAGATGTGCTAAACATCCTCCAAGGTGATGGTGACCTCACCGGTGGGAAAGTGGAAAGACAAGGTCTCGTTGTGCCATCTCTTGAAAAGCGTTGACATCATCCTAAGGTGGGTGCACACGGGCACTGCATAGGCGATGTACTACAACCCCATGTCTCGTAATCGATCCTGATCTCTATCACTGAGGTCTCGCAAGTAACCGAAGAGATCCCATGACCTGTGCTCTTGGGAATAGAGCTCTCGCGCCACGTCCTACATCAAGAAGGGTCATCATGTTGAAAATTTTGAAATTTTTTTGTTGAGCGTCCAAGAAACCACTCCAACGTCGCTATCTGTGAAGGTGTCATAATTTGAATTTTATCAAACTATGACGCTAGGGCACAAAATGCTGAAAGCGCACCGTAGCGGTGCACTTTCCTTCCGAGCAGCATAATTTGAAAAGATTCATGTCATTAAGGCACTGCCACGTCGCACTTTGGAAATGACCCCATGGGCCATGACCTTAGTGTCAGAGTTTGGAATTTATTTTCAAACTCCAAACTCCACTATCGTAGTGCAATCTAACACCAAGCAGCACAGTTTGAGTTTTGAGTGGCGCTATATAGGGCCGCTACAGAATGACTAACTTTGAAAGCAATAAATGAACACTAAAAACAAAAATAAAGCTCAACTAAGGGTCACTTATCGGTGCCCCAATGCCCAGTGACCACTAGTACTTCCGGACTTGGTCCAAAATGTCCATCAGGAGCTATCATTGCGCCATATCATCAGGAGGTTAGAGCTCAAATCTCCAGGTTGCTAGATGGTTGTGTGTGAAAATGAATTGAAAGTGACCCCTCAGAGCCTTTTTAAGCTTGAAAATTAGGGTTTTGGACCCTTGAGCCTATTTTTGTCTAGTTGAGGCCTGTTTTGCATCATTTTATTGCATTTAGACACATTTTTGGCCTCTTGGAGCTTTTTTTGACCTGTCGAGCACCTTGTCCTCTTTTTTTGCAAGATCACCCAAAAATTGAAATTTTCATCCAATCTCTCGAGGGGGCAATATATTGGCATGTTTTCTCTCACCAGGCAGCACTGGGGCAATATTTAAAAAAAAACAAAAAAATTGGCTTTAATCAAGATCGTTTATTCTTTGAACCAACACAACAAGTGCATTGCTTCAAAGAGCGGGAAAATGTAGACACGTAAAATGTACTAATTGACATTGTGCATCTGATCCTGACCACTAACATCGTTTCATCTTGAATCATTCTTTAGTTTAACCATTTAATCAAATACCCTTATCTGATTAAATTCATCAATATTCCTCTCTTAATTGAATAAATCAGTTATCTAATTAACTCACCTCTTCTCAATAATTAAATTAACCATTTTGATCTAATTATCTGATTTAATTAAATAATTAATTTTATTTGATTAAATCTCTTATAGTCTATCTATTAAATTAAATAAATTAAAAACTTATTTAGTTTAATCTAACATCATCTCTTTTAATTAAATAAATCATGAATCTTTATTTAATTAATCTCTTATCACATTCCTCTCATATTTGATTTAAATAAATCCACAAATTTAAGTCAAATAGGTCACATCATTTAACCCCCTTAATTAAATTAATTAACTTTGATTAATTTAATCTCCTCTCATGTCCCATCCTCTAGCTTTTACCACTTTCATATGAAAATAGATTTAATTGATTTATCAAATCTCTATTTTCCTCAACAAGACATCTTTTGGGAATATTCTCCAAGTTCGAATTCAAAATCCAAGTGGACATGTGCATCCAACAAGGAATTTACTCTCTTACATGTCCTTTGCCTTGAGCCAAGTGGCATTCAATGCATTCTTTCTTCCCTCTTGCATGTCATTTCAACAAATTCAAAATTTAAAAATAGACATTTATTGGCACAATCCTCAAAATTTGCACATCCTCCATCCACTCATAGGTTGACAAGTGGCATCTTTCCATTGGATGAATGTTAGTCCCACATTGCTCTATTTTGGAAATTCATCCATCTTGGCATTCTATAAATAAGAGGCTTCATTCCTCATTTTAGCATCCACAATTTGAGTAAACTTACTATGCTCAAATCATTAGAAAATTCCATCCATTATCATTGAATCTTAGCTAGTTTATGTAGATTTTTCCATTGGAGTACTCACTATTCTTCATCAAAGTGGATCATTCATCAACATTCATCAAGCTTGCATCATAGGAGTTGGGAAAGGGCCAATTTTAACATCAAATTGGCACCAATTCCCCCATGTGGTCAAGATTTTGCTTGTTTAATTAGGATTCAATCTCTCTTTTTGATTTCTTATTGTATTCTTCATTGTTTTTCCTAATTTGAAATTTGTAAATGGATTTCATGGGGAATCTTTGTTCTTGCTTGCATTTCACCATCTAATGTGTTTGTTTTTATTGTTTTGTAGGTATTAGGATTGAGGTTTGACATGACCAATTCATCACCTAGAGTGACCTAGTCCCACTAGGCACAAAAATCAAAATTATTTTAAGTTTTGGTGGGATATTATTCTCTTGACCTTGAGGTCAGCATGTGATATGTTATTTTCAGGAAATTTTGTAAAATCAAGTATAAATAAAGGGTTTTCCTCTCATTTCCTTCCCCATTCATCTCATACATTCACTCATACATTAGCATACATTCATTCATAGTTCTCAAACATTCTAAGCATTATCAAGCAACCATTGGAGCATTACTTGCATATCTTCATATTTCTACATCAAGGATTTGGTGAGTTGTGACATTGGATGTTGTTCATTCATCATTCTCTCATTATTTCATTTCATTTGCAAGGGTTTGATTACCAAATCAGGGTTTGACCAAGGCAAACCCATATTCTTGAACCCTCAACCCTTTTTCCCCTCTTCGTATGTGTGTTTTGTAGGTCTTGTATGAAAATTTGTCAAAGAAAAATGTATTAAAAGTATTAAGCAATCCATCAAAGTCATTCAAGTCAACAAAGCCCTAAGTCAAGCTTGGAGACCTGTTTCAACCCGATTTCTATAGAATCTTATCCGAACATCTGTTAAGAAGAGAAGTGCAGTCCGAGAGCTATAGATTCCTGCCTTGAATTTCTCCAAATTCCCAAATGGACTAAGTCACCATCTGTGGCGAATTAGTCTCACTGCCAAGCCTAAAAAGTGATTTATATATTTCTGGATACCCTTTTGGCAGAAACCTGTTTCGACAGAATCTCCTCAAAATAGGACTAAGTCGTCCAACATGGCGTAAGTGTCCTAGTCAGCCTCAACAACAAATTCTATAGGATTCTAGAGCCTCTATGCATCACACTTTAGTTTCCAGGTGCACCTATCCAACCTCTTTCATTTTTGTTATTGTTTGTTTGCATTCTTAGGTCATTTTGCATATCATAATGTGTTTTCAAACAACTTGCATTTCTTAGGTTTTGCATTAATAATTCATTTTCCTTTATTATTTTATTGCATTTAGACATTGCATCTAGGCATACTTTCATCCACACTTGCACTAGTTTTGAGTGGGGACATTGCCCATTTTGGCTCATCTCTTTCCTTTTAGGTGAAAAATCCTAAAGTGCTAGAGAACCTTGGCACCTGCCAAAATATTTGTCCACATTTTAGTGAACCCACCTTTAGAATAGTTTACTTCTAATTCAAGTGCATTTACATCCTATGAATAACTTGCATCAACATTGCAATAGGTTTTGCATTGTTTGAATTGCATCTTAGGGTTTAAAAAATGCTTTAGTGAAAAGATCATATAGCTTGCATTTTTGCATTACATTCCATTGAAAATTCAAAAAAATATGCATATTCATACTATATTTGCATCTAAAAATCTAAAAAACACAAAATTCCTTTTAATTTTTTTGAAAAATCTCAAAAAAATCACTATTGGAATTAATTCGCCACACAGGGCGATTTAGTCCTCTTGCACATTCTGCACAATAATTTCTATCCTTTTCTTGTGATTTTCTGTATTTTTGTTTTCTATTATTGCATTTTTGTTTGAGTTTCTAGAATTGTAGTTATCAGCATTTTATTTCTCTTAGTTCACATTGCATTTGCATTCACCCACATTTAGAAACCTTTGCATGATGTTTGGTGTCCTATTGCTAATACCCTAGTGAGAAAAAGTTCAAGCCTCACACTATCCTATGATAATACACTCATTGTGGATCTTGGGTTATCTAAAGCTTCCACTCCTAGTATTGCAAATAGTACACTAGGAATGGATTCTACCTTTAGCAACCCTTTTCCTTCCAATAACATGCAAGTTGACACACATAATGATCACATTCTACAAGACAAAATCATTAACATTCATGAGGACTTAACACATCTCCAACATCAAGTGTGTCTTTAAAACATTTCAACCACTGCAATTCCTACCATGGTTTTCATCCATTGCATGCTTGAAAGTGACGAAGGACTAGACATTGTGAAACAAATTGTTGAGATATACCACAAACATGTTCCTTCAACCTCTAGTAAATCTCAATAAGAAAACATTGTGGTTAACCAAGGATGACCTCAGAATCCTCCTCCTTCAATAGTAGCATCCATACCTACCTATATGTTGATGGTCAAAATAGCATAGCAACAGTTAAACAGAATATCACTATCCTGCTCTCCTGAAAGAGAAAGAATAACACATGGATATATTAACTCCCAAGGTCTTTGTAATTGGTTCTCGATTGTGTTGGTTTCACTCAATGGTTGATGTGAACTATAATGTTCAAGGGGCCTGCCGGTGTTGAGCTTCTAGATTGTTCTAAGATCAAGCATAAATTTAAACCTACTTTAACCAGGGTTTTTAAAGAAATAGAAAAAGATAGATCAAAGCTTTGGAACTGAAGAGAATGATAATTTATCCAACTTAACTAGACTTGTTACCTTTCAAGGAATTGCTAACTAAATCTGGAGAACAAAATCAACTCCTGATTAACACACAAATTCATTCATTCATAGTGATAACTTCAACAACAGATTGTAACTAACCATTTAAACAAAACCTAAAATAAGATTTCATTCCTTGAAAGCTTCTCAAATCAAATGATTCAATGAAGATGAATACCATTTAGGAACACAACATGAAGTAGATTTAAATCTGGTTGCTTCTACTATTAGTGAAATAGATAAGAAATATTTACAACTCTAGCACAATCACCAATGTACAGAAAACCTATGTCCTCAGATTGTTTCCATCTATACTAAGAGAAATAGAAGGATACATTACGGCCTTTTGTCTAATCTCACTCCTATTCTACTGCTACTCTTAAGTTTCTCTACTTTTTAGAAAACTACTACTATTCCAAAATCTATATCTCTATGTCTCTAAACCTCTAAAACTCACTCCCTTAAAGAATTGTTTTTAAAAGAGGCAAAAAAAATGCCATATATACAAAACGTACGAAAAAGAAATTTGGCCCTTATTTTTAGGGTTTACAAAAATATCAGTGGGTTACAGGAGGGTTGACCCTCAGATCTTTTTGGAATGAAGTTAATGTTGCATTCAATTGCATCCTCCGTGTCCATGTCAGTGAAAGATTGCCCTGAGGAGAAGCCTTCAGATCCTTTACAACCACAACATTAACTTCTAGCCTCCATGTCCATCCTCAAACTCCCTTGAAGGGCTACTTTGAATGCTCTAAAGCATTATAATTAATGCCAATCCCCCTTTGCTAGCACCGATCCCAGCTGGCACTATGACTCATGGTTTCTTCCTCCTTTTTGCTTGATTCTCACTTCAGATCTTTCTGCAAGTTGACCATCTCTAGAAGCAGCATCAGAATTTTCATTAGATCTCCACACGAGTGTTCACCGAGCTGCTCCATCAGCTCGTTCACAGAGCAGAACCACACTAGTTGCGTTCTGTTGATCTCCCTCATAGGGGTAGTCAATCGATCAACTATCCAGGGTTCACCTTTATTTCTCTCTGATTGGTTGAACACATGCCACAGAAGATTCTTGGGTGGTCAAAAGTTATTCACACTAAATCCCATGTTAGTGAGACACTAATCATGTCTCCCTGATGCCATCATACCTCCTAGCAACTATCGGCAAGGCCTACGATGGTCGACGAGACATCATAGCGAGCGGCCGAAGTCATATAGATACCCTTTTTCCGTTGGCAGGCTCATCACTATCAACAAGACTTTACTCCCTCGGCTTGACATCACATCGAGCCCCTCTTCCTTCGATGAGACACCATTGGGTCAGTGAGACATCACGGCGGGCTCCATTAGTCATGCTGAAGGCTTAAAACCATTGACGATACCATCGCTTGTCAGCAAGACATCATGCCGAGCTCCATCATTCTCCCCAAGCTGACTCTATTTCAGCGAGACCTTTCCTCTTCAGTGAGACCCTTCGCTAAAGGCAATACCTCTCGATGAGATCTCCTTGAGCTCAAATATCTTTTGGTAAGAGCCTGCTTGGTTGGCGAGACCTTTCACCAGCTCAAATTTTCCACCAAGACTCCCCCGACTGGGACCACTATTCTATGTTGGCGATACTAGCTTCCTTCGTCGAGACATTACACTAAAGTCACACCCTTTTGCCAAGACTTCATCAGTCAGCAGGACTTCTCTCTGAGGCCTTCATAATTTAGCAAGACTACACCCAGTTGGCAAGACTTTATCCCTTCAGCTAGACATCATGCCAAACTTAAATCTTTTGATGAGACTCCCCATGTTAGTAGGACATCTTGCTAAGAGCACAACCTTATACTGAAGGCATCATCCCTTTTGGTGAGACATCACACAATCATCGAGACTTCATGGTGAGATCAAACCACTATGCTGATGCTTCCTCACCTCGCCAAGAGTCCACCCTTTCGGTGAGACTTCATCTCGAAGTTACCTTTGTCGCCAAGACCTTGCCTCTTCGGCCAAACATCATGCCGAAAGTATAACCTTTCACCGAGACATCATGGGTTGGCAAGACCTTTCATCGAGTGCAGATCTTTTGGCTACGCTAACCTTGTGTGTAATCGGTCAACGAGACTTTAGCATGTCGGGGAGACATATGAAAACTTACGACGATTAAACTGTCTAGATGACCGGGGCATTTAAAAATGAATATAACCACTACTAGTCGGCAAGACATCCAGAAGGTCTTGCCGATTCTTGCCAAACTTGATTAGGGGATGCTTTCCAACTGAGCTCCTTGAGAAATATCATGTGCATGATTTAATCCTACACTCAAGAAAGGAAACCATAGTAAAGATCACACAAACAAAGGCTAATCAATCAAAATCATCATTAAAATGAATCCTAGATAAGCAAGGTGTCATTAAATATTCAAATAAAATAATCATATCAGAACTTGGGTTTCAAGTCCACCCATGGAATCCAAGCCAGGGAGGAATTTCAGAGAATTCTGAACCAGGTGTATTCCAGTAGAATAAACATGAAAACACCTTCTAGCAACTTAATCTAATCATTATCAATCAAGAAACAACATGTGAGATCTCAAAATAGCATAAATTAATCATAAAATGCACCATCATTTGTTAACAAGTCCTATTTCTCCATATTTCTTCACATTCCATCAGGTTCTAGGAAAATCCGCATGGGATAGATTTCTGCGAAGGAGAAGACATTCTGCAAGTTTCAAAAAAAAAGGGAACAAAGGATTTTGGGAAAATTTAGAGTCAAAGGAAATCCACGAAGAAGGCAAATCTCTAGAGGCTTGAGAATTTTAGGAAAAAAGAAGAGGAGTGGGAAAATTAGGAGAATCCATCCCACACGAAATTCCATGAAGACCAAAAATCCCCAAAGCACAGCGTTGAGCCAAAGTTTGAGTGAGATCTGGGAAAATCCAAATGGGGTGGAAAATCCCGAACTTCAACTAAGGCAGAACCAAATTTAGCAGAACAAAAAAAACTCAGGAAGTAAACAAAAGAACTCCCAAGACCAAACCTAACAACCAAGGCAAAGAAAACAAAAGCAAAGGGGGGCCCATTTTTTTCCAGAATAAAATGGGGTGGTTATGCAAGGAATAACACTATACCACTCCTCAAGTCACAAAAACAATGCAACAAGTTAGTAATGTGATTCCTGGCCTTGACTATTCCTACTAGCATTCCTAATTATTATGTGGCATTGCATGTTCTATCCTCTTCCACCATACCATCTATAAGCATTTCTTTTGCTTTCCCTACCACTACATACACTCCATCACCACTTTCCCTTCCACCTCATACCACTTACAATGACCCTCTCATAACACAACTTTTCCAAACCATTTAATCCATGCAAAAAAAAATATCCACCATAAACCAAAACTAGAATGGACCACCCACCTATTATGTCTAAAGTGGCCCACTATCTTTGGAAATATTGCATGAATATCGATGCCACAAGGAATAAAAATGCCTAGATTTGAGAAATATGGCCTAAGAAGGGAGATCCTTCTAACCATGTTAATGCCTACACCGCTTTATGTAGTGACTTTGTCCTTGATGATAAACTGCTAGCCAAACTATTTCCTAGGACTCTGAAAGGCACTACTTTGGAATAGTTTTCATCCTTACAAAACAATTCAATTCATTCATTCAATGAACTAGTTGATGCATTTATAAATCATCTCCAAGTGAATATGACTCCAAAAAATACCTTGGCCAATTTGATGAGATGCAAGCAACATGAAGAATAAAAGATAACTTATAAATTTTATCTCATGCTATCAATCACTTTATTCCCAAATCAATGTCAAGATCCTTGATCCACACCTTCAAAAGAAGTTTATAGAAAACTTGCAAACTAAACTTCAAGAAAAACTCACCATGATGAAATTTCCCTCCTTTATGCACTTGTTTACCACCCTTTGCGATTATAACAATTCGATTAGTAGTCACGATGCAAATTCCACTTCTAGTAGAACTAAGAAATCTGACCATGCCAACCAAAAAAATTCACAACCATTTAGAAAGAAAAACAAAGGGTTCTTACAATTCAATCCCCCTCAATAATCAACTCAACCTATCAACAACCAAGTATTAGCTATTAAAACTATGATAACTTATAGTTATGGAGATCCGAAAAGATAGTTTACACCTTTACTTGACACCCTTCATAACATAATGTCCCAACTTTTACTTGACAACAAATGATCACCTTACCTACCCTTAAAGCACCTGATCCAACTAATCCTTTACCTCCAAATTGTAAATCTAATGCTTATTGCCATTTTCATAGACAAAATGGACATGACATGGAAAATTGTAAGCGTCTTAAACACCTTGTGCAAGACCTCATTGATTCTGACTATCTATCAATTGTAGGTGTTAATGATCATGACAAGAAGTATGTTGCCCCTTCAAATCAAAATTTGCAAATTTTAACTGATCCAATGCCTAAACATAATGTTTCATTTGTTAAATCTAGTGAAACTCCAAAGAATAATGTGATGAATGTTCATATAGAACATCCTAATCCCATTCCACATATTACTGGTCACTATTAATCCTATGAATGAAATGGTAGGTGTGATAGATGTTATCCCTCGTAAGGGCCAACCTAAGAAATCTCTTGATATTACTTTCTCCTGTAAGGACATACTTCAAAATCTCTCAGATGGTCGTCTTTACATAGCTAGTCATATTTATGATAAGCCCACTAATGGGATACTCATAGATCCTACCTATGGAGAGAACATGATCAACGAGGAATTTTTGGTATTATATAATCTTTATCAAGATGATTATGATAAACTGGAAGCATGGATCAAAACACACAATGGTTTTTCTTTCCCCATGATAGGATCGATCGTCCTTCCATTACAAATAGGATAAAATAAATTGGATGTTACATTCTCCATCATCCCACAATCAGACTAGTTTCATTTGAGGCTAGGCCATCCATGGCTTCTCTCAATGAAAGTTCTCCCTTTACTCATACACAAATGTTTAGAGTTTCCCTTTGACAATGAAATATTCATTTTTCACCATAGCGGCTTTAACCATTTGTCTTCCAAAGGAAACTTATCCTTAGAAGACTTTTGGCCTGAGCCCATGGAACCTATAACACCTCACAAAGGCTTCTTTTTCATTGGTTACCAAAAATTTAAAGCAAAGAAAATTGCATAATTGTCTCTATGCAACATGTCCCCATCTTCTTCCAACACTCATATCCTAGATGAAACAATCCTTCAACTCAAACACGAACCACCCAACCAAGCTCAACCAACACCTAAATCTTCCCCGAAATTATCCAAGAGACCACGAGATAATGATAACAAATCTGTCATGTGCCTCCTTATATAAAACAAGTTTACAAGGCAAAGGAGAAAGTGGATGAATAACCTTCCATGGTTCCTTCCATTCATCCCCTTCGTGAAGAAAAGAAACCTATGGTTGATCAACCCACTCCTTCACAAACACAACTTGATAATAAAACCAAAATAAATAGAGGAGCTAGGGAGTGTAGGTGTAGACATCATGCCCTTGCTCACAAGTTAAAAGATAAAGAAAACAATGAAAATAAAAATACACACTTGATAGAAGCAATGCATGGTGACCCTCCTCCCTAATCACAACAAAACGATTGAATACAAAAACCACAAAAATAGGTACACCCTTCATTGTATATCATCATTCATCCTCCTGTTGTGATTAATCTAGATGACGATGATGAAATCGCTAAAATAGATGAAGAGGTGCATAATGATTTGAATACATTATTTTCCTCTTCCATGAACTTAAATGCCAAATCTCCTACAAAGAGTGTAGAACCTGGTGCTTCCCCTAGTTTGACAATTGATCTTGTCCATTTAGCTAGTTTCTCGCCTTTAGCATATCATGAACATGATTGGGAGGTAAATGACTTGCTTGATGGATGACTCACATTTTCCTTACTAATCTTTTACATTTTCTTTTGCTTTTTCTTTTGGGTATGTGCAGTGTCATGTGGTCCAAAAAGTGGTGATATGATGGGTATGTCTAGGATATGTGGCTGATGAATTTTTTTACCCAAAATTGATGAAACCAAAAGGGTTTTGAAAGGAGATTCTCATCTTTCCACCAATATAAATTATGATTTACTTTGAATTTAATAAATAATTATTATTCATTTTCCATTTGAATTATGACTAAAGTCCTAATTGGTAGGCTGATTGAAAAAAATCTATAGCTTTCAAACAATATCACATTTTTTGAATCTGAAACATGCATCACATTCTATTCTTCGCATACTATAGCACTTTTTTTTAAAAAAATCATGAAGTTTTGACCAACTTAAGGTGGTCAAAATACGATTTTTTATATTTTTTAAAAGTTGTAATAAAAAATTCATAATTAATTATTTACTTGGAAAAAAATACAAAAAAATATGCATCACATCTGGACATGAGTCCTCTACTTATATCTAAAATCTTATAAAAAATATTATCATTTTATTGTGGTTAAGGTGGTTAGACAGACACCTACTTCTTAGTTTTTCCTAGAAATTTAAGTACTACTACATTGAAATTTGAAATTTTCACCAAATAGCTTTTAAAAATAAAAATAAACCTAGTAGTTTAGAAACTAGATTCAATTTGATACAAATTATATTATTAGATATTTTTGAAATAACATAGATAACTTATTCAAATTTTTACGTCAAGTTGCCTAACTCTAATTTTTTAAAATTTTTTGCCACTTAAGGTCCTATTTTTTCCACGATCCTGCACATACCCTTTTGTTTGTTTGTATGTGCATAATGTCTTCCCCCGTACTATGATGTTTGATGTTCTCTTTCACTTTTTTTTATTCTTCTATTTATACCTTCATTCTTCTCTATGTCATACATCATTTTTTCTTTTTGTTTCTTTTCCTTTTGGAGATGACACAAGGCATTGAGATCGACATGTCTCTTTCATGTTGACCCAAAAAGCCCCTTTTCTTTTTCTTCTCTTTTTTCTTTTTCTTTTGTTTTCCTTTTAGGGATAACGCAAGGAATTGAGACTGACATGTCTCTTTCATGTTGACCCAAAAGGCCCCTTTTATTTTTCTTGTGTTTTCCTTTTGGGGATGTCACAAGGCATTGAGACCGAAATGTCTCTCTCATGTTGACCCAAAATCTTTTCCATTTCCATTTTCATTCACCTTTTTCTTTTTCATTTTGCTTGTGCTTTCCTTTTGGGGATGACACAAAGTTTCAAGGCATCCTATGTCTCTTCCATGTTGACCCAACAAGATCCTTCTTTTTCTTTTTTTTTGCTCTCTTTGTGTCATTATTCCAGTTCTATGTATTTGGGGAATGATGACAATTCTGAGCTCTTGTTACAAAACATTGCAGCAAAGAACATGCTAACCCCAAATCCATAGATCCCTTACATGTTTGGTGTTTTCATTTTGTGGGAAACCTCTTTCTTTCCTTTTTCTCTCATATGATGCAACCTTATTCAAAAACATATGAACTAGCATAGGATATTTCCAAGTTGGCTCTCATGTCTTCTTTCTTGTTTGCATTTTTCATTTGCTACTTTAAATTAATTGCTTATAGTACAGTGTGTAGCAATTCCTTTAAAGTGAGGGCATACATTGGCATTATCATTTTGCATTTTTCCTTTTTCTTGGTTCTCAGTGCATCCTTCTTAGTTTATACCATGTGTTTTGTTGCTTTGTGGATGATATTGTGTGTAGATCTTCCTTCATGAGCATGATCTATCTTAGCATATTGAATTCCTCTTGGTGGATTGATGTAACACACTGCATCCCCTAAGTTGTGATCAAATATTCTATTCTTTGATTGGTCCTCTCTTGGAGACATTAGACACAATGTTCCCTAGGCTATAGACCTCGCATGATCTAAGAAAAGACTACTTTGATCATCTTTTGCATGTTACATTTTGCATTTGTTATATGGCCACGTTGCATAACACAGCTTGCATGCTTGTGGTGTCATCGCATTTGTTCATGAGCTCCAAGCATACAAAGTTTTTCTTGTTGAGCATGAAGCTCAAAATGTCATTTTATTTTGTGGCACCTTATTAAAGTTATCAGAAGGTATAACTTTGGTATGGTTGAGCAAGAAGCCCATCCCGATGCATGAATTTCCCCATAGCCACCTGTGTGTGTGTGTGAGTGCATACCAACCATGAGTGTATGTTCCTCACCTTTTGGGCCTTCTCACCCAGCAGACAACCATGAATTCCATCACCTTAGATTGAGTATGCATTTTTCTTTTCAAACAACTAGCCTAGATCTAATCCACAATAGGATGGAAAAATGATCGAAGCTTGATCAAACTCTCTTTTCTTTCTCCTCTTCTCCCTTTCATTCTTTTTCATCATTCTCATGTGTGTTTCTTTGTGCTCGTGTTTATTTTTCTATGGGATCTTGATCCTAGGGGTTTGATCATCCCTCTTGATCATTGTTGTATCATCTTGCTAGCTTTAGTTCATTGAAACCCCTCTTGATTGCATGTGGATCTACTTTAGTGTGAGTTTGAAGTAGGTTCATGCTCTCACTAAAGTGGGGCCTAACTATGGACACACAAAAAGTAACCCTTCTATTTTTCCTCATGTTTAGGCCCTCCTGGTGATTTTGGCTTGATTTTGCCTAAATTTAATGTTGTAATGTGGCTAATGCATTCACATTAGGTCTTGGGTCCATGTGAATCATTAATGATTCTAGGATGTCTTGTAAATTTTTGTAACTCACTCACACTTTTCTAGGACCTTTTCATTATAATTCACCTAAATAACCTCTTTTTATCACTTACCAATTCTTATCTCAAATTATTGTACAAAATTGTAACAAACTTTCACACTTTTCTAGGCTTGTCATCACTAATTCAACCCTTTCTTTTGTTTAAATGGCCCCTTAATGTAGTTTCAAGCCCTACTTAAGTGTGTTTTAGAGAATAATCCCATTAAACATCATTAAATTCACTTTAATTCCCAACACCCAATAAAATTTCCCTGGTGGGACCAAGCCACCACCTTGGGCGACTTAGTCCCACTGGCCACAAAAATCAAAACTATTTTAAATTTATGGCGGGATATTATTCTCTTGACATTGAGGTCCACCCGTGATTTGTTATTTTTAGGAAATATTATAAAATCAAGTATAAATAAAGGGTTTTCCTCTCATTTTCATCCCCATTCATCTCATACATTCACTCATACATTAACATATTTTCATTCATAGTTCTCAAGCATTGTAAGCATTATCAAGCATCCATTGGAGCATCTACTTGCATATCTTTAGATTTCTACATCAAGGGTTTGGTGAGTTGTGACATTGCATGTTGTTCATTCATCATTCTATCTTTATTTCATTTCATTTGCAATGGTTTGATTACAAAATCAGGGTTTGACCAAGGAAAACCCCTATTCTATAACCCTTATCCCTTTTTCCTCTCTTGGCATGTGTGTTTTGCAGGTCTTCAATGCAAATTTGTCAAAGAGAAAGGTATTAAAAGTGGTCATCAATCCATCAAAGTCATTCAAGTCAAAAAATCCCTAATTGAAGTTTGGAGACCTCTTTTAGCTTGATTTCTATAGAATCTTTTCTAGACACCTGTCAAGAAAAGAAGTGTTGACTGAGAGCTACAAATTCCTGCCCCAAATTTCTCAAGATTCCCAGGTGGACTACGTCACCATCTATGGCAATTTAGTCCCACTTCCAGACCTGAAAAGTGATAACTATATTTCTAGATACCCTTTTGGCAAAACTTATTTGAAAAAATCTCCTCGAAACAGGACTAAGTCGCCCAACTTGCAATAAGTGTCCCAATTGGCCTCAACAACAAATTCTTTAAGATTCTAATGCCTCTCTGTATCACACTTAAGTTTCTAGGTGCACCCCTTGAGTCTCTTTCATATTTTTTATTGTTTGTTTGCATTCTTAGGTCATTTTGCATATCACAATGTGTTTTCAAACAACTTGCATTTCTTAGGTTTTGCATTAATAATTCATTTTCCTTTATCATTTTATTGCATTTAGACATTGAATCTAGGCATGATTTCATCCACACTTGCAGTAGTTTTGAGTGGTGACATTTTCCATTTTGGCCCATCTCTCTCCTTTTAGATGAAAAACCCTATAAGTGTTAGAGAACCTTGGGTGCCAAAATATGTGTCCAAAAATATGATGTAACTATTGTAAATATTTGTAAAGTTTTGCACTATCCTCCCCCAATATTGTTGGAAGTTGTTCCAATACCTTATCCTCCTTACAAGTGGTATCTGAGCATGGTCACCTTTGGTTTCAATTATGGGTTGTTGGGTTTTTTGAACTAATCCAGACATGAGTGGGAGCTTGCGCAGAAGATACTTTGTGATCTTGTTGCCAGATTTTTTAGATGGAAAGTTCATCAGGGAGAATAAAGGTGGATTTTTTTTTGGAAATAAATTGGAAATGTGGAAGCTAAAGATGGAGGATCTATTAATAGATCAAGATCTATGGGATGTTGATAAGAATGTTTCAAGGCCTGCAAATCCTACTTTTACTGCTCAATATGATGTTATGGAATGTAAATCCAAGGGTTTAATTAGATTGTGCTTGGTAGACTCTTTTTTAATCAATGTCCATGAATAGACCTCTGCATAAAAACTATGGAAGAAAATTGGTGAGATATACCAAGAAAAATCTTTAGTGAACAAGATTTTCTTGAGGAAGAAATTGTATTCCTTGATAATGGAAGAGTTTGGATGAATTATAGACTAGTTGGAAGCATTCAATATGTTGGTGGATCAGTTGGCATTAGTTGGTGTCAAAATGGATGATGAGGAGAAATGTCAGATATTGATTTGTTCTTCACTTGATTCATGATATTCTATTTCTATGGCTATTGGGAGTACTTCTATAATATTGAAGAATGAAGATATGGTGGGTTCTTTTCTTTCTTAAGAGATGAGGAAGCTATCCATCATGCTAGTGCCAAGGAGGCCCTAAATGTTCATGGAATAACTAAGGAAAAAGGAAAGAAGAATGAGAGGCATAACAAATCCAATCCAGGAGGATCCAAATCTCTTAGAAAATCCAAAGTTATTTGTTGGAGTTTCAATAAGCTTGGAAATATTTGCAAGGACTACAAATAAGAAACGAAGAAGAGAAAGAAAAAAATTGATTTTGATTCTGTGTCTGATAAGGAAGATAGTGATGCATTCATTCTAACTTTGACAACTCCTACATGTAATGATGCATGTTTAAAATACTCAGGTGCATCTTTCCATATGACCTTTAATAGAGATTATTTTTCTAAATATGAATAATTTGATGGAGGTAAGGTGTACTTGGGTGATGATTATTATTTCAATATTGTTGGTTGTGGTAAAGTTAGAATTAGGTTTCTTGATGATAGAGTAAAAAGGATTAATGATGTGTTGCATATCCTTGGGTCAGTAAGAAATTTATTATCTATGAGCAAACTAATAGATGCAAATGTGTAGCTAGTATTTTATGATGAAGGATGTAAGATGGTTAGAGGTGCTATGGTTATTGCTAGAGTTGCTAGATATGGCACATTGTATAAGTTTAATGCATGCACTATTGAGTGTAATAATACTTCTATGAAAATCAAGTCTATGAAATATGTGAGGGTTTCATCTTCAATAAATGGTCATGGCTTCTGGATACCAAAGGGTTATCTTTCTTCTAAATCAAATTTACTTGGAAAGAAAAATATGTTATGGTACTAGAGACTTGGCCACATTGGAGAAAAGAGTCTAACCTTGAAAAATAAAAACCTTTATGAAGGGTTGCCTGATTTTAATTTTGAATTTTATTTTTGTGAGCATTGCATTAATGAAAAAAAAAACCATGTTCAGTTTTACTCAATTTCTCATAAATATTGTGGTGTATTGGATCTCATTCATTTTTATTTGTTTGGTCCTATAGATTTTCCTTCAATTGGAAAATTCACATATTATGTTTCATTTATTTATGATTATAGTAGAAGGACATGGGTATTCTTTCTAAAGAGTAAATCTAAAGTTTTCAATTGATATATTAAAGAATTTAAAGAAATGGTTGAGTTTCATACTGGAAAGAAAATAAAAGTTTTGAGAAATAAGAATGGTGGTGAATTTTTCTCTAATAATTTTGATAGCTTATGTAAATATTGTGGTATTCATAGACAAAAGACAACTTTGTATTCTCTGCAACAAAATGGAGTTGTAGAAAGAAAGAGTAAGATATTGATGGAGAAGGCTAGGAGTATGTTGAGTGGTGTTGTTCTAGAACAAAATTTTTTTATTGAAGTTGTTACTACTACTTTTTACATGATTAGTAGGTCTCCTACATCATATCTTGTTGATAAGATTCCTATAGAGGCATGGTCGGGTCACAAGCCTTCATTAAGACATCTTAGAGTTTTCGGTTGTGAGGCATATGCACATGTGCCAAAGGAGAAGGGAACAATGTTGGATAACAAGGTTGTTAAATATATCTTCATCTGATATAGTTATGGTGTGAAAGGATACAAGCTTTGGGATCTTATTACACAAAAGGTAATATATAGCAGATTTGTTATTTTCAGAGAATCTAAGCCTTTTTCTATTATATTGCATCAAAAAAAGTAAACAAGAAGATGTGATTCAATTTACTTTTGTAAAAATGGAAATAGGGTGCCCCAAATTTAAGGAGATGGAGCACAAAGGGGTAGGGTTCCTATTTCATAATTGTTTCATTCAAGGAAACCCTAGAGATCTCAATCTAGTGATGTAAAGAGGAAAGAGATATTGCAATAGGGTCTACTAGGGTATGATTAGAGACTAAAGAGGGATTCACCACCAAGCTAGGGCTTGGAAAGACAAGAATTGAATGTAACATGCAAAGTATCATGCAAAACCTAGCTAAATGACCTAGGAAATGAAACTAAAATGTAGAATAAAAGACTAAGAAAGTATAGAGGTGCACCTAGAAAAATTATGAGGTTTAAAAAGGCTTCAAAATATTGAAATATTATTTTTTAATGACCATTGGGACTCATACACCAATCTGGGTGATTTAGTCCCAGACTAGGGTTTCTGTGCCAAACTAGAATCTGACAATGGTTGATCTAAATTCATTGAAATCTAGAAAAATGTGCTATACTAGGACTCATACACCACAAGTGTCCTATCACTTCCACTCTACATTTTTGGAGGGTCAAGACCTAAATCTGCTCTACTATCTTTGCTCTTCCTTCCACACTTTGTTTTCAGATCTAAAACCTAGATTTGCAACCTATAGGTAACTTTCCATGAAGATGACAACCTTGTGACAACTTGATGACTTTCTGAAACCTTGCAACCTAGTCTTTGAAAGATCTTCAAGCCCCAAGACACCTAGATCTACAATTATACATGTAGGGAGAGAAAAAATTGATGATTTGTTAGTAAATAGGGGTTTTCCTTGGTCAAACCCTATTTAGGTATTTAAACCTTGTGATGCAAAAATGAAATATGGAAATGAAACATAAACAATGATACCTTGAATGATGTTGTGAGATGTAAATCAACAATCTAACATGAAGTGGAAATGTGGAATGTAGATATTGATCTCAAATATGGATATGAAATAATGCTTGCAAATAGATCTTCAATGCTACATCACAACACTAGATTAACAACATGCTTTATGCCTTATGTTCTTGACATGATGATGGATATTGAATTGCTGCAACAAATGATGAATTCTACCCTTGAATGCCTTAGAAATTCTCTTGTAAACTCTCTTGAAACTCTAGTGAATTCTTGGAATGCTTAAATCTTGATGGCTTATGTTGATATCATGAAGGCTTAGTGAAATAATGATTTGAGACCTTGTTTATATGGGAAATCTATCCAAATTACTATTTATTAGATCCTAGAGGCTGAGATTCATGACATTTGAACTTAAAACCTTGATTTCTCACTCAAAACCCTAGAAAGGGGCCAAATGGGACTCATACACAACTTGTGGTGTATAGGTCCCATATGGATGGACTCATATGCCCAGCCTAGTGTATGGGTCCCACCAAGCTTTATTAGGTGGAGGAAATGTTAGGAAGTTGAAAAATTAAGTATATTTGTTGATCTTGTCAGGATTTCGGTCGAAATAAGCCTTAGGATACATAATATAGGGTCTTAAGGGCCCATTAATGATGAAATGAAGGTAATAAATGCAAGAGGGCCCAATAATCAATTTGAAGGTGTAAATAAATACACTTTACAACATTAAATTAAGGAAAAATTAGGTCAATTTAGCTTAAAAGGGCCCTAAATCTAATGTGAATTTGTTTAAAAACATTACAACACTAGATCAAGGTGAAATTAGTTTCAATTTATCATTTATTATTCCCAAATTAAATGTGAAAATATAGAGGGATACATTTTCCTTCATTACAGCTTCTACACCTAAGAAAGTTGAATCAAGGCCCATGGATAGACAAGAAGTTGAGTATAGCTTTTCTAGCTCTGAATCTTCATAAGAGGAGGAAGAACCTCAAACTCAACTTGTTTGTAGGTCTACAAGGCATAGAAATCCTCCTGAAAGGTATTCACCTAATGATTGGTGATATATTTTTTCTTTGAATACTTACATGGATGAACCTAGATCAGTAGAAGAGGAATTAGGTATGAATGATGCAAAATCCTAAGGGCTGATGCAAGAAGTTGGGTACACAAAAAGCTCAAAAAGTGGAAATGTTTTTGCTATTTTTCAGAATTTGTCACATTTGGACTAAAAATTTGAGGCACTTATGCAATGAATATAAAAAGAAGTCAGTAATATGAAATATAGAATTTTGAATCAAGTTTCCAAATATGTAAATTATTAAAATACCCAAATTATAGAAATTAAATTTTGATGGGGATCTATAAAAACCACTTTTTAAGTCCTTATTTTTTTACCATACCAAGCAGGTATACGGACAACACTTTTTGACCCAAATAAAATTATTTTACTAATTCCTTTTGGGAAATGAGAGCTAACAACATGAAGTTTGATGTGGATTTTTTTTTGTAATTTTTGGTTGAATATTTTTTTTAATTAATTTTTTATTGGCCTTAATTGATGTTTTTTAAAATCAACATGTACAAACAACATAATTGGACCTAAACAAAACATTTTTTGACTTTTTTTTTCATTGTGTAGAGAATTGTCTGAAGTTTGATGCCATATAATTTTTTTTACAAGAAACTTAATCAATAAAAAGTTATTAAAAAACCAAAAAAACCTGATATTTCAAATTTAAGGACTAGTTTGCTTAGAAATTAATCAAAAAATAGAAAAAATAATCCAATATTAATAAAATTTATATATTTAGAAATTAGACATTGTGTTCTCTAATGGGTTTTAATTTTATAGATTCATTCAGAAAAAAAGTCCATCAACTATGTTGTCAAAGTTGGACATTCTTCTTCAATCTGCCTTACTTTTTTAGTTGCAGGTCAAAGGCTAAGGCTTGGATTGCCAAGCCTTTTCCAAGCCTAAAACCAAGCCTGGAAGTGGTGTGGAAATTCAATTTTTAAATAACACGTATATGTTATAGAAACACGTACGCGTTATTTAAATGAAACACAGACGCGTTTTGTAACGCATACACGTTTCCTATTGACCGGTTGGGAAAACGGAATGCATAAAAATTATTAAACACATATGTGTTGTCTAAAATAATGTACACATTTCAGAATGTGTACACGTTTCTAATATATCCGTTTTTTGCTGATTTTGAAAATTCTGGTAAGACACAATTTTCCTGCAACATTCCTTTTCTGCAGTACAGTATGAAAGTGTCATTTTCTGTATTTTTTATTGCAAATTTGTCTTTGGAAGAGACAAAGTGTAGGTTGAAGTTTCTAAAGTGGAATCAAGTGCAAGAACTTTTTACAAGAATATTCAGAAAAAGTGAATTTTTGGATGTACTCATGATGTTTTTGTACTTCAGAGTTTATAGAAAAAATGATCTTCATAGTACTTAGTTTAATTTGAATATTTGAAGGAGGTGGAAATTTGGAAATAATTTTTTTGAGTTATTTTTTTTGTCATCAAAGAGGGTTTGGTAACCATGGGTGATAAGCAAAGACAAAAAAAAGATGTAGAAAGTTAATGACACCCGAAGAAGTTCAAACAAATAAATATAAGGAGGAAAAAAGACAAAGGGAAAGGAGAGAAAGGAATCATCAAATGAAAGATTTGGAGACATCTAGTTCCAAGAATGTTGAAGAGGAAGCCATGAATGATGAAATGAATGTAGATGATGCAAATGTGGAGATGGTGAATATAGAAGAAAATGCAATTACGGAGACAAACCAACTGTGCCTTCAACTTCAACTTTGAATGATATGCAAACAACTTCGAGTGTGTCTTCAAATCCACCTCCCAATGATATGGAAAATTCCCCTATTCAAACAATCTATCCAGGTATGTGTTCAAACCCAATTTCTCATAATATTGATATTACTTGTTTAGATGAAGCTGGATACACCATTGATGAGATCAATAATATTAGGGTTGAAACAATGCCGAAACAAGAAAATGATGAAATTATATCTTATGAGAATGTAAATGAGAATGAAATCCCTCATATTAATGAAAATGATAATGAAATCCCTTTTTACATCTGAAAATGAAAATGAAACCCCTTGTGTGAATGAAAATGAAACTCTTATGGATGAAGGTGAAAATGTTTTTTTTACAATTGAAACAGATGTGCTAGATAACCTTCATGGTAAAGTTTTCTTCGAGACAAATTAGAAATTATGGAAATAAAATATATAAAATGTTTTTTTTATAGAAAGAAATTAGGATTCCAATGTCAACTCATGGTGCAATTGATGAGAATGTTGAAAATGAGAAAAGTGATGAAAAAATTAGGTGTTTTCGTAAAATCAAAAAAGAAAGATGATTCAGTAGAACAAGTCATATCCAGTGTTGCTAATGCTATTGATGTTATTGGTAAGAAAAGTTGATCAAAAGATAAGAATGCGGCTCGTCGTGCAATAACTACTGCTCTAGTTGATAAAACAACTTCAAATAAAAGAATGTTAAGTAAGATTAGTAAATGTGTAAAAGTAAATCCTAGAACTTTGATAAGAGCTGCTAAAAGAAGAGAAAGTATTGAAAAAGATCCTATTAATCAATGTTGGAGTTTTAGTGGTAGACTCCCATGATCAAACATGAAATTAACTAATGAAATTAAAAATTTAATCCATAAATTTTGGCATGATAATACAAGAGTATCACCTAACATTAGAGATGTCTTAAAATTAAGGGTGGGTTCCAAAATTCGTGAACCTCATCCAAAGCATCTCTTAGATATGACTCAAACTAAATTATATAAAAAAAATTTAGATGCTTTAATCTTACCATTGAATATTAACATAAGTCAAAGATCATTCAAAAAGTGTAAACCTTGGTATGTTATAATTAATAAGCAACGAATCTCTTGTTGTTGTAAGACTCATGTAAAATTTTGTTATTATTATGATATATTTCAATATATACGATGCACTTTGCATGCTAACCAAATTATGCAAGACATTTGTGGCATTAATATGCCACCTGAAAGAACTAAAGATTTTATAGCAGGTTTGTTTTGTGATCCCTCTTTAAATGGAAACTCTTTTTTTTTAAAGCATGCATTTATGGAGAATGTGATAGATGTGGTAACTTTTCATTATTAGGAAAATGTATGCATGAAAGTAGTTTAGATGAATTTGGACAACAATTAGTGGATGTAAACAAATTTAAAAATGTTGAGTATTCTTTAAAAGATGGAAAAATTGGAAAACATGTTGAGCTAATTGTGGAAAAAGTTAGTGTGCATGCTTTTATTAATGAATTTAAAGATAAGTTTGTACCTAAACATGTTCAACATTCTCATAATGCTCATTGGCTTGATAATTAATTATTTTTATGTAAAAACACATTCCAAATGGGAAGTATATTGTCAGTTGTTGATTTTGTTGAAAATTATACTCTTGCTCCACAAGAAGAAATTCAATCATAGTATTATAATTCAATGCAAGTAGCTATATTTTTTCACATTGTTTATAGATGTGCAGAATATAGTACAGAAGATAATAGGAAAATTTTGAGAGAGTACCATTTTTATGTAAGTGATAATCAATTACATTCATCTGAGTTTGTACAATATTGATTTGATATATTTTATAAAAATTTAAAAGAGAGAGGAATTCAAATGCTGGAACATCTCATATGGTTAGATAATTGCACAGGTCAATTCAAAAATGCTAGAATGTTTTATTGGTTATGTAGAGTTCATAGGGAAAATAATATCCAACACAGATTGAGTTTTTTTGAAGCTAGTCATGGTAAGGGAGAACATGATGGAGCAGGTGCATGTGGAAAAGAGCTCTTGCTAGAGAGCAACTAAAATTTGAGGATGCTGCAAAATTTAGAGATTCATGTGCAATTGTAGATTGGTGCAATACCAAATTATCTACAAGAACAAGTGAGTTCAATAATTCGATGCTTCTTTTGGTTAGTTGAAGAAAATGATATTTTTTCTCGACAAGATTGTGAAACAATTAATGGATTTGCAAAATGGCATTCGTTTAAGAGTTCAAATGCAAACACATGGACAATATGGACAAGGGAGTTGGCATATTTTTTTCAATTTTGTATTGCAGGTGATTGGGAGGCATGTGAAAATATGGAATGGGTCGAACAATGGCAACAAAGAGCCTTAATGCCTACATCGACAAATGTTCAACATGGAACGATAATTGAAGATAATCAAGTGTTCGCATCAGATGATTATGATCGTGTTTTGGATCTTGTACAAGAAGGTACATTATTTATTGAGTTGAATTTTTTATGTATGGATGTTTATATGTGAATTAAATATAAGTCACTTTTTATTGAATTTTGTATTTATTTTTGTAGGACATGTATATGTTGTTGTTGCACCTAAGGGGAATGAAGAGGAGATAGATTACTGGTTGGCTAGATGTGTTGATAGAAAACATAAGTTGGCACATCCTAGAGTGGATGATGATAGCTTTGAGTATCCAACTAGTTCAGTGGTTGTTGTTGGCACCCGGCTTCAAAAATATTTAATAAGAATGGCTTGCCTGCATTTGAAGATTATGAAAGACACAAGAAGATTATACATTATTCACATTTGATTTTGGCAACCAATATAAAACTAGTTAGATATCAAGGGAGGCTTGCTAATAAAGTTTTATGGACACTTTCAATGGATGATCACGAGACAATCATAGATGCATTAAAAAAGAGAGAGGATGCAGATGGTACAACAAAGTAAATAAATATTGGTAAGTATATCTAGTTGTTTATATAGTTAATTGATATATATATATATTTGTATTTAATCATTTCCTAATTTAATTTTTATATCATTTTTTGTTTTAGGTCTCCCAAAATTAGATGCTTAACAAACAAGAGAGGAGATGCACATATATTACAATGGAATTGAAATATAGAGATAGGTAACTATATATAGTTCTAGATACATTTAATGCATAGTATAAATTAATTATCTCAACTCCCCTTAGTCCACCCTCTTGCATCCCTTCAAGTCATTCTATCAACTCCGCTTAATCCACCCTCTTTCATCCCCTTAATCCATCCTCTTAAAGCACCCTTAAGTAATATCCTCTTACATCCATGTAATCCATAATCTTGCATTCCTTAAGTCACTCTCATAATTCCCCTTAAGCCATCCTCTTAGGGCCTATTAATATCCATATTGTTAGGTTCATAACATGCATCCCCTTAATCCACTATCTTACATCCCTTTATTCCATTCTATCAACTCCCCTCCCCTTACATCCACCCTCTTACATCCCTTTGAGTCACTTTATCAACTCCCCTTAATCCACTCTCTTACATCCCTTAAGCCACCCCCTTAAAGGACTCTAATAATTATGATATATTTTGATATATACGATGCACTTTGCATGCTAATCCATTCTATCAACTCCCCTTAATCCACCCTCTTACATCTCCTTAATCCACTCTCTTACATCCCTTTGAGTCATTTTATCAACTCCCCTTAATCCACCCTCTTACATCCCCTTAATCCACTCTCTTACATCCCTTTAAGTCATTTTATCAACTCCCCTTAATCCACCCTCTTACATCCCCTTAAGCCATCCTCTTATATGACTCTCATAATTCCCCTTAACCCATCTTCTTAGGACCTGTTAAGCCATATCCTAGGGTTCATGAGATGCATCCTCTTAAACCATCCTCTTATATCCCCTTAATCCATTCTCTTAAGACCCCCCTTAAGCTATATATCCTCTTAGGTCCCCTTAATCCATCCTATGGCAAACATCTTTTGAATTTGTATGGAATTTACTATATACTATTCTTTTCTCACATGAATTTTTTCTTAAATGAATCATAAAAATTGTAGTTACTTACATTAATTATTTTTGTAGGTTCTCACCAAGTCGATCTATGAAGTGATTATTGAACTGAAAAATTATTTTATCGAGACTATGTAAATGTCAAATTTTGGTCTTCACCTAAAAGTTGCTAAGTTTTAATTATATCTACATGCGCATATATGTTTCACCATGTTATATAGTTGTAATAAACATCTTGATATACATTATATATGTTTGTTCAATGTCAGTTTTTAAATATCTCGTTCCAATTTTATAGATTATACATTTCATGTCTTGTATTTACCACATTTTATATAATTATTCAATTGTATAGATTATACATTTTATACATGTACAAGGAGATAGTTTTTTTGTTTATTGATTCAAATATTTGCTATCTAATTGGAAAATAGTTAAAGTTATCTGCCCTTAATTTATTATGAATATGATCTAAACTATTTAAGGAATGTTTTAATTTGTCACCTAACCATGTGATAAATTATATATATATATATATTAAATTTGATTCTAGATAAGAATTTATATAGTGCATGTAATACTTGAAAATTAGATAAAATATAAATAGTCTAATGTATGAGTGCATATAATCATGAAAATAAACATAACAAGATATGATAGTCCATAGAATTTATAGTCCATGTCAAGTCCAACACATAACATGTTCAAAGTAAAAATAGAGATAGATAGTCCATAGAATTTATATGTCAAGTCCAACACATATAATTAAATAAACTAGAGATCTATAGTCCATAAAATATATTTAAACCATCTAACTTTCAGGCCGATCGGTCAAATCAAGTCTCCTCTTTGTTCCATGTTGACTAGATGTACCTGCATCATGCTGTAAAAAAGTACAAGAAACTTGAAATTAGATTTAAATTTATTTCTAGAAATTTTGATATAATTAAACATATTTAAACATGAAAATATAAACTTTTAGATAAAAATAAATTTAATTAAATATCTAGTATTTATATATAGTAAAAATGATTTCTAGTATGCATAAATTACCATATGATCATGTGAATTTGTAACTAGTACATTTTCTTCAACGGGTAGCATAACTGTCACTTGAGAAGATGGAAATACCCGATCTACTATATCCTGCATATTCATATAAAGCAAACAATATGTGAAAACCTCGAATATATATATTTAAAAGGTCCATAAAAATTGTATAGGATATTTTTAAAGTAAAGTTTACAACCTCGAATGATATGACCTCATGATCACGCACCTGAGATTGCCCATGCCTAAATGCCAATGATGTCTCAGGTGCACAACCCACCATGGGTATCTCATGAAATTCCTGCATATAGATGTACAACAGTTCGTATAGATCATTGACACATGTGTATGTAAATGAAAAAATTAAATTAGATCTATGATGTCTATTTAATTTAAACTTAACAAACTTTTGAAAGCATGCACCTGAGCTGATGATGTCTCAGGAGCGCTCACCACTGTAGCTTGTGGTTGGTCAGTACTAGGTATTGTATGACCTCCCTACATCTAGATATAATATATCATTTCACAAATGTGTACAAATTCAAATTAAATTAGATATATATATCCAAACAAATTATTTAATATATATATATTGGTTCAAGTACCTGTCCAAAAGGTGAGCCTAGATCTACAGCACTCGACATATGCACATGATGATCATATTGAGTTTCAGGCATCATGTGATCATACATCTACACCAAACACTTATTGAATTAATATTATATTATATATATAATTTGATGTTATTATTTACATGAATTTTTCATATTTCAAACTTGAATTAAATTTAAGTTCAAAAGATGAACATACCTGTGTAGGACGATCCTCAGAATATAGTAAATTCAAGTATGACCCCATCCTAGATGCATGTGCGTCGCCTGAAGTGGATGTCTAAGTATCCCTATAGCCCGAGCCTCCATGCTCTCTATTGGCCACTTCAGTGGCCACATGTGTAGACTACTGAGTGAGATGTCCTGAAAGTGAACTCAATTCTCCTAATGTCGATAACATGGTTTGCTACTGAAATGTAGTAGGAACACTAGGAGAAGGAAGAGGAACAATAGGAGCAATTGGAGCACATCGCTAAGGATCGATGTGTGCTCCTAGTCTATGTTGAGGCATGCCACGCCCAACTCCCTGAAATGACCTCATATCAAAATAGTTGGGTTTTTTACCCAACTCAAACTCAGCCCATAACTTTCTCAAAAAGTATAAGGGCACATCACTGTTTCCATGTGGTGGAGTATCAAACACCATCCACCATCTGTCCCAAAAATGTGCAGCTATCTGCGGGTGCCTACACCATAAAATTGAAATTCATTTTTTCATGGGTGGAATGGGTTGGTTTATTTGGGGATTAATAAAATATTGGCACATGGCTTGTTTGGTAATTTTCAGGTCATTAATTTCTTTATATGACAATCCATCCACATAGAATTGTCTCCTCTCTTCTCTCCATTGATGGAACCTAACTAGGCCTGCATCAATAGATCGAACATAATCAACAATATTTTGCATCGTAGATGCAAACCATATGAGATGGGGAGGGACTCTAGGCTCATTTTTTATAAGCTCTATATTTCCTTGAATGACAGTGAGGTTTTCTCGAATATTCTCTCTTAATTGATCTTCATCAACTATAGGAGGGGGTGGGGGGTTTGGTGGTGGAGAATGTGGAGGTGTAATAGGGTTATAATGTTCATGTGGTGGATTGGGATGTATGGGATCTATAGGAATTTCTTGATTGGGCATAAAATCCTCTAAATTAAACAACGGATCCATGTGAGCAATGATATGGCAACTGCATGCTAAACAATTAAAAAATATATATCAACAAACTAATTAAATAATGCACAAATTTTCAAAGTTATTTAAAAATCACATTGAACATGCACAAATTCAAAATATATTTCATTTGAAGACCATTTGTAAATAACATTAAATAAAATCCATAACATTAAAATTCATAGCATGTACACACATTAAATTGATTCAGTGTGGGGTTGTTAATATGAAGGGTATATTTATGAAATTATGGGGTTTTATTAAAATTTATTTAATCTCATTCATTATTTTCAAATAATACTATTTAGATAAGAATGAAAAACTAATAGAAGACATTGAAATGGACACATAGATATATGGTAGTGACCTAATTGCAATGTACAAAATATAAAAAAAAGATGAGTGAGGTCAAGCTCTATTCACCAAATTTATCCCCTTAAGAAATGTCAAATTTCCCCTCAAGACATCGATTTACGAATTAGGGTATAGGATGGCTTAAGGGGATCTATGTGTAGTAAGGTCTTAGGACAAAATGGTCCATGGCTTAAGGGAATAAAATTTGGTGAAGTTGCCTAAGGCAACCAAATTTCATTTTAAGGTCCTACAATTCAAAATGAATAGATGTATTTTAATCAAGTATGACAAAATTTAATTAAATCTGAGGACATAAATTGATTTATCTAAATTTTCAAATTTCATGTATATAGATACTATTATATTTTTTTATATTTTAAATATATCTTTATTTGTGATTAAATATTATTAAAGGCTACCTCTAGGAATACTCTCCTAGGTCTAGCTAATCCCAAAGTGAAGGAAAAATTATTCATTCTCAACAATTAGAATGGTATTTAACTCTTTATTTTAATGAGTTCATCCATACATCCTTCAAGAATATCATCTCCCTAGCATAAGTGGATTGATCCCTATGCACATAATACACTATCAACACTTTAAAAATATATATATTATTGTAGACCACCCAACTATAATTTTAATGCAACCTATATGTATAGGAAGACCAAAAAATTATACAACTCACACATCTTGATTATTACCACATATAAATTCAATATTTCATTAGTAATACTTGAATATCTAAAAATGCTAGAGGGTTATCTAGGAAATTTAAGCAACCAAAATATTCCACAACCATCACTTTGTACATGAAAATAGAAGAACAAGGTTTTTTAGGAGCTTCTAGGTCGTGCTAAGAGATCAACTCTACAACTAACATGTAATGAGGGTTCAATAATCCAATTCTTCTATTTAACCATGGATTTAAAAAATGAAACCAACATATGTAAGAACTTTAAATAGTATTCAAAACAACTAGTACTTTCTCGTGTAACTAAGAAGCCAAAAGCAAGAACCCAACATGAAAAATCTTCCATTTTGTACATGACCACATAATACATGAAAATATAAATTTAATCTTAGAGGATAGTCTCATAATACCAAATAAGATCTACAACTATAAATGAAAAAAGAGAGAAATAAGAATATATGCAACTATAAGAAGGAAAGAGATATAAATATACTTTATGAATCCTATTTCAAGAATAACTATCCTCTAATTTACCACACAACTCAATGCATTGTTAGATGATTTATGGTTATAATATACTCATAGGGATTCTATAGAATACAACAATGATATCAAAAATCCTAATCCTATTAATAAAAAAAGGATAGAATAACTTTATAAAATACATTGCATACATCTTCTACCCAAAGAATCCAATATATAGGTCCATAAGGATTCTTAGGAAATAACAAAATGGCAACACCACAGTCACTAATAATTCATAAAAATACTATGGTAAGTAATTTTTTATGACTCTCACATGTGTTGACCCATCCTAAAATAGATAATAACTCTTATACAATCTCTTTATTTCAACTTCACTATACAAGTTGGCCTAAGTAACTCTCAAGAACTCATCTAAGAGACACAAGATCTCTAGATAGTGGAACAAAGTAGTTAAGAAGAAATTATAAGTTTAGTTCACTAACATTAAAATTTATAATCTCATTCATTGTTTTCAAAGAATACTAAAGATAAGAATGAAAAATTAATAGAATACATTCAAAGGGACACATAGATATATGCACTAGTGACCTAATTGCAATGTACAAAATAAACAAAGGTGAGATTGAGCTTTACTCACCAAATTTTGAGAAATTGTTTGATCGCCTTCAAAAATGTCATATTAGGACCCCTTAAGACATCGATTTATGATTTAGGGTGATAGGATGGCTTAAGGGGATCTATGTCTACTAAGGTGGACTAGGAAAAAATGTTCCATGGCTTAAGGGAATAAAATTTGATGGAGTTGCCTAAGGCAACCAAATTTAATTTTAAAGTCCTACAACAAAATGAATGGCAAATAAGGGTTTAGGGTTTAGATTTAGAGATTTGATGACATGAAAACATATAGAAGACACATGATGGATTTTGAACCTATTTGGACCTCCAAGCAATTTTGGATGATTTAAAAAGGAAGAGGAGATCTAAACCCTAAACCCTAAACCCTAGACCCAATTTTTTATCTAATCATATATTTTTTGAAATGTTTCTATGACATAGACTCTTCCTTTGAAATAGGGTTTACGTAAAATAGCCCATGTTAGGTTTATGTAAATTACAGTAAATAGGGTTTTAGGTTTACGTTTTAGGGTTTAGGTCCAAAGATTAACCTACAATGCAAATTAGTTTTTAAGGACTTATGGAAATTTTGTAACCTATGGTTTTGAAATTTCTACATTTTAAATGTGTTCAATTTAGGTTTAGTTTTTAGGGTTTTCAATTTACAATTCAAATTTCTTCATTTCGTTGACGTTATTGGTTCTTTAAATGCAATTAAAAATAATAAAATATTGAGGTAAATACAAATTAAATACTAATTAAAAAAAAGAAAGATATAAACCTAAAAAAATGAAGAATTCAAAAAACCTGGAAGTCGACGAGGTTGCTAGTGTTAATGGGAGGAGGTGCAGTGAAAATTTGGTCGCCTCTAAAACGCATACGTGCTCTGATTTCTTCTAATCGACTTTAGATAAAAATGGTGGAAAATGAATTACAGTTGTTTATTTTAAAAAATAAATACTTTCTCGAAAAGTGTACGCATTTCAAAACACGCACGTGTTATAAACACGTATGCATTCCATAACGCGTACGCATTTTAGGTTTGTGTACCCAATTCTGAATGTGTACGCATTCGGATCCAGGCTTAGGTACCTGATCCATAACATGTACGCGTTTCTTTGAAAACGCATACGCGTTTCTTGCGAATTTTTTTTTCCTACGAGATTTCCCCTCTTTATGTACCCAACTTCTTGCTTTTACCCCTAAAAGATTACTATGGATGAAGAAATGACATATTTGAGAAAGAATGATACATGGGATCTTGTAGAATTTCTTGGAGGAAGAACACATGTTGGTTTCAAATAGGTATTCAAGAAAAATATTAGATCAAATGGATGTATTGAGAAGTACAAAGAAAGTTTGGTTGTAAAAGGTTACTCTCAAGTTGAGGGTGTTGATTATGGTGGGATATTTTCTCCTATTGCAAAAATGAAATCTATTATATTTTCTCTTTATATTGCTATTTCTTATTATTTATAGGTTGATAAAAATGAAACATATGGAAACTACTCTCCTTCATATTGAATAGGGGGAGGATATTTATGACACATCCAAGGCACTATGTAGTGAAAGGTAAAATTGAATTGGTTTTCAAATTGACAAAATATTTGTATGGCCTAAAAGGGAGTCCTAGGATGTGGTACCAAAAATTTGATACATATGTGTTGAGTTTGGTATTTGAGAGTTCTAAATAGATCATTGTGTTTATTATAAAATTGACAGTGATAATTTCCTATTTATTGCCTCATATGTTGATGATATGTTATTTATTGGTAAAGGGAAGGGTATGATTTCAAAACTAAAACCTCAACTTATAGATAAATTTGAAATGAAAATTCTTTATGTAGCTAGACACATTCTTAGGATGGAGATTAGTAGAGATAGAGTGAATATAATTCTATTACTTGGAAAAAGTAAGTATGTCAATAAAATTTTATAGAGGCTTGGTATGCATGATTCTAGACCATTGTGTGTTTATTTTTTAGATCGAACAAAGTTATCTATTTTAGATTGTCCAACATCCCTATCAAAGATGGAAGACATGAGTAGAGTTACCAGAGTATAGTTGGAATTTTGATGTATGCGATGGTTTGTTCTAGACCAAAAATTTCCCAAGAAGTTGGAGTTCTTTCCAGATATATGTTTAAACTTGGTAGAGTTTATTGGGATATAGTTAAAAGAGTCTTTAGATATTTGTTCGGTAACTTAGAGTATTCTTTGTGTTATCGTAATAATTTGATAAAAGATGATATTTTTCTTAATATTCATGGTTATGTGGATTCAAAATGGGTAGGTGATATTGATAGAAAATGATCCACTAGTGCTTATGTGTTTAATTTATTTGGTGGTGCAATTAGTTTGGTAAGTGACAAGATGTGGTTGCTTTGTCCACTATTGAAGTTGAGTATATGGTAGCTACTCATTCTTATAAAGAATCCATTTTTCTTAATAGATTGTGTTTAAATATTAGAATAAAACAAGGTGTAGTGATAATTTATTGTGTAAGTCAGAGTGCAATATGTCTAGCTAAGAACCTAATTTTTCATGATAGAACCAAGCATATTGATGTATAGTCTCATTTTGTTAGAGATATGGTCAAAGATGGTAGGTTGAAGTTGGTTAAGGTAGAGGATTTGATGAATGTTTTTGATTCCTTAACTAAGCCTGTGAGAATAGAGAAGTTCAAAAGGTGTTTGAATTCTATGGTTCTTTCAGCCCCTACCAATGAAGAGATGATGTTTATACACCCTCATGTTGCTCTTAGAAGGTGTTCGATAAGTGGGAGATTTGTTGGGAAATATGTCTCAACCTTTCCACTACACAAGGTTTACTATTGATAGGTAAGTGTGTGGGGATGTGGAGGGGTACCTCCACATGAGGAATCAAGAGGATCATCCCATGGTGAGGGGTCTAGGCCTTGCATGCCTCAGCAGGGGCTCAAGGGAAATTCCCTTGAAAGCCAAATTTTATGTCTATTTTATTATTGTAAATCTATACTATACATCATTAGGTCTTAGATCTAATGGTCAATATTTTGTTGAATTGACTTTCCCTAGAAGGCAAGGCTATTTTATGATAGTGTTGTATTATGAATGTGAATTGTGATGCATTTTGAGAGTCTGATAGCATTCATGTTTCCTTTGGATCTCTGGTTGGTGATACTCTTATGATAATCTTGATCTGTAATTATATTGTTTTCTTTGGGATTTTTGAATAACAATGGGAAGATTTTGGAGTGTGTGGCTTTTCTTGTGAAAAGGTTTGCCCCATGTAAATCACTATGTTATGGTAAGCATCATATTTATATTTATTTTTGTTTCAATTTTTGTAATTTTTGTTGTGACATAGAATTTTGTCTCCACTAGGGTTTATGACCTATGGAAACAATCCTTTATACTTCACATTCAAGGATGAATCTAGAGATCTCACCCCAAGAGTGGAATAGAGGCAAGAGATCTAACAATAGGGTATCCTAGGGTATGATTTCATATTACAAGAGGGGTTCACCAACAAGTTTAAATTTGGAAAAGATAATGACATGCAAGATGAAATGCAAAACCTAGTTTGATGCAAAATTGAACTAAATGACTTGAAAATGCAAGAAGAATAAAAAAAAAGCTACAAAATAGAATTTGTACACTTGGAAAATTGTTGTAGATGGAATGGAGCTCTGAAATCTTGAAAAACCTTATTTTCTAGCCTAGTGGGACTCATTTTCCATTCTAGGTGAATTAGTCCTAGATTTGGGTCTCTGCATAGGATCAAGTTTCAACCAAATGGGTATCCAAATCTGCAAAGATCTCTAAAAAATTCCTACAGTGGGACTCATTCACCACTCTTGGTGAATGAGTCTAGCTTGGATTTTCTAGAAATTCAAAGTCTAGATACGCTCTTCTCAGTTTGCTCAATATGTTCCTCTAGGTTCCCGGATCCGAAATCCTGATTTTAGGGCTATAGATGACCTTTCTTGTGAATATTATGACCTTGGAAATGGGGAGAGAACTATAACAAGTTTGTAATATAATCCTCAATAATCTCTAAGTCTTCAAAGCACCTAAATCATGATGAGGTGTCTTGAATTGCTGCAACAATTGATGAATAATTCTTCCCTTGAATGCTCTTGGAGACACTTGACTGCTCTTATGAACTCAAATTTCCATTAATAATGTTCTCACAAAAGTATTAGGTGAAAATAAATGAAATAATCTTGTATTTATACTTAATTATACAAGAATTCTGAAATTACAACACTATAATCTGACATTAGATCTAGGAGAATAAAATCCCCCTATAAATTTCAATTAAATTTGAATTTTGGTCATATGGGACTCATTCGCCCAAGGTGGCGAATGAGTCCCATCTGGCATAATGTATGGGAAAAAAATCAAAAAGTGCTTAGAAAGATGTAAAAATAGGTTTGTGACCCAAAAATCTAGGTGGGACTCATTTTCCCAAGGTGGCGAATGATTCCCAAATCACTAAAGTTGGGCCACACAAGACAAAAACACCTTAATTATGATTGGTTACTATTTTTTTTTTAGATTATCCTCAAAAAGATACAATAAATGAGGCTCTTGGATGCAAAATAGGGCCAATTAAAGCATAAAAAATCCCAATTATTAATGACAAGCTTAGAGGAATTTGAAAGTGTGTTACAACACTTTACAACATTTCAAACAAGGCAAGATTATGGTTGATTATGATTAAAGATATATTTAGCTATTTGATAAAACCCTAGAAAAGTGTGAAAGTGTGTTACAACACTTCACAACACTTTAGCAAGACACCATTAAATTCCATTAGTTTACAAGGGCCCAAGACCTAATGTGAATGTGTTAGATCCACATTGTGACACTAAATCAAGAAAAAATTAAGCCAAAATCCACAAGGAGGACCCATATAAGTTTTAAAATGTCAAGGCACCCATTTTTTGACACTACATTTAGCCCCCACTTTAGAGAGAGGGTTAATTTTCTTCCAACTCACACTAAAGGAGACATTCAAAGGGGGTCCAAATGTACCACTATGGATGAAAAAGGATAACAAATATCAAAGGAGGTAGCAAAGCCCCTAGGATCCAAGATCATAAGTCAAATCAATATAAGCACAAGAGGACACACACAATGGTGTATGATATGCAACAAAACAAGATATGCAATCATGTAATGTCAGTAACTAGAATAAAAATGAAAAACCAAAAAGGGTGGATCAAGCTTTGACCATTTGTCAAATGTGATGTGGATTAGATCTAGGTTGTTTGTCCAAAAAATGCATACTCACTCTAAGGTGATGGAACTCATGTTTGTCCGCCAGGTGAGAAGTCCTAAAAGGTGAGAAATATGCACTCATGTCTGGTATGTAATCGCAAACACGCAAGTGGCTATGGTGAAATTCATGCCTCAAATTGAGCTTCTCGCTCAAACCATACCAAAGTTATACCTCCTGATAACTTTAATAAGGTGCCACAAAAAAATGATTTCAAGCTTCATGTGACAAGAAAAACTTCATATGATTGGAGCTCATGAAAAAATGATGTAGAGGCAAGGGTTCACAACATCCAACTTTCCATGCACTTGGCATAAATCAAGTTCATAAAATAAAATACTCTTTCTTTGAGGCAATTTCAACTACTCTTTTTGAGAAATAAGCCTCCAAATAGGCCCATATAACAAGGCATATACCCTAAAATCAACTCCAAAACCACAAATAACTAGGGGAAGCATTGAAACAGCTCATAAAACTATCAAATCAATCATCTTTCTAAAAAAAATCATCTATTAAAACAACAAATATAGAAACCCATACTCAAGGCTTAAACTAAGCTCCATTCAATGAGGGTTTGTAGAAAGTATGCTTTCTCAACCTCATACAAACTTGTCACACATTCAATAATGCTAAAATATGTCTGAAATAACTCAAAAAATTATCAAAAATTTCTGCCCCAAAAGATTTCTCACTTTTCCACCCTTGAACCACTTAAATTCACCCAAAACATGCAATTTTAACAACTAGGGTGGCCTAGGCCATCATCAAAAACATAGAAAACCTTATTAAAATTCTTTGAAACCTTTCATATAGTAAGAAAACCTAAAAATGAATCATTTCACCAAGTTTTATAATTTTCCACCATACAAATTAGAAGAAATCACATTTGTTTTGTATGCAACCCCAAAAACCCTATGTTCAGAACAGTTTTTAGGAAATGACTTATTTGACCCATTAAATAGCATTATACAAATTACTGGTAAAAACATTTTTTTTCCAAAAAATATATATATTTCCATCCATCCAAGTTTTAGGTCCGTGCACGTCCATACATTTTCGTACTAACATGTTTTCTGACTGCAATTTTTGAAAAAATGTTTTCTGAACTAACTGCCTATACAAAAATCATCATAACTTTCTTATTACTCCATGAAAATGAGTGAGACTTGAGCCAATGGAAATATTATTCAATAAAATACACCATCAAACTACTTTTACAAGGTTTCCAAGCTGTACTGGGTTGTACAAGGACTGGAAACATGGAGAAAATTGTTATAACTTCAAAACAGGGTATTGAAATTGACAAAATTGATTCTAAATTACATTGTCTTCCTTTGGCTCACCTCTCCAAGGCTTTAAATATATGCTTACAACATAAATAATGACCCCCCATTCATTTCCAACTAATTAACTACCCTTTACAACCAAATGACCCTTCATATTCTTGCTTTTGTTCACATTTTGCACTTTTGCAATTTTACATGATTTACAACTTTTGCAACAAATTGACTCAACCAACCCCTTTGTGACTTTAAATACATTAAAATATAACCAAACAAGACCTTTACAATGCTTTTACATACATTTTATATTCAAATATTCAATTTTTTAAATATAGCCTTTTGAAGGCATTTTGTGAGCAAGGTGCTCCTGCACCATACAACCAACCAACAAAACTTTCCAAGTCCATTGGAAACATGCTTGTACCTACAAAACAAAATTAATTTGCCTTGTTCTTTGTTCCTTCTTCATCTTCATTTGTCTCTGCCTTGTCTTCTCTACTTGTCATCTTTTGTTCTTCATCTCTATCTTCATCTCTTTGCCTTGTACCTTTCTCACTCTTCATCATCAGGTTCACAAACTATTTTCTCTTTGAAAAGGACACAGGACTACCATTTTCAACTCTTCTTCCAAGGACACAGGGTTGTCCTTGAAAACTAATCCTTAGCAATAATCTTTCATCTTTCTCTCTTCCTTCAAGAAAGATACTTCAGCCTTGCTTCTCTAACCAAATTTTCTTCATCCTTTCATCTACTCCCATCAGTGGAGTATCCTTTAACAGGTTGCAACTCTTCAGTGCTTCTTCAGACAGGAATCCATCAGGTTCTAACTACAACACAGCTTAGCTTGCCTCACCTAGGTGTTCCACTTACTCTTCCCTAGTCTCTTGGACTTTCTCAATGCACCTTAGATGGATAAGAACCTAAAACCAACCAAAAATCTCAACCTACCATCAACAACAACTTAATCCAACCAACCAACAAAACTCAACAACCAACTTCAACAACAACAACAAACCATGAATTCAACAATAAAATCTAACCCAACTATTTTGTTGAGCTTTGATACCAATTTGATGTAGAGGAAAGGTTCCACAATACCCAACTTTCCATGCACTTGGCATAAATCAAGTTCATGAAATAGAATACTCTTTCTTTGGGGAAATTTCAACTACTCTTTTTGAGAAATAAGGCTCCAAATAGTCCCATATAACAAAGAATGTACCCTCAAATCAACTCCAAATCCACAAATAACTAGGGGAAACATTGAAAAAACTCATAAAACTATCAAATCTATAATCTTTCTGAATAAAATCATCTATTAAAACAACAAATACAAAAACTCGTACTCAAGGCTTAAACAAAGCTCCATTCAATGAGGGTTTGTAGAAAGTATGCTTTCTAAACCTCATACCAACTTGTCACACCTTCAATCATGCTGGAATATATCTGCACAAACTCAAACAATCATAAAAAAAAATTTCACCAAAATATCTCACTTTTCCACCTTTGAACTAGTCAAATTCATCCAAAACATGCAATTTTAACAACTAGGGCGGCCTAGGGCATCACCAAAAACATAGAAAATTTTATTCAAATTATTTGAAACCTTTAATATAGTAATAAAACCTCAAAATTAATCATTTTACCAAGTTTTATAATTTTCCACCATACAAATTAAAAGAAATCACATTTTTTTTGTATGCAACCCCAAAAACCCTATGTTCAGAACAATTTTTAGGAAATGACTTATTTGACCCATTTAATGGCATTATAAAAATTACTGGTAAAAATAAATTTTTTCCACCAAATCAATATATTTCCATTCATCCAAGTTTTAGGTCCGTACATGTCCATACATGTCTATACTAACATGTTTCTGACTGCAATTTCTGAAAAAAACGTTTTTTGAACTGGCTGCCTACACAAAAATCATCATAACTTTCTTATTACTCCATGAAAATGAGTGAGAATTGAACCAATGGAAACCTTATTCAATAACCTACACCATCAAACTAATTTTACAAGGTTTCCAAACCGTAATAGGCCGTACAAGTCCTGGAAACATGGAGAAAACTGTTATAACTTCAAAACAGGGTATTGAAATTGATAAAATTGATTTCAGCTTACATTTTCTTCCTTTGACTCACCTCTCCAAGGCTTAAATATATTATTACAACATAAAGAATAACTTCCCCTTCATTTCCAACTAATTAACTACCCTTTACAACCAACTAACCCTTCATATTCTTGTTTTTGTTCATATTTTTCACTTTTGCAACTTTTGCAACAAATTGACTCAACCAACCCCTTAGTGACTTTAATTACATTAAAATATAACCACGCAAGACCTTTTACAATGATTTTACATACATTTTACATTCAAAGATTCAATTTTTGAAATTTATCCTTTTGAAGGCATTTTATGAGCAAGATGCTCCTACACCAAAAAATAGGATGGCTCCACAAACATGCAAGCTATGTTATGCAAGGTGGACATATAACAATTGTTGTAAATTCCAAAATAGTGTAAAATATGTTCAAATGGATTTTGCTTAGTTCTTGCAAGGTCTCTTCTTAGGGAACAGTGTGCCTAATGTTTCCAAGAGAGTACAAGTCAAAGTAATATCATGCTCTTGGAGGAAAGCAAGCTCAATGGCACCACCAAGAAAAGGACACATCACAAGAAGAAAGAAATCACACAATAAAATATGAGTGTTGATGTATGCCCCCACTTTAAAGTGGTTTCTAACACCATTACTGTGAGCAATTTCTTTAAAGTAGAAGAAGACATGAGTGCGTATTCAAAAAGCCTTATGCCAAGTCATATGTTTCAACTAATAAGCTACGTCATGAAAAGGTAGTATGTCACATGCGTGCCAACTTAAGGCATGTTGTCCACATCCAAAGCTTTCTCTTATATTTTCATGAAAGGTGATCAACTAGTTGAAAGAGGAAATGGCAAGTGACATATGAGGACAAGGCTAACTAACCCCTTGTCCCCACTTTGTGTAGGACAATGATGAGTTGTATAGGATGAAAATAAGTATTAGTTAGAGTAATTAGGTGCTTCAATACAAGAAAGATCACCACACTCCTTGAGATGTTAAATTTTATTGTTTAAATCCTTACATTCGTTAGTAGAATGACCATGAATTCTATCATAGGTACAAAATGAATGTAGTAAAATTTCTTTCGTGTTCTTGGAGGGAGAGATATCAAATGATCCCAGAGGATTCTTGGCAAGATATTCTCTTGATCAATAGTAGAAGATGTTCCTTTATTTGCACAAGATGTTATACACACACTAAATGATAAGGCTTGAGATGAGAATGGAGATAAGGGAGGTAACCCTAGATCTTTCTTGAAAGAGTATGGTATGTTAGTTTGCTTTGTGTGTTCCTTGTATCCATGTGTAGAAGGGAGATTGTATCCAATACCATAGCAATCTTTCAATTTAGATGAAGGGGGTTTGTACTTCTAAGAAGGATTAGTTTTTTCATGAGAACACAAATCCTTTTTAAAGTTATGCATCATCCCCTCATGAGGGATGGGAGTTAGATAGTCCCCATCACTATTATAGGTTAATGTTGTTGACATAGAACCAAGTTGAGCATATGAAACACAAGGTTGTTTTGGTTTAGAGTGTGATATTTTGCACCCTCCTATAAAGTAAGGTGTAAAACCCCAATCGTCAATAGAACTTGTGTCTAAAAAGGAATCATTTGTATATGACTCTTTGGACTTCGAGGGTGAGATTTTGGATTCCTCATTTAAAGGAGGTGTAGAATCTAGCAACCCCCAATTACCACCAAATATTTTTGTATTAACTTGTATAGGTTTGAATTTTGATCATGGAATGAAAGTATTAGGGGAGTTGTAAGTGTTGTGATCATATGATTCATAGCTTCATTCATCTACTTCAACCATGTATATCTTGTTGTACTCAAATTTCATTGTACGGTGGAGAGTAGAGGGGACTCCTTTCATAGAATGAATCCATGGTCTCCCTAGGAGAATATTGTATGAAAGGGGTCGTTGCATGATATGTATATGGGTAGGCAACACTACAGAGCCAACCTCAATAGGTAATGTGATCATCCCTACTGGTTTCCTATTAACATTTTCAAAGCCACAAATATGAACATCATTAAGTTCAATGAGCCTTTTTTCAATGCCAATTTTCTCTAGGAGATCAATGCTACAAACATTGATTTCAACTCCATTGTCTATGAGAGTGTACCTAACTGCGGTTTCATTAATGATTACCTTTATCATGAAGGCTTCATTCTTGTTATGAATCTTGAGTGAGGGTAATTCATGTTTAGGGAATGTGATTTCTAACTGCGTGACTTGTGTGGGATGAAAGGAGGATGTTACATTGTTTGACTTCATATAAGATTGGATCTCCTCTTGCTTTATTTGCAATATTTCTTGAAATAGAAACTTGTATGTAGGTGATAGTTGAATGAATTTCCATACAAATATATTAGCGGGAGTGTTTTTATGATCTTCAACACTAGGAAAACTAAGTTGAGGCAATGGTGATGTTGAAAGAGAAATTTGTGGTCACCTATATTTTTGAGCAACTATGTTATATCTTGGTTGTTGCAAAACATTGTTAGATTGCATCGTAGATTTCAAGAAATCTCTTATTTTTTATGTGATTCGCTAATGGGAGGTGACATAGGCAAATCAGTAATTAAAGGAGATCCAATTTTTTTCATCATAATATCAAGAATATTGTCTTTATTTGCATGATCTCTTAGTGAAGGGGATTCTAATGTCACTTCACCTAAGGAAGCCTCATTATATGTGTCAATGTTTAGATTTTCTTGCACCCTTATATCCTCTTTGGGAGGAGAGTTTTTAGGAGAACTACAAACTAAATTTTCTTGACATTCAAAGGTTGGTTCTTCTAAAATGACTTCATCGCAAGTAGGGGAATGATCAATGGTTGAATTTTCTTGTTGAGTAAAGGTTTCCCTAGGTGAAGGGGGACAACCAAGATTCTCATGAACTTCATTGATTGTGTATTCTAATATCAAAGTATCATCATCACAATTAGGAGAGATACTTGGAGAAAAACCAATGTTATTGTTATGACCATTGATGATTTTCTTCCTTTGTTCCTTAATGTCTTCCAAAATACGATAGGTGGGGGAAGGAACATAAAGAGGGTTGTCATAGATCATAAAGGTTTTCTTATCTAACACCAACACATCCTCATCATTGTCACAAGAGGAGAAGATGTTGGGAGATGAATGTGGGTAGGTTTCAATAGTATCTTTTTATCTTATGTTATCATCATGATTACTTATTGCTATGTCCTCTTCTTTTGTATTGTCTTGTCTAATAGGAGAGCTAAGAAGAGAGAAACAACTCAGGTTCTCAAAACTCTCAATGATTAGTTCTTCGAACACTACAATATCTTCTTCACAAGTAGAAGAGATATTAGGAGAAGAAAAAATGTGATTTTCATGATTACCCAACATTTCTTTCACTAGACTAACCTCACTCATAGAAGGGATACTACGAGAGGGATCAATGGTGAACAAAAAGAGAGGGGAAAGGACCTCATATTCATACACATTTTTCAAAAGTTTCTTGCAACATTCAACAAGATCGAAAAATAGAACATGAAGTATGATAACTATAGCCTTTTACAATGAAAATATGATACAATTATTGTTCTACAAGCTTGAAATGAAATAATGATAGAGCAACAATGTAAAAGAGTAATGCAATTTTGAAGATTTTGAAGATAACAATTGACTGATTATTCTATGTAACAATGTGAAAATGCAAATTTCAAATTAAGAAATGCATGAAATGGACCAAATTAAGCTAAATTTAATGAAATGCATGTAACAGGAACTCCACCAACTAAAACAAATAGTTAATGAAAAAAAACATAAATGTAAAAATAAAGTTTTTGATGCTGTAAAAGGCTATTTCAGATTTTTTCTAGGACTGGTTCACCCAAGGTGGTGAGCGAGTCCCAGTAGGGATTTTTTTCAAAATTTTAAAAAAATTTCAATGGATTTTTTATGTTATTTATGCTGTATGGTATGTACACTAAATGCAAATGCAATTTTCAAATGTTTTTCGATTATTTGAGATGCAAAAAATACAACCTATATGCACCTTCACTAATGCAAAAATTTGAAACCCTAGAATGCCAATTAACTAATGTGAAGTTAATGCAAGCTAGGGTATGTGTGGAATCATCATAGAAAAAATAGGCCCTTAAGTGGCAAAAAATTCAAAAAAATTAGAGTGAGGCAACTTGACATAAAAATTTGAATAAGCTATCTATATTATTTTAAAAATATGTAAGAATAGAATCTGTAGCAAATTGAATATAGTTTCTAAACTACTAGGTTTATTTAAAAAATAATTTTCTATTTGGTTTAAAATTTCAATGTAATAGTACTTAAATTTCATGGAAAAAGTAAGAAGTAGGTGTTTGTCTGACCACCCTAACCGCAATAAAATGATAATATTTTTTTATAATATTTTAGATATAAGTAGAGAATTCATGTCCCTATGTGATGCATATTTTTTTGTAATTTTTTTCCAAGTAAATAATAAATTACTAATTTTTTATTACAAATTTTAAGAAATATAAAAGCTCGTATGTTTGACCACCTTAACTTGGTCAAAACTTCATAAAATTTATTTAGTTTTAATCCTATAGTATGTGAAGCATAGAATGTGATGCATGTTTTGGATTCAAAAAATGTGATACCATTTGGAAGCTATAAATGTTTTTCAATTAGCCTATCAATCAAGACTTTAGTCGTAATTCAAATAGAAAATGAATAATAATTATTTATTAAATTCAAAGTAACTTAGCATAATTTATATTGGTGGAAAGTTGAGAATCTCCTTTAGAAACCCTTTTCGTTTCATTAATTTTGGGTTAAAAAAGAGTCGTTAGCCACATGCCCTACACATACCCATCATATTGCAACTTTTTGGCCCATCATGATCCTGCACATACCCGCTAGATCTAGGATGATGGACACCAAATCAGCAAAGAAGGTATTATAAATGCAAGTTCACCAAAATGTGACATAGAATTTTATCTCCACTAGGGTTTAGGACCTAGGGCAACAATCATCTATAATTCACATTCAAGGATGACCCTCGAGATCTCACCCCAAGAGTGCAATTGAGGCAAGAGATCTAACAATAGAGTGTGTGCAAGATCATCATGGAAAAAGCAGGCCCTTAAGTGGCAAAAAATTTAGAAAAATCAGAGTTAGGCAACTTGACGTAAAAAATTGAATAAGTTATCTATATTATTTCAAAAATATGTAAGAATAGAATCTGTAGCAAATTGAATTTAGTTTCTAAACTACTAGGTTTTTTTTAAATTTGTTTGGTGAAAATTTAAAATTTCAATGCAGTAGTACTTAAATTTCAGGGAAAAAATAAGAAGTAGGTATCTGTCTGACCACTCTAACCACAATAAAATGATAATTTTATAAGATTTTAGATATAAGTAGAGGACTCATGTCTCGATGTGATGCATATTTTTTTGCAATTTTTTTCCAAATAAATAATTAATTATGAATTTTTTATTACAAATTTTAAAAAATATAAAAACTTGTGTGTCTGACCACCTAAACTTGGTCAAAACTTCATAATTTTTTTTTTTAATCCTATAGTAGGCAAAGCATATAATGTGACACATGTTTTAGATTGAAAAAATGTAATATTGTTTGAAAGCTATACATGTTTTTGAATCAACTTATCAATCAAGACTTTAGTCATAATTGAAATAAAAAATGAATAATAATTATTTCTTAAATTCAAAGTAAAGCATAATTTATATTGGTGGAAAGCTGAGAATCTTGTTTAAAAATCCTTTTTCATTTCATCAATTTTGGGTAAAAATAGTCGTCAGCCACATGGGCCATCATATCAGTTACATATTGCCACTTTTTGGCCCATCATGATCCTACACATACCCAATAGGGTATCCTAGGGTATGATTTTAGATTAAAAGAGGGGTTCACCACCAATTTTAAACTTGGAAAAGATAATGACATGCAAGATGAAATAGAAAACCTAGTTTGATGCAAAATTGAACTAAATGACTTGAAAATACAAGAAGAATAAAATAGAAAGCTAAAAAAAAAAATGTGTGCATACCTGGAAACGTACTGGAGATGGAATGGGGCTCTAAAATTCTAAAAAAGCTAATTTTCTAGCCTAGTGGGACTCATTTTACATTCTGGGTGAATCAATCCCAGATCTGGGTCTCTGCACAAGATCAAGTTTCAACCAAATGGGTATCCAAATCTGCAAAGATCTCTGAAAAACTCCTGTAGTGGGACTCATTCGCCACTCTTGGTGAATGAGTCTAGCTTGGATTTTCTAGAAATTTAAAGTCTATATTTTCTCTTCTCAGTCTACTCAATCTATTCGTCCAAGTTCTCGGATTTGAAACCATTATTTCGGGGCTAGATGACCTTTTTTTTGAAGATTATGACCTTACCAATTGGGAGACAACTCCAACAAGTTTCTAACCTAAGCTTCAATGATCTCCAAGTCTTTAAATTAAGCACCTAGATCATGATGATGGATCTTGAATTTCTACATCAATTAATAAATAATTCTACCCTTGAATGCTCTTTTGAACTCAACTTTCCATTAAGAATTTTCTCACAAAAGTCTTAGGCGAAAATGAATGAAAGATCATTGTATTTATACTTAATTATGCAAGAATTCCCAAAATTACAACACTACAAGCCAACATCAAATCTAGGAGAATAAAATCCCATCAAAAATTTGAATTAAATTTGAATTTTAGATACATGAGACTCATTGGCCCAAGGTGTTGAATGAGTCCCATTTGACATAATGTATGGGACAAAAAATCAAAAGTTCTTAGAAAGGTGTAAAAATAGGTTTGGGACCCAAAAATCCAGGTGGGACTCATTCACCCAAGGTGTCAAATGAGTCCCTTATCACTAAATATGGGCCACACAAGCTAGAAACACCTGAATTGTGATTGGTTACTGATTTGTTTCAGGATTATCCTTGAAAAGATGCAATAAATGAGGCTTGTGGATGCAAAATAGGGACAATTAAAGCATAAGAAAGCCCAATTATTAATGAAAATCCTAGAGGAATTTGAAAGTGTGTTATAACACTTTACAACACTTGAAACAAGGAAAGATTATGGTTGATTATGATTAAAATGATTTTTAGTTATTTGATAAAACCCTAGAAAAGTGTGAAAGTGTGTTACAACACTTCACAACACTTTAGCAAGGCACCATTAAATTCTATTAGTTCAAAAGGGCCCAAGACCTAATGTGAATGTGTTATCCATATTGCCACACTAAATCAAGGAAACATTAAGCCAAAATCCACAAGGAGGACCCATGTACGAGTGTGAAAATGTCAAGGGACCCATTTTTTGACACTATAGTTGTAAAAATCTGCAAATTTTCGCATTATCCTCCTCTCAAGATTAGTGTATGAAGTCATTCCACTTCCTTATCTTCCTCACATAAAGAAGTGGCATTTTCAATCTAATTATAAACAACAAAAGATGGATATTGGGTCTCAATCTAAGAGTTGGAACATGAAGACAAGTCATAGAACCATTAAACATGCAATACTTGTGATATACTCAAGATCCTCTAAAGTGTCATCATCAAAAGGTATATAATTTGCATTTGCAAGAGGAATTAGAGAATCTACAACAAGATCCTCTAGGAATGGAGGGCTATGAGGGTCTCTAGGGATCTTCCAAAGTTAAGTCCAAAGTGCATGGGGAGAATTAAAGTCTAAAACAACACACATATTGTCATGATCTATTAATAGCCTATCCTGATCTACTCCCTAGTGTGTTAGTGTATATATGACTCCATAGAAATAAGGTAAAATCCACTTGAGATGTGTCAAGATGTCACTTCACCAAGACTTGTGAAATTTTGAGATACAAGTAAAAAGTTAGGAGCTTGAAAGTTGAAAATGATTATCTGACTTTGATTGAGAAAAAAAAATTACTATAAGAAAATTATGATGATAGGGCCTAAACCATTGGAAAGTACATGGAATAATTTCTAACAATATGTCATTTGACCAATTCTGACATTTTATGCTAAAGTTATAGTGAAAAGAAAAAAATCTCATTTAGGTCAAATGGGGGTTAGGAGGGGGACAAGGGGCAGTTGTACTACTAATGTCATGTTGATTTCAACATGACATTAGTAGAATATACTAGGAAATATTCCCTATTCTCAAATAACAAATGTCCTTTAATAAATGAAAACTTTCCAAAATACTATTTGCCTAATGGAATATGTTCTTAGTAGGTGGACTATGGGAATATTCTATCAAAGCCTAGAATATTCACTTGGTTGTTATTTGGAAGCTGCTAGTCTTCAAGAAATGACTAGAATAATGAAATTGTTACCTATAGGTCAAATACAATGTAACCTAAAAAATAGTTGTAGCCCTTTCTTTAACACCTCTTTTATTTTACTTTTTTTAAGTTTCATAAAAAGTTTAAAACCTAGAATTATTTAAGAAGACATGCACTTGTATGTTGAGATTTGAAGGCATCTTAGGAACATGATAAGGTCCATATAAATTCATGTGCATGGACCTATAGATACTAATTGTTAATTCTTTCTCAACTTCTCCAATTTGAGAAACTTGATAAGTGTTCCTAAGGTTTTTGCTTGTTCTCGACTCAACGGTAATTCTTGTTTTACTCCAAGATGAAATATTTTTTCTCTCAAGGTTGAATCTCCCAAAATTCAAATAATATGTCACAAATATGGTTCTTTGATACCATCGTGAAGTTGACACTAAACCCAAAAGCTCCCAAAAATTGCCTACAACTGAAATTCCTATCACATCTAAAGAGAATAAGTAATGATCATGTGCTCATTTAACTTAGACAAGGTAATTGATTCATACAAGCATCTGATATTGAGATTAAAATGTATTATGTCATGAATTGAATGTAATGATTACAATGTACAATAATGGATTATTATAAAAAAAACTAGATGATGATTTGATTAGATTGTGACAAGTTTCCTTATCCTATGCAATGAGATTACTTAACCTATAAATAAGCCAATCTAATAATGAAAAACACTCCTAAGTTTATCTTAATTAATTAAAGTAAAAGGTTCCTAAAAAATATATTAATAGTTAATTAATTATTAGGTGATAACCTATTTACTCCAACATTTCCTCCCTAAGAAAAATATAAATTCCTAATGAATTAACATTATGAGGGGTTTTTTCAGTAATTGTGCCTCTTGTTACCCCTTTGTCTCGATTTGTTGGTGGATGTCATGTTTTTCCTTACTACTAGTTGGACTTCCTTCTTCTCTTCTCTTCAATCTAATTCTTCTATTGAGGTGACGATTACTCATGTTGAGGTGGAGCCCTCTCTTCTAAAGGTAGAGTTGGGGATTGTGGATTGGTGGAGGTTCTTTCCTTACTGTTGTTCATCTCTGTTACAGTACCTTTTGAGGTGGTTTGCACTCGCATGGAGGTGGAGTTGTTTCTTGTTACAGTATGACTACAATGGTGGTAAGGTTTTTCATGATCTCTACTCCTATAGTGGGGATTTGACTCCTTTTGTGGTGGAGTGTGATTCAACTCTTTGGGTGTGGGGTTGGTGCATGAGATCTTTCTCTTCTCGATGGTGTGGCTAGATGGCCTCTTTCCTAGTGGCTCTTGAAGGTATCTATGTGGGTTTTTGGTTCAAGATCCCTAGTAAAACTTGGTATGATGTGAGGGACTCTGGTCACTATTTTTTTAATGTTAATGGGTTTCAGGTTCCCCTCTAAACTTAGTCTGGGTCTAGGTTCCCCTGTTTAACTTGGGTGTGTTTTGGGTTTTAGGTTCCTATTAAAAACTTATTTTTTCTTTACAGATCTAGGTAGTGTTGTTGTTTAGTTGGTGATCTAATGTTGGTATACTTCTAATTGTCTATGTTTTATTTTTATGCAGCTAGTTCCTCTTTGTGTGGTTTTTGGGTCCTTATCAAAACCTAATTGTTAATGGTTTTGGGACCATTCAAAACCTGTTGTAAATGGTTTCAGGTCAATTCAAAACCTATTTTTCCCCCTTAATCAAAACATTATGAGAGGGTTAGAAAATATTTATTCTAAAATATATATGGAAGTATGATGATTTACTTTTCTTTTAACTTGATCTATTTGATGGTTTTCCAATCTAAGTTATGATATTTAATAATATATACATAAGTCGCAAAGGAATTTAATGAATACAACTAAGTTCTTTCTATTATTATTATTAGTCTCATTGATGAAAATGTTATTGCATGTTCAGCCTATACACTCCAATTTTGTCCTATCCAAAGTGATAGGCTCCATGCAAGCTCTCCAAGCCTTTGCAAAATTAGGATCTTCTAGATACAAACTCTTGAGTTCATTGAACCCAACAACTTCAACCTATATTTATGTTAACGAAATTTTCCTCCTACTTAAGGCATTTGAAACTCAGTTAGACCTTCCACTCATGTGACTCAATGTAAAAATTCAACCCCTATCAAATGTCTTTTGTTCAAATTCCCTCGAGTATTCAAAAATTATAAACCTTGATGATCAAGAAATAAAGAAAACTCTTTTGGCAACAAATAGTGTCTCCATTTCTTCAAAGCTTGGATAATAGCATAAAACTCCTGATCATAAACATAATAATTCTTTGCATCATTAAAGATTTCACTAAAATAGGCAATGGGTTTACTTTCTTGACTCAAAAAAAATCCAATGTCATTGCTACTAACATCACAGTCTACCTAAAATACCTTATTGAAATATGGAAGTGCTAAAATAGGATGCTTTGTGACTTTCCTCTTCAACAAATCAAATCTCTTCATTCCTCTTGTGGTCCACTTGAACACCTTTCTATCCCCAATCATTGTTTTAGTTAGTGGTGCACAAATATTACTGAAACCTCTGATAAAATTTCTATTAAAACTTGCTAAACCATGAAAATATCTCACCTCAGTAGCACTCCTTGGTGTAGGCCATTCAGTGATAGCTTTCACCTTTTTTGGGTCCATCCTAAGACCATCATCTGAGACAAAAAATACTAGGTATACCAATTCTTGATTCACAAAGCTAGATTTCTTGAGATTAATTAGCAAATTTTTCTGTTAGCTTCTCAAAAATTTTTTTGATAGGAATCAAATGTTCTTCCAATGTCTTACTAAAAATCAAAATATCATCTAAATTAACAATAATAAGAATTCTTTCAATACCTCATTTATGAGTTGCATGAAGGCGTTATGTGCATTAGTTACCCCAAAAGGCATGACTAACCACTCATACAAGCTCTCCTTGGTGTTGAAGGTTGTCTTCCATTCATCTCCTTCTCTGATTTGAACTTGATGATATCCACTCTTCAAATCTATCTTCGTGAAGTACTCAGCTCCACTCAAAAAATCTATGATGTCATCCATCCTCAGAAAGGGAAATCTATACTTGATAGTAATCTTATTGATAACTTGAGAATGTGTGCACATCCTCCATTCTCCATCCTTTTTCAGTGCCAGTACAATAGGTACTACACATGGATGAAGGTATGTGTAGGATCATGATGGGCCAAAAAGTTGCAATATAATGGGTATGTAGCTAACGACTTTTTTGTTAACCAAAATTGATGAAACGAAAAGAGTTTTTAAAGGAGATTCTCAAATTTCCACAAATATAAATTATGCTTTACTTTGAATTTAATAAGTAATTATTATTCATTTTCTATTTGAATTATGACTAAAGTCCTAATTAATAGGATGATTGAAAAACATCTATAGCTTTTAAACGGTATCCCATTTTTTGAATCCAAAACATGTTTCATAATATATGCTTCACATACTATAGGATTAAAAAATAAAAATTGAATTTCATGAAGTTTTGACCAAGTTAAGGTGGTTAGACATACAAGTTTTTATATTTTTTAAAAGTTGTAATAAAAAATTCATAATTAATTATTTACTTGGAAAAAAAATTACAAAAAATTATGAATCACATTTGGACATGAGTCCTCTACTTATATCTAAAATATTATAAAAAATATATATATTATTTTATTGTGGTTAGGGTTGTCAGACAGACACCTACTTCTTATTTTTTCCTTGAAATTTTAGTACTACTACATTGAAATTTCAATTTTTCACAAAATATATTTTTTTTAAAACAAAAAACCAAATAGTTTAGAAATTACATTCAATTTTCTAAAGATTATATTCTTATATATTTTTGAAATAATATAGATAACTTATTCAAATTTTTATGTCAAGTTGCCTAACTCTGATTTTTCTGAATTTTTGGCCACTTAAGGGCCTTTTTTTTCCATGATGATCCTGCACATACCCATGACTCAAACTCTCATGAATCAATCCCTTTTGTAAAAACTCTTGCACTTTTTTGTTTAATTCTTCATTTTCTACTAGAGTCATTTGATGGGCTACCTTATTTTGCAAACTAGCTCCAAGAATCAGATCCATCTGATGACCATTTTTTCTCACTAGAGGCAATCCCTCAAGTACATTATTAGAGCCAATATGTTGAAACTCATCTAGTAAATCAGAAACCTTTATAGATATCTCCTTATCAACTTTTCTATTAACTCTAGGAATCAAAGCATAACACATATCTTCCTATTTCATACCTACTAAAAATTTCCTTCAATCAACCAAATAAATTTTGGCATTGTTGCATACCTTTTCTTCTATTTCTTTAGGGGTTTCAACTTAAGATGAATTCCATCCTTTTTCAAAGAATAGATTTTAGCATGTCCATCATATGCCACATGTCGATCAAAATTTTGTGGTCTTCCTAACAATATATGACAAACATCCATAGGAAGAATATAACATAGTACCTCATCATGATAATTTCCAATTTTGAACTTTACCAGGCATTGTTCATTGACCCAAGATTTATGCTCCTTTTGTAACCAAGCAATCTGGTATGGAGTCAAATGCCTTCTTCTCTCTAAATGTAACTTATTAGCCATTTCCTCTCAAACAAGGTTATCAGTGATATCTCCATCAATGATAGCATTAGAAAACTTTCCTTCACAGTTGCATCTTGTGTGAAATAGGTTCTTTCTTTGTTATAGTTCATTCTCTTCATTCAACAAGGCTCTTCTAACAACAAGAACTCCTTTTTCAATATTTTTAGAATGTGAAAACTCGACATCTTCATCCACTTGAGCAACTCATTCATTTCCTTCAATTCTTCTATTTGACCTTCCTTGATGTTGATGACACTCATAGGCTCGATGTCCTTCTCCTCCACCTTGAAAATAGGTTCCACAAAAAACCTCCTCTTCTTAGCACTCTCCCTCTTCCTCTTCATCTTTTTTCTCCATCATTTTTATTGCGAGGGAAATAGTTGTTATCTCCTTTTTGGTTTTGGCTACTACTAGATGCTTCATTCTTCATCTGATCCCTACCTCGTGTTGGCATATTGTTTTCATTAATGTCAAATAGGGATGTTTGTGTGATATATGACCTAGGAGATTGGTGGTGTTCAATTGGAAAAGTTAAACTTCATTAGGTATAGCCATGGCACTAAATAGACTTTATATTTCAACATTAAAATCCTATCTATCAATGCTTACAAGTTGCTTAAGTGACAACTTAAGACTTTGAGTTCATTGGGGAAATTGGCCCTCCTTCCTAGTATTTACCAGCTCAATAAATATTTTATGATCATAATATTTCTTAAGTCACTGGTAAATATTTGTGATTGGTAAGATCTACAGTGGTGGTTGAGGCTTGAAGATCTAGTGACCTTTCCATGAGCTAGCCATGAATATCAATTGTGGATTCTTGTCTGTGTTCCCCACTTGTGGAGATTGAACATAGGAGATCATATGGTGCCTATAGGGTAAATGGTGGGACCGAATAGGGAGATAGGCTAAAGTAATGAATGGTGACATATAAGCACATGGAAGCTAGTGATTAATCAATATGGCAATTCACATCTCCATGGTGAATTGCACTATACTTTTAAGGTGAAAGATGGCAATAATCCATTAGCTTGCTTAATATTTTGTTGGTCTGTGACTAGCTCCATGAAACTACAAACATGTGATGCGAGTATTAAAAAAATTTCTAACGACAAGCTACATATGGTAAAGATTGACGAAAATCATTAAAGCAAACCGTTAAACTGATGATCATGTTTTAAAATGTTGAATGGTGAATGTAGATCAATGGATTGTGGCACAAAAAGAAATAGATCAATGAATTAAGTTTAAAACAAGAATCCTTAACAACTACAACAAAGTGAACTAGGGTTTTGACAACAAACTGACTTAGGGAGTGAATTCAATTATCCCAATTGCTCTAGGTACCAATCTTATTGATGATCAGATGAATAGATTGTTGACACAAATGTGTAAGTGGTAGAAAATCAGATCAAGAATCATTACAGCTCATATGAATTAAATGAAACTGAAATCCTAGTTGTTCAGTTGTCAAGAATAGAAAAATATTTGATTCTAATAACTAAATGTGTGGCTCGATGAACATGTGGCATGCAAAAGAAGATAAATATAAAAACCTAGTATAGAATGAGTATGGTGTGCAAGTCTCAAGACTAATGCTAAAGATCGATGATGAAAACAAAAAGAAAAATTGGGAATTGAAAAAATTAGACAATTCTATAGAGGACAGGATTAAGTAGGTGTTGTATTTGAGCAATAAGTGTCTTTTGAGATAGACAAAGAAGACCCTTGAGAAAAGAAGCAAGAATGGAAACAAAGAACTTGCTTAATTCCTAGAGGTTGACAAAGAATGCACCCATAGAGAAGGTGCGAAAAGGCTGAGTAGTGTATCTAGAAGTCTTTTCAAATAGACAAAGAATACACTAAAATAAAAAGGGGAGATTGCAACAATAATATAAAAGAGTAGAACCCAAACAAAACTAAGAGCCTTAATTAGGGTTCACCTAAAAGAGTAAAATAGAGGATGTATGAAGCATAAAATTAAGTGGAAAAAATTGTAACTAAGTTTTGAACAGTTGGAAGTTGAGTTACAATGTTGAACTATGTACTACTAAATAAATTGTAATAACACTTACTATAAATATGATTGGTGGATGACATCAGATATCTGGGTAGGTGCTCAGAATATGAACTAGGTTCTTTCTTGGAGTAGGTGCTCCTAAAAGTAGGGGATTGTTATCTCCTTAGGGTCTGTGCCCTTAAAATTTGTAATAGAGCATTTGATTGCGAGGTTGTATTAAGATAGTAGCTCCTAGTAGATTCTCATCATGGTTTTTTCACATTTTGGGTTTTCCACATATATCTTGTGTTTTGATAATGTTTATGTCTCTACTTATGATTGTATTGATTACTAAATCCAAGTTAAAAAGAAATCAATTTATTAAGAGCTAAAAGGGGTAAATTATAAAGTTATCTACTAGTTCACCCCCATCTCAATAGATCTTTTTGTTATATCAATTGGCATAAGAGCCTAGGTTCCATAAGAGAATCTTAATTAGCTCATCTAGGTCTTGGGTAAGTGAACAAAATGGCTATTTAGGAAGGTTCCTCCACAAAAAGCTACCTCAATTTGATGGATAAAATTATGATTTTGGAGCATTTTGATTGAATCATACCTAGAATCTCTAAGACTTGATGTTTGGATGTTTGTTAAGAATAATTATATTCCTCGTGCTACTCCTCCCACTGTCGCTAGGAAGAAGGATCATGAGAACAATTCCAAAGCCAGGCATGCTATTATCTATATTTTTTCAAGTTGAATGTTTGTTAAGGTAATGCATTTTCAAATTGCACATGATGTCTGGAAGAAGTTGAAGAACATCTATGGAGAGGATGTCAAAGTAAACAAGAAAAGTTACAAATTCTTAGAGCCAAATTTGAAGGCTTGAAGATGAGTGAGGAAGAGAAGATTGTAGATTATCTTTTAAAAGTTGAAGAGGTTGTAAACTCTATTAAAGGATTTGGAGAAGAAGTAAAAGAAATGGTCATTGTGAAAAAATTTCTAAGGTCAATGAAAAACAAGTATGACCCAAAGATTTTTGCAATAGAAGGAAGAGAGGTAGATAAACTCACTCTTGATGAGTTGCATGACATATTTATTACATATGAAATGCAAATAGGAGATGAAAAACCATCCAAAAGAGAAGTTGCATTTAAAGCTACAAATAAGGAGAATGGTGAAGAACCTCATAAAGGAAAGGAAAAATCAACTTCATCTGGGCATGAAGAGACTGAGGAAGAGGAAAACTTCATCATAAGGCTAAGGAGAGGATCTAGAAAATATAGAGGTAAGCTATCCTTCAAATGCTTTATTTATGGTAAAGTAGGTCACTTTTCTATAAAATTCCCATATAATAAGAAGGGTAACTCTAAACAAGAAGTAGATGGTAAAATGAAGAAACCCTACATCTCTAAGAGAAGAAATTTTTAGAAAAAGAAGAACATATACATCCAAGATCATAGTGATGCATCAGATGATTTTCATGACTTGGATGATGAACAATATTGTGCCTTCATGATGAGATAAAATGAATATCTTTCATGGAAAAAGAATCTGAAGAACAAAAGGTTGGCAAGGTGGAAGACCTTGGAGAGGAAAGAGAAGTTGATCTAGAAGGAGATCTCATTTGTGCTCTAGATGAAATTTATGATCTCAGAGATGAGATCGAGAAGTTGAAGAAGGAAAATAAGTAGTAGAAGAAACTTGATCAAAAGGATTCAGACAAGCTAACCAAGGACCTTGAAAAGTCTAACCAAAATATGGTAAGCTTAAAGCTACAAGTACAATAATCCAAGAGAATGGAGGATGTGATCAATTCAAAGCTTCAATCTAAGGTTGAAAGATGCATGAAGCTTGAAGAATAAATTGTTGCACTAAGAAAAGACCTTGAAAAGGCCAAAGAACAAATAGGGAGAGGAATTAAGATGAAATGTGGATTAGAGATCCTCGATGGTTTGTTGAGCACCCAAAAACCATCCAACAAAGAAAAATATGGACTTGGGCTTGAGAAAGGTAAACTTACCTTTATGAACACCTCTACAAATTTATATGAGAGGTTTAGAGTAGGAGAAAAGTTTGGTTCAATTGGTAAAGAGGACTACAAAGACAATACATCAAAAGATGAGAATAAATTTATTGAGGCCAAGAAAACTAGTGAAGAAAAGAAGCCTGCTACATACAAGAAGAATCACCAATCAGTTCCTAATCAACAAAAGCATAGGAAAAAAATAAGGAAAATTGATGCTTATGGATTTACAAGGGTGAGAGATACAAGAAATTCAATGCAAAGAAGAGCACCCTATCATACACGAGAATTCTATGACCAAGTATTCTTCATAATTTTATGGATACTGTTATATGTGTAATTAGTTTGGTTATAGGGCTACAAAATTTAGATTAGTTCCTAAAATGAGTATAATTTTTGTAAGAAAAAATCCTTTAGCTCCTTTAGTTGATATGAATGTTGTGCATTACAATTGCAATAATTTTTGGTCATAATTCCAAATATTTTAGAACTAAGTTCATAAGACCAAAAATACAAAATGATTGAAAGAAAAACACACCAACTAAAGCAACCAAGGAGTTAACTGCTCCCAAGAAGATGGTAGAAAAAGTGGAAAGGAAACATAAGAAGGAATGGAAAGAAAAAGAGTAAAATTTCACACAATCAATGATTGCACAAATGACAATACATACCAGAAAGAAAAATTTATGGGTGATAGATAGTGGTTCCTCCAAGCATGTGACTGGAGACAAAAGCAAGCTCACCAAAATCAATAAATGTAAAGGAGGGTCTGTGAGTTTGGGTGATAATACAATAGGAAATATGTGGAAAAGGCATATTGATTTTAGATGGAAAAAATATCACTAAAGATGTCTTGTATGTAGAAGGACTAAAGAACAATCTTCTATGTGTAAGTCAAATGTGTGACAATGGTTATAAGGTCACATTTGAATCAAAATTTTGTAAAATTAGAAAGCATGGAAAAAAATTGCACAAGGAGTAAGAACTAATTCTAATCTTTACAATCATTGTGAAGTTAAAGGTCATAGATTTCTTATGGGTCAAGCTGATGAGAGTTGGTTGTGGCATCAAAGATTGGGGCATGCAAACTTTTAAAATTAGTAAAAGTAAGTTCAAGAGGTCTGGTAAGACACATGCCTAAGATAACCAAGCATGTAAACATGATATGCAAAGAATGTACATATAGAAAACTAATAAAGGAAAAATTTCTAACAAAAGAGTGCTTATCCTCCAAGCCTTTACAATTGGTCCATATTGAATTATATGGACCTACAAGGACAAGAGGAATGAAAGGTTAGAGATACTTTATGTTGCTAGTTGATGACTATATGAGAATTACATGGGTAACATTTTTGAACTTAGAAAAGAATCAAGCATTTGAACGTTTCAAGATATTTGGGAAAATGGTTGAAAAAGAAATATGAAGAAGAATTAATGCTTGAGATCTGATAGAGGAGGAGAATTCTCATCAAGTGAATTTGTTGAGTATTGTGAGGCACATAAAATTAAGAGACAATATTCTACAACCAGAACTCCACAACAAAATGGAGTTGTAGAGAGAAAGAACAAAGTGGTTAAGGACATGGCTAGAACCATGTTGAATGAGGCCAAGCTTGTAAATATGTATGGAGAGAGGAATTTCATACAAGAATCTACATTTTAAATAGAGTTTAGATTAGAACACACAATAATAGCACTCCTTATAAACTGTGGTATGGTAGACCTACATTTGTTAAGTATTTCAAGGTATTTGGTAGTAAATGTTACATCAAGAGAGACAATAACCATTTGGGTAGATTTGACTCTAGGAGTGATGAAGGAATATTTCTTGGATATTCCACACAAAGGAAAGCCTACAAATTCTATAACAAAAGGGTGAACAAAATTGTTGAAAGCATAAATGTCAAGGTTGATGAGAAGATAAAGCATATCAAATTTGATAAGGATGACCTTGAAGAAGAATCAGATTTTGAGGAGGATGCAACAAATGAAGAAAAAGAAGAAAAAAAAGATGAGAGTGAAAAAGCACCTGCAAAATATGTGCAAAATGATCATCCTGCATATCAAATTATTGGTGATAAGAACAGTGTCCATACAAGGAGAAGGCTTGCAAGAAACAAAAAATAGGTAATTTTTTCTCTCTTGTCACAAATAGAACTAAAGAGTGTTAGAGTAAAGGTTTAAATTTAATCATGTTAATTAAATTACCTTTATCTCCTTCTTAACATTTCACCTTAGTTTGCATAATAAGACATTTAATAATTATATTAATTATTAAATGTGTTATCCTTTTGGGGTTTTATTGATCTCCTTTCTTCAGGATTGATCTTTTATGTAATTATGCTAATTTAGTTGTTGATAATATATAGCTTTTTCAATTTCACAGAGCAAAATATCTCTTTCTCTCTTTCTCCATTTTTTCTTCCCTGTGATAGGTATTCTTGCATGCAGGTGTTCTTGGACTCTGAAGTTGGATTTGACAACTTCTACATGGTATCAGAGCTCTAGATCTACTACTTCCCATTTGATTTCTGAATAATTTGGAGCTTTGAGGGTTTGATAGGGCTTTCAGAAGTTTTATGGCTAATTTTGAGTGGATTTAGCTTACTCCATTTTTTGGGTGCATTTTGAGCCTAAACGGACCTCATTGTTGGATTCAGAGCAGCCAAAAACACATATTTTCATATATGGTTTGACCTATTTGGGCATAGTTGATCTGGGAGGAAAAAAAATTTGCTCAGGGGCGGTACGACCCCCAGGCACGGTTTTCGAGGCATGAAAATTTCAAAAAATAAAATTAAATTAAAAAAAAAGTTAAAAAAAAACTGGTGTTTCCAATTTAAAATGCAGCGCCACCGCCACTCGGCCAAGCGGCCACCAGCAGAGGCATTGGTCACCACTTCCAGTAGCGGGGCCACCACCTCCACCAGCGGGCCGCCCAGCCGTCGGCGGCTCTCCACCCGGCTCTCCGCCCGGCGACTACCCGCCGAGCTCTGCCAACGGGCCGCCACCGCGCAGCCAGAGTGCCACCCACGTGCTGCCCAGGCTCTACCCTCCACCAACGCGCCACCTACGCCTAGCCCCTGGTCGCCCAATTTTTTTTGAGCCCCTGAAGGTTCTGGGGGGTCTAATTGTGCATTTTCAAGAGAGTTTTAGTAAATTGGGTATAAAATGGGTGTACAATCTCTATTTTTTTCAAATGGGATACCATTGGAAAGATGATTATGGTGCCGTTCTGATGGATTAGGTCTGATTTCCTATTTTTTCCATTTTGATGCTGTTTTCCTCAGTCAAAGTCAGAACTTATTTTTTGCACTCCTAAAGCCATATCTTTTGCATCTAAACTCCATTTTTTGTAAACGAATAGGCATTTGAAAGGTGTTTCTATGATATTTCCAGACCTATCATTTAGTTTTCCAGAATTTTCTCTAGGTACATTTTTTTTTTTTTTGTGTTTTCACACATCTGTCAATTACTTGGACTTTTTGGCACCTGGAATGATTTGTTTGCTTGGGATGGATTTATTTGATCTGATTTATCAGTATTAAGGTTAGTTAGTCTTAGATGTTTTAATTTGAAGAGTTATCATGGGTTTTTCTACTCACGCTTCAATTGTAATTTTGGAACAGGGTAATTATGAGTCATTGGAAAAGGGCATACTTACACACTATAGGTGGCTTAATATTTTTCCTTATTTGTATGATCTCATACCTAAACCAGCAACTTCAAATGGAAAACTAGCTTGGGATATCATTAGAAATCACATAGTAGGACTTATATTGTCTAGTGTTGATTCTGACACTGTGTGGGCTATATCGAGCATTGATTATCCTCACTTACTTTGGACACGTCTTTGGGAGATCTATGGAGACCCTAGTCTTTCTCTATTTCCAGAGGATCCTGCTTCAGATTGTCTTGTACCCATTGGTTGGAGAGAGAATGCACCCTTTGATCATGATACTTTAAAGGAACTGCAGTATTTAGACACCCTTACATATTCTAATGAATCAGAGGATTGTCTCACAATTCCTACTCTTCAAACTAAGATTATACATGCATCAACATCTTCTCCTGTTGTTCTTGATCAGTTTGATATTATCTCTTCTTTGGCTCCTATTGATTCAGCTAAGCAGGACATCATACATCTTTCATACATGGCTACTTGGGATTCTTATCATGTAGGCATTTCGTCTTTGTTTGTAGAGTCCTATATTGCAGATCTTGAGGATTACTTTGAGGATTTTCAGCTCCTCTTTGTTGACAGCCATATTCCAGTTGTTAGCCCACCATTATCAGTGCATTCAGAGGTTGCATTTCAGGATTCTCCACATCTATTTAGATTTGACATATTTTGTTTCAATTCAGATAGAGAGATTCTTCAACATCCTATCATAGCACACATCTTGAGACAGATTGGTTCTTCTCTTTTCATAGGGTTTCTTCAACATTGTCCTTTGGATCCGTTTCTTCCCAAGGGGAGGAATATATTTTCCGCTTCAGGATATCTTTCTGGATTTTACATTAGGCATCTACCATTGCGACAAGAGTTTCTTCATTGTGGGGGGGCCTTCTAGTCTCTTTCTATTTCTCTTATGGAGACCACTGTATATGTACTTATATGATAGAAGCTGTCTATGGGGGGTCTTATGTTATCCACCTCCTATCCTTCTATTATTAGTGCATTTATTTCTTTCATCTCTTTTTGGAGTAGAGTTTTTCCCATGAGGTTTTCTCTTTTACTCCATTTTATAGAGATTTGGTTGTAATTGGGTACCTTATCTGGCCTTGTTGCCGGGACCCAAGTTTACTTACTAGCATTGTAGTTACCTTTGCTTTCTTGCATATGTTTGTAGCTGCACTTTTGCTCATCTTAAGGGGGAGTGTTAGAGTAAAGGTTTAAATTTAATAATGTTAATTAAATTACCTTTATCTCCTTCTTGACATTTCACCTTAGTTTGCATAATAAGACATTTAATAATTATATTAATTATTAAATGTGTTATCCTTTTAGGGTTTTGTTGATCTCCTTTCTTAAGGATTGATCTTTTATTTAATTATGCTAATTTAGTTGTTGAGAATATACAACTTTTTCAATTTCATAGAGAAAAATATCTCTTTCTCTCTTTCTCCATTTTTTCTTCCCTGTGATAGGTATTCTTGCATGTAGGTGTTCTTGGAATCTGAAGTTGGATTTGACAACTTCTACAAAGAGATATGTTAAGGCTAACAAAGATGAAATCTGGATAAAGGCCATGAAAGAAGAGCTCAATCGAATTAAAAAGAATAAAACCTGGGAGCTGGTTCCTAGACCCCCAAGGAAAAATGTAATCAACACTAAATAGGTATTTAGAAACAAGCTCAATGAAGATGAAATTGTTGTTATGAATAAAGTAAGACTAGTGTGAAAGGGGTATGCACAAGTTGAAGGCATTGATTTTGAAGAAACATTTTCACAAGTTGCTAGATTAGAAGCAATAAGAATGTTTCTTGCATTTTTAGTATATAAAGGATTTAAAGTATATCAGATGGATCTCAAATCTGCATTTCTAAATGGAAACCTAGAAGAATATGTATGCATAGAACAACTAGAAGGATTTCAGCTATGAGATGATGATGATTATGTTTGTAGATAGAGAAAAGCCTTATGTGCACTAAAAAAAGTTCCTAGAGCATGGTATTCAAGTTTGGACTAGTATCTATAATAATGTTTCAAAAAGGGATATGAAAACAACAATTTATACTTGAAATCTGAAGGTGAGCACATGATTATTATTGTTGTATATGTGAATGACATTATAGTTGGTGGTAGTTGTTGGTTATTTTCTTGCCACCTTCAACCCTAAGGTGAAACACAATGCCTAAACTAGGGGATTATAGATTTAGGACAAGGAATCTACACTATCATTAGGTTGAAAACAAGAAAAGCCAACAAACAACGCTATGAAATCCTTGCACACTATGAGCTCCATAAGAATCAGGAGGGTGTTGCTAATTATAGGCCTAAATGTATGATTTAAACTTATGCCAAACAACAAATTACATACCAATGAAAGTGGATAGCTCTCAAGTATATGAGTAATGGGTATTGTATATTCTACTAGGTTCAAGCATAGTCCCATTTGCATTAAACATTACTAAGAACAAATAAATTAGATATCTTCATCTCAAACACATAGAGGGTTAACAGATAAAATTCTCTCAAATTCAACCTCTACTCTCTTTCAAATATCATGAAGAGATATAGAACATACAGTAACTTAAACAAAAAACAAATGAACATGAAACTAAAAGGGTTTTGAATAATTTAGATTATTTCTGAAAATGATTTAGGTAATATCATAGATCAATGCCCAATCCTAAGGCATGAAGTCAAATCTAGGTTCATTAATGCAAATTTAAACAACTTACTCCAAATTAGTGTCCCTTTAACAATTCATCCCTTACATTAATGTAACCTTTCATATTACTACATGATCATAATTAAAGATCCATTTCATTCCTTCAAACCCACAACAATTTGCATACATAATTTATTTATTTACTTGAAGAAACCCATACATAAATCACACTACAAAATATTACAATGACAAATTAACATATCATTGATATATTTAATCCATATGCTATTTGAGAACAAAAAATGGAGATAACTTCTGCAATATTTTTCATTGATTTGCTCAAACTAATTGACATTCTTATAGAAATTTGTACATTCATTTATTGTAAATAAAAATCCAACTCCTAGCTAAGCATTCTCTATTTGCTTCTCCTAAACCAGAAGTTAAAAACCTTTTACAAATGAGAAGAAGAAAGAACATATAGAAGAAGGAGAAGCCCTAAAACTATATATGCAGCTGACACCTGGATCCTTCATCTTTCGTTGATCTGTAATTGCCTCCAACTCATGAAGAATCTTCAATTTGCACCTTGGTTCATGCATCTTGTGTTAACTTTCCAGGTAATAGAAAGTATTCCCCACAATCATGACCTTCTTCATTATGTCCTTCTGTTGAAAATATCTGTTGAACATTTTTTCCCTATTTTTTGCATTTGTATTTTGCTTGTATTCACCTTTAATCTGTATGACAAAAAATTACCTTACCCTTGCTTCATGAAAAACTTCACTCCTCATCCCTGTAGTGAAAAATATTTTACAACAGCAGAATAAAAAATATTCATCTCCATTTTTCCCATTAAAAACTTTTAATCTACTTTTGTTTCCTAACTGCACTTCACACTTTGATCTCCCAGCAAATAAAATATTCATACTTATAAAGTGAATAATATCATTCACTTTATTGGGAAAAATAAAATATTAACCATGCCCATTATATTTTAAACACTCCATTTAAAATGTTTTCCTTTCAACATTAAAGGCATTCACAATTTACCTCAGGAAAAAAATTTACCCATGGACCTAGACATTTCTTGCCTAGTAGTAGATAGATTTTTATTTTATATGGTGAAAGTTTTAATTATTTCACCAACACCTCACCCTTAAAACATTTTTGTTCAAAAAAATAAAATGTTTTACTCACCCCACCTTTTCCCACTATCAACAATAACAGGCCCACCATGGCCACTCCCTGCCTCCACGCATTTTACTTCACACAACATCATGAGCTTGCATGGGTTGGTGGGCATACCACATTATAAAAACAAAAAAGATTAGATGAAGGCTTCACAAAATATTAAATTTTAAAAGGGTATGTGCAGAATCATGATGGGCCAAAAAGTGGCAATATGATGGGTATGTGTAGGGTATGTGGGTGATGACTTTTGTTTTACCCAAAATTGATGAAACAAAAATGGTTTTTAAAGGATATTCTCATCTATCCACCAATATAAATTATGCTTTACTTTGAATTTAATAAATTATTATTATTCATTTTCTATTTGAATTACGACTAAAGTCCTGATTGATAAGTTGATTGAAAAACATCTATAGCTTTCAAATGGTATCACATTTTTTGAATTTGAAACATGTGTCACATTCTATGCTTCACATACTATAGGATTAAAAAAAAAATTGAATTTCATGAAGTTTTGACCAAGTTAAGGTGGTCAGACATACGAGTTTTTTATATTTTTTAAAAGTTGTAATAAAAAATTCATAATCAATTATTTACTTGGAAAAAAATTACAAAAAGATATGCATCACATCGGGACATGAGTCCTTACTTATATCTAAAATATTATAAAAAAATATTATCATTTTATTGTAGTTAGGGTGGTCAAACAGACACCTACTTCTTAATTTTTCCCTAAAATTTAAGTACTACTACATTGAAATTTGAAATTTTCACCAAATAGATTTTTTTTTTAAAATAAACCAAGTAGTTTAGAAACTACATTCAATTTGCTACAGATTCTATTCTTATATATTTTTGAAATAATATAAATAAATTATTCAAATTTTTACATCAAATTGCCTAACTCTATTTTTTTTTGAATTTTTTGCCACTTAAGGGTCTATTTTTTCCATGATGATCCTGCACACACCCAAAATATTTTATAAACCTCTCCCAACTCCCCGCTATGTTGTGTTGATATCATCCCTTCTCTTTACAAGCTAGCAGGCTAGTGTGGATCCTCCTCTGCATTTCTCCCTCTACGCTAGTTGTTGATCAAGTTATTCTACCCTGGCTTTCAACACTATGCAATTCCTCTTCGATAAAGGCTTAACGCATCAAAAATTTGCTCCCTACGAGTCTTCACATTACTAGGTCTTTTTTGACAGTGCAAGGAAATTTTTGCAGCCTATAAAAACATAAAATCATTACAAACATGTTTAAAAATTATGCCCAAGCATTAGGAATGGTCAAGGGATGATTCTAGACCATGGAGCAACAATTTTGAGCTCAAATGGACACCCAAATTTTGCTAGAAAGCCAAAAACATGAACAACAGCCACTAAGCAAAAACTCTTGCTTGAATCCATCAGAGATAGCTTAATGGAGAGGTTAATACCTTAATCTCAACTGCAATAGAAATTACAAATCAAAATCTTCCCCAAATAATTCTCCCAGTATTCTTTGCGCTTCCCCATGATTTTCCTATGGCTGGTAGCAATATTTCCATGGGCTGGCAGGCAAAGACAGGGAACAAAGTTCAAAAGTATTTAAAAATGCATTTTCAAGGATTTAATAAAGTATTTATAAAGCTTATGCCTCCCCACACACTCCCTACATCAACTCCCCGCTTCCCCACAAGCTCTCTGATGACAACACTACCATGCTACTCACAGGCAAGGCTATCGTGAAAAAAGATTATAAAGTTTGAACTTTATAAAACATCAAATATTAAAAAATGCTCAAATCCCCCTCAATTCTCTTGCACTCTTTCCTTTTATAATTATTTAAAATACTCAAAATATTTTCAACATTTGCAATTTGAACATTAGAAAATAGTGAAATTTTAATTTTGTCTACCACCCAATCAAAGGAAATTCACTACGGGAAAACCAAGACACTTTGAGCCATAAAAAATTGCATAGGGACATTATCAATTATTTAGAAAACCCATTTCCTCAAAATTTCCATCGATGAGAGATTTTTAGGACCTCCTTTGTAAACTGGCCTATTGGATGCCTTTGTCACAATTAAAATGCATTAAAATAATGTATCATATAATCTCCAATTTTGACAAGAATGGATCTGGAGATGTTTTGGACCAAAATGGGAAATAGGTTGCCTTTAGAATTTCAAAGTTTGAAACTTTTTAGGAATACCCATTTTGACCCAATCGCAATCAGAAAACAATTAGATAACCCATCAAAACTCATCCTAGGGGCTTGAAATTGAGCAGGCATGAAGAAATTTGAACCAAAAACTCATTGCAACAAACAAATTGACAAAATTCATTTTGAGGCATGAAGAAATTTGAACCAAAAACTCATTGCAAAAAATGAATTGACAAAAGTCATTCTAAGGAACAAGATATTAATCGACAAAGTATCTCACTAAATTTTTTTTGTAACTGCACCTGTTAGAAACCAATTAAGGCTCACCAAGTCACCTCCTTGAAAAAATATCACCTCCTAGGAAGCTACCACTGGAAACACTAGATCATTTAGGTCCATTGATTATGTGTGAAAGAGGGCTTTCCTTCAATCCACATTCTTCACAAGATATTAAGAGACAAATTCAACCTCCTTGAAACATTCTAGAAATGTAGATGTATAAACAAAACAATCTGCATTTGCTTTTGGCCTGGTAAAAATATCAAACTTGATCCCGTGACTCTGAAACTAGACTAGGGAGCATATGAATGTGATGGGAATGCAAGGAATGAATCCATTTGTCATGACGATCATCCAGCTATGAAATATTAGCTTGAACAGTAGGCCACTTCAAAAGACTGAGAGATTGCAAACAACAAAACAGTCCAAAGAACCCTCCAACTTTTCTTTTCAAAACCCTATCAAAATTCATCATGGGGAGCTGAAATCAGACATACATGTTCACATATGTCAAATGAATACACTCACCAGGGGATTTGGCATGAAAGTAAACTGGCTCCAATTTATGACCCTCCAAAGTAGGTCATTGGGATAGAATTTTTAGGGGCATTTTTGAGTATGCAAAGAAATTTTTCTTATCATGGGAACTTCAAATTTACAAAATTTGAAGGTTCCATTAGTGGCTCTTTCTGGGGACGCATGACTCTTATGGGAATGGCGAGATTCCAAATCTCTAGGAGAGCAAACCAAGTGTCAGAGTCATTGGGCAACAAAGCCTGTATTCAATTTTTGACATCACTTGGTGGCCCTAGGCCACAAAATGAAAAAGGAGAGCCAGTGCTTGCCTATATCAAATACCAATATTTTAAAAGAGTTGATATCCTTTAATTTGTTGGAGCCTAAAATTTCACACTAAATTTTAGGTTCCCATATGTGAAATATGATTTCAGCACCTCATGTCCTGATCACAATATTCAAGGCATAGAGATTTGTTTCAGAATTCTTCAAGAAATTATACTTGGTAGGCAAGGTGCTAAGTGGAAAAAGGGAAATATCATAGAAGGAAGTTGAAATATACTCAAGAGTTTATGTAATCAAAGGATATTGCTAGGGCTTATAACACCTTAGGCTGCATTTAGTCCATTCTACTATTCAACAAAATCATTTCACATCACATCATTAATGGGTGAAATGCATCTGCAGTTGCATTGTTAGAATTGTTGTCTCATCCTTATCTAGAATCATTGGGTTGGCTATCTTAAAAGTGGAAAAACACCATGGATATGGATCTACTATTGACATTTCCATTAGGAATCCATTATTTATTCAGTACTTATGCTTTCCGATGAAGAGCCTATAAAACCTAGGCAAATTAAGGAGAATAAATATCTCTTAGGCCTTTCAAACTCTGGTCTCTTTACATCACCTCAGAATACATTTTCTCAATAATAACAATATCTATGGATCCCTTCCATGTTCCTTCTACTTTAGCCAACTTAGCACAAATAATCTTCATCATAAAGTTATTTGATGGTTGCCACCGTGCCTTAATTCCAGCACAATGTTTTCTTCTCTCTTTTTAATTAGATAGATTTTCAATAGATTTTTTAACAAATGTTAAGCTAAACACTGGACTACCATTAGTTGGGTTGATAGAAAGGGGTATGTGCAGGATCATGATGGGCCAAAAAGTGGCAATATGATGGGTATTTGTAGGGTATGTCGCTGACGAATTTTTTTTACCCAAAATTGAATAAATGAAATGGGTTTTTAAAGAATATTTTCAGCTTTCAACAAATATAAATTATGCTTTACTTTGAATTTAATAAATAATTATTATTCATTTTCTATTTGAATTACAACTAAAGTCCTGATTGATAGGTTGATTAAAAACATCTATAGCTTTCAAATAGTATCACATTTTTTAATCCAAAACATGCATCACATTTTATGCTTTGCATACTATAGGATTAAAAAGAAAAATAATTGAATTTCATGAATTTTTGACCAAGTTAAGGTGGTCGACATATGAGTTTTTATATTTTTAAAAGTTGTAATAAAAATTGATAACTAATTATTTACTTGGAAAAAAATTACAAAAAAATATGCTTCACGTTTGGACATGAGTCCTCTAATTATTTCTAAAATATTATAAAAAAATATTATCATTTTATTGTGGTTAGGGTGGTCACAGACACCTACTTCTTATTTTTCCCTAAAATTTAAGTACTCATTGAAACTTCAAATTTTCACCAAATAGATTTTATTTATTTTTAAATAAACCTAATAGTTTAGAAACTACATAATTCAATTTTCTATAGATTCTATTCTTACATATTTTTGAAATAATATAGATAACTTATTCAAATTTTTACGTCAAGTTGCCTAACTTTGATTTTTCTAAATTTTTTGCCACTTAAGGGCATGTTTTTAACATGATGATCCTGCACATACCCAAAGAGAAGAAAGAAATAAAGAATGGGAGGTACAATGATGGTGTTCTTGGGGTGCACTGACAATGGGAAAATTTCCACTGAAAATTCCATTCTTGGATGTAATGGGTTTATCTCGTGATGGAGTTTTTCATCTGTTATGAAAGGATGCAAGCTCGAGCAAACTACGTTGAAAGATGGCCGAGTATTAAATGTGATTGAAACCCCTGGTCTCTTTGATACAAATGTCACAAAGGAATTTCTTCAAAAATAAATTATCAAATGTATTGATCTTGCGAAGGATGGTGTGCATGGAGCTCTTTACATTCTCTTCGTTAAAAACCACTTTACAAAAGAAGAAGGCTAATATTGTTCAAATTCCTTGATTACATGGGCACACATCTACTTAGGCTCAGAGTGAACTAAGCCTAGTATTGAATGGGAATGTGCTTAAGGATAAAACTCATTGAATATGGAACTAAACACATATAATATGAAGATGATAGCATCTTAGACAATAAACAGACGACTATATAAAAGGGAAGGATGATAATAGTAATATTGAACGATTACTTGCTTCAAGGATTTTCATGTTCATAGTTAGAACACACTCCCAGAGGCACGTTGGAAGGATGAATCTAGCATAGTTGTGAAAGAGAAAAAAAAAAGTCATGTGGTGATGAACATAGAGAACTTAAACTATGGGTCCTTACAGCATATATGGGAAGCATGGTCTCTATAGATAGTGTGTTTATCATTGTATATAAGTGTTTTGGAGTGGATCAGAAAAGCCGAGGGCATGTAGGAGGGTACAAAGAGGATGAAATAGTAGATGATCGATGAGGGAAGGCAACAAATGATTTTTTTTTACCAAGAACAATTTGAAGATATCCAAACAAACATTACATTCTCAACATTCATGAGACTTGAAACCAATGAATAATGCAAGTGAAGGCATGAAATGAGATCCAACTAAACCTAGAGTTGATTTGGGATGCACTTAAACTATATAAAATCTCATCAAATTCTTTATCTACGCTGGGAAATGTGGAACTAAAAATAGATGACAAGAGCATTAGTTTATCACTTCAAGTTCAATCACAGATGTAGTGGCACACGGAAGTGCATCATTCATCTGCTATTCAAATGTCAGAATAATCATAACAAGGAGAATGCATGTGCATAATAAAGAAGCTTTGATTTTTAGAAATACTATTGTGCCCACAAAGGAAGATTCATTCGAGTGACTTCAAGAATTTTTCGTAGTCCCACCAGCAAACCCTAATGCCTATGTGGTAGTGTGGTAGCCATTCCATCATTCCCGCATGAGTTCCCAAAATTAGGTGTGGGAGAGTGGTAAATCTTGAGCCAGTCCCGTATTCTCGCAACTCACCCTAAGTCTCTTGTGGTAATGTGAGAAACTTTATTAATATGAAGTGTAAAATATTAAAGCCTGCCGTGTTGTGAAGATCAAGACACGATAAAAAATAAAAGGTGAAAATTAAAAGGAGTGTCAAAATAAGAAAGGTAGTAATGGAGATGTTATTAAAATATGATAAATATCTTTCCCCAATTAAAATGAAAAGGATAAGATAAATTTTACATCCCCTTAAAGAGATTTTGAAATAAAAATAAAATAAATATAGTAATGCAGGGAAGATAAATTGCAAAGTAAAATGAGGAAAATATTTTCTTTGCAATCCTAAGTATTATTGAGGAATGTAAATTTTCCTTAGAAAAAATTTCACCAATAAGTGAAAATTCTCAACAATGGAGTTAAGGAAGGGGTAATTGTTTTCACCCAAAATGATATAGTGAAAATACATACAAATGAGTGTGAATGAGAATTGCCAAGAAAGGAAATATTTGACAATCATTAAGATTATTTTCATGGAGTTTGAAGATCGAAGAGATTAAAATAAAAATATTTTAATCAGTTGAAGACAATTAATTAAATGAGGAGCTGTAGTGAACGGGCATGCAAAGGGTCATAACCCTACAAATGTAATGTATATACGTAATATGAAATCATCATCAACGAAAATTAGATAAGATTAGATAGGAGAAAGGAATAGGTAAATAAAGATAGATATAATGCTTACATGTCAAAAGACCATGATGCATGTATAAATTTTGAACAAGTCAATGAAAGATATATGATTTTGTGGCCTAATCTTGGTATCAAGTATTTGTTGGAATTAATCAATTATTTGGTTGTCTTCATTTTAATGCTTCTTTGTTATTTAAATTGATATATCAAGTATATGTTCAATTTATCAATGCACATTTGTTGTACTTGTGTGATATGATTAATTGGTTTCTCCAAAGGAATTAAACATCCTTCTAGTCAATCACAATAATCTAGAAGTGTTAATTAGATCAATAAGAAGAACCTTATAGTTAGGGTTTTCAATCTATCTCCAAATCTGGTGTTATCTATGTTCTTGCATAATTTATTCAATAGGTTATTTCAAGCAAAGATTAAATCCTTTTGATAAATTATAAGTAACCTGGTTGTGTCAGTTGGATCCATAAGAAGAGTTTGTCAATCATTTACCTGCATGTTTATTCAAGTTATAAACCAATATTAATATGCCAAACAGTCTAAATTACTGCCAAGTGTAAGTCACATATTCTAAATCTTCATCTAACTCTGTATACCCAACAAGGCACTGGTCTTATCCATTTCATCATTTAGTTTTATCCAATTTATTTTTGAAAGCTTACATCTGTTAATTGAACATATTCATAAACTTCACCTTGATATTGCTTATACAATTTATACCAAATAGGTCTGCATCTCTCCACTCCCACTTGCCATTGTGGATAGATTGATTAAGAGGGAAACACAGTTTAAGTCTGCTCTATTTGAATGGGTATACCCACCTAGGTCTGGCAGAGCCTGAAGAGAAGAAGGTTCAAATTCATTGTTTGGCCTTGTACATTAGCCTAAAACATACCAAGAGCTTGGAAACCTCTTATGGTTTCTTAACCAACGTTTTTGAGAACTAACATAATTCCATAATCACCTTTATCACACCACAACAATGTGAGTGATTGCATTCCTGCAAACACAAGTGTCAAGCTGCCTTTGAAAAAGTGAGAACTTGCTCCTTGCTTTTCTTTACTGTCACATGGCAACCAAATGACATAGGCCATATCACTACCATTCATTTCACTTTCTAATTTTGTGGCAAGTGACAAAATATGAGGATAATCATCAAGACTATGTGAAGACATAGAATCATCACATTCACTAACCCCCTCATAATGATCAAGGTCAAAAAAGAAATTGTTCCTTAGAAACAGTGTGCAATCCTCCTGTGTGTTAAGCAAAGAATTCTCACACATTTGTAACTCATCCAACTGAATTGCATCACAGGTGATTCTATCATCATCCCAACAACACTTCCTCATCACATTATCGTATGCCTCAAGGATATGAGAATAAGACTTATTAACATCCACAAGTCCATCTTCATTCAAATAATGGTATTCAGAGAATATATTAGCATCCTAAACAATGTTTTCAACTTCAAGCTCATAGACAAGATTGAAAACATTAGTAATGTTATCACACACAAAAGTTTCAAGAGAAGGTTCATATAACTCAAAATCTTTGTTTGCAACAAGTCCCTCATAATGAGTGTTCAAAACACATCCACCATTGCAAGGAGTATCATATTTAGCATTACCTCTTGCTACATCAGCATGACAATATGAATTATACTGCTCATGAGAAAGAGTATGAATTGCAGATCCAAAAGAAAGATCCTCATATGCATCCATCTGATTGACACAATCACACTCTTCAATTGAAAACTCATCGCACAAATTTTCATTATCTATACCAATGTTTATCCCTACACTTTCATTTTCATGTACATCTATATCAATGCTATCATCATGTAGATACTTAGTAACTCCAAAACCAACAAAAGAAGTAGAAGAAGGTAAATCATCAAACAAAATAGAAGTTCCTTGTTCATCATTATCAACATATGCATTCTCCTTATAATCAACTACTTGAATTGATTCATCCAATGAACCTCTTGTATACACATCTCCTTCTCCATTCACACTATTGCAACAATTAGTAGGTCTACCTTCTTCACTATCAAACTAAAATTCATCATGTATTTCTTTATTACAACTACTTGTGGATGATCTTTCCAATTGAAATTCATTGTACTCTTTGTCATTTGCATCTGATACACTGACATTCTCAAAAGTACTTCTCAAATCAGTAGGCTCCTTTGTCTAATTATCATGAAAGCTTGCATCAATACTACACTCACTTGTAGAATGGGTATGACTAGCTGCATCATAACATTACTGATTACACATTCCTTCTTCAAATAAGTTATTCATTTCATATTACTCATCATGTTTTTTTGAGCCTTCATAAATGTTATCATTAGTTTCCTTGTTGGAAACTTTCCATTTGAAGAAATTAATTCTACCATTCCTTATGAGAGGAATCATAGTCACTAGGGCTACAAATAGAATTTTAATCATCTTGAACACCCAGAAAATAATGCTTTTTAGTTGGTTACAAACTTCCATCTACAACACCATTGTTCTCATCATGAAGACATGAAACTTCAGAATCAACATGATCTTCAACTATACATTCAATGTCCATAGAAGAGAAAATACTTTCAGTATCATCATCATTGTAGCCTTCATCTAATACAAAAAATCTACTTTCTATTTCTAAATTTTTAGAGAAAATAGAAGAAACCTCACACATTCAACCTATTTCATCATGACTATTATGGCTGCAATCTTCATTAGGGTACATTTTCTCCATGGGCTATTTAGAAACAAAATCCTCAACACCTAATGATTCATTATCATTGTCTTCTTCTATACCATATTGATCTATTTGATGAAATCTTGAAAAAATACCATCACATATGCTAGCCAATAGATGACTTCCATATTTCTCTGCCATTTATTCAATCACTGAAAACCATTGATATAAAAATTTAAGGCTAGGGGGCTTCAAGTGAGCTGGCATAGTACAAAAGCCTGGCTCACAATTCTCACACAATAAATCAATGCAATATGAGTCATTAGGTCTTTCTAATTCTGTTATATCAAGTAGAAACTTCATGAATCTATCATGAAAATCATAGGAGGATTCATCCTGAAATCTTTCAATATAACATAATGCATTAATAGGTGAGATAAGTTCAACCTTAGTTTCAAATTTCTCTTTGTATTCTTCTTGGGTATGTAGATTTCTTTCTTTAGACAAGCAATCATTGTTCACCTCACCGAAATCATCCATGAAAAGTTTCTCAAGCTCTTTCCATGAATATATGGAATGCATTGATAGACTAGAAAATGAATATTCAATAGTATCTTCTAAAGTTCTTACAAAAACTTCATGATAGCATCCTCTTCTTCAATCTAACAATCTTCCATTAGATAAATGAAACCTTGTGTACGTGTATTAATGCTAATTCTTCAAAACTTCCTCTAAACTTAGGAAAACATTCATTAATTCTTCTTGGGACAAAATGTGGGTAGCCTTGAATTTTACTAAAATCTAGAGGGTCATATCTCTTACTAGTGAACACTTTCCTTTGAGGACATGACTATGTTCTAGGCATGATATTACAACATGCAGAAGGAGAACTAGGACAATAATACATATTTGCAAATAAAATTCATTCCCTCTACAACTAATTTATTCTCAATATCCTTTTCAAAATATGCTACTTTCTCATTTACCTAAAGTTCTACTAGTATCTTAAAATACTAAATAAGTGACAATATTAACTAGAATTTTTTGTTGAAAACCTTCATATAGGAATATTACAACAACAAAAAATACCTGAGAACTCATGCAACCAACTCTTCTGATGATGTAGAAAGTTATGTAGAGTCGCCACCTCTTTGAAAGAGGAAAAGATCTTACAAGCAACAAAAAGTTTCTTCCAAGAGCTATGTATTTCGGAGTTCTCTCCACCAGTAGAGCACTGAACTTCAAGAATACATCAGAAGCATTGCAACAATCTCCTTCAAGTATGCAGGTCCTTAGATCATTCTGATGCAAAACTATAGATACAAACTAAATGACTCTTTTCAACTGATTTGCTAGTGGAGTTTCCAATTTGTTGGTGACTCGGATGAGAAAATATGATTACATAATTTTTAAATCTCTGGTTACAAATAATATTTCAAGATTTCAATGACTCTTTGACAAGAAATTCTGCAACCAAATTACAAAGTTCTCCCCAACAGAGTCACCAATCTGTTGGTTATTTTCTTTCCATCTTCAACGCTAAGGAGAAAGACAATGCCTAAACTAGTGGATTGCAGATTTAGGACAAGGAATATGTAGTAATAATAGGTTGAAGACAAGAAAATACAATGAACAAGGCTATGAAATCCTTCTACAATTTGAGCTCCACAAGACTTGAGAGGGTGTTCCTAATTGTAGGCCTGACTGTATGATAAACTTATGCCAAACAACAAATTACAAACCTACAAAAGTGGATGGTTTTTAGGTATATGAGTAATGAGTATTGTATATTCTACTAGGTTCAAGCATAATCCCATTTGCATTGAACATTAGTGAGAATAAATAACTTAGATATCTTCATCTCAAACACAGAGGGTTATTACATAAAATTTTATCAAATTCAGCCTCTACACTCTTTCAAATATCGTGAATATATATAGAATAGAGAATAACTTAAACAACAATCAAATGAACATCAAAGTAAAAGGGTTTTGAATGATTTAGATTGTTTCTAAAAATGATTTGGGTAATATCATAGATTAGTGCCTAATCCTAAGACATGAAGTCAAATCTAAGATCATGAATGCAAATTTAAATAACAACTTACTTCAAATTAGTGGCCCTTTAACAATTAATGTCTTACATTAATTTAACCTATCATATTACTACATGATCATACTTAAAGATTCATTTCATTCCCTCAAACCCACAATAATTTGCATACATAATTTAATTCTTTACTTGAAGAAACACATACACAAATTACACAACTAAAAAAAGATTGCAATGACAAATTAACATATCATTGATATATTTAATCCATATGCTATCTGAAAATAGAAAATGGAAACAAATTTTGCAATACTTTTCATTGATTTTCTCAAACTAATTGGCATTATTATAGAAATCTGTACATTCATTTAGTATAAATAAAACTCCAACTCCCAACTAAGCATTCTCTATTTGCTTCCCCTAAAACAAAATTTTAGAACCTTTTACAAATGAGAAGAAGAAAGAAGATATAGAAGGAGAAGCCCTAAAATTACATCTACAACACACACCTTGATCCTTCATCTTTCGTTGATTTGTAACTGCCTCCAGCTCATGAAGAATCTTCAATCTACACCTTGGTTCATGCATGTCCTACATTCACTTGCCCTGTAACAGAAAATATTCCCCACAATGATGACCTTCTTCATTATGTCCTTCCATTTAAAATATTCATTCAACACTTTTCCCTATTTTTTGCCTTTGTATTTTGCTTCTATTCCCCTTTAATCTACGACAAAAAATTACCTTACCCCTGCTTCATGAAAAACTTCACTCCTCATCCCTATAGTGAAAAATATTTTACCATAGTAGAAGAAAAAATCATCTCCATTTTTCCCATTAAAACTCTTTTAATCTACTTTTGTTGCCTGGCTGTGCTTTACACTTTGATCTCCAACAAATAAAATATTCATACTGATAAAATGAATAATCTCATTTACTTTATTGGGAAAAATAAAATATTACTTGTGCCCATTATATTTTAAACACTCCATTTAAAATATTTTCCTTTCAACATTAAAAGCATTCACAATTTACCTTAGGCAAATTTTTTACCCATGGGCCTACACATTTCTTGCCTAGCAGCAAATACATTTTAATATTATGTGATTAAATTTTTAATTATTTCACCAACACCCACCCTTAAAACATTTTTTTTTGGGAAAATAAAATTTTTTACTCACCCCACCTTTTCCCATTGTTAACAATAACAGCCCACCATGGCCACTCCCCACCTCCCCACATCTTACCTCATACGACATCATGAGCTTGCATGGGCTAGCAAGCATACCACATTATAAAACCCAAAAGATTAGATGAAGGATTCACAAAATATAAAAATTTTAAAATATTTTTTAAACCTCTCCCTGCTTCCCCACTATGCTATGATATGTTGACATCAACCCTTTTCTTCACGGGTTAGTGTCTATTTTCCTCTACATTTCTCCCTCTACGCTAGCTATCGATCAAGCTCCTCTGCCTTGACTTTCAACACTCTACAACTCCTCTTCGACAAAGGCTGAAGGCATCAAAAATCTGCTCCCTATAATTGTTCACATTACTGGGTCGTTTTTGACAGTGCAAGGGCTTTCTTGCAGCTGTCAACAACCAAAAATCATTCCAAACATGTTTAAAAACTCTTCCCAAGCATTAGGAATGGTCAGGGGATGATTCCAAACCATGGAGCAGCAATTTTGAGCTCAAATGGACCCCCAAAATTTTGCCAGAAAGCCAAAAACGTGAACAACAGCCACTTAGCAAAAACTCTTGCTCAAGTCCATCAGAGATACTTTAATGGAGAGGGAAATATCTTAATCTTGACTACAATAGAAATTGCAGATTAAAATCTGCCCCAAACACTGCTCCCAGCATTCTCCCTGCTTCCCTGTGATTTTCCTGTGGCGGCAGCAATATTTCCACTGGCTAGCAATAAAAGACAGAGAACAAAGTTCACAAGTCTTTAAAAAAGCATTGTTAAGAATTTAATAAAATATTTATAAATATTATTTCTCCCCACACACTCCCTGCAACAACTCCTCGCTTCCCCACAAGCTCTACTAACAACAACACTACTGTGTTGCGGGCTCAGAGGTAAGGTTGCCGTGAAAAAAAGATTATAAAGTTTGAACTTTATAAAACATCAGCTATTAAAAGATGCCCTAATTTCCCTCAATTCTCGTGCACTTTTTCCTTTTATAAGTATTTAAAATATTTTAAACATTTGCAATTTGAACATTAGAAAATAGTGAAATTTTAATCTCCCCTAACACCCAATTAGAAGAAATTCACTGCGCGAAAACTGGGACACTTGGAGCCACAAAAAATTGCATAGGGACATTTTCAATTATTTAGAGAAAACCCATTTCCTCAAAATTTTCATCGTTGAGAGATTTCTAGGACCTCCTTTGTAAACCAAATGCCTTTGTCACGACTAAAATGCATTAAAATAATGCATCATATGATCTTTGATTTTGATGAGAATGGAGCTGGAGATGTTTTGGACCAAAATAAGAAATGGGTTTCCTTTAGAATTGCAAAGTTTAAATGTTTTTTGGAACACCCATTTTGACCCGGTCACAGTCAGAAACAATTAGATAACCCATCAAAACTAATCTTGGGGGCCTAAAACTAAGCACACATGTAGAAATTTGAACCAAAAACTTAGTGTAACAAATGGCTTGTCAAAATTCATTTTGAAGCACAAGATATTAATCGACAAAGTAGCTCACTTAGAACTTTCTGCAACTGAACCTATTAAAAACCAATTAAGTCTCACCAAGTCACCTCCTTGAAAAAATATCAAATCACCTCCTGTGAAGCTGTTACTGGGAAAACTAGATCATTTAGGTCCATTGAGTATGTGTGCAAGAGGGATTTTATTTAATCCACATTCTTCACAAGATATTATGAGTCAAAGTCAACCTCCTTGAAACATTTTGGAAATGTAGATGTAGAAACAGAACAAAGTGCATTTCTTTTGGCTTGGTAAAAATATCAAACTTGATCCGATGAATCTGAAACCAGATCAAGGAGCATATGAATGTGAAGGGAATGAAAGGAATCAATTCATTTTTCATGACGATCATCCATCTATGAAATATTAGCTTTTATAGGAGGCCACTTTGCAAGACTGAGAGTTTGCAAACAAAACAATCACAGAACACTCCAACTTTTCTTTTGAAAATCCTATCAAAACTAATCATGGGAAGCTTAAATAAGACATACATGTTCACATATGTCAAATGAAAACACTCACTAGGGGATTTGGCATGAAAATCAACTCGCTCTGATTTATGACCCTCCAATGTAGGTCATTGGGACAAATTTTTCATGGGCATTTCTAAGTATGCAAAGAAATTTTTTTTATCATGGGAACTTCAAATTTGTAACATTTGAAGGTGCCATCAGTAGTAATGATAAAGTGTGAAAAACATTTGCTACAAATATGCAAGATGAATTTGAGATGTTAATGTTTGGAGAATTGTCATTTTTCCTTGGTTTACAAATTACACAAACTGATGATGGGATATTCATATCTCAAACTAAATATGCTAAAAAATTTCTCAAGAAATTTGGCATGGAAGATACCATACCATTAAGTACCCCCATGATAACTAGCTACACAAGTTGAGAAAATCTAACAAGTCTCTAGATGCAAATCAGATAATGTACAAGTCAATGATTTGAAGCTTACTATACTTAATTGCATCAAGGTCAAACATATAATGCAAGCAATATGTATGGTAGCAAGGTTTTAGGCTACACCAAAGGAGTCACATGTCAATGCAGTTGAATTTCTTTATAGATATATATCAAAAAAATTGTTGACTATGGGTTGTGGTATCGAAAGAGTCAGGATTTCACTTTGAGCACACATATAAATGTTGATTGGGCTAGATGTGAAGATGATAGGAAAATCACGAGTGGTGGATAATTCTTTTTAGGAAACAGACTGGTTTCCTAGATGAGCAAAAAGAAAGAATCAGTCACTCTATCCACAATAGAAGCAAAGTATGTAGTTGCAGCTGCATGTTGTACTCAGGTCCTATGGATGAAGTAGACACTTAAGGACATCAAGCTGGAGTAGAAAGAACAATTTCTATTCTTTGTGATAATTCAAGTGCCATAAACATCTCGAAGAATCAAATGATGCATTCTAGAATAAAACACATATCCATTAAGTACCACTTCATCAGAGAGAAGGTTGTAGATAAAGAGGTCAACATGGAATATGTTCCCACACAAGAAAAAGTGGCTGATATATTTACAAAGCCTCTTCCCTGGGATCAATCTGAATATTTGAGGCAAAAGTTTGGAGTCCTTTCTCCCACATCATATCACTAAAAATTAGTAATATGACAAGGGTTCAAGGGGAGCTTCTTTGGTATCTTATGCATCCCTAAACAATTAGGCTCGAGTGATCAAATTAGGTAAGTTTCTTTTACAAATTTCTATTGACTTGATGGTTGTTGATTAAAGAATTTCCTCCAAAAGGGGGGGCATCCATTTAGGGGGAGTGTCTCCACAGAGCATGAAAAGAATAGATCCTTTGTCATGGAGGTCAAAGGGGGAGAAAACAAGAAAAATTCTTAGAATGATATGTCTTAGTCTTAGGGGGAGATGCTATGCAATGTTCTTATGGTATAAATGCATGATTGTTTGGTAATAGAGCAGTGAATTTAATTTTTTTAGTGGTACAAAGCATTTGGTTTTTCCATCAATGATAAAGAGGGGGATTGTTGGTATATTTTTGTCATTGATATCAAAAGAGGATGTATGTGTGATATCCAGCTTGGGAGATTGGTGGTGTTTGATTGGCAGAGTTAAACTTCATTAGGTATAGTCATGGTGCTAAAAAAACTTTATATTTTGATGTTGACTACCTATCGACAGTTGCAATTTGCTTAAGTGACAACTTAAGCCTTTAATTTTATTGGGGTAATCAACTCTCCTTCCTAGTATTTATCAATTCGATAAATATTTGGCAATCATAAGATTTCCTAAGTCATAGGTAAATATTTATGCTTGGTAAGATCTACGGTAGTGGTTGAGGCTTGAAGATCTAACAATTTTTTTGTGAGCCAACCATGAATATTGTGGATTCCCATATATGTTCCCTAGAATAACCAACAATTATGGAGATTGAACATAGGAGATCAGATGGTGCATGCAAAGTAAATGGTGGGACTGAACAGGGAGATAGGTGACAAGAATGACTGGCAAAATATAGGCAAGTGGCAACTAGTGATTAATCGATATTGCAATTCACATCTCCATTGTGAATTGTATGGTGATTTTAAGGTGACAGATGGTGATAATCTACTAGCCCACTAAATATTTGGTGGGTTTGCATTTAGCTCTATGGAACTGCGGATGTGTGATGTGGGTTTTAAAGGACCCACTCTCGACAAGTTACATATGGTAAAGATCGATAGTGATCATTAAAGTAAACCATTAATCTAATGGTCATGTTTTAAAAGGCCGAATAGTGAATGTAGATCAATGGATCATGGCATGAAAAGAAATAGATCAATGACTCAGGTTTAAATTGAGAATCCTTGATGGCTATGATAGTTTGAACTAGGGTTTCAACCACAAATCGACTTAGAGAGTGAATTCAATTGGCCCAACTACTCTAGCTACCAATCTTATTTATGATTAGATGATTAGATTATTGGCACAAACATGTAGGTAGCAGAAAAGTAGATCAATATTCATTACATAGAATATGAACTATTTAATGAAACTAAAATCCTAACTATTCAGTATGTTAGGAATAGAAAAATATTTGATTTTGATAACTAAATGTGTAGCTCGGTGATCTAATGGAATGTAGAAGAAGATAAATATAAAACCCTAGAAGAGAATGAGTACATTGTGCAAATCTTAAGGCCAATGATAAAGGTCAGTGATGAACAAAAAATAAAAAATCAAGAACTAAAAAAAATAGCAAATGATGCTGGAAAGGAGAGAATTGAGTAGGTGTTGCATTTGAGAAATTATTTTCTTTTGAGACGAAAAGAGAAGACCCTGGAGAAAAGAAGCAAGAAGGACTAAAGGCAGATAGAGAATGCACCCATAGAGAAGGTCCAGGTCTAGCAAGGTTGTGTAGTGTATTTGGAAGTCTTTTGAGATGAATGAAGAATGTAGTAAAAGAAAAAGTGGAGAGTGCAATAGAAGTATAAAAGAGTGGAACCCACACAAAACTAAGAGTCTCAATTAGGGTTCACTGACAAGATCATAATAGAGGAGGTATGAAGCATAAATTTAAGTGGTAGAAATTCTAACCAAGTGTTGAGTAGTTGCAAGTTGAGTTGCAACATTGAACTATGTTCTACTAAATAAATTATAATAAACCTTATTGTAAATTTGATTGTTGGATGCCATCAAATATTTGGGTAGGTGCTCAGAATAGGGATTGAATGCTTCCTTAGAGTAGGTGCTCCTAAAAGTAGGGGATTGTTGTCTCCTAAGGGTTGGTTCCCTTAAACTTTGTAACAAAGATTTTGATTGTGAGGCTAGATTAGGATAGTAGCTCCTAACAACACTTCTCACTATGGTTTTTCCCATCTTGGGTTTTCCACATATATCTTGTGTTATGAGTGTGTTTATGTCTCTACTTATGATTGTGTTGATTTACTAAAACTAAGTTAAAAAGAAAACAATTTATTAAAAGCTACAAGGGGTAAATTATAAGGTCATCTACTGATTCACCCAATCCTCTTAGTAGATCTTTGTGTTCTATCACCTCATCCACCATATGATCATCCACTAGCCTTTCCACCTTGACCTCTTTTTTTTCTTTCAAATATTTTGTATCTTTTCCTCCACCTTCAAGGAAAACTAGTACACGTATTCAATGGTAGACATTCTTAGCAAACTCAACTCTTCTTGAATACTTGGCTTCAACCCATTTATGTAATGGGAAACTTTCTCCTTGTTAGCCTTAGAGTGACTAGATTTGATAAGGACCTGTAGAATTCCTCATTATACTTGTTGATGGATTTTCCTTCCTGTTTCAACCCTTGCATCCTTTTCAACAAATCTTGTTCGTATTCCATAGGAATGAACTATCTCTTTAGCTTTTGCACCATTTGGTCCTATTTTGTTATTTTCTATTTTCCTCTTTAATTTCTTTCCAACTAGATCTCTTTCCACCATATACTAGCATGACCTTTCAGCTTGGTTTTTGTAATTTTAACCCTTTCAAGATCTTCCACCTCCTCATACTCAAAATAATCCTCCATATTGTTGATCCAATCGATCTTGGCTCTTCTGGGTTATTATTTCTAGAAAATGTAGAAACATGAATCTTGAGCCTCTTTCCAATCTTGGAAATGGCCCTAAAAATCCTATCCTCCTTAGGATCTCTATCTGGTACCTCTTCTTCCTCAAATTGTTCTTCCCCTTCCTCATCTTCACTTTCATCTCTTCTTCTAACATCAATTCCTCTATGTAGCTCCTCTTGTATTGCTTGAACTTGTCCCTAGAGGGCTCTAAAACCCTCTTCTGGTATTCCAACATTTTCTACCTCAATTTCTTTGTGGAGGCATCTTTTCCTACAGATCCACAACCACAAATCTTAGTGCAACTGCCTTAGTTCTGTGATTTACACACTTAGTAAAACCTACCTTAATACCACTTGATGAAGGGGACTCCCCTTTCAATCTTAAAACACACAACAACCACAAAAAGTAGTACAAAAAATACATGAAGGAAACTACAATTTTCTATTACTTTTGGAAATGAAATTACAACATTCCATATAATCACATGGGATTTCCAATTACATCAATTTGTAATTATGTTGATCTGAGTCACAACCACAATTTTCTCTTAACACATATCATTTCCAAGTTAACCAAACCCCTAATAAGCTTACCCAAAGCCAACCCTTATGTCCTTGCTCTAATCAACTTTTATCTCTTTGCAATATTTACTAGCAAGAAACCATGACCTTTTCCAAATTCAATAAATTACCATAGTATCGTCTCTCCATCCAATCAACAACCAAATCAAACTAGAGTTGTTTCCTCATTTTTTGTGCCAACAAGTCATTTGTTCAAATCTATTGATAAAAGCGATTTCATCCCTTCACGTGAACCTCCAAATTGTGTAAAAATAAACCATTGAAAACTACACCTTTTTTTATTTGTAATGGAGATGTGAATAAATCCATCCAACCACCCTTTTTCATGTGTCAAGACACCAAAAACTCAATCCATTCAAACCAAGTCAATTTTTTTTTGGTGAAATGATAGAAGTCAAACTTGTCAGGGGTTGAGAATTTCCCTTCCCTCATACTTCATACCTTAACAAAGTGAAAAATTCTAGGAACAAATCCGAACAAAAAATTCTAAAGCCTTCTAACTTGTTATCAGGGTTTGGAGTTCCTTCATACCATTTACCACTAAAAACTAAGTTAAAGCTTAAGCTATAACAATGAAGTCTAATGTCCAACCACTTCTAACAAAGAGTAATACAAAATCATGAAGTATGAAGTTTGATAAGATTGTGCAGAAAATGACTAAATCCATCTTCTTTAGCAAGTGATAAGAGATAATTCTGAGGCCTAAAGCTCAAACTTCTAGAAATCTTTATACTTAGTAACTCAAATAAAATAGCCCTTATTCAAAAGAAATACCACTTTTATTTTTTTTGTTGATGCAAGATTTGTCTTACACCCTGGATACTCTTTTATTAGATTGTATCCTTTTCTACACTTTTTCCCAACATTCAAGAGGTTATTCCTTAAACCTTTAACATAGTAAACATCTTTAGTATTATGTTTTCCATCAAAACTAATTGAACCTATTCCAAAAATCATACCACCTGAATCATCTCCAAATTTAACAAGTCCTCCATCATATTTTTCAAGTTTAACAAAATTAATCTTGTCTTAGATCATATGATTTGAGCAACCACTGTCAATAACCTAATAGTTCTTGTCTTTTCTAACATGAAAAGCAGATACCAAGGTACCTCCAATTTTATCATTTTTCTCCGAGACACTTTCCTTCATACATCTCTCAATTTTAGTAGAACTAGACTCATATTTTAAAGCCAAAAATAAGAATTCATTATCATCATCTCCATAATTAGATTTATCATCAAAAATACCAACATCTTCTCTAACATAGTAGCTTTTCTTGATCATTTTTCCTTTGTTTTCCTTTTTCTTATTGTTCACAGTCTTGTTTGGACATCTTGAAGCATAGTGACCTATATTTCCACAACTAAAGCATTTGAAAGGTAATTTACCTTTGTACCTACCAGTTCCCTTTTTCATCCTCCTTACAAAGTTAGATTCCACATCGTCAAGAACATATGGGTATGTGCAGGATCATCATGGAAAAAATAGGCCCTTAAGTGGCGAATAATTTAGAAAAATCAGAGTTAGGAAATTTGACGTAAAATTTTGAATAAGTTATTTATATTATTTGAAAAATATGTAAAATAGAATCTATAGAAAATTAATATAGTTTCTAAACTACTAGGTTTATTTTTTTTTAAATGTCTATTTGGTGAAAATTTGAAATTACAATGCAATAGTACTTAAATTTTAGGGAAAAAATAAGAAGTAGGTGCTTGTCTAACCACTCGAACCACAATAAAATGATAATAATTTTTTATAAGATTTTAGATATAAGTAGAGGACTAATGTCCTAATGTGATGCATATTTTTTTGTAATTTTTTTCCAAGTAAATAATTAATTATGAATTTTTTATTACAACTTCTAAAAAATATAAAAAACCCATATGTCTGACCACCTTAACTTGGTAAAAAATTCATGAAATTCAAAATTTCCTTTTTTAATCCTATAGTATTCAAAGCATAGAATGTGACACATGTTTTAGGTTCAAAAAATGTGATACCATTTGAAAACTATAGATGTTTTTCAATCAACCTATCAATTAGGACTTTAGTCATAATTCAAATAGAAAATGAATAATAATAATTTATTAAATTAAAAGTAAATCATAATTTATATTGGTGGAAAGTTGAGAATCTTCTTTAAAAACCCTTTTTGTTTCATCAATTTTGGGTAAAATAAAAATCATCAGCCACATACCCTACTCATACCCATCATATCGCCACTTTTCAGCCCATCATGATCCTGCACATAACCATATTCATATGAATCTTTATGTTTTTCTAATTTTCTTGTCTTGAAATCAATCTCCACTTTTGGACCATTTGTTAGAACAATTTTCCTCATTTCAAATGTAGTTAGTGTTCTATACAACTTATCTCTAGTGTATGTATTAAAAGTAGAAAATTACTCAATGGAAGAAAAATTTTCACTATAAGAATCAAGAAGATTTATGAGAATTTTCCTTACCACTTTAGGTTCCTTGACTTGCGCACCAAGACCTCTCATTGCACTTACTAGTTCATTAACCCTCTGTGTGTAACTTGTGATTTTTTCATCATTAGACTTCCAAAAAGTCTCAAATTGTGCCTTTAGAATCTGTAGCTTAGCTTGTTTAACCTTATCATCTCCTTCATAGATACTTTCTAGTTTATCCCAAACTTATTTACTAGTTTTCAAATCCATAACTTCCACCAATTCAATATGTGCAGGATTGGTCAAAGGAACAAACGTTTCCTTCCCACATGTTTCATAAGTATTGATTTCATCACTTGTGCTCGAACCATTTGCAAGTATGGTGTATGTGGTCTTTACTACCTTTACAACTTCATACCCAAGATAAATCAAATATCCTTCCATATTCACCTTCTAGAATGCATAGTATGTGCCATTAAACATAGGGATCTCATTCTTATTCTCCATTCAAATCTACCTCAAGTGGTTAAGCTTTCTCTAAGGAACCTTTCTTTGATACCAATTATTGAATGAAAAAGAAAAATGAGAAGGGGGTGAATCATTTGTACCAAATTAAAAATTAAAACCCTCAATAGTAATCAAATCCACATGCATTCATTAAACCCTTAATCTGTTATTATGTTTAAACATGAAAAGAAGATAACATAAACTAAAAAAACCAACACCATACATAAGAGAACACCAAATTTATTTGGAAAACCCAATGAGGGAAAAACCACAATGAGGATTAGCTCACAATATAAGTAATTGCAAAATCATACAAGGAGGCTCACAGCTAGAATAGGACACACTATCTAGAAAGGTCTCATAGCCCATGCTCACTGCCATAATAGAAGGAGAAATAAGATATAATGTTACACAAAGAACATTATCTCAATGCAATAGAAATTCTGCCATAACAACTCCACAAACACTAGTAGTCTTCAAGAGATCAAGATACCTCAACTCAATGCATTCAACAATATTACATTGTAGCTCACATTGCAATTCACATTTCACTTAATTTCACATCACAACACTCAAATCTATTCCACACCTCATCTCGCATCAATTCACCTTACATTTATGCCATCCACAACTTGAAAAACATCTTCAAGTCTACTACACTCTTCTTGCACTTTATAAATTCAAGTTAGGTTGGCACTAAACATTCCCACAGTGGATAGGAATAAAAGGTAGACCAAATAAAAAATTACCTAGGACCAAACCAACTCTCACATGCCACACTATGCCTTCATTAATTCTCAAATGTAGTGTAAACACCAGGTTAATCATTACCCATGCAAAGACCATTAAACTTTGAATTACATGCTTCCTCGAACCCAAGGATGACTTGCAAACCACATACCATGCTTCATCATGGTCTAGAATATTCCTCTATCCTTTTTAAATCCATTAAATTCCTTCGCAACAAATTGCACCATCAAAATGTACATAAACTACACTACCAAACACTACAAGTCTACAATCCAACTTTTAGAGTACCAAACAAAAAGTCCTCTTGACACAGGCAAGTGATCAACCTCATCAACATACTTTTAGAATTACAAAAATAGATGAAAAACTGCAGAAAAATATGGAGGAAATACATTTCTCCCAAACAACACTACAAAACCAGTTCACACACTAGTGAGCCTAGATTCCTATGACCTTCAATCCAGAAGCCAAAATTATGGATATAGAAACTCTAAACACCTCTATCCAACATATCCAAAACAAACAAGATCTTCAACCCAGAAGAAATGTGTTCAAAGAAAAACCAAAACATCTTTTGCAAACCAGAACGCCTTTTTAACACCTTGCTCCTTTATTTTATCAATTTTCTCATTATCCTCCACATCTGAACCATAAATAGAATCTTATCAAAGCAACAACAAAGGTTAACCTTAGCAACTTAACTAATGAAAACATAATGCAACTAATCAAAGAACCAATCTCTTCTCAACCACTGTACAACTATCATTAATGACAACATAGGCTTGTTGACATTAATGATGACACCTTCAAACTTCCAATAGTCCCATACCACTTGAGCCCTGGCAAGAAGTTGAGTCCACTTTTTGGCCAAAAAGTGGAAGTGTTTTCCCTAATTTTCAGCATTTGACACATTTGACCTTAAAATTTGAAGCACTTAGAGATGGAATCTTCAAAAAAGTCACTAATCATAAAATGTAGTACTCAGAGTCCAATTTCCAAATATGTAATTTATTTCAATACCCAGATTGTACAAATTGAGTTTCAATAGGTGTTTCTAAAAACCACTGTTTAAAACTCACTTTTTTTATGCCATACCATGCACATGTACAACATCCATATTTTGACCTAAATTATCGTATTTTATATTTGTGACTCATCGAAGCTTGTTCTCGATTGTTTTTTGTAATTTTTTATTGATTTTTTTTTTTGGTTAATTTTTTATTAGGCATATTTGTCATTTTAAAAAAAATTCATGTACGACATGCATAAGATGACCTTAACTTATCATTTTTTGATTTTTTTTTTTTTAATTGAAAATAATTGTCTGGAGTTTGTTCTTGTACAATTCGTTCATCAAAATGTTATGCTGATCAAAAGTTATTAAAATAGTAAAAAACCCTGATATTTAAAGTTTATGGACCTGTTTCATTAGAAATTAATTAAAAAATAGAAAAAATAATTCAATTGTAAAAAAAATTATATATTTGGAATCTACATTGTCTCATCTAAAATGGGTTTTAATTTCATCAAAAAATTCTACAAAAGAAGTCAGCCATATGTCCAATCTTGGTATTTTTCTCTAACATTGTTAGGACCTTCAACTTGCAGGTCAAACTAGGTTGAAGGCCTAGGTTCAAATTCCCAATGCTTTTCTCGAACAAAAATACAAAGCAAAAACCCAACCACAAAGCAAATTCAAATTCATTTTTTTGGAAACAAGATCCTATTTTGTAAAGCAGCATCCCACTTTATAAAACATGATCTCATTTCCTAATATTAAATAGTGTGACCATTGATAGGGAAAAGGGATCTCGTTCCTTTGTCAAAGGTCCCCACATTAAATATTAGGAATAGGATCCCGATTATAAAACATGATATCGTTTATTTTTTAACAGTTTTATTTAAATCTTTTGTCACAAATTATTGTGAAGTCTGCAACTTCACATGTACGGCCGAGAGTAGTAAAATTGGGCTATTTTTCATCAACTATTGTTTTTAGAGGTGGTGAATTTGGATTTTTGATTAATTTTTTCAAAGGAGGCATCGTGTAAATTGCTTTTGAAGTGGAATTTTGTTAGTTTTGTACTTTTTTCTTAGGAACAAAAGGTCTTCAACTTGCAATATGGATTGATTTTTTCAAAGGAGGCATGAATAAAATAGTTTTTAAAGTGGAATTGTGCTAGTATTCTACTTGTTTTGAGGAACACAAGAGGAAGAATTTTGTCCTTATAGGTCTTCAACTTCCAATTTGGATTGAATTTTTTGAAGAATTTCACTATTAACATTAATTTGAGCTTGAGAATTTTATAATCATGGGAGATAAAGCTTGTAATAAGAGGAAAATGAAAAAGATAAATAGAAAGAAGAATGACAATTAAATCAATGAATGATGGGGGAGAATCCAATTCCACAACTATTGAAGATGAAAACATTGAGGAGACCATGGTTGTAGATGAAGCTAATTTGCAAGAAGTCAATTTGGAGAAGAATATGATTATACAAGCAAGTCCTACTATGTCTTCAAATCCCTCTTTCAATGCTATGGAGAATGTTTCAATATGCACAAATCTAGGTACGTCTTCAAATCCACATTAGTGAAATGGAAAATTTGTATGTAGAAGTTTTACAAGATGTTGGACTTACGATGTTGACATTGATAGTATTCAAAGAGATGAAAATTTAATAGAATTTGTTGAAAATGGAAACAAAAACTGTTTTGTTGATGTAAATGAAAATGAAAACCATTTTGTTGATGAAAATGAAAACCGTTTTTCTAATGAAAATGAAGATGAAAATGTAAATCATTTTGAAGTTGAAAATGAAAATGAAAATGATAATGAAGATGAAGATGAAAATCTAGAATGTGATGTTGAATTTAATGAAAATACTTTTTTTTAAATTGAAAGTGGTGTTTTCGATAATCTTCCTGGTCAAATTTCTTGGAGGCAAATAAGAACACATGCGAATAAAATATACAACAAATTATTTTATCGTAAAAAAAATGCAATTCAATGTCAACTAATGATGCAATTGATGAGAATGCAAAAAATGAGGAAAATAATGAAAAGGTTAGGATTTTTTGTTAAACCAAAAAGAAAAGATAATCATTAAAACATGTTATGTCTAATGTTGCTAGTGTCATTCAATCTATTGGGAGAAATAGTCGAAATAAAGATAAAAATGTAGCAAGAAGAGGTATAACAACTACTATTGTTAATAAAGAAACTTTGAATAAAAGAATGATAAGAAATATTATTGAAGTTTTAAAAATACATCATAAAACATTGCTAAGAGTGGGAAAAAGAAGAGAAAATATAGAAAATGATCCTATCAACCAATGTTGGAGTTTCAGTGGTTGACTCCTGAGGTCTGATATGAAATTGAATGTTGAAATTAAATCTTTGATCAAAAAATATTGGCATGATAATACTAGGGTTTCATCTAATGCTAGAGATGTTTTAAAATTAAGGTTGGGGTCCAAAGTTCGCGATCCTCACCCAAAACACCTATTCGATACAACACAAACTGAATTTTATAGAAAATTTTGTGATGATTTAGTGTTACCTGGTAATATTAAATACGTCAAAGGTCTTTTGAAAAATGTAAACTGTGGTATGTAAAAATTAATAAGCAACAAATATCTTGTTGTAAAACGCATGTTCAATTTCATCATTTTTATGATGTTTTTTGATATATACGTTTTACCTTGCATACTAACATGATTATATAGGAATGTGGCATTAATATGCTACCTGAAGCAATAAGGGAGTTTATTTCAGGTTTGTTTTGTGAAAGATCTAATGGTAATTTTTTTAATTTAAGTTCTTGTATTTCTGGAGAATGCATTGACTGTGGAAATCTTTCATTCTTAAGAATTTGTATTTATGCAAGTGTTGATAATGATTTTGGACAAAAATTAGTAGATGTTAAAATATTTAAGAATGTTCACTATTCATTACAAGATAGAAAAATAGGAAAGCATTGTGATTTAGTTACAGAAAAAGTTAGTGTGCATGCATTCATGAGTGAATTTAAGAATAATATTGTACACCAAAATATGTCATGCACTCTCAACATGTTCAATGGCTTGATTTCTAATTTCACACATGTAGAAACACATTTCCAATTGGTACTATACTTTCAGTGGTGATTTTGCAGAAAATTATACTCTAGCTCTGCAAGAGGTAATTCAATGACACTGTTATAATTCAGTGCAAGTAGATATGTTTGTCCATATTGTTTATAGACATGCAAATGATAGCACTGAGGATGATAGAAAGGTTTTGAGGGAGTATCATTTTTATTTAAGTGACAATCGATTATGCTCGTCAAATTTTGTTCAATACTATTTCAGTATATTTATAGAAATTTAAGAGAAAGAGAAATCCAGATGAAAGAACACCTCATATGGTCAGATAATTGTACGGGGCAGTTCAAGAATGCTTGAATTTTCTATTGGTTAAGTAGGGTTCACAAGGAACTTAATGTCCAACACATATGGAGTTTTTTTGAAGCTGGGCATGGTAAAGGAGAACATGATGGAGCTAGTGCGTGTGTCAAAAAAAATCTTGCTAGAGAACAATTAAAATTTGAGGATGTAGTAAAATTTAAAGATGCACGTGGGATTGTGGATTGGTGTAATACAAGATTATCCGCACCTGATTCAAGTGAGTACTCTACAGTTCATCGATTCTTTTGGTTGGTTGAAGAAGAGAACATTGTACCTAGAGTTGACTATGAGACAATCAGTGGATCTACTCAATGGAATTCATTTAGGAGTTTGACATCAAGCACATGGAATATCTAGACAAGGGAGCTTGCATGTTTTTGCTAGTTTTGTATCTCAGGAGATTGGGAAGCATGTGAAAATGCAAAATGGGTTGAATAGTGGGAGCAAAGATGGTTGACACCTACACAAGCACATGATGAATATGAAAGAACTATTGAAGAAAATGATCAAGTGTTTGCATATGAAGACTATGACCGTGTTTCATACCTTGTACAAGAAGGTAATTTAATTCATTTTATTTCATTTTATTTCAATTTATATGGATATGCACAAGTTATTAAATCAATTTTTTTTGCAGGACATGTGTATGTAGTTGTTACAACTGAGGGGATTGAAGAGAAAACAAAATATTGGCTGGCTCATTGTGTGGAGACTAAACATAAGTTAATAGCACCTCAAGAAGATGATGATGGTTATCATTATCCAATAGGTATGGTGATCCCCTTAAGACATCCCCTTAAGTAATTTTTTAGAACACGTGTTTGATCCCCTTAAGAAAAATTTGAGAACTTATTTGATGATGGGTTTTATGTTTTCCAATAGGATTGGTGGTCATTGTTGGCACTTGGCTATAGAAATACCTAGCAAGGAAGGATGGTCTACCTGCATTTGAAGATTATGAAACGAATAAAAAGATTATAAATTATTCACATTTGGTGGTGGAAACAAATATAAAACTAGATCGGTATCATGGAAGACCTACAAATAAACTATAATGGACAATTTCTATGGAAGAGCATGAAACAATCATAGATGCATTGCTAAAAAGAGAGGATGTAGATGGTACAATGGAATAAGTAAATATAGGTAAATATAGTTTTACTTTTATATTGTCCTTTTAAATAGATTAAATAAATGTTTCAATATTGGTCAAGTGTGTTATTAGTTGAAATTGATTTAAATTGTCCTTTTATAGACCCTTAAGCCATAATCAGAAAAAAGATCTAGTCCACACAAATTCAACCTAGACAACATGGAATACTTGGTAAAAATAGGTAATTATTAGTTAAATTATATTTAAATACATGTTTCGATTACATATTGATATTTCTTTTACATTAATAGTTAAAATTGATTTATTATCCTTTTTTGTATCCTTAAGCCATCATTGCATTGATCTCATACTTTGAAACAATAAGGAGAGGATGTCTGGATTCAACCTACACATGTGTGGAATACTTTTAAATGTAGGTACTTGAGTTGTGTACATATAGATAGTTTTATATAAATTAAAATATGTATGTTTTGATGATTTCATTGATATTCCTTGTACCCTTTTGATATCAGGTGGTGTGAAGACCTACTACATTTTGGGCACAAGTTTCAAATGTTCTTGAGATGGCATATCCAAATTTTGTAAAAAATGTTTTGAGATGACATATATGTACATACATACTTACAAGATTAAACATTTTCTACAAATTACAAATACATGTACATACACAATTATGTACTCTATGTAGTTCTATGTATCAAAACCGATATTCTAGATATTTTGTTTGTTAAATGTGCATGTTTCCCTACTTTGAAACTTTATATTTGATTGTATAATCACTAAATATCATGCATACATTATTGTTAAATGAATTATATCCTTAAGAAATTGTATTATGAACCCTTAAGACATCCCCTTAAGACATCCCCTTAAGACATATTATGAGCCCTTAAGACATCCCCTTAAGACATTGTATTATGACCCCTTAAGACATCCCCTTAAGACATTGTATTACAACCCCTTAAGACATTGTATTAGGACCCCTTAAGACATCCCCTTAAGACATCGTATTAGGATCCCTTAAGACATCCCCTTAAGACAACTTGTAATTGGTGTTGGATGCTATTATTTGTTTTGATAGCTTATAAATTAGTATTGGATGCCATTATTTGTTTTGACAACTTATAAATACTGTTGGATGCCATTAATTTTTTGACAGCTTATAAATTAGTATTGGATGCCATTATTTGTTTTGATAGCTTATAAATACTGTTGGATACCATTATTTGTTTTGACAGCTTATAAATACTGTTGGATGCCATTATTTGTTTTGACAACTTATAAATAATGTTGGATGACATTATTTGTTTTGACAACTTATAAATACTATTGGATGCCATTATTTGTTTTGACAACTTATAAATTAGTGTTGGATGCTATTATTTATAGAATTTATTAATGCTTTTGTTCTCTAATCTTGTATGGTATTGTTTATTTCTTAAATTTTTATCCTTTGTGGTATAGAAACAAATTGCTTTTGTATTGTAAATTATGATTTGAATTGACTAATTATTGTTTGTAAATTATGATTTATTGACTAATTATTTAATTTCACATTAATGTCCTATATTAATGTCTTGAGTATGAACATAAAATGCATAAATCTACATGTGTAAATTAAAATTTTCAAAAAAAATAAATTCCATAATTTATGTAAATATATTAAGTGCATGAAACCAATATATTATGCACATGAAATAAATTTCATCAGAGTACAACCCATGAACTAAAATCCAACTAAGTATTTGAACCATGAAATATAAAGTCCAATAGAGTACATGAGAAACCAAAAAAATAGTCCATGAAATAAACAAATATAACCCATAAAATCATGTTTCTAGGTCATGTATTGTCTCTATAATCAAGAGACCTCTTCATGCCATGTGGACTATGTGGATGACCTGAAACACTCTATAGAAGAGAAAGATGAAATCAAATGTAAGACAGTGAAAAATGATTTAATGACAATTTAATTTATAATTTATCATAAAATTAAATTACCATCATATCTGGGTCTGGATGCTCAAGTGCACTTGAAGCAACCTCTAAATTCTTTGAATCAATCTACATAAACAAGACAAAGAAAGTTGAAATTAGATGTACAAGTCTACAATTAAAAATGATTTAATTCAATTTAATTTATAATTTATCATATTTTAATTGTACCATATTCTGAGGTTGCACACCCTCTTCTCCAGGACCTATTTGTACATGCTCAACTACAAGATGTGTCTCATGCTATAAAAGAAAAATAAATTAAAACATGTATTAGCTCATATTAAAAATATATATTCAATTTAAAATTTACAATTAAAGTAATATTCAAAATATATAATTTATAATTGACTTTAACTATAATAAAAATTTAAAATTACCATTTGATCTAGAGCCTGCTCTATTTGCCCTCTTGGAGGTGTAACTATGTATGGGTTAGGGCTAAAAGTTGCACTAACAAAGTCCTACAAGATCAAAATTAAAGCATGTATACTTGGATTAGGTTTATATATATATATATATATATTCAAGTTTGCACATTTTGTGTAGAAAATATTTTAAACAACCTAAAAATCAGAGGCCTCACAAGTAGCTACAACATCTAATGTTTGTCTAATGCCCATTCTCATTGTGGTATCAACCTACACATACATGTAGACATTTAATGCTTATAATATTTACAAGTGTACATGCAAATTTCATATATAGTGGATTCAAAATTCATAATTGTAACTATACTAATGTAATTTAAACAATTTACAATATAAATGTACTTTCCCCTAATCTACGACGATCGATAGTGGAGGAGAGTTGGACAACCCCTCAGGTGGGATTGACGTGCAAGCTGATTTACTCACCTAAACCAACATAAATATTTCAAACATATATGTGATTCAATTATAAATTTAAAACTCAAGTTTAAAATAATTTCATATATAATTTAAAAAATTGAAATCAAAATACCCCATAAGGGTTGCCGAGTAGGACTGGTGTCGATGTATGTACTCATGGAATGGATGATTGCCCCATCGTTAGTGTCATCTATACACCAAATAGTTTGATTGTTAAAATGTATTGCAAAATTTTCTTTGATATATGTACATTCATCAAAATTATTATAAAATGAACATGTAGATGCATATTTATATCTATGTTGCAGTGTCATCAAGGTGATGGTCTGTTGTAAGGAACTCTACAAATGAACTGATGTGACCAGATGAACCACCAAAATCTCCACATCCACCTAAACTAGGTGTGCCTTGATCAGGTCCATAGCATACTTGATGGCAACTATTACATACATGTGGGAAAGGCCTTGACACTCCTAGAGTGGTACTCAAACCAGCTCCATAAAACACTCCTCCAAAATCATCATCTCTATGCTCCCCACCCGCTATCACAGAAGCATGTTGATCAAGGTCTCCTGCGAGTGTACTAAGAGAACCTAATGTCGAGACCACAACTTGATGATGCACAGGTGTGGGAATGGGAGGACCAGGGGCAACAACAAGGGGATGCCCATGCATAGTGCATTGGAGATCAACCCTTGCCCCTAACCTTTGTTGTGGCATACCGCCACCAACACCATAAAATGATTTAAAATCAAAATAATTGGGTTTTTTCCCCAAAACAAACTCTACATACTGTTTCCTCAAAAAATACAATGGGCACTCCCAATTAGTGTGTGGGGGACTATAAAAAACCATATACCTTCGATCCCAAAAATATGCACTCATGTGTGGATGTATGCACCACCTCATGGATATTCTAGATTTGTTGGGAGGAATGGGTTGTCGAGTAACGAGGTTAAGAAAGTAGGGGGCTAGGTGGTCTTTCATTATTTTAAGGTCTAAAATTTGTTTGTAAGAGAGATCATTAGAATAAAATTGTTCCATCTGATCTTTGTCTCGCTAATGCCTATCTAGATCAGAATCAATGGTCTTGATGGCATCTTTAATGTTTTGCATTGTAGATACAAAACGTGTCACATGGGGTGGAATCAATGCTTGACTCTGCATAGCATTGATTTGATTTTGGATGGATGCAACCTTATTGTTTATGCATGCTTGCAAGTGAGCATCATTAGATGCAACAGGTGTTGGAGGTGGCATATTAGGTGGAGGGGGAGGTGGTGGGGAGGTGGAGGGGGAGGTGGAGGGGAAGGTGGCTAAGGTGGTGGATTGATGATGTAATCAATGTTAAAATCATCCATGATATGAGATATAAGTGTGCATCTGCATTAAATTATACAAAATTAGCATACAAACTTAAAAAATGACAATTTAAATAGTTAAATTTGAAACACACATGAAAATTTGTTTAAATAGGATGTGCATACATATATTAAGATCATATAAAATTTAAACACTCATATACATTGATTGAACTTGAGCATGTGCATACAAAATTCAAAATTTAACATGTACATACATTTAAAATAAAAAATAGGATGCATAATTTGCATGCATACATCATTAAACTAAACTATGTACATACATACAAATTTCAAAATTTAAGAACTATATGCAAGTTTAATACATGTGTACATACTAGAAACAATAAACTTGAAACATTCACAAAAAAGCTCATTTTATGTCTAGCATATATATATATATATTACAATTTTCCAACATGAGAAATCATGATCTAGTAGATAGTCATAAAATATATACTATTATAAATTCATCATTATAAGTTCATAAATTCCACCAAATTCATAAATTCATGTCACTAAAAATATCCATCTAGATATCCATGTAGAATGAAAATCATAAATTCACATCACTAAAAATATCTATCCAACCAATTTTATAAATTCATCACACAAAATATCCATCGTTCACCAAATTCATAAATTCATAACTATTTAAGATGATTTTTTTAATTTAGAAACTATTATGGCTCTCTATTGCATCTCTTCATTTCTTAGCATTTTCCTTTTCAGAATCGAAATTCTCCTCTCCTCTAGCCATTGTCAATGCTCATCTAAGATCCCATCCATAGCCCTAACAACATCAACAATGGTTTGCATCCTAGATGCAATCATCCTCACAGGCGGTGCGACACATTCTTCATTTTGAATAATGTTGATTTGATCTTACATGGTTCTAACATTGGAATTGATTCGTGCTTGCAAACAAGCACCATCGATTTCAGGTGGTGGAGGTGGGGGTTATGAGGTGGAGTGGGTGGAGATGGAGGTGAAGATGGTGGAGATGGATGGAATGGAGGTGGATTGCAATTATTATTGAGTCGATCCATGTGATCTCTAAGATATGAGTGAACCTGCTTTAGATTTTTAATTTCAAAATGTAAGATACATGTTTAGGAAATACCCTAAAACCATTCAATATAAATGGCCTAATTGAATACAAATGATAAAATATGCAAGCCTCATTTATGTCTAAGGCATGTTACTTGAATGAAAATACAATTAACTATTAATATAGGACAATTTATGAATGCTATATGGTTTATGGTTTATAGTTTAGGATTTAGGTTTTAGGGTAATAGGATGCCTTAAGGGGATCTATGTAGTAAGGTCCTCGTACAAAATGACATGGATTTTAAGTGAATAAAATTTGGTGGAGATTCCCAAGGAAACCAAATTTCATTAAGGTCTGAGGCAACTTCACCAAATTATATTCACTTGAGCCATGTCATTTTGTCCTAGGAACTTAGTAGACATAGATCCCCTTAAGCCATCTTATCACCCTAAATTGTAAATCAATCAACCTAGATCATGATTTATCTCATTCATATTATAATCTTGCATGATCTTATTATTGTTAAATTTGGTTGCCTTGGGAAACTTCACCAAATTTTTAGAGCTTATTTGATCCCCTTAAGAAATGTCATATTAGGACCCCATAAGAAATTGATTTATGATTTAGGGTGATAAGATGACTTAAGGGGATCTATGTCTAGTGAGGTCCTAGGACAAAATGACATGGCTCAACTGAATAAAATTTGGTTTAGTTTCCCAAGGCAACCAAATTTCATTAAGAGCCTAAGAAAAAAAGATGGATTTAGGGTTTATAGTTTAGAGTTTAGAATTTAGGGTTTAGGGTAATATGATAGCTTAAGGGGATCTATGTAGTAAGATGCTATGAAAAAATGAAATGGCTTAAGGGAATAAAATTTGGTGGAGTTTCCTAAGGAAACAAATTTTCATTTGAAGGTCCTAGGACAAAATGAATGCTTTAGTGTTTAGGGTTTAGATTTTAGAGTTCAGGGTTTAGGGTTTACGTAACTTAGGGTGAATTTTGGGTGGCCCTTGGAATATAATGAACTTGCAAGTTAGTGAAGAACATTTTCTTGTGGAACAGTTGATTGAGATAACTCTTGTTTCAACTAACCAACCTAGATCATGAAATCTCATTCATATTATAATCTTGCATGATCTTATTATTGTTAAATTTGGTTGCCTTGGGAAACTTCACCAAATTTTGAGAACTTCTTTGATCCCCTTAAGAAATTTCATATTAGGACCCCATAAGACATCGATTTATGATTTAGGGTGATAGGATGGGTTAAGGGGATATATGTCTAGTGAGGTCCTAGGACAAAATGACATGGCTCGACTAAATAAAATTTGGTGAAGTTGCTCAAGGAAACCAAATTTCATTAAGATCCTAAGAAAAAATGATGGCTTTAGGGTTTACTGTTTAGAGTTTAGGGTTTAGGGTAATAGGATAGCTTAAGGGGATCTATGTAGTAAGATGCTATGACAAAATGAAATGGCTTAAAGGAATAAAATTTGGTGGAGTTGCCTAAGGCAACCAAATTTGATTTTAAGGTCCTAGGACAAAATGAATGCTTTAGTATTTAGGGTTTATATTTTAGGATTTAGGGTTTATAGAACTTAGGGTGAAGTTTGGGTGGCCCTTGGAATATAATGAACTTGTAAGTTAGTGAAGAACATTTTCTTGTGGGATAGTTGATTGAGATAGCTCTTGTTTCAACTGACCAACCTAAATCATGAAATCTCATTCATATTATAATCTTGCACGATCTTATTATTGTTAAATTTGGTTTCCTTGGGCAACTTCACCAAATTTTGAGAACTTCTTTGATCCCCTTAAGAAATGTCATATTAGGACCCTTTAAGACATCAATTTACAATTTAGGGTTATAGGATGGCTTAAGGGGATCTTTGTAGTAAGGTCCTATGACAAAATGACATGGATTAAGGGAATAAAATTTGGTGGAGTTTCCTAAGGCAACCAAATTTCATTTTAAGGTCCTAGGGCAAAATGAATTCTTTAATGTTAAGGGTTTAGGGTTTAGCGAACTTAGGGTGAAGTTTGGGTGGCACTTGGAATAATGGACTTGCAAGTTAGTTCCTAGTTTATGAATATTTTTTATTTTATGAATAGATTGACTATTTTGGTAATTGAAAAACATAATTATGTATCATTAAGATTGATTTTGATGTATATTTTAACTGGATATTTTTTAAATTGAATATAAGATTATTTAATTTTAAAAAAAATCATTAAAATTTCCCACTTAAATAAATTTTATGATATAAAATGTATAATATAAAATTAGCTAATGTTGAATCAAGTATTTTATTTTTGATTGTTTGGAATTGAAAGAACCTAAAAGAAAGAAAAGAAAAATATTTCTAGATTCTTTTAGTGTCTAGGTAACTAGTGCAAAAATTGAGATTTTAGACTAAACTAGAAACTTAATTTAGAAGTAATTGACAACAAGAAATGTAAACAAGGCATGACTAAGAGAGATCAAAACATAAAATAGAAATGAATGTTGATTACTATCTAATTAAATGACAATTGGAAATCGATTGTACACGTGGATTTGCGAATTTGCTAACTAAATTTGCAAACAAACATTGATAAAATTTATGAATTGTAACTATTCTTTTTAACATATTTTTTTCCAATCTAGTTATAATTTAACATTGAAACTAAAGTTTAACATATCATTTTATCCATACAATGCAAATGAAATTTAAAACATTTAAGCAATGCAAATGTATTTTCTTGAGCTCAAAATTAGGGTTTTCAAAATCAAAATGATTTGTTTGATTTCAATTTAGGGTTTTAGCAATTTTTTTTGTTTCAATTCAATTTAGGGTTTCAATTTCTAAGCAATTAGGGTTTTTAATGCAAGTTTTTCGTTTCATTTCAAACTAGGGTTTTCAAATTCATTTTTTTTGTTTGATTTGAATTGAGGGTTTCAAAAATCTTGATTAGGATTTCTAAATGCATTTTCTTTATTTCATTTCAATTTTTAAGGTTTTGAAATGCAATTTTTTTTGTTTCATGTCAATTAGGGTTTTCAAATACTTTTTTTTTTTGGTTTCATAAAAAAATTTATGTTTCAAAAGCTAAATCATGTTTCTAAAATACAATTCAAGGTTCATTTTTTCATTTCCATCAAGAAATCTACAGGTTTCATTGCATTTTTTCATCTATTTCTACAATTACTCATTTCTACTATAATAGGAAATAAAATGCAAGTAAAACGTGAAATAAATTAAAAAAGCATGCTAAAAACAATTATTCAATTGACAATTTCAATAAAAAATGAAAAAATGCAAAAAAATGGCGGTGGACGGGTACCTAGAGATTGTTTGTGGAGGTCACTATCGCTCGAATTTGAGATCCTATGTGCGGGTAAAATGTAGTTTGTTTCTTTTTAAAAAAATAAATACCATTAGGAAATGAGATCCCATTTCATACTAATCAGGATCTCATTCACTATCCGTCAGTTCGAGACCCTTTAACAAACAGGATCCCAATTTTTAAAAAGCGAGATCCCATATTGCATTTAGGCTTGGGATCTCGAAGCTAAACAAGATCCTAATTTTTAAAAATCGGGATCCTGTTTAGAAAAATAAGGATCCTATTTTTGCAATGTCGATTTCATTTTTTTGGCTAAGGAAAAAACTTCCACGTTTCGTGGACTCAACTTTTTTCACTTACCCACTTTATATAATTTACTAAAGAATCCTTTATAGCCTAATCCTTTTACATTAGAATGGAAACTACCTCTCAAATATCTTCCATGGATAGGTTTTGATCATAAAAATCCCATAGATAAGTAGGAATCCTAGTGGGAACAACATCACACATTAATGAGGAGCTTGTTATAAATCCAAGGAGACATCTTGAGTGTGGAAAACTTACTAGTAACAATGATCAAAATCTTGAAGAGGGGTGATAAATTCAAAAATAACTTGTTACCCTCCATTGACATGTTTAATATTTTAAGAGGATTATAAATCTTGAAGGGATTAAAATAAATCCTTGAAAATTATATCCCTAATTTTTATTCAATTAAGGTGAGCCTTCAATTGGGTACCCTAAGTTATATTCATATTAGCAAGCTACCTCTATCAGTCGATTTAAGCATCATGCAACTAAAAGGAAGGAGGGATATGTAGAGATTCTATTTTGGTAGAGGCATGGTAGAGAATCAAGGTAGTGATCTCATAAGAGTATTGATAGAAATGTGTTAGATAGTACCCATAAATTTGCAAGAATTTTTTTCCTTTGTCATTTCAACATTGAATCAAATGAATCTTGAGGGTTGGGTGAGGTTCAATATATCAGATGTGTGAGATATATACCATAATAATTTAAATTCTTAAGAATGACACGTTTAAGAATAACTTAGATGACTTGGACCCCAAAATTTTTATTTAATAGAGAACCAAATTGAAAATTCATTAGAAAGGAAAATATTCATTAAAAGATCAATTAGAAGATTATAAAATATAACATAAGGAAAGATAGGTTATCTATAAACCATGGCTCTATCAAAGAATTTAAGAATTCTTTGTATATTATCTCATGAGATTTTCCATGTAAGCCAAAAATAATTAGTTCATAAAAAGAAACATTAGGGCTAAGAAAATATATTCCATTGCACATATAATACCAAGCCTCCTTTTTTATAACTATCCAATCCACAGGAAGTGGCCATATTTATTAGAACATATCTCTAACATGCTGAAATTACCACACACAATACAATAAGCTATCAGAAGTGACCAAACAATCCATTTCTAGAGAATAGATATTTTTACCTTATCATTGGAATAATAACTATTAACTACCCCAAGAGAGTGGATTTTAATATCAAATAAAAACCCACAAATCATAGCTATTGGGATCACATCCATGGGATACCATATATGAAAAATGAAAGTGACTGATGGTTACTATACAAAAACTAACTTAAGTGATATTTTATAGAATATATTCAAAGATATAAAAAATTTTAATTCCCATAAAGAAATAACTTTAATTTCACAAAATCATTAATGAACATTCAACATAATATATTTTCTTCTATGATCAATTAGATTCCTTACATTTCATTAACTAAAATAAATGGAGGATGGAGATCAATGGAATTATCACTAAGAGCTCTACATAGACCTAATGCTCCCGCTCTTCGGTTGTCTGAGTCACCACTTATGCCATTAGAATCATTATTTTCACTAGGCTGCTAGGTTTAGGTTTGTCGGTCACTGAGAACCTTTCCTAAGCTTAATTTTTCCTATATTTGGTTTTTATTTTTATAATCTGAGCACCTTAATTTTTAATTTTTTGTGCCCAAGGGTCAAATTTCCCATGGCCCTAGTAGTGGCCCCCTTCTTTTAAATAACTTTTGTGGCATATGTAGAATTAGGCTTTACGCTAGCCATTTGATCATCGTGGGCTGATCTCAACACCATTCCCTGTGTGCCTGAGCACTTTTATTCCTTATTATTTTATTCACACCGAATATCAGGAATTGTCCACATGTCTTGTGCACAGGGGGGCCCGGTCCCCTTGGTGAAGATAGTTGGTGCCACTAGAAGAAGATCAACGATTGTCATTAAGTAACATGGCTACATCTTGGCCACTCCCCATGTGCCTGTGTTGTTTTATTTCATACTATTTTAAAAACACGGGCTAGCGGGTGATAACCATGTGTCATGTTAGGTAGTGGGACCAATGCTTCCAAAAGGTTAGAAGCCATGGCTTTGAGAAAAATCAATAGTAGACACCGCAACACGTGTACTCATCAAGACCATTTGCCATGTGCTTGTCCATCTTGTGCATTAAGGAGAGATAATCACATGAACTAGCAGGAAAGATGACATTTGTCAATCCATGGAGGGACCCACTAGGTTGTAGGGATGGTGTGTATTTCTAGAGAATAGAGATTAACAGCTGATGGTGCGTGACATGGGTCAATCTTGACCACTCCTCGCCATCTCGTGAAGGGGCCACTTGTATCCCATCTTTTTCAACGAGAAATCGGGTGAATTCCACATGGAAATATTATGAAGGCTCTAATGGACTCTAGTAGAGATGAAATGTTGCTAAATTTAGCCAAGAGAACACTGTAATGAGAATGGTGCCATATTTGAACTTATTTGTTTGGCACATGTTTGAGATTGCGGCCGTCAATTCTATCAGATGCTAGTACATAATGAAAGGTGAAAATAAAGCAAGGTAGGGTATGGGTTGATTCTTTGAGATTGAATTAGGATCACTCCCCATTGTCCTACTATGATGAAATGCAAGTGTATTAATTCCCACGGGTGAGTGGGTAACTATGGCATGAAAGGCTTTACTTAATGCTAAATTTGTGGTTAAATGTGTAAACAGAGTGGATGCATATCTACTTGGGGATTTTCTAATTAGGAAAAGGCATTAATAACACAAAATTAAGCTTTTTTATGATTACTTACTCTCATGTTAGCTATCCATTGAATTATCTTAAAGTATGATCAATGGCTGAGATTTAAAAATCAAAATAGACTCTTGTCAACTCGCGCACATAAGCTTTTCCTGAGTATTAATGGTTGACACACTTGAATGGCTCAATATAATGAGAATCGATGGCCATATTTTTCATTTATAATTTGCATTCAGTGATTGAAAATTAAGTTAATTTTGAAAGCAAGTTAGTGAGGGTTTTCTGCTAGTTAGGAATATTCTTGTCTAGTTATTGTGAAAATGAGTACGTCAAGAAAGTCTTTTAAGCTAGTTTGAGGGTCCAAGAGACTGAATTTTCTTGAATCTGAGGACAATGCTCCTGAAGATGGAATTGAAACATAGGGAGCTCCTAAAAAACTAAAAGGTAGAAGGGCACACAAGAAATTCAAGAAATATGGTGTAAGGAGTAATTACCACCTGAGAAGTCAGACCATTTTAGAAGAACTGGTCAAGTTTAAGGGGAAGTGTTAAACAGGTGCATGACAACTAAGAGGGGGGTTGAATCAATTGTCACTCAAATTCAAACTTAAAACTGTATTACTTATCAATTCTTCAACCACACTATTATGTTATTAAGTATGAGCATGAAACACATATAACAAAAAAGTAAATCAACACAATGAACACCATATTTTTATGTGGAAAACCTAATAAGGGAAAAACCATAGTAAGGGTTAACTCATAATATAAAGATTATAAATTGAATACAAAGGCTCACTACCTACAAAGGACTCACTATCCAATAGGGAGGCTCACTTCCTATAGATACAAAAGAGAAGAAAAGATCCACCACTGCAATTAAAGCACATTCACATGATTATAGAAACCTTTAGCACAGTGAAAACTATTATCACAACTCACTCACACACACTTCTTCTCTTAATATTTTTGGCACACTTTCATCACTTTTGCATCTTACTGTCATACAACTCTTCACAATTTGACTTGATTTTATACTATTCTCAACCTTGGAAACTTTCTCCAAGGTTCGCAACAATACATTGTTTCATAAATTCAAATTAGGTCAGAAACTCTAAATTCCATCGATGGAAAGGAATAAGAGTGGACCAATAAAACATATAACCAAGACCACAAATAATATTCTCGAATCTTCTACATGCTTTCTTAATTAAATTTTATTCCTCGAATGAAGTGTAAACACCAGGTCGGCCAAACCTAATGAAAACACAAATAAACATTGATGCACATGCTTCCCAATAAGAAGATGACACACTGATGCTGTAAAATGCTTCATTATGCATGAGAATATATCTCAGAACCTTGCAGATACATCCACAATGAAAACAATAGGTTTCAATCCTTGAATTTCTTTCAGTAGTCTATATGGGTTGTGCAGACACATAGAAATACTGAAACATGACTTCTAGATCACCAAAATTCAAACCTCTTTGCCAAAGCACAAAAAAGACCATAAAACATATTCAAAATCTACAATATTTGAAATGAAACATAGAAAAACTATAGAGCAATAATATTTCTCCCAGTCCACAGAATACCAACTTTGCCAGAATAGTTCACATACTGGTGAACGTAACTTTCACATACCATCACACCAGAAGCTAAAACTTAGGAGATATCACCACTAAATGACCATTATAAAACTTTCAAGTCTGAACAAGTATATGATCAACACAAGAGAAATATAGAGTGCATACTAAAGCACATTCTGAACACATTCATCACTCTAACTTCTCTTTTATATTGATTTTCTCAAAAGCACTTGGAAAATAATCAACAAAACATATTTGTAACACCATAAAGATAGCTCCATGTAATCACAACATCTCACCAGAATCTCAACCATACATGTACAATCTACAACATACTAAACTGTGTTGACATCAATGACAACATGAATGACAACACCACCAGACTAGCTCATACTTGTAACAATCTCCCCCTTTGTCATTGATGGCAACACAACCTTTTCTCCCCCTTTGACATCAATGGAAAAGAACAAATGCTATGATTACTCTCCCTTAGGAGTACACTCATACTCCAATAATGAAAACCTTTTCTACTCCCCATGTGGAGTAGACCCAACTATCAATCTAGATAAATGAAGAATATATGAATTCACTGGACTGATGCACCTTCATGTGGACCTAGTTAGGAGGGCCAATGACTCCGAACATCTCCCTAAGATGATCAAAAGTATCCTTCGAAAGATACTTAGTAAAGATGTCTGCAATTTCTTCCTTTGTAGTCACATACTCCAATTTGACTTCATTCTCCAGCATTTTTTCTCTAAGGAAGTGATACTTGATAGATATGTGCTTCATTATTGAATGCATAATTGGGTTCTTCAAAATGTTTATTGCACTTTTATTGTTACAAAAATTAGGAATAGGCTCATAACATACCACACCAATTCCTTTTAGAGTTTTCTTCACCCATAGAACTTGTGTGTGGCAAGATGTTGTAGTAATATATTTAGCCTCTACAGTGGATAAAGAAACTAAGTCTTGCTTTTTACTCAACCATGAAAATAAAATTCTACCAAGAAAGAAAGCACCACCATTGGTACTCTTCTAGTCATCTACACATCCAGCCCAATCTGCATCTATATAAGCATTCAGGGATAAATTATTACTCTTAGGGTACCATAGTCCATAATCTAGTGTGCCTTTAAGATATCTAAATATCCTTTTTACAACCATAATATGTGATTCTCTAGGATCTACTTCAAATATAGCAACCAAACACACTGCATGCATAATATTTGGTTTGGTAGTAGTGAGTTACAACAGTCCGCCAATCATGGATCTGTATTTGCTCCGATCAGTCCTAGCAAATTCATCATCTTTTCTTAGTTTACATCCAGTTACCATAGGACTACAAACCGGTTTAGAATCCTCCATCCCAAAAATTTTCAACAACTCTTTTACATGCTTAGATTGTGAAATGAATATCCCATTATTATTTTGATCCACTTGTAGACAAAGGAAGAAATTCAATTCACCAATCATAGACATCACCAATTATTTTTGTATTTCTTCAACAAAATTTTTACACATGCCATCTTTTCCACCAAAAATGATATCATCAACATAAACAACTAAAATCAACATCTTATTACCTTGTATTTTGAAGTAGAGGTTCTTGTCTACAGAATCCTTGCTTTGTCAGATATTTGTCCAGTCTTGCATACCAAGCTCTGGGAGCTTGCTTCAATCCATACAATTCTTTCTTTAATTTACAAACCATGTCTAGCATGTCAGACAATTGAAACCCTTCAGGTTGCTCCATGTACACTTCTTCCTCCAACTCATCATTCAGAAAGGTTGACTTAACATCCATATGATATACCTTGAAGTCTTTGTGGGTAGAGAATGCCAAAAACATTCTGATAGCTTCCATTCTGGCTACAAGAGAAAAAAATTCTTCAAAATCTATACCTTTAACTTGTGAATATCCTTTACATACCAGTCTTAACTTATTCCTTACTCCATTTTCATTCAATTTGTTTCAGAACACCCATTTTTGAGTGAACCACATTTTTTTCACAGGTCTAGGGACTATTTCCCGTGTTTGATTCTTTTCTATCTACTATAGTTCCTCTTTCATAGCTCTCATCCAACTTTCATCTTCATGTGCTTCTTTTACAGATTTAGGTTCTATTTTAGAGAATAAACACAAATTTACCTTAGCTGCAACTCTATTTCTTGACTTCACACCTTCACTCTTGTCTTCAATTATTTGATCTTCCGGATGATTCTTCTATACATATTTAGGAGTCCTAGCAGCAGGTTCTAGTTCATTCTCTTCTTGTTCTTCCACTTGTTCTTCTTCTTCTTTCTCTTCTTCTTCCTTCTCCTTGTTCTCCTCTAGTACATGTCCACATATAGGATAATCAGGTTCAACTTCAATTATCTCAATAGGTTTATGTATGTCTTCATCAACTTTCACATTAGCACTTTCAATAATCTTTCTCAACCTTTTGTTAAAATATTTGTATGCCTTGCTAGTAGTAGAGTATCCAAGAAATATTCCTTCATCACATCTAGCATCAAACTTTCCATGATTTCCATCATCTCTTTTAATATAGCATCTGCTTCTGGAAATACCTTAAAATATTTCACAATAGGAGTCTTACCAGTCCATAACTCAAAAGGTGTCTTTGTGCTATTGTGCCTAATCTGAACTATATTAAGAACATAAACAACAACATATATTACTTCTCTCCAAAATACATTTGGTACATTAGACTCTTTCATCATAGTTCTAGTAGCTTCCTGAACTATCATATTTTTCCTTTCAACTACTCCTCTGTTGTGGGGTTCTCAGAGTAGGAAATTATATTTTTTTGCCATGATTCTCACATAATGCATTAAATTCACTAGAAGTGAATTCACCACCTCTATCAGATCTTAAACTCTTTATTTTTAGATTTACTTCATTCTCCACTCTTGCTTTGAATACCTTAAACCTATCCAAGGTCTAATTCTTTTCTCTAAGAAAATAAACCCATTTCATTCGAGTGTAATCATCAATAAGCAACATAAAGTACCTATCACCATTCAAGCTTCTAGTTTTAGTCAGACCACAGAGATCAGTATATATTAATTCTAGCATTCTAGTAGTATAATGTTCTTTTCCCTTAAAGCTACATATTGTCTACTTCCCTAATTGACAACTTCTATAGATGGCATTAGCAAGTCTTATGATTCTAGGCAGTCCTCAAACAATCTCCCTTGCACTGATCTTGACCACGTTATCAAAGTTCACATGTCCCATTCTCTAGTGCCATAACCAAATTTCACTTATTTGAGATACAAGATAATGACCATCAACTCCCTTTAGCTAATAGATGTTTCCATGAGTTCTTCTAGCAGTAATCATATCTCCATTTTTGGACCCTTTTCTGATTTCACGGGTATTGTTCTAAAAAACAAGCATAAAGCCATTGTTGCACATTTGACCAACACTCAAAATATTATGTCTCTAAACCTTCACATAATAAACATCATTAGTATTATGCACTCCATCAAAACTAATTGAACCTTTCCCACAGATCTTAGCTCCTGAATCATCACCAAACATAACTAAACCACCATCATATTTTTCAAGTTTAGTGAACTTACTCTTATCTCCAGTCATGTCATTAGAACATCCACTATCAAGTACCTAGTAGTCTTCATCCTATCTTGTTGTCTTGCATGAAAAGTGGTAACCAAAGTACCTTCCATCCTACTCTTCTTAATCTATGGACCCTTCTTACTTACACATTTTACAGAGTTACTAGATACAAATTTACTTTCCAAAGCAAAGAATAAGCATTCACTATCATCAACCTCATTTTCAGATTCACCAGCAAAAACACCTACCTCTCCCTTAACATAGTACAACTTCTTATACTTCTTATCTTTCCTATCCTTATCTTTATAATCCTTGTTCTTCTTATGTGTAGCCCTATTCAGACATCCTGAAGCATAATGACCAATGTTACCACAACTAAAGCATTTAAATGTTAACATACCTTTATACTTTCTAGTGCCTTTCTTCGATTTCCTGGTGAAGTTTGCTTCCAACTCTTCATCATCACTAGTCGGTTCTTCAATCTTCAAAGCCTTAAATGTCATTTTTGTCTTCTCTTTTGTCTTCTCATCTTTCTAGAACTTCCTTATCTCAAATTCTTGCAAGGTGTCGAACAAATATTCTAGAGTGTACTTCTTAGGATCATACATTTCTTGAATAACAAAGATCTTGTCGATGTAACAATCTGGTAAAGTGATCAGGATATTCTCAACTATATCTTCATCTACTAGTTTTCCTCCTTGATTTCTAACTTCATTTGTTTCCAGTTCAACTCTCTGAAAGAAAATTGTAAATTCTTCACCATCTTCCATCTTCAGGTTCACAAATCTAAGATTTCTTGCCAACCTCTTTTTCAATTTCACCTTTTCATTTCCTTCATACATTTCTTCCAACTTCTTCTAGACTTCATATGTAGTATCTAGAGAATTAACCTTGACTCGCTCATTTTTAGATAAACCACTACAAATCACCTTCTCATTTTCTTCATAAGCAGAGATCTCATCTACAAAATTAACACCACCAGAGGGAAGTGTGTACTTAATCTCAATAGCCTTCCAAGTCTTGAAACCAAGAGAGATAATGCATCCTCTCATTTGTCCCTTCTAGTCATTGTATTCAGTTCCATCAAACATAGGGATCGCTAATTTTTGTGTCATTGAATCTTCCTTAAGCAGTTAATCTCTACATAAGGAACCACAAGCTCTTATACCAATTGTAAAAAAGGTGCAGAACAACTGAGAGGGGGGTGAATCAGTTGTCACTCAAATTCAAACATAAAACTTTATTACTTATCAAATCTTCAACCACACTATTATGTTATTAAATATGAGCATGAAACATAGATAACGGAAAGTAAATCAACACAATGAACATAATATTTTTATGTGGAAAATTGAATAAAGGAAAAACCACGGTGAGGGTTAACTCACAATATAAATATTATAAATTGAATGCAAAGGCTCATTGCCCAAAAGAGGACTCACTATCCAAATACAAAGACTTACTATCTATAAAGGACTCACTGTCTAATAGGAAGGATCACTGCCTACAGATACAAAAGAAAACAAAAGATCTATGACTGCAATTAAAGTACGCTCGTAGGATTACAAAAACCTTGAACTCACTACTTTCAACACACTAAAAACTGTTATCACTGTAGACATCTAAATTTGACCTCTTCCATATGGCCAAAGGCGTCTCCTTAATCATCCCTTTGCTCATTTACTTCATCCTCTTTGCCGGTATTAATTAAATCATTCATTTAATTAATATTTTGTGTCCTACATAAGGTTTCCAAAGTATTTAATTTAATAAATACTTTCCCCTCTTTCCTCTCTAAATTAAATAAATATATCACTTTATTTAAGTAAGTCATATTACCTCTTGGAATTTTAAATTTATTTTTAATTCCTCACTTTTTCTCTCATTGTCACATCCTCCAAATTTTGCAAGTTGTTCTCTAATCCCTCTTAACCATCATAATTAATTTATGTTTAAGATGTGCACAACCCTAATCATCATTAGGGTCACATCCTCCATAATTTCTCACCTGCCTCTAATATGTCATTAATTAATCTAATCAAGTACTTGCACAACCTTAATCTCTTAATTAGGTCAACCTAATCCCCATGTCATTTACAAGATGTGTCCTAAGTCAACCTTATTAAAGGATTTCTCCTTTTGGAGAAGGCACTCCATTTCCCATGTGAATTTTGAATTCACATTTAATCCCCCAATGCATTTCAAGAAATTTTAAATTCCTTCTCTCATCCCCATGTGGATATTTGAGGATTTCTTAATTCCTCACATGTCCTCTCACCCACATGGGGACAAGGACCTCCTTTATGAGGAGATCTTGTCCCAATCCCAAGGTACTATGTAGTACCTCCATGTGATGTACTCTCCTTCCAACTTATGTACACATCATCTTTTTCAAGCCACTATACATGCCACATGTCAAGATGTGAGGGCTTGTGAATTCTCAACTCACTATAGCCCTACATCTTGGCCTTGTTGGTTTAATCCCAACCATCCATTTCTCTAGAGAATTCAAAATTCTCTATAAATACACCCTCTTTTCTCTCATTTTGGGAGATCATTATGCTAGCCAAACTCTTGCAAATTTTTATCTTGAGCCATACTTAGCCAAATACTTCTATTTGCATCCATGATCACCTATTTTCCATTCATCTTGCATTCATCTTGCATCTCTTGTCATCAAATGAGCATACATTACATCGAAGATCAAAGGGCCAACCAAAGGACAACTGAACAAGGTAAAAGGTTCCATTTTGTTTTGTTAAGTTAAGCATTTTCCCAATCTTGAGGTGTAGGATGTTTATAGTTGTTGTTTGCACTCTTTTTTTTTCTGCTCATTTTCTAACAAGTATTTTCCCGCATTCACATTTCTAGCACAAGGACCCACAAATGGGTTTGTATCTTTCATGTTTGCTATTTTTTTCACTTTTTGTAGGTGAAGGTTGTAGAGGGGTGAACCTGACTTGTAGAGGGGCATACCTAACTACCCAAAGGTAGACCTAACCTTGACGGTGGACCTAACCTCCAGGGGCAGACCCGACCTTTCCTAGGGATGAACCTGCCCTCCACCGACTCCAGAAGTTTATTTTTTGCAAATTTTTCATAGAGGGGTGGACCTGCCCTCCAGATAGGTATACCCGACCTAACAGATAGGTGGAATTTCCCTCCAGATAGGCAGACTTTCCCTCCATATAGGTAGACCTACCCTCTAGACAGGTGGACCTGCCCTCCAAACAGGTGGAGCTGACCTAGACAACTTTTTCCATAAGGTAAAATTTCAATTTTTAGCACTCCTTTTGGCTGTTTTAAGTGTTTCTAAGCCCCTAACATGTCTTGTTTGAGTTTGTGCAAGCATCTAATTGATATTTGGTGAGAAACAAGGACAAGATTCATTAGCAATTTTTCTTACAGGGTTAATTACTTATCAGCCACTACTTGTTTTGCATAACTTAGACACATAGTCTAACTAGGGGTGTCAAATAATCTTGTTTGTCATGCTTTTTGGTAAGCTATTTGACATATCCAATCCCCTTGCGCCATTTGGTGATCCTGGGTGATGAGAAATCATAGCTTACCAAGTCCTTTTGAGTTACCCTCTTTTTCTTTTTCTTAGCAAGACCTGCTTGGGGATTTCATCACCCCAAGGGACAATTCCAACCACGCATGCCAGTGGGGTATATAAAGGAGGGAGAGAAAAATTTGTACCTCAATCCAATCATGCTGTAATTGGCGAAGCGTCGAGATGACGTGAAGAGTTGGTCTGAGCCTCTAGTATCTAGCTAAGGTTCTTGACTCATGCTTGTAACGTGTTGGTGTTCACAGTTTGGGCCTCACATATGAGGTGTATATCGAGGACTCCTTAGCAACCATGTTTAGCCTAGAATAGAAGAATTTTTCATCCATACCCCTTTCTACTAATCTTAGGATTGTGTTGTCTGAATTGGCTTCTTTGTGCAAAACTAGTCATTTTTTGTTCATCCATATCCTTTTGATTGATGTTTGTTGTGTTTTGGGTCCTTTTCCTTAGTAATATTTTCAAAAGTCAAGTTTAAAACTATCTAGGGGTGGACCTAACCTACAGGGGTAGACCTGACCCAGCCAGGGAAGACTTGACCTTTGAACCAACCTTTTTAAGCCTATTTTAGCCAATTTTGACCAACTTTAGTCTGATAGGCGGACCCACCCTCTTGACAGGTGAACCTGCCCTCCCGACAGGTAGAATTGACCTATAGGGGTGGACCTAACCCATCCAGGGGTGAACTTGATCTTTGAACCAACCTTTTTCAGCCTGTTTTAGCCAAATTTGACCAACTTTTGTTCGACAGACAGACCTACCCTCCTGACAGGAAGACCTGCCCTCCCAATAAGCGTACTTGACCCATCCAAGGGTAGATCTGACCCTTCAATTAGTTTTATCATCTGTTTCATCATTTGGGACACCCGTTTCACTATTTCACATGCCCGTTTTTCCATTTTGATTATTCGTTTCCCTATTTTGAACATTCATAAACCCATTTCAAGAGTCCATTCACCATCCTAAATGTTCGTCCCCTTAATCTTGGAATCCATTCACCCATTTAGAGTCCTCATTTATCCATTTCAAACCCATGTTCTAGTTATTATTTCCCCATTTTGGATCATCGATATTTCATTAAACTTCATTAATGCAATTGTACAAATTGACCTAGGTGTTTCTCTCTAATCATCATATAACACAATTGACTTAGGATTTTCATATGTACTAAGTTGTTCATCCTCGTTGGCCCAATCAATCCACTTCTATCTCAAGTTGGATTCGGTGTTGTTATCATATATCCACCCTTTAGTTGATTAATTAGCACCTAGTGTTACCAAGGATCACTCTTGAACTTGGTTTCAGATTTCAATCATTATCATTCATTATTCTACCCAATCTTATTAATCGATTATCAAATCCAAATCAAATCTTCATATCAATCTAGGTTGACCAATTGTCTACCAATTAACCCAATATGATCTCATCAAACAAATCCACTTCGGTCAAATAAATCATCCAAATCAATCCTATTGAGCCACATCCTTGTCGACTAATCAATCATCGATTCAAATCAATCCTTTCATCACCAAGGTCATCCTAGCATCCTATTCCATCATATCATCTTGTATGCCCATTCAGACCCGATCGTAAACAAGCAAAATGGTCGAGCAACAAGCCCAAAATTCCTAACCAAACATCCCTCAAGATCCCAACAATGCAGCTAATGTCTCACAAGATCCCAATAATGGTATGAATATCCCTCGAGATCCTCATAATGGTACATCATCACAATCCAATATTGATGGTCAAAACCCATCACCACCCAGGGATGAGAATGTGGTCAACCAACCTGAAAACTTACATTTGAGGAACACTTTAGTAATCCTATCAATGTGAAAATGACATATCACCTTCTTAAAAAACACGGGGAAGAAATATTGGCCCATCTAATTGGAAAAGGTGTCAAGCCTCTATCAGGTGTCGAACTATCCAAGTATGGAAGCTCCACATCTAACATACCCCAAGGCTCACAAAACACACCAAGTAGTTCGTACATCCCCAATGTTCCTCCAGTGGAAGGTTGGCATCAACCTAACTTTGGCAATGCCATTCTTATCATGTTAACAATCCCCCACACCCCACAATCTTAGTCATGGGGGCTCCTCAAGCAGCTGATCCCAACGATCCTTTTGCCTATGGCATGCCACAAAACATTTTGTAGCCGCCACCATTAACGCTAACAACATCACCCCTTTCAAATCAACCTCCTATCAATGCTAGGGGTACCCCTTTTACCGCATTGGCTCCACCTCCTGGGGCCACAAACCTGCCATTTCCTTTGTACACATCTCAATAGCCTCCCCAATCTAACATACCACCTCCATTACTGCCACAAAGTACATCCCAACCAAATTTTTCCTTTGGTACCCAACAACCTCCATTGTAGAACACCTCTACATTATCTCAACTGCCTCATTAGTAACAACCTTCACATAACCCATTGATCTCTTCACAACAAACACCACACCAATTGCAAGGAAATATGTCCCGACCTCCCGCCCAGACCATATCCTCGTTCCTTGCATCCATGCTACATCCATAAGTCCAATCACAATACAACATCCCATCTCATCCCACACAACACCTCACATCACATTAGCAACCTCCCCAACATTATTATCATCCTAACCAACAACCACCTTATGTGGCCTCCCAGCAGTACCTTCAATACTAGTAGGCAAATCCACAACATCACATTCAAACTCCTTAGCATCCCACCACACATCTTTATCAAATGAATTTGTACTATATCCCGCAACAACAACCCCAACACCAACAAAACCCCTCAGCATACTAGCAAGGGATATCATCATCTCACTATCAAAATCCATACCTCAACATTCTGACACTGTCTCAGCAAGATCCTCCATTGTCCTATCATCCATATCCATCTAACCCATCCTTGGCTCTCGCGCCACTAGTCAACTCAGATCTATTAGAAATCAAAGCTGCTCTAAAAGATATTCAAGTTGGGACTGGCAAACAATCGTTCAAATTTGAAGACATATGTACCTATCCATTTGATCCCTCCATTTCATTGATCCCCTTCCCTAAACATTTCGAAATACCAAAATTTGACAAATACAAGGGAAACAAAGATCCTAAGGCCCATTTGCAAGAGTTTTACTCCCAGTGTCAGGAAGTTATGCACAATGACAACTATCTCTTGCATCTGTTTCCATGGAGCTTGACTGGAAATGCCCTAGAATGGTTCATGGGACTAGAATGAGGGTCCATAAAAATCCTTTGCAGATCTTTCAAAAAAAATTGTTTCTTACTTCTCCTTCAATTTGGAGAAGGAAACTGATACATTAGATCTCCTCAAAGAGAAATAACAGGATGGTGAAACCTTTGCTAGCTACCTACATAGGTGGTGTGCACTAGCAAACTGAATGAAAACCCCTCTCAAAGAGAAAGATATGGTCACCCTCTTTGTGGAAAACTCTCATCCCAACATGACTGATAATTTTAGGTTACACTGTGTCACCACATTCGCTGAGATAGTGGAAAAGGGACCCATCCTTGAATGCGCCCTTATTGCCAAAGGGCACATCAAGATACACCACCATGACAAATAAAGGCCATCCAGTGATAAGTCTTGCTTTTGGAACAAGACCAAAAATGGAGTGAATAATGGTGTCACTGGCACTAAACATGTTCAAGTGGCCAATACATCCTAGAGACAACAACCATCTATACCTAATTCCATATCCATGCCACAAGGGGCATCTCATCCTCCTCAACAGTCAAACCAGGATAGTCAAGGGAATGAAAAATGCCAATATGCTCAATTAGGATAACCCTTGAGTGTCTTCTTCAATAAGTTGTTATAGGTCAACTATCCGATCATGTACCCTATCACCAAACCACTTGATGAATCCAAGCCTAAACCTACCTGGTTTAGGGAGAATGAATATTATGAATTCCATAAAATCAAAGGACACACTCTAAATAAGTGTCAAGGTCTCAAAAACTATGTCCAAGATCTTATCAATCGAGGAGATATCAAAGTCGACACCAGTCAAGATTCATCGTCTAATGCTCAATTGAAGATATACCAAAGTACCTTCCCTAACCATAATCAAGGTGCAAGCACCTCCAACAACAATCCCCAAGACAACAACACAAATAATATAAGCTATAAAAATGTACCCCTCAATCATGATGGCATTGTCCATTACATTGAGTAGGTAGAACCCTGTGTGTCTATGATACATGTTAAAGCTAAAGATCCTCAATGTGCTATTACTACACGATGATATTGCATTAATATCCTAGCAGCCTCCGCATCCACCCAATCAAATCCTGTAAACTCTCAGTACAACATTCTTGATCACTTAGGAAAGACCCCTGCTCACATCTCAATCTTGGATTTGCTTAAGTCTTCTCTCATACATCAAGAAATTCTCAATAGAGCCTTACAAGAAACCCATGTACCTAATGACATCGATCCCACATGATTCCAGGCCTTAGTGGAACACCTGGCTTTGTCTTACTAGCTACACTTCAGCCAGAACAATATGCCAAATATTGATGCCAATCACAACCGTCCATTGCACATTAAAGTCCTAGTTGCCCGTCATAAAATAAAAAGGGTCTTGGTAGATAATGGCTCCACCCTCAATCTATGTACTCTGAAATTCATAAAAATAGGTGGGGTATACTCAAGCAGATTTGAGTAACCAAATCATCACAATCAATGCTTATGATAAATTAGAAAGAAATTCTGAAGGGATTATCAGTCTTCCTATTCAGGTTGGACCTGTAGTTCAGTATACTACTTGTCATGTCCTTGATCTAGACTTACCATATAATCTCCTCCATGGCCGCCCATAGCTCCATGCCATGCAATCCATCCCCTCCACGTACCAATAGTGCCTAAAATTCTTGGTTAATGGACAAGAGATCACCATTTATGCCGACCCATAACCATTTGAATATTGTTGTGCTCAGAAGCATCATTTCCCCATTTGCATTATTGTCATGGGGTTGAAATGGGGGCATCATAGTCATCATCCTCCAATCCACCATCCACCATGATAGCCACTCCATCTCCAGCCACCAATCCTGTAGTCACCAAAGTCTAGATCATTGACAAGGGTTATGGTGAATATGAAATGCATACAACCCTAAATGTGGCAACCATGCCACCATCACCACACATGTATGACCAACCTTCGTAGGCTACTCCAAAAGAAGATAAGACTATCACCTTCAGTGTTAAAAATATCCCCATCACCACTTTCCAATCTCCTAGTATAAAAAAAGATGCACTAGAAGAAGATATCAATCAGTGGGTATACCATGAAGAACCCCAACTGGATCCACCTCTAAACAAATATTTTTCAAGAAGTATACGCTTGGTCAACTAAGTTCACAGAAAAGTATAACTACCAAGGTAGGAGCCTAGGTAAGGAAGAGTAGGGGCAGTTACAACCTATTGATGTATCAAATCTACCAAGGAATATATGCCTTAGATATGAAAAAAAGTAGAAAGGCCCTACAACATCATCTAATACTTCCACTAGTGTTACTATGGAAAATGGTCCCTTGGAAGACATACCCGAGGAGGAATCTATCATACGCGCATATGATGATGTTGATCACACGGATATTTCATCCATGTTTGATTGCTTATCCATCTTTACCATCAGCCTATCCCTTCGCCATCCTGAACTTATTGATTGGGACCTACATGATAGCGCACCTATCAATGTATCATTTTATACATATGTCAACCTCATGGGATTGGGGGAGGGTGAATGCTCCCTGAGGCACTTCCTGACCTAGAAAAAGTAAAAATAAATGATGCATCTAATAGCGAAAACCTCGAAGAGGCGTTGGAGGATGGAGGTGGTCATCTTCCCATTGTGGGAACTCAATTATCCACAAGGTCATCCATCCTAATTGAAGAAACTCAAGAATTTAATCTGGGTACTATAGAAAACCCTAAGATCACTTATGTAGCCAAATCTTTATCACATCAAGAATATTCAATCATTGTTCAACTACTCCAAGATGGTATCATTAACTTTTCTTGGTCATACTTAGACATGTCAGGCTTAGATCCTACTTTAGTAGTCCATCACCTAGATGTCCACCTAGATGCCAAGCATGTCAAATAGAAGCTTCGCAAGATGCATCCAAAGTAGCATTATTAGTCAAGAAGGAATTGGAGAAACTACCGGATGCCAATTTTATCAGACCCATTGACTACTTTGAGTGGATCTCCAACATAGTGTATGTTGCCAAACCAAATAGAGACATTCAAATTTGTACAGACTTTCAGGACCTTAACAAAGCCTGTCCAAAAGATGACTTTTCGTTGCCCAATATTGACATGTTGGTTGACCAGACTATGGGACATGAGATGTTATCCCTTATAGATGGTTCCTATGGTTACAATTAAATCTGAATTGCACTTGAAGATCAACACAAGACCGCTTTTACAACACCTTGGGGTAGTTTTTGTTACAGTGTTATGCCTTTTGGTCTCAAGAATGCGGGGGAAACATATCAAAGGGAAATGACTGCCATCTTCCATGACCTCATCCATATTATCATGGAGGACTATGTCGATGACTTGCTAGGAAAACCCAGAACTCGAGCAGAGCATCCTGTCATCCTAAAAAATATCTTTGAGCGGTTAGAATATTACAAGCTGTGACTAAATCCAAAAAAGTGTGTCTTTGGTGTTACATTAGGAAAACTATTGGGTTTCATAGTCTCTCAAAGGGGTATTGAGGTTGATCCCACCAAGGTGAAAGCTATTCTAGACATGCCACCTTTGTGCAATCTGAAACAATTAAGAAGCCTCCAAAGGAAGATGCAATCCATCCGTCGGTTCATAGCCCAGCTTGTAGATAAGTTTCAGTCATTCACCCATGTTCTGAAAAAAAGACTCCACCTTCCGATGGAACCAACAGTGTCAGACAGGTTTCAATAAAATCAAGGAATACTTAACTCATCCACCAATCTTGATGCCACCTATTCCAGGGAAACCCCTCGTACTTTACACCTCTGCCACTTTAGTCTTACTGGGGGCATTGTTGGCACAACATAATGAATCATAAAAAGAAAGAGAAATCTACTACATCATTCAAACACTGGTCAACTATGAATTAAACTACTCTCCCATGGAGAAATCCTGCCTTGCAATAGTCTTCAACACACAAAAACTATGACATTACATGCTTAGCCATCCAGTCAAATTAATAGCAAAAATTAATCCACTAAAGTATTTGTTATCCAGAACCACTCTGACTGGTTGCATGTCTAAGTGGGTCATGCTCCTAAGTGAATTTAACATAGAGTACATGGATCGAAAATCCATAAAGGGACAAGTCATAGCTGATCAGTTGGTTGAGGCACCATTAGTGGATGCTTACCCTCTAGTCACTGAATTTCTAGATGAAGAATTTTTCATAGTTACAAAAGCACCTGTCTGGATATTGTATTTTGATGGCTCATATACTCATAATAGGTCAGACGCAGGAATTCTATTAGTTACCCCTCAAGGTGATTACATTCCAAAATCGTTCAGGATAGCAATCTCATGTACCAACAACATAGCTAAGTACGAAGCTCTCCTCACGGGCCTCTGAATTGAATTGCAATGGCACATAACTCACTTGAGGGTCTTTGGTGATTCATTGTTGGTCATTAATAAGGTTAATGATGAATTCCTAATAAAATATGATAAAGCTATTACCCTATAAGCGTACAATGTGATGATTTCAAGAAATATTTCACCTTCATACAATTTGACCAAATTCCCAGAACACAAAACAAAATAGCTGATGTAATGGCTACTATTGGCTCCCTAATCGACATGCCTAAAGATCAAATAGAGTGTGAGTTCCTTGTGGAACAACTTTTAATCCCAGCGTATGATATCCCTGAGACTTACATGGTGTGCAACATTGTGGGTCCCACTTCCCCATGGTACCAAGACACATATGCCTATCTACATGATAATATTCTCCCTCCAAATCTTACACACAATCAATTCAAATCCTTTGTTCACCACTCTTCCTGATACATTATCATCGGTGATACGCTTTATCGTCGCGGGTATGATGGAATCCTCCTTAGATGTCTGAATGAGACTAAATCCCATACTGCACTAATAGAGGTACATAGTGGTGTTTGTGGGGCTCATTCAAATGTATGGATTTGGCTAAAAGATTCTCCAAACTGGATATTATTGGCCTACATTAGAGAATGATGCTTGTGAATTCATGAAGAAATGCCTTCCCTACCAACAACATGCAGATTTGATTCATGCTCCAGCATAGGACCTTCAACCCCTTCTATCACTGTGGCCCTTCTCTCAATGGGGTTTCAACTTGATTGGAAAGATTTACCCACCATCTTCGAACGACCATACATTCATAATTACTATCATTGAGTACTTCACTAAGTGGGTGGAAGCAATGCCACTCTCATAGATCACCAGTACTCAAATTTCAAAATTCATCATTTACCATATTCTCTGCAGATATGGTATTCCATCCACCATCCTCTCTGATAATGGAATACATTTTAAAAACCAAGCTATGAAACACCTCTAAGGCACCTTTCATATCCAACATCGTTGGTCAATTCTTTATTACCCCTAGGGTAATGGTTAGGAAAAAGAAACAAACAAGACCCTTATCCGCATCCTCAAAAAGGTTGTCAATAACACTGGTCGAGATTGGCACCTCCATATTCATCCCGCCCTCTGGGCATATCATAGCTCCATCTGTACCCCTACAGGAACCACCCCCTATTCTTTAGTGTATGGTGCTGAAGTCATCTTTCCAATCAAAGTTGAGCTCCCATGACTGAGGATTTCTCTGAAGAACCTCATTAGTGAGGAGGATGCTCGTGTTGCACGGCTTGCACAACTGGAGTTACTTGATGAAATAAGAATCAAATCCTATGATCATCTCCAAGCATACCAAAATCGCCTCAAGTGTAACTACAATAAGAAGGTTTGGTATCGACAGTTCCAATTTGGTGATCTTGTTCTTAAAGAGAACTAGTGCACCCAACAAGACCGTGATAAAAAAAGGAAAATTTGAGGCAAACTGGTTGCATCCTTACATCATAACCGCTAAATATGGATCTAGGGCATATGGACTTGTTACCCTTGAAGGAGATCCCTTGAAGAACCTATCAATATCATGCATCTGAAGAGGTTCTACACCTAAGTCCGCTGGGTAACCCCACCTATCAAAAAATCAAAAAATCAAAAAATAAAAATAAAAATAACCCAAAAATAGTAAAGAGAAATAAAATTGTCCTATGGTGAAAACCACTTTTTGGTGGTGCCTTGGATAAGTACGGGTGGTGAAAACCTGGTAACAAGTGTCATCCATAGAGGGCTTAATCATTATCTACCTGGCATCCTAGTTATTTTATTTTTTCATCTGCCCTATCATCCTCACCCATCCCATCCTCGGTCACTTGGTATATCTCTTGATTAAGCATTGGACAATCCATCTTGGCTATCCCTCATCCTGAGATTTTCAGTATCCCACTCTAAGCTTATGCCATTTTTCTGATCGTCGGTCGGTTTGTGTCTTCATATAGCCCCCCATCATGTCGGTCTCCATCTAGATCTCATCCTGTCATGTGCTTTGTCAAACTACATTTCCCCTGCGCTATCATGTAGGCAAGGTTAATCATTTGATTTTCCCCCAGGGTATTCTGACCATCTTGTGTTGTTCATCCATTATCTACCTTCATTGTCCTCTTTTCGCTTTATCCATGGCATTTTCTTGAACTACGAGGGCTTTGCGCTTTCACATAGGCAAGGCTAATCTTTGATCAGCCCCCAAGCCCCTAGGTTTGTATGGTGTGTTAGTCTGTGTCATTGTCTAGCTCATTCTTCACAAACAAAATCCCCTAGTGTCAAGACATCGGGTTAATGAAAAACATCTTGCATCAACTAGCTCATGCTACTTAAGTGTCCATCATCGGTCTCAACAGGATGCATCCTTCCTAGCAAACCACATCAATCCCATCCATCCCCTTGATTCTATGGCAAAGGAAGTTTGGAATTGATTGCGATCTTTTGATGCTTTTGGATTTTTTATCACTTGAGCTCCCTATCATCACTTTTCATGGTCACCTTGATCCATTATATCATGGTGTGCTTTGACTCGCCAAAATAGGGGCATATCTTGATCTTTTCTTTGTTGTTGTCTTCTCGGTTGTCCCACGTAGTACCCACCAAGATCCCTAAGGTCATGTGTTATGCTGGGGAATCCTTGTGTGTTTGTGGTTATCCAAATACCTGGCTCAACCAAGGTCACTGCGACCTTGGGGTGTTGGGATATCCTTTCTGTTTGTTGTGTTTTTTTCATGCATTGGATGCCAACTCACCTTGGTCTTACGTATTAGGGCATTCGATATCTTATGCTATAGAAAAAATCAATTCTTCGAAGATGGAAAATTGTGTTCTTGACTACATTTCATTTCATTACATACACTCTTCATTCAACCTTGTTCATGACCCATGACTTGTGATTTAGGTTGTGCAAAACTTTGACTCTTTTCCCTCATGATTTTCCTCTCAGGGTACTAATGGTTTTTTGACAGGTGTAGTATCACACACATAGTACACCTATCGCCTATCCGCATTCTTATGCAAGTCCTTACTAACACTTAGGTTTGCATTATAGAAACTCATCTTTTATTCATATTTCATGTTACATTATAGATTCAATATATTTCATAGTTCATAGACTGATTAGATTAAGCATCATAGTTTCATTTAACCTATATATGTCTATATTAACATTTACATAATACATGTGTTACCACCTACAAAAACATATGGTTGGATACATCGTAATTACATTTCCTAACAACTATTCATATCATCGTGCATTATCAACATTTATACATAAACCAAATCATCCATCCACATAAGCATGAAAACATCATAAGCATATTCCATCCACATAAGCATGAAATATCATATACATGTGCATACATAAACTGAATCATCCATCACAAAAAACATAATGCATAGTGTCAATAAGGGTTGTCGCATATCATGATCAAAATAATACAATGTACATCTCGTCACAAAGTCTCAAGCATAATCTACCACATATCCATCATTTATCATCAAATAAGGTACAAAATCCAGAAATGTAGAGCACCTCTCATCTTTATCGATAAGTACTAAACCTCCATCCTATGTCTGTCAAAAAATTGGTATCCTGTCATCTGCTCTCTAACTGCTCAACTACGATCAGACCATGTCTGATCTCTGCGGAGAGTTAGGCATTGGCCCTCTATGCGTAGGAGTCCCTTGATAACCACCGTAAGGAGGAGTCCGCTGATAGTCACTATACCCTCTAGTATGTGTCCCTAATGACTGGGACGGTACTAGCATTTGAGGTACCTGTCTAATGTAGCGCGCTGTGCATTGCGCCAGATCTGGAACAACATGCTCATATGCACACTTCCAGTAACTCGCCTCCTGCATATAGTCATCTCTCTACCCAACCTGATGTCTAGCAGCATTCCGCTCATGCATATACCTATCTCGATCTCCACTAATAGCTCTCCACTCTTGTCCCTAGGCCTCCTGTGCCAATATCAACTATTGTACTTGCTCTGTGGCCCTATCCCTCTTAGCCTGTACAACCTATAACTATGCATGTAACCCTTGTACCTCTACCCTTGACTCAACCCCCTCACCATGTGCTGCCTACAGCTAAGCCTGTGTTGTGTCCCACTCACTCTGCAATGTCTACATCCGTACCTCTGTGACATCTCTCTCCCTATGCGTGGCCTATGCCTAAGCCTTCACTACATCCCTATCCATCTGAAGTGCCTAAAGTATCAACTCAACAGCATCTCACTCTCATTGAAGACCTGACACCTACAACACCATTGCATCCCTCTCTCTCCGAAGAGATTGAACCTATGCCTCTGCCACCTGCCTCTCACTTTGTAACACCTAAGCATGCACCTGTACCACATCCCTCTCTACCTCTATGACTGTCTGTGCCACATCTCTCTCTATTTGAAGCATGCGTATCTCCACCCTCATTTCCTCTCTTTATTGTATCAATCCCATATCCCCAACTGTCTACTCTAAATAGTGCACTCTTTCTCTGAGCTTAGCCTACTCTTGATGCAGATTTGTTCTCTCTCTCCATAACCGCTCTAGATGTCCCTATAAACCCTCTATATCTCCTATAGTCCCTACCCCAATCTCTAACAGCTCCTGCCTTGTCCCTCCTCCAACACCTTGTCATATCGTTGCCTCTACCACCAAATGGTCTCTCTCCCATCTCACTGCATCCCCCTCCTCATGATCTCTAGCCACATCTGCTCGCAATCTCTCTACATCCACCTATGGGTCAACCACCTCATCTTGTGCCTCGTCCCTCTCTCTCAACAATCTCCTCTCTACCTCTATCACCATCATGGCTAGATTTGAGTAGTCTCTCTCACTTTGGGTGAATCGTTCCTATATCTCACTCATCTCTACCTCTAATCTAATCTTCTTTGCCTCTACCTACTGTAATCGCTACTCACTAAGTCACAGTCTCTCCAAGGTCCCTCTCAATACCACTATTGGATCCTCTCCTCTTGGTGGTGTTGTCGATAATGGTGGGATGTCATGTACATCTGCATCAATGTCCATTTCCTATGGTTCATACCCCTCACTCAGTGTCGACCCCTCCATCTCATCCACATCAATCACCATGGGGGCTTCCTGTACCTGCTCTCTACTAACCCCGACCTCCTCTTGCCACTGCTGTTGTTGCCCTCTTGTGGCCACATTTTCCTCCTGTGCCTCTTTCTCTCCATTGGCCTTAGCCTCCTCCTGTCTATCTTATTTTTGACCTCCTAGGGATACACGCACCTCCTGCCTCCTCGATCTCTAGACCTACGACCTCCTATCCTGCTACACCGCAACCCTAGCCTCATCCTCTCCCTCCTCTGATCCATCCCCTCCTCGGGCTCTACATCATCATCTCCTCGTCCTGCCTACCCTCACCGGCTCCTCTACCGCTCCGACTGCCTCCTATCCTCCTCTCTGTCATCCTCTTTGTAGTCATCATGGACCCTGTCCCTCTCTTGTCACCCTCAGCCGTCTCTCATCCTCTGATCTGAAACCTAGTGCCCCCTCAATTGCCACCGTTGGTGTAATCCGTGGAGGTGGATGTTGCCTAAACCACTGACCATGTCAATTTGTCATCCCTGCATCTCTCAGTCCCTCCCGCCTGCCTAGGTATGGCACAAACTATAGTGCCTCCAAATCCTCCCACACTGCATCTAGATCCAACTCATCCCCCATGGCTGCTCTCATGTCAGTCGTTAGAACATCGCTTGCCCCACGGGAATATCCTACCTCACCCCAAACTACCTCATCATTCGATCAGGTCTGTGTAGCTCCACTACACGTGGACCTCTCCCAATAATATAACATCAGGTAAAGAAATACCCCCTGTGTGCCTCTTCATCATCCCTCTAGTCCCTAAATCACCACAGCATATACAGACGCCATACTATAATCTTCACATGCACATCATAAAGTCATCTCCTCCACACATCCACATCTCTGACATCTCGATATCACAGTATCACTCCCGCCTGTTTCCCCCACCCCCAAGCTACAACTGCTCTGTCATCATGCTCTCCTACTCTCAGCATGACTGGCCTGGTCACCCTAATGTGCTCCTAGGCCCACACATGTAGTAGTGTGACGTGTGTCACACTCAACACCTCTTGATAACATATCACATGCATATCCTGGTACAGTTGCGCCAGCATATAGGTCCCCCACAAAAATTGACCCTCTCAGCCCTCGATGATGTGTTAGATCACCTCGAAAAACTTGATATGCAAGAATCGACCACTCTGGTCTGGTACCAATATCGCGCTAATTAGCCTTGCTAGGTACAATGACAATGTCGATACCCTACAAGATAAGCATCTGCCCATGTCAAGCTGTTGCCGCTGAATCGGTAGCTCGTCATCACCAAACACAACCTGCATGGACTCGTCCAGTGCCTCGCCCTCTACCTGACACTCGCTAACCACAAGCCCTACTATGTGGAGCCTTAGAATCTTCCATACATCCTCTAGAGTCATGTCATCTCCCTAGTCGGTAGATGAAATGTCCATGTCGCCGAGTCCCAACGCTCTATCAATATTGTCAGCATGAGCTTGTAGGCCTTAATTGTCAGATAGGATAACATGTGGAACAATCCTACCTCTACTAATGCCTAATGGTCCGCGCTCGTCATCGCTGCCATGCATCTCCTCAGTACCTCTAACCATCTCTCCCGCATGTGTAAACCCTCCACATTTTGCATCCATGACATGACCACTATATTAATTTCTCCTTTTTTCTTGTGATGTTATCTTTCTTTTTTCCCCCCTGACCCAAAGATTTCCCTTCCATGTCCTTTCTCTTTCCTCCATTTTCCCTTAGCCTCGCTTGAAACCTCGGACGACCCTGCCCTAGGTTGGGTGGACCCACCTTGGTCCATGGGCAGACCTGCCCTTGCCTGAGCAGAGCTGCCCTAGCCTGGGCGGACCCACCCTCGCATGGGCGGACCCACCCTAGCTCGGGCACACTCCCACTCAGTGGAGGGAAAATCTGCCTAAGCTCCTGGGCTGGCCCCCACCCGACGGAAGGCATCGTCGCTCCAACTCAGGTAGATCCACCTAGCTATGGGCGACGTCGCTCCACTGCGAGTGGACCCACCTTTCTGTGGGCGGGTCTGCCCGTGCTCCTGGGCAAACTCACTTGGGCTCCTGGGTAGCTCCCCGGGCAGACCCACCCATGGCCATGGGTGGACCTTCCCGAGCTCGAGCAGACCTGCCCACGTCTGTGGGCGGACCTGCCCAAGCATGAGCGAACCTACCCCCATTCGTGGGCAGACCGGCATAGGCATAGGCGGACCTGTCCCCATACATGGGTGGGCTTGACCAGGCTCAAGCAGTTCTGCTCCTCCGCAGGACCTAAGTAGAATCTCCCCTCCCCTATTTTTTCCCCCCCCTACTAATTTTCCTCCTTGACTAAACCTAGAATCTCATTTTTTTTCCTCCTACCCATTTTTCCTCCCTCCCTCCCCAACAAAACCCATATTTTCAAATTTTTGAAAAACTTAAATGAATTGACCAAAATCACAAAGTTGGGTCTGGAGCTAACCTAGTGTGGCACAACACACTCGTTGAAAATTTGTCGTTTCTTGTCCCCCCTGTGGATGATGTTGCTATTGTACTCTGACATTGTGCACCTTCACTCTCGCCTTCTCCTCTTCTCCCTCTCCTCCTCACTTGACAGCTGTCCAAATGAGGAGAGGCAATTCTTAGAATTACTTTTTATAAGCCTTTTCCCTCCTCTTTACATTTTTTAAATAAAGGGAATTTTTTCCCTTTATTTAAACCAAAATTTCCCCCAACTAATTCCTTCACCCTCTACCTTCCTGGGGTCTTCATTTTCACACTATATACCCATTTGCTTCCATTCAAATGTCAATTTTCTTGGTTTTTCATGCTCTTTCCAACATGTACCACTCCATAATTTTGAGAAGTTGCCTGGGGCCCCTTTTCCTTCCCCATTTGCCTTCTTGAGGGGGCATACCCTACCATTCTCTCCCAATCTTCCGCCATAAACCTTCTCTTGTGAGACTGGGGCATCCCCTTTAATTCCCCTCTATTAGGGCAGCTCATACAAACTCTCCCATGCTGGAGCATCTCTTTTTTGGTCACTTCCTCTATAGAGTCATCTATATTTTATTTTTCTTTGAATCCCTATTATCCTAATATTGTTTCGAAGAGGGGAAAAATGTATACATCTAAATTTGACCACTTCCATATGGTCAAAGGTGTCTCCTTAATCATCCCTTTGCTCATTTACTTAATCCTTTTTTCTGGTATTAATTAAATCATTCATGTAATTAAATCATTCATGTCCTATATAAGGTTTCCAAAGTATTTAATTTAATAAATACTTTCCCCCTCTTTCCTCTCTAAATTAAATAAATATATCACTTTATTTAATTTAGTCATATTACCTCTTGGAATTTTAAATTTATTTTTAATTCCTCACTTTCTCTCTCATTGTCACATCCTCCAACTTTTGCAAGTTGGTCTCTAATCCCTCTTAACCATCATAATTAATTTATGGTTAACATGTGCACAACCCTAATCATCATTAGGGTCACATCCTCCATAATTTTCCACTTGCCTCTAATATGTCATTAATTTGTCTAATCATTTACTTGCACAACCTTAATCACTTAATTAGGTCAACCTAATCCCCATGTCATTTATAGAATGTGTCCTAAGTCAACCTTACTAAAGGCTTTCTCCTTTTGGAGAAGGCACTCCATTTCTCATGTGAAGTTTGAATTCACATTTAATCCCCCAATGCATTTCAAGAAATTTTAAATTCCTTCTCTCATTCCCATGTGGATATTTGAGAATTTTATAATTCCTCACATGTCCTCTCACCCAGATGGGGACAAGGACCTCCTTTATGAGGAGATCTTGTCCCAATCCCAAGGTACTATGTAGTACCTACATGTCATGTACTCTCCTTCCAACTCATGTACACATCATCCTTTTCAAGCCACTTCACATGCCACATTTCAACATGTGAGGGCTTGTGAGTTCTCAGCTCACCATAGCCCTACATCTTGGCCTTGTTGGTTTAATCCCAACCATCCATTTCTCTAGAGAATTCAAAATTCTCTATAAATACCCCCTCTTTTCTCTCATTTTGGGAGGATATTATTATGCTAACGAAACTCTTTCAATTTTTTCTCTTGAGACACACTTAGCCAAATACTTCCATTTGCATCCATTATCACCTATTTTCCATTCATCTTGCATTTATCTTGCATCTCTTGCCATCAAACGAGCATATACTACATCGAAGATTGAAAGGGCCAACCAAAGGACAACTCAACAAGGTAAAAGGTTCCATTTTGTTTTGTTAAGTTAAGCATTTTCCCAATCTTGAGGTGTAGGGTGTTTACAGTTGTTGTTTGCACTCTTTTGTTTGCTGCTCATTTTATAAGCCCAATCTGCATCTGTATAAGCACTCATAGAGAAATTATTACTCTTAGAGTACCATATTCCATAATCTGGTGTGCCTTTAAGATATCTAAATATCCTTTTTACAGGCATAATATGTGTTTCTCTAGGATCTACTTGAAATCTAGCAACCAAACACATTGCATGCATAATATTTGGTTTGGTAGCAGTGAGGTACAACAGTCCGCCAATCATGGATCTGTATTTTCTCTTATCAGTCTTAGCAGATTCATCATCTTTGTTTAGTTTACATCTAGCTACCATACGAGTACAAACCGGTTTAGAATCCTCCATCCCAAAAAATTTCAACAACTCTTTTACATGCTTAGATTGTGAAATGAAAATCCCTTTATTAGTTTGATTCACTTGTAGACCAAGGAAGAAATTCAATTCACTAATCATAGACATCACAAATTATTTATGTGTTTCTTCAACAAACTTTTTACACATGCCATCATTTCCACCAAAAATTATATCATCAACATAAACAACTAAAATCAACATCTTATTACCTTGTATTTTGAAGTAGAGGTTGGTGTCCGCAAAACCTTTGCTAAATCCTTGCTTTGTCAGATTTTTGTCCAGTCTTGCATAACAAGCTCTGAGAGCTTGCTTCAATCCATACAATTTTTTCTTTAATTTACAAACCATGTCTGACATGTCAAACAATTGAAACCCTTCAGGTTGCTCCATGTATACTTCTTCCTCCAACTCATCATTCAGAAAGGTTGACTTAACATCCATCTGATATACCTTGAAGTCCTTGTAGGTAGAGAACGCAAAAAACATTCTGATAGCTTCCATTCTGGCTATAGGAGCAATTTTTTCTTGAAAATCTATACATTTAACTTGTGAATATCCTTTGCATACCAATCTTTCCTTGTACCTTACTACTCCATTTTCATTCAATTTGTTCCGGAACACCCATTTTTGAGCGAATCACATTTTTGTTCACAGGTCTAGGGACTATTTCCCATGTCTGATTCTTTTCTATCTACTATAGTTCCTCTTTCATATCTCTCATCCAACTTTCATCTTCACATGCTTCTTTTATAGATTTAGGTTCTATTTTAGAGAGTAAACACAAATTTACCTCAACTGCAACTCTACTTCTTGTCTTCACACCTTCACTCTTGTCTTCAATTATCTGATCTTCAAGATGATTCTTCTATACATATTTAGGAGTCCTAGCAATAGGTTCTAGTTCATTCTCTTCTTCTTCTTCCACTTGTTGTTCTTCTTCTTTCTCTTCTTCTTCCTTCTCCTTATTCTCCTCTAGTACATGTCCACATATAGGATCATGAGGTTCAACTTCAATTATCTCAATAGGTTTGTGTATTTCTTCATCAACTTTCACATTAGCACTTTCAATAATCTTTCTCAACCTTTCATTAAAACATTTGTATTCCTTGCTAGTAGTAAAGTATCCAAGAAATATTCCTTGATCACATCTAGCATCAAAAATTCCATGATTTTCATCATCTCTTCTAATATAGCATATGCTTCCAAGTACCTTAAAATATTTCACAATAGGAGTCTTACCAGTCCATAACTCAAAAGGTTTTTTTGTGCTATTATGCCTAATTTGAACTATATTAAGAATATAAACAACAGTATATATTACTTCTCTACAATATACATCTAGAACATTAGACTCTTTCATCATAGTTCTAGCAACTTCCTGAATTGTCCTATTTTTCCTTTCAACTACTCCTCTGTTGTGGGGTTCTTAGAGTAAAAAACCATTTTTTATGCCATGCTTCTCACATAATGCATTAAATTCACTAGAAGTGAATTCACCACCTCTATCAGATCTTAAACACTTTATTTTCAGATTTACTTCATTCTCCACTCTTGCTTTCAATACCTTAAACGTATCCAAGGTTTGATTCTTTCCTCTGAGAAAAGCAACCCATGTCATTCGAGTGTAATCATCAATAAGCAACATAAAGTACCTATCACCATTCAGGCTTCTAGTCTTAGTCAGACCATAGAGATCAGTATATACTAATTCTAGCATTTTGGGAGTAGAATGTTCTTTTCCCTTAAAGCTACATCTTGTCTACTTCCCCAATTGAAACTTCTACAGATGGCATTAGAAAGTCTTATGATTCTAGGAAATCCTCAAACAATCTCCTTTGCACTAATCTTGACCAGGTTATCAAAGTTCACATGTCCCATTCTCCAGTGCCATAACCAACTTTCACTAATTTGAGATACAAGATAATGAGCATCAACTCCCTTCAGCTGATAGATGTTTCCATGAGTTCTTCCAGCAACAATCATATCTCCATTTCCAGACCCTTTTCTGATTTCACAGGTATTGTTCTGAAACACAAGTTTAAATCCATTGTTGCACATCTGACCAACACTCAAAAGATTATGTCTCAAACCATTCACATAATATACATCATTAGTATTATTAACTCCATCAAAACTGATTGAGCCTTTACCACAGATCTTAGCTCCTGAATGATCACCAAACATAACTAAACTACCATCATATTTTTCAAGTTTAGTGAACTTACTCTTATCTCTGGTCATGTGATTAGAACATCCACTATCAACTACCCAGTAGTCTTCATCTTGTCTTGCTATCTTGCATGAAAAGCGGTAACCAAAGTACCTTCCATCCTACTCTTCTTAATCTCTGGAGCCTTCTTGCTTACACATTTTCCAGAGTTAGTGGATAGAAATTTACTTTCCAAAGCTAAGAATAAGCATTCACTATCATCAACCTCATTTTTAGGTTCATCATCAGAAATACCTACCTCTCCCTTAACATAGTACAACTTCCTATACTTCTTATCTTTCCTATCCTTGTCTTTATAATCCTTGTTCTTCTTATGTGTAGCCCTATTCGGACATCTTGAAGCATAATGACCAATGTTACCACAACTAAAGCTTTTAAAGGGTAACATACCTTTATACTTTCCAGTTGCTTTCTTCAATTTCCTGGTGAATTTTGCTTCCAACTCTTCATCATCGCTAGCTGGTTCTTCTATCTTCAAAGCCTTAAATGTCATTTTTGTCTTCTCTTATTTCTTTTCATCTTTCTAGAACTTCCTTATGTCAAATCCTTGCAAGGTGTTAAAAAAATCTTCTAGAGTGTACTTCTTAGGATCATACATTTCTTCAATAACAGAGATATTTTTGATGTAACAATCTGGTAAAGTGATTAGGATATTCTCGATTATATCTTCATCAACTAGATTTCCTCCTTGATTTCTAACTTCATTTTTTGCTAGTTCAACTCTCTGAAAGAAAATTGTAAATTATTCACCATCTTCCATCTCCAGGTTCACAAATCTAAGCTTTCTCGCCAACCTCTTTTTCAATTTCACCTTTTCATTTCCTTCATATATTTCTTCCAACTTCTTCTAGACTTCATATGTAGTATCTAGAGAATTAACCTTGACTCGCTCATTTTTAGATAAACCACTACAAATCACCTACTTCGCCTTCTCATTTTCTTCATAAGCAGAGATCTCATCTACAAAATTAACACCACCAGATGGAAGTGTGTACTTATTCTCAACAACCTTCCAAGTATTGAAACCAAGAGAGATAATGCATCCTCTCATTTTTCCCTTCTAGTCATTGTAGTCATTTCCATCAAACACAGGGATCACCAATTTGTGTGTCATCGAATCTTCCTTAAGTGGTTAAGCTCTATATAAGGAATCATAAGCTCTTATACCAATTGTTAAAAAGGTGCAGGACAACTGAGAGGGGGGGTGAATCAGTTGTCACTCAAATTCAAACTTAAAACTTTATTACTTATCAAATCTTCAACCACACTATTATGTTATTAAATATGAGTATGAAACATAGATAATAGAAAGTAAATCAACACAATGAACACAATATTTTTATGTGGAAAACTGAATAAAGGAAAAACCACAGTGAGGGTTAACTCACAATATAAATATTATAAATTGAATACAAAGGCTCGTTGCCCTTGAAAATAAGACTCACTATCCAAATACAAAGGTTTACTACCTACAAAGGACTCACTGTCTAATAGGGAGGCTCACTACCTACATATAGAAAAGAGAACAAAAGATCAACGACTACAATTAAAGCATATTCACAGGATTACAGAAACCTTCAACTCAGTGTTTTCAACACATTGAAAATTGTTATCACAGCTCACTCACACACACTTCTGCTCTTAATATTTGTGGCACACTTTCGTCACTTTTGCATCTTACTGTCATACAACTCTTCACAATTTGGCTTGCTTTTATATTATTCTCAACTTTAGGAACTTTATCCAAGGTCGGCCACAATACATCATTTCATAAATTCAAATTAGGTTGGCAACTCTAAATTCCCACAATAGAAAGGAATAAGAGTGGACCAATAAAACATATAAAAAGACCACAATTAATATTCTTGAATCTTCTATACACTTTCTTAATTAAATTTTATTCCTTGAATGAAGTGTAAACACCAGGTCGGCCCAACCTAATGAAAACAAAAATAAACATTGATGCACATGCTTCCCAACAAGAAGATGACATGCATACACCGTAACATGCTTCATTATGCATGAGAATATATCTTAAACCTTCCAGATACATCCGCAACAAAAATAGTAGGCTTCAATCACTGAATTTCTTTCACCAGTCTATCTGGGCTGTGCAGACACACAGAAAAATACTAAAACATGACTTTTGGATCACCAAACTTCAAACCTCTTTGAGCTAGAGCATAGAAAAGATCCTCACAAAACATATTCTAGATCTGCAAGATTTGAAACAAAACATAGAAAAGTTGCAGAGCTACAATATTTCTCCCAGTCCATAGAATACCAACTTTTCTAGAATAGTTCACATATCGGTGAACGCAACTTTCACATACCATCACACTAGAAGCTAAAACTCAGCAGATATCACCACTAAATCACCATCATCATACCTTCAGTTCCGTAAAATCATAGGATCAACATAGGAGAAATGCATAGCACATACCAGAGCACTTTCTAAACAAATTCATCACTCTAACTTCTCTTCTATATTAATTTTCTCAAAAGCACTTGGAAATTCATCAACATAATATATCTGCAACACCATAAAGATAGCTCCATGTACTCACAACATCTCACCAACATCTCAACCATACATGTACGATCTGCAACATATTGAACTATTCTTACATCAATGACAACACCATCAGACTAGCTCATACTTGCAATAGGAAGGAGCTGGTTGAGTATGAAAAGAAGGCAAAGAAAAGGTTCAAGTCTCATGAGGCTTATTTGGGGAGATATAAATATCCTATTGAGGTTTCTGATAGCCCTTTAGATAGTGGAGGGGACATTGATTTGGAGCGTGGCCATTATCCCCTTTCCTTGGTTCCTTCTAAAGATTCTGATGAGGAAGTGGTGACAATTCCTCTAGTTACATCATGAACAAGACGTTGGAAAGCATACTCTGATGCTTATGACTTGTAGTGATGCTTCAGCCCCATTTTTGTTTCATGACACCATAGCCACCGTATCAGGTTTTCCCTTTTCAACATGTTTTTAGTCTTCTTTTCTTTAGTGCTGATGTGGAAATCTCTCGGGTTGGTGTGTTGGAGAAGTGTCATACTTTCTAACTTTGACGGTATGTATGATTTTTCTGGGTGGTATACAAAATTTTGTTCAGGCTATGAATGGAGAATATTCTTTGGTGAAAAAGGAAAAGGTGACTCATTGCTACTACAATAACAACCTTTTCCTTTCGAGGAGTTGGAATGTCTTCATTCAAAGGATGTCGAGTTTGGTCTTTTACTCTTCCATATTTTGCAATGATTACATTTAACTAATTGGGGAACGTCTTGAATTATGGTACAAATGATCTTCAAATGAAATGAAATGTAAATTTAATTGAGCTTGATTCCTGTTGCTCCCTTATTCTATAAAAGGGATTTCATGGCTCATTATAGGGGTTCAAATTTTGAGTCTAAAAATAGTCTAGGTAGAAGCTAAATTCAGAAGCATATTGTAGAAAATAGGAATGAATAGATCAGTCTATTTTCTTCAGTATGAGTCCTGTATGTAATGATCTTAAATTAGTTTTATAGAAGCTACAGATATTGAAACAAATCTTAGTTATGAAGAAAATACTATCCTATGTATCTTTTCACAAGTTATAAATGAAAATATCAATGGTGTTCTGGTTTATCTTCAATTGTTTGATTGAATGTATGGCTCTGTTTTTGCTTTAACTCAAAGAGTTGATTAAATGCTTAAAGAGGGCTATATATTTGCAAGGAATTGCATAGAATCTAGTAAAGAGTTATGTTCCATGCATTGTGATTTTTCATATTGCAAAGCATTATGGTAATAGTCCGCTAATTTTCAAAATAAATAGCTTATATATTACTGGTTCTTGCATATTTGACTCCATTGTCCCAATTGATGAAGCATTGGTCTATTTGTTAGATAATTTTGCATGTAAATGAGCTATTGGCATGTCAGGCCATGGATTTAAAATGAGAAAAAAAATTATTTAAAAATATTTTAATTATGAAGTATGGGTTTGAAGTACCCCTGATTTCCTATCGAATAGATAATCATTTGCTCAAAGGTCTTCCAAATCTTCAGTGAATTACTTTTATTTGCAATAAATAGGAATCAATCTTTGTATAAATGTGTTCTCAACTAGACACACCTCATTTGAACACAATAAGGAACACCCTCCTAGGTCCCACAAAGCCTAAAGTGTAGGAATAAAGATGTCAAAATCTTTTACTTGTTGCATTGGCCACTAGCCTTGAAGATTCTTAGCCATGAGGGTTGGCTACCATTTAGAGGATCTCAAGGTTCTGTTGGAAAAAAAACCAATAGTACCTATTTTCATTTTGTGTCCTTTACCTATTATAATCATTATAAGATACATTAATAAATTTTTACATCAATAGTTCTTCCATTTGGGGTTCCCTTTCCTTCAATATTAGTTGATCACCTAAATCCTAAATTCCAAATCAACAAACTCCACAAGTGTGAAGGAATATGGTTGGGGGTTCCATAAGAACAAAAAAAAATTGGTTCCTAGTCCTCATGGAACCCTCAATAATCTACAACAAAGGAAGCAATTAGTGAAAAGAAAAAAAAGAAATAATTAACTAGATGTTTCATAAGAAAAGAGAACTAATGGTTCTCAATTTCCATGTAACCCATCACAAAATAAAATAGAAAAGGCCTCAAAAGGTGAAAAAAATCAAGGCTAACTATAGTGAATGTCTAAAGGATGACAACAAAGCAACATTTTTCACCTACTCTCTTTGTAACACAATTAAGTTTCCAACTACCATTGCCCAATCCATTAGGGAGGGTAAGGCATTTTTTGCATTTTGGCAATGATTTGAGGAAGAAAAACAACCACCCATACTTATTTTATTATTGTAGACCATCCTTTTTCCAAAGCTCATTCCTTTACTCCCTTTTGTAGTGGATTTTATGGGTACCTCTACAAGATTCTTCAATGCTAAGGACACACTCTTATAGTTTTTGACATTATTGATCATTTATTTCTACTATGAAGAAGTAGATAGGTTGTTAAGCCTCACTTATTAATGGGATCTTCCCTTGTTTTTTGAGAAGATACTTGTATTTTTCACACTTTTCCAGCTGTAAATTGGCCCTATGCCTCTACATCAATAAGAAATCATCACTTTTTCACTTTTTCTCTCTCTTGCACCTTGTGTAATATTTTATTACCTCTATGTGTGAGTGTATTTTATTATCTTCTATGAATTTATGTTGTTTTTATTTTGGTTTTCAAAGCTAACTATGGATATCTCTTCCCTTTTAGTGCCTTATCAAACTTTAACCTCCATGCATGCTTCTAGGAAATGATAGTAAAGAGAACTACGTGGATTCTATCATTTCCCTAATGATTCTTTGTGTGTTTTGGAAAGGAAGAAACCATTCTACACACTGATGCATCACCACCCCTTTCATTTCTTGCACTTCTCTCTTCTCTTTTCCCTCTAAAAAAATAATAGAGTAGGTATAGTTTAGAGTTATCCAATGATGGGTTGGATCAACACTTTGAATCTAAGTTAGAGAGGGAACTAACCCTTTACCTAGAGGTTTGATGTCATCTGCATGATCCCACACCTTGAGATTAATCCCATGCTTTCATTGATCAATTGAATTTAATATTCAACAAAGGATTCATGTTTAGGTTGACAATAGTACCCAATATTAGAGACCACATATGAGCTAGACAAATCAAATAATTTCTCTTCTTATTTGAGCTCATGTAGTAGGCTGCAAGAACAATGAAATGCCCAAGGAGATGGATATCTATTCTTAGATTGAGGAGAGATAATATTAGTTGCAATTTGGGTTTGATTGAACTATGATTTGGTAGCCGCTTCAGATTATTCCCCTAAGGGAATAGAATCTTCCACCACAATTCCC
>VDFB02379711.1:42293944-42381680 GCA_007258455.2 Sequoia sempervirens
TTTTTTGTTTCAATTCAATTTAGGGTTTCAATTTCTAAGCAATTAGGGTTTTTAATGCAAGTTTTTCGTTTCATTTCAAACTAGGGTTTTCAAATTCATTTTTTTTGTTTGATTTGAATTGAGGGTTTCAAAAATCTTGATTAGGATTTCTAAATGCATTTTCTTTATTTCATTTCAATTTTTAAGGTTTTGAAATGCAATTTTTTTTGTTTCATGTCAATTAGGGTTTTCAAATACTTTTTTTTTTTGGTTTCATAAAAAAATTTATGTTTCAAAAGCTAAATCATGTTTCTAAAATACAATTCAAGGTTCATTTTTTCATTTCCATCAAGAAATCTACAGGTTTCATTGCATTTTTTCATCTATTTCTACAATTACTCATTTCTACTATAATAGGAAATAAAATGCAAGTAAAACGTGAAATAAATTAAAAAAGCATGCTAAAAACAATTATTCAATTGACAATTTCAATAAAAAATGAAAAAATGCAAAAAAATGGCGGTGGACGGGTACCTAGAGATTGTTTGTGGAGGTCACTATCGCTCGAATTTGAGATCCTATGTGCGGGTAAAATGTAGTTTGTTTCTTTTTAAAAAAATAAATACCATTAGGAAATGAGATCCCATTTCATACTAATCAGGATCTCATTCACTATCCGTCAGTTCGAGACCCTTTAACAAACAGGATCCCAATTTTTAAAAAGCGAGATCCCATATTGCATTTAGGCTTGGGATCTCGAAGCTAAACAAGATCCTAATTTTTAAAAATCGGGATCCTGTTTAGAAAAATAAGGATCCTATTTTTGCAATGTCGATTTCATTTTTTTGGCTAAGGAAAAAACTTCCACGTTTCGTGGACTCAACTTTTTTCACTTACCCACTTTATATAATTTACTAAAGAATCCTTTATAGCCTAATCCTTTTACATTAGAATGGAAACTACCTCTCAAATATCTTCCATGGATAGGTTTTGATCATAAAAATCCCATAGATAAGTAGGAATCCTAGTGGGAACAACATCACACATTAATGAGGAGCTTGTTATAAATCCAAGGAGACATCTTGAGTGTGGAAAACTTACTAGTAACAATGATCAAAATCTTGAAGAGGGGTGATAAATTCAAAAATAACTTGTTACCCTCCATTGACATGTTTAATATTTTAAGAGGATTATAAATCTTGAAGGGATTAAAATAAATCCTTGAAAATTATATCCCTAATTTTTATTCAATTAAGGTGAGCCTTCAATTGGGTACCCTAAGTTCTATTCATATTAGCAAGCTACCTCTATCGGTCGATTTAAGCATCATGCAACTAAAAGGAAGGAGGGATATGTAGAGATTCTATTTTGGTAGAGGCATGGTAGAGAATCAAGGTAGTGATCTCATAAGAGTATTGATAGAAATGTGTTAGATAGTACCCATAAATTTGCAAGAATTTTTTTCCTTTGTCATTTCAACATTGAATCAAATGAATCTTGAGGGTTGAGTGAGGTTCAATATATCAGATGTGTGAGATATATACCATAATAATTTAAAGTCTTAATAATGACACATTTAAGAATAACTTAGATGACTTGGACCCCAAAATTTTTATTTAATAGAGAACCAAATTGAAAATTCATTAGAAAGGAAAATATTCATTAAAAGATCAATTAGAAGATTATAAAATATAACAAAAGGAAAGATAGGTTATCTATAAACCATGGCTCTATCAAAGAATTTAAGAATTCTTTGTATATTATCTCATGAGATTTTCCATGTAAGCCAAAAGAATTAGTTCATAAAAAGAAACATTAGGGCTAAGAAAATATATTCCATTGCACATATAATACCAAGCCTCCCTTTTTATAACTATCCAATCCACAGGAAGTGGCCATATTTATTAGAACATATCTCTAACATGTTGAAATTACCACACACAATACAATAAGCTATTAGAATTGACCAAACAATCCATTTCTAGAGAATAGATATTTTTACCTTATCATTGGAATAATAACTATTAACTACCCCAAGAGAGTGGATTTTAATATCAAATAAAAACCCACAAAGCATAGCTATTGGGATCACATCCATGGGATACCATATATGAAAAACGAAAGTGACTGATGGTTACTATACAAAAACTAACTTAAGTGAGATTTTATAGAATATATTTAAAGATATAACAAATTTTAATTCCCATAAAGAAATAACTTTAATTTCACAAAATCATTAATGAACATTCAACATAATATATTTTCTTCTATGATCAATTAGATTCCTTACATTTCATTAACTAAAATAAATGGAGGATGGAGATCAATGGAATTATCACTAAGAGCTCTACAATAATTTTATAGGAAATCCTTTTTCAATTAATGTACCTGATGGAACCCCTCAAAAAATTCTCTTGGTTCCATTTTTAAATTTTGCAATACTTAGCTTGGACCCTTGTTTTCGGCTTAGGGTTATGTTCCTTATCATTGTTGTAGGGTTTTTGTTTCCAACCTCAAAATTTACCTTTGAGTCCAAAAAAATTGTGGGTATTCTATTTCTACATAGACCTGATGCTCCCGCTCTTCGGTTGTCTAAGTCACCACTTATGCCATTAGAATCATTATTTTCACTAGGCTGCTAGGTTTAGGTTTGTCGGTCACTAAGAACCTTTCCTAAGCTTAATTTTTCCTATATTTGGTTTTTATTTTTATAATCTGAGCACCTTAAGTTTTAATTTTTTGTGCCCAAGGGTCAAAATTTCCCATGGCCCTAGTAGTGGCCCCCTTCTTTTAAATAACTTTTGTGGCATATGTAGAATTAGGCTTTACGCTAGCCATTCGATCATCGTGGGCTGATCTCAACACCATTCCCTGTGTGCCTGAGCACTTTTATTCCTTATTATTTTATTCACATTGACTATCAGGAATTATCCACATGTCTTGTGCACAGGGGGGCCCGGTCCCCTTGGTGAAGATAGTTGGTGCCACTAGAAGAAGATCAACGATTGTCATTAAGTAACATGGCTACATCTTGGCCACTCCCCATGTGCCTGTGTTGTTTTATTTCATACTATTTTAAACACACGGGCTAGTGGGTGATAACCATGTGTCATGTTAGGTAGTGGGACCAATGCTTCCAAAAGGTTAGAAGCCATGGCTTTGAGAAAAATAAATAGTAGACACCACAACATGTGTACTCATCAAGACCATTTGCCATGTGCTTGTCCATCGTGTGCATTAAGGAGAGATAATCACATGAACTACCAGGAAAGATGGCATTTGTCACTCCATGGAGGGACCCACTAGGTTGTAGGGATGGTGTGTATTTCTAGAGAATAGAGATTGGCAGTTGATGGTGCGTGACATGGGTCAATCTTGACCACTCCTCGCCATCTCGTGAAGGGGCCACTTGTATCCCATCTTTTTCAACGGGAAATCGGGTGAATTCCACATGAAATATTATGAAGGCTCTAATGGACTCTAGTAGAGATGAAATGTTGCTAAATTTAGCCAAGAGAACACTGTAATGAGAATGGTGCCATATTTGAACTTATTTGTTTGGCACATGTTTGAGATTGCAGCCGTCAATTCTATTAGATGCTAGTACATAATGAAAGGTGAAAATAAAGCAAGGTAGGGTATGGGTTGATTCTTTGAGATTGAATTAGGATCACTCCCCATTTTCCTACTATGATGAAATGCAAGTGTATTAATTCCCACGGGTGAGTGGGTAACTATGACATGAAAGGCTTTACTTAATGCTAAATTTGTGGTTAAATGTGTAAATAGAGTGGATGCATATCTACTTGGGGATTTTCTAATTAGGAAAAGGCATTAATAACACAAAATTAAGCTTTTTGATGATTACTTACTCTTATGTTAGCTATCCATTGACTTATCTTAAAGTATGATCAATGGCTGAGATTTAAAAATCAAAGTAGACTCTTGTCAACTCGCGCACATAAGCTTTTCCTGAGTATTAATGGTTGACACACTTGAATGGCTCAATATAATGAGAATCGATGGCCATATTTTTCATTTATAATTTGCATTCAGTGATTGAAAATTAAGTTAATTTTGAAAGCAAGTTAGTGAGGGTTTTCTGCTAGTTAGGAATATTCTTGTCTAGTTATTGTGAAAATGAGTACGTCAAGAAAGTCTTTTAAGCTAGTTTGAGGGTCCAAGAGACTGAATTTTCTTGAATCTGAGGACAATGCTCCTGAAGATGGAATTGAAACATAGGGAGCTCCTAAAAAACTAAAAGGTAGAAGGGCACACAAGAAATTCAAGAAATATGGTGTAAGGAGTAATTACCACCTGAGAAGTCAGACCATTTTAGAAGAACTGGTCAAGTTTAAGGGGAAGTGTTAAACAGGTGCATGACAACTAAGAGGGGGGTTGAATCAATTGTCACTCAAATTCAAACTTAAAACTGTATTACTTATCAATTCTTCAACCACACTATTATGTTATTAAGTATGAGCATGAAACACATATAACAAAAAAGTAAATCAACACAATGAACACCATATTTTTATGTGGAAAACCTAATAAGGGAAAAACCATAGTAAGGGTTAACTCATAATATAAAGATTATAAATTGAATACAAAGGCTCACTACCTACAAAGGACTCACTATCCAATAGGGAGGCTCACTTCCTATAGATACAAAAGAGAAGAAAAGATCCACCACTGCAATTAAAGCACATTCACATGATTATAGAAACCTTTAGCACAGTGAAAACTATTATCACAACTCACTCACACACACTTCTTCTCTTAATATTTTTGGCACACTTTCATCACTTTTGCATCTTACTGTCATACAACTCTTCACAATTTGACTTGATTTTATACTATTCTCAACCTTGGAAACTTTCTCCAAGGTTCGCAACAATACATTGTTTCATAAATTCAAATTAGGTCAGAAACTCTAAATTCCATCGATGGAAAGGAATAAGAGTGGACCAATAAAACATATAACCAAGACCACAAATAATATTCTCGAATCTTCTACATGCTTTCTTAATTAAATTTTATTCCTCGAATGAAGTGTAAACACCAGGTCGGCCAAACCTAATGAAAACACAAATAAACATTGATGCACATGCTTCCCAATAAGAAGATGACACACTGATGCTGTAAAATGCTTCATTATGCATGAGAATATATCTCAGAACCTTGCAGATACATCCACAATGAAAACAATAGGTTTCAATCCTTGAATTTCTTTCAGTAGTCTATATGGGTTGTGCAGACACATAGAAATACTGAAACATGACTTCTAGATCACCAAAATTCAAACCTCTTTGCCAAAGCACAAAAAAGACCATAAAACATATTCAAAATCTACAATATTTGAAATGAAACATAGAAAAACTATAGAGCAATAATATTTCTCCCAGTCCACAGAATACCAACTTTGCCAGAATAGTTCACATACTGGTGAACGTAACTTTCACATACCATCACACCAGAAGCTAAAACTTAGGAGAAACCACTAAATGACCATTATAAAACTTTTAGGTTTGAACAAGTATATGATCAACACAAGAGAAATATAGAGCGCATACTAAAGCACATTCTGAACACATTCATCACTCTGACTTCTCTTTTATATTGATTTTCTCAAAAGCACTTGGAAAATAATCAACAAAACATATTTGTAACACCATAAAGATAGCTCCATGTAATCACAACATCTCACCAGAATCTCAACCATACATGTACAATCTACAACATACTAAACTGTGTTGACATCAATGACAACATGAATGACAACACCACCAGACTAGCTCATACTTGTAACAATCTCCCCCTTTGTCATTGATGGCAACACAACCTTTTCTCCCCCTTTGACATCAATGGAAAAGAACAAATGCTATGATTACTCTCTCTTAGGAGTACACTCATACTTCAATAATGAAAACCTTTTTCTACTCCCCATGTGGAGTAGACCCAACTATCAATCTAGATAAATGAAGAATATATGAATTCACTGGACTGATGCACCTTCATGTGGACCTAGTTAGGAGGGCCAATGACTCCGAACATCTCCCTAAGATGATCAAAAGTATCCTTCGAAAGATACTTAGTAAAGATGTCTGCAATTTCTTCCTTTGTAGTCACATACTCCAATTTGACTTCATTCTCCAGCATTTTTTCTCTAAGGAAGTGATACTTGATAGATATGTGCTTCATTATTGAATGCATAATTGGGTTCTTCAAAATGTTTATTGCACTTTTATTGTTACAAAAATTAGGAATAGGCTCATAACATACCACACCAATTCCTTTTAGAGTTTTCTTCACCCATAGAACTTGTGTGTGGCAAGATGTTGTAGTAATATATTTAGCCTCTACAGTGGATAAAGAAACTAAGTCTTGCTTTTTACTCAACCATGAAAATAAAATTCTACCAAGAAAGAAAGCACCACCATTGGTACTCTTCTAGTCATCTACACATCCAGCCCAATCTGCATCTATATAAGCATTCAGGGATAAATTATTACTCTTAGGGTACCATAGTCCATAATCTAGTGTGCCTTTAAGATATCTAAATATCCTTTTTACAACCATAATATGTGATTCTATAGGATCTACTTCAAATCTAGCAACCAAACACACTGCATGCATAATATTTGGTTTGGTAGTAGTGAGTTACAACAGTCCACCAATCATGGATCTGTATTTGCTCTGATCAATCCTAGCAGATTCATCATATTTTCTTAGTTTACATCCAGTTACCATAGGACTACAAACCGGTTTAGAATCCTCCATCCCAAACTTTTTCAACAACTCTTTTACATGCTTAGATTGTGAAATGAATATCCCATTATTAGTTTGATCCACTTGTAGACAAAGGAAGAAATTCAATTCACCAATCATAGACATCACCAATTATTTTTGTATTTCTTCAACAAAATTTTTACACATGCCATAATTTCCACCAAAAATGATATCATCAACATAAACAACTAAAATCAACATCTTATTACCTTGTATTTTGAAGTAGAGATTCTTGTCTACAGAATCCTTGCTTTGTCAGATATTTGTCCAGTCTTGCATACCAAGCTCTGGGAGCTTGCTTCAATCCATACAATTTTTTCTTTAATTTACAAACCATGTCTAGCATGTCAGACAATTGAAACACTTCAGGTTGCTCCATGTACACTTCTTCCTCCAACTCATCATTCAGAAAGGTTGACTTAACATCCATATGATATACCTTGAAGTCTTTGTGGGTAGAGAATGCCAAAAACATTCTAATAGCTTCCATTCTGGCTACAAGAGAAAAAATTTCTTCAAAATCTATACCTTCAACTTGTGAATATCCTTTACATACCAGTCTTAACTTATTCCTTACTCCATTTTCATTCAATTTGTTTCAGAACACCCATTTTTGAGTGAACCACATTTTTTTCACAGGTCTAGGGACTATTTCCCGTGTTTGATTCTTTTCTATCTACTATAGTTCCTCTTTCATAGCTCTCATCCAACTTTCATCTTCATGTGCTTCTTTTACAGATTTGGGTTCTATTTTAGAGAATAAACACAAATTTACCTTAGCTGCAACTCTATTTCTTGACTTCACACCTTCACTCTTGTCTTCAATTATTTGATCTTCCGGATGATTCTTCTATACATATTTAGGAGTCCTAGCAGCAGGTTCTAGTTCATTCTCTTCTTGTTCTTCCACTTGTTCTTCTTCTTCTTTCTCTTCTTCTTCCTTCTCCTTGTTCTCCTCTAGTACATGTCCACATATAGGATAATCAGGTTCAACTTCAATTATCTCAATAGGTTTATGTATGTCTTCATCAACTTTCACATTAGCACTTTCAATAATCTTTCTCAACCTTTTGTTAAAATATTTGTATGCCTTGCTAGTAGTAGAGTATCCAAGAAATATTCCTTCATCACATCTAGCATCAAACTTTCCATGATTTCCATCATCTCTTTTAATATAGCATCTGCTTCTGGAAATACCTTAAAATATTTCACAATAGGAGTCTTACCAGTCCATAACTCAAAAGGTGTCTTTGTGCTATTGTGCCTAATCTGAACTATATTAAGAACATAAACAACAACATATATTACTTCTCTCCAAAATACATTTGGTACATTAGACTCTTTCATCATAGTTCTAGTAGCTTCCTGAACTATCATATTTTTCCTTTCAACTACTCCTCTGTTGTGGGGTTCTCAGAGTAGGAAATTATATTTTTTTGCCATGCTTCTCACATAATGCATTAAATTCACTAGAAGTGAATTCACCACCTCTATCAGATCTTAAACTCTTTATTTTCAGATTTACTTCATTCTCCACTCTTGCTTTGAATACCTTAAACCTATCCAAGGTCTGATTCTTTTCTCTAAGAAAATAAACCCATTTCATTCGAGTGTAATCATCAATAAGCAACATAAAGTACCTATCACCATTCAAGCTTCTAGTTTTAGTCAGACCACAAAGATCAATATATATTAATTCTAGCATTACAGTAGTATAATGTTCTTTTCCCTTAAAGCTACATATTGTCTACTTCCCTAATTGACAACTTCTATAGATGGCATTAGCAAGTCTTATGATTCTAGGTAGTCCTCAAACAATCTCCTTTGCACTGATCTTGACCACGTTATCAAAGTTCACATGTCCCATTCTCTAGTGCCATAACCAAATTTCACTTATTTGAGATACAAGATAATGACCATCAACTCCCTTTAGCTAATAGATGTTTCCATGAGTTCTTCCAGCAGCAATCATATCTCCATTTTTGGACCCTTTTCTGATTTCACGGGTATTGTTCTAAAACACAAGCATAAAGCCATTGTTGCACATTTGACCAACACTCAAAATAGTATGTCTCAAAACCTTCACATAATATACATCATTAGTATTATGCACTCCATCAAAACTAATTGAACCTTTCCCACAGATCTTAGCTCCTGAATCATCACCAAACATAACTAAACCACCATCATATTTTTCAAGTTTAGTGAACTTACTCTTATCTCCAGTCATGTGATTAGAACATCCACTATCAAGTACCTAGTAGTCTTCATCCTATCTTGTTGTCTTGCATGAAAAGTGGTAACCAAAGTACCTTCCATCCTACTCTTCTTAATCTATGGGCCCTTCTTACTTACACATTTTACAGAGTTACTGGATACAAATTTACTTTCCAAAGCAAAGAATAAGCATTCACTATCATCAACCTCATTTTCATATTCACCAACAAAAACACCTACCTCTCCCTTAACATAGTACAACTTCTTATACTTCTTATCTTTCCTATCCTTATCTTTATAATCCTTGTTCTTCTTATGTGTAGCCCTATTCAGACATCCTAAAGCATAATGACCAATGTTACCACAACTAAAGCATTTAAATGTTAACATACCTTTATACTTTCTAGTGCCTTTCTTCGATTTCCTGGTGAAGTTTGCTTCCAACTCTTCATCATCACTAGTCGGTTCTTCAATCTTCAAAGCCTTAAATGTCATTTTTGTCTTCTCTTTTGTCTTCTCATCTTTCTAGAACTTCCTTATCTCAAATTCTTGCAAGGTGTCGAACAAATATTCTAGAGTGTACTTCTTAGGATCATACATTTCTTGAATAACAAAGATCTTGTCGATGTAACAATCTGGTAAAGTGATCAGGATATTCTCAACTATATCTTCATCTACTAGTTTTCCTCCTTGATTTCTAACTTCATTTGTTTCCAGTTCAACTCTCTGAAAGAAAATTGTAAATTCTTCACCATCTTCCATCTTCAGGTTCACAAATCTAAGATTTCTTGCCAACCTCTTTTTCAATTTCACCTTTTCATTTCCTTCATACATTTCTTCCAACTTCTTCTAGACTTCATATGTAGTATCTAGAGAATTAACCTTGACTCGCTCATTTTTAGATAAACCACTACAAATCACCTTCTCATTTTCTTCATAAGCAGAGATCTCATCTACAAAATTAACACCACCAGAGGGAAGTGTGTACTTAATCTCAATAGCCTTCCAAGTCTTGAAACCAAGAGAGATAATGCATCCTCTCATTTGTCCCTTCTAGTCATTGTATTCAGTTCCATCAAACATAGGGATCGCTAATTTTTGTGTCATTGAATCTTCCTTAAGCAGTTAATCTCTACATAAGGAACCACAAGCTCTTATACCAATTGTAAAAAAGGTGCAGAACAACTGAGAGGGGGGGTGAATCAGTTGTCACTCAAATTCAAACTTAAAACTTTATTACTTATCAAATCTTCAACCACACTATTATGTTATTAAATATGAGCATGAAACATCGATAACGGAAAGTAAATCAACACAATGAACATAATATTTTTATGTGGAAAATTGAATAAAGGAAAAACCACGGTGAGGGTTAACTCACAATATAAATATTATAAATTGAATGCAAAGGCTCATTGCCCAAAAGAGGACTCACTATCCAAATACAAAGACTTACTACCTATAAAGGACTCACTGTCTAATAGGAAGGATCATTGCCTACAGATACAAAAGAAAACAAAAGATCTATGACTACAATTAAAGTACGCTCGTAGGATTACAAAAACCTTCAACTCACTACTTTCAACATACTAAAAACTATTATCACTGTAGACATCTAAATTTGACCTCTTCCATATGGCCAAAGGCGTCTCCTTAATCATCCCTTTGCTCATTTACTTCATCCTCTTTGTCGGTATTAATTAAATCATTCATTTAATTAATATTTTGTGTCCTACATAAGGTTTCCAAAGTATTTAATTTAATAAATACTTTCCCCTCTTTCCTCTCTAAATTAAATAAATATATCACTTTATTTAAGTAAGTCATATTACCTCTTGGAATTTTAAATTTATTTTTAATTCCTCACTTTTTCTCTCATTGTCACATCCTCCAAATTTTGCAAGTTGGTCTCTAATCCCTCTTAACCATCATAATTAATTTATGGTTAAGATGTGCACAACCCTAATCATCATTAGGGTCACATCCTCCATAATTTCTCACCTGCCTCTAATATGTCATTAATTAATCTAATCAAGTACTTGCACAACCTTAATCTCTTAATTAGGTCAACCTAATCCCCATGTCATTTACAAGATGTGTCCTAAGTCAACCTTATTAAAGGATTTCTCCTTTTGGAGAAGGCACTCCATTTCCCATGTGAATTTTGAATTCACATTTAATCCCCCAATGCATTTCAAGAAATTTTAAATTCCTTCTCTCATCCCCATGTGGATATTTGAGGATTTCTTAATTCCTCACATGTCCTCTCACCCACATGGGGACAAGGACCTCCTTTATGAGGAGATCTTGTCCCAATCCCAAGGTACTATGTAGTACCTCCATGTGATGTACTCTCCTTCCAACTTATGTACACATCATCTTTTTCAAGCCACTATACATGCCACATGTCAAGATGTGAGGGCTTGTGAATTCTCAACTCACTATAGCCCTACATCTTGGCCTTGTTGGTTTAATCCCAACCATCCATTTCTCTAGAGAATTCAAAATTCTCTATAAATACACCCTCTTTTCTCTCATTTTGGGAGATCATTATGCTAGCCAAACTCTTGCAAATTTTTATCTTGAGCCATACTTAGCCAAATACTTCTATTTGCATCCATGATCACCTATTTTCCATTCATCTTGCATTCATCTTGCATCTCTTGTCATCAAATGAGCATACATTACATCGAAGATCAAAGGGCCAACCAAAGGACAACTGAACAAGGTAAAAGGTTCCATTTTGTTTTGTTAAGTTAAGCATTTTCCCAATCTTGAGGTGTAGGATGTTTATAGTTGTTGTTTGCACTCTTTTTTTTTCTGCTCATTTTCTAACAAGTATTTTCCCGCATTCACATTTCTAGCACAAGGACCCACAAATGGGTTTGTATCTTTCATGTTTGCTATTTTTTTCACTTTTTGTAGGTGAAGGTTGTAGAGGGGTGAACCTGACTTGTAGAGGGGCATACCTAACTACCCAAAGGTAGACCTAACCTTGACGAGTGGACCTGACCTCCAGGGGCAGACCCGACCTTGCCTAGGGACGAACCTGCCCTCCACCGACTCCAGAAGTTTATTTTTTGCAAATTTTTCACAGAGGGGTGGACCTGCCCTCCAGATAGGTGGACCTGACCTAACAGATAGGTGGAATTTCCCTCCAGATAGGCAGACTTTCCCTCCATATAGGTAGACCTGCCCTCTAGACAGGTGGACCTACCCTCCAAATAGGTGGAGCTGACCTAGACAACTTTTTCCAGAAGGTAAAATTTCAATTTTTAGCACTCCTTTTGGCTGTTTTAAGTGTTTCTAAGCCCCTAACATGTCTTGTTTGAGTTTGTGCAAGCATCTAATTGATATTTGGTGAGAAACAAGGACAAGATTCATTAGCAATTTTTCTTACAAGGTTAGTTACTTATCAGCCACTACTTGTTTTGCATAACTTAGACACATAGTCTAACTAGGGGTGTTAAATAATCTTGTTTGTCATGCTTTTTGGTAAGCTATTTGACATATCCAATCCCCTTGCACCATTTGGTGATCCTGGGTGATGAGAAATCATAGCTTACCAAGTCCTTTTGAGTTACCCTCTTTTTCTTTTTCTTAGCAAGACCTGCTTGGGGATTTCATCACCCCAAGGGACAATTCCAACCACGCATGCCAGTGGGGTATATAAAGGAGGGAGAGAAAAATTTGTACCTTAATCTAATCATGCTGTAATTGGCGAAGCGTCGAGATGACGTGAAGAGTTGGTCTGAGCCTCTAGTATCTAGCTAAGGTTCTTGACTCATGCTTGTAATGTGTTGGTGTTCACAGTTTGGGCCTCACATACGAGGTGTATATCGAGGACTCATTAGCAACCATGTTTAGCCTAGAATAGAATAATTTGTCATCCATACCCCTTTCTACTAATCTTAGGATTGTGTTGTCTGAATTGGCTTCTTTGTGCAAAACCAGTCATTTTTTGTTCATCCATATCCTTTTGATTGATGTTTGTTGTGTTTTGGGTCCTTTTCCTTAGTAATATTTTCAAAAGTCAAGTTTAAAACTATCTAGGGGTGGACCTAACCTACAGGGGCAGACCTGACCCAGCCAGGGAAGACTTGACCTTTGAACCAACCTTTTTAAGCCTGTTTTAGCCAATTTTGACCAACTTTAGTCTGATAGGCGGACCCACCCTCCCGACAGGTGAACCTGCCCTCCCGACAGGTGGACTTGACCTATAGGGGTGGACCTAACCCATCCAGGGGTGAACTTGATCTTTGAACCAACCTTTTTCAGCCTGTTTTAGCCAAATTTGACCAACTTTTGTTCAACAGGTAGACCTACCCTCCTGACAGGCAGACCTGCCCTCTCAATAGGCATACCTGACCCATCCAAGGGTAGATCTGACCCTTCACCAATTAGTTTTATCATCTGTTTTGTCATTTGGGACTCCCGTTTCACTATTTTGCATGCCCATTTTGCCATTTTGATTATTCATCTCCCTATTTTGAACATTCATAAACCCATTTCAAGAGTCCATTCACCATCCTAAATGTCCATCCCCTTAATCTGGGAATCCATTCACCCATTTAGAGTCCTCATTTATCCATTTCAAACCCATGTTCTATTTATTATTTCCCCATTTCAGATCATCGATATTTCATTAAACTTCATTAATGCAATTATCCAAATTAACCTAGGTGTTTCTCTCTAATCATCATATAACACAATTGACTTAGGATTTTCATCTGTACTAAGTTGTTCATCCTCGTTGGCCCAATCAATCCACTTCTATCTCAAGTTGGATTCGGTGTTGTTATCATATATCCACCCTTTAGTTGATTAATTAGCACCTAGTGTTACCAAGGATCACTCTTGAACTTGGTTTCAGATTTCAATCATTATCATTCATTATTCTACCCAATCTTATTAATCGATTATCAAATCCAAATCAAATCTTCATATCAATCTAGGTTGACCAATTGTCTACCAATTAACCCAATATGATCTCATCAAACAAATCCACTTCGGTCAAATAAATCATCCAAATCAATCCTATTGAGCCACATCCTTGTCGACTAATCAATCATCGATTCAAATCAATCCTTTCATCACCAAGGTCATCCTAGCATCCTATTCCATCATATCATCTTGTATGCCCATTCAGACCCGATCGTAAACAAGCAAAATGGTCGAGCAACAAGCCCAAAATTCCTAACCAAACATCCCTCAAGATCCCAACAATGCAGCTAATGTCTCACAAGATCCCAATAATGGTATGAATATCCCTCGAGATCCTCATAATGGTACATCATCACAATCCAATATTGATGGTCAAAACCCATCACCACCCAGGGATGAGAATGTGGTCAACCAACCTGAAAACTTACATTTGAGGAACACTTTAGTAATCCTATCAATGTGAAAATGACATATCACCTTCTTAAAAAACACGGGGAAGAAATATTGGCCCATCTAATTGGAAAAGGTGTCAAGCCTCTATCAGGTGTCGAACTATCCAAGTATGGAAGCTCCACATCTAACATACCCCAAGGCTCACAAAACACACCAAGTAGTTCGTACATCCCCAATGTTCCTCCAGTGGAAGGTTGGCATCAACCTAACTTTGGCAATGCCATTCTTATCATGTTAACAATCCCCCACACCCCACAATCTTAGTCATGGGGGCTCCTCAAGCAGCTGATCCCAACGATCCTTTTGCCTATGGCATGCCACAAAACATTTTGTAGCCGCCACCATTAACGCTAACAACATCACCCCTTTCAAATCAACCTCCTATCAATGCTAGGGGTACCCCTTTTACCGCATTGGCTCCACCTCCTGGGGCCACAAACCTGCCATTTCCTTTGTACACATCTCAATAGCCTCCCCAATCTAACATACCACCTCCATTACTGCCACAAAGTACATCCCAACCAAATTTTTCCTTTGGTACCCAACAACCTCCATTGTAGAACACCTCTACATTATCTCAACTGCCTCATTAGTAACAACCTTCACATAACCCATTGATCTCTTCACAACAAACACCACACCAATTGCAAGGAAATATGTCCCGACCTCCCGCCCAGACCATATCCTCGTTCCTTGCATCCATGCTACATCCATAAGTCCAATCACAATACAACATCCCATCTCATCCCACACAACACCTCACATCACATTAGCAACCTCCCCAACATTATTATCATCCTAACCAACAACCACCTTATGTGGCCTCCCAGCAGTACCTTCAATACTAGTAGGCAAATCCACAACATCACATTCAAACTCCTTAGCATCCCACCACACATCTTTATCAAATGAATTTGTACTATATCCCGCAACAACAACCCCAACACCAACAAAACCCCTCAGCATACTAGCAAGGGATATCATCATCTCACTATCAAAATCCATACCTCAACATTCTGACACTGTCTCAGCAAGATCCTCCATTGTCCTATCATCCATATCCATCTAACCCATCCTTGGCTCTCGCGCCACTAGTCAACTCAGATCTATTAGAAATCAAAGCTGCTCTAAAAGATATTCAAGTTGGGACTGGCAAACAATCGTTCAAATTTGAAGACATATGTACCTATCCATTTGATCCCTCCATTTCATTGATCCCCTTCCCTAAACATTTCGAAATACCAAAATTTGACAAATACAAGGGAAACAAAGATCCTAAGGCCCATTTGCAAGAGTTTTACTCCCAGTGTCAGGAAGTTATGCACAATGACAACTATCTCTTGCATCTGTTTCCATGGAGCTTGACTGGAAATGCCCTAGAATGGTTCATGGGACTAGAATGAAGGTCCATAAAATCCTTTGCAAATCTTTCAAAAAAAATTGTTTCTTACTTCTCCTTCAATTTGGAGAAGGAAACTGATACATTAGATCTCCTCAAAGAGAAATAACAGGAAGGTGAAACCTTTGCTAGCTACCTACATAGGTGGTGTGCACTAGCAAGCTGAATGAAAACCCCTCTCAAAGAGAAAGATATGGTCACCCTCTTTGTGGAAAACTCTCATCCCAACATGACTAATAATTTTAGGTTACACCGTGTCACCACATTCACTGAGATAGTGGAAAAGGGACCCATCCTTGAATGTGCCCTTATTGCCAAAGGGCACATCAAGATACACCACCATGACAAATAAAGGCCATCTGGTGATAAGTCTTGCTTTTGGAACAAGACCAAAAATGGAGTGAATAATGGTGTCACTGGCACTAAACATGTTCAGGTGGCCAATACATCCTAGAGACAACAACCATCTATACCTAATTCCATATCCATGCCACAGGGGGCATCTCGTCCTCCTCAACAGTCAAACCAGGATAGTCAAGGGAATGAAAAATGCCAGTATGCTCAATTAGGAGAACCCTTGAGTGTCTTCTTCAATAAGTTGTTATAGGTCAACTATCTGATCACGTACCCTATCACCAAACCACTTGATGAATCCAAGCCTAAACCTACCTGGTTTAGGGAGAATGAATATTATGAATTCCATAAAATCAAAGGACACACTCTGAATAAGTGTCAAGGTCTCAAAAACTATGTCCAAGATCTTATCGATCGAGGAGATATCAAAGTCGACACTAGTCAAGCTTCATCATCTAATGCTCAATTGAAGATATACCAAAGCGCCTTCCCTAACCATAATCAAGGTGCAAGCACCTCCAACAACAATCCCCAAGACAACAACACAAATAATATAAGATATAAAAATGTACCCCTCAATCATGATGGCATTGTCCATTACATTGAGTAGGTAGAACCCTGTGTGTCTATGATACATGTTAAAGCTAAAGATCCTCAATGTGCTATTACTACACGATGATATTGCATTACTATCCTAGCAGCCTCCGCATCCACCCAATCAAATCCTGTAAACTCTCAGTACAACATTCTTGATCACTTAGGAAAGACCCCTGCTCACATCTCAATCTTGGATTTGCTTAAGTCTTCTCCCATACATCAATAAATTCTCAATAGAGCCTTACAAGAAACCCATGTACCTAATGACATCGATCCCACATGATTCTGGGCCTTAGTGGGACACCTGGCTTTGTCTTACTAGCTACACTTCAGCCAGAACAATATGCCAAATATTGATGCCAATCACAACCGTCCATTGCACATTAAAGTCCTAGTTGCCCGTCATAAAATAAAAAGGGTCTTGGTAGATAATGGCTCCACCCTCAATCTATGTACTCTGAAATTCATAAAAATAGGTGGGGTATACTCAAGCAAATTTGAGTAACCAAATCATCACAATCAATGCTTATGATAATGCAGAAAGAAATTCTAAAGGGATTATCAGTCTTCCTATTCAGGTTGGACCTGTAGTTCAGTATACTACTTGTCATGTCCTTGATCTAGACTTACCATATAATCTCCTCCATGGCCGCCCATAGCTCCATGCCATGCAATCCATCCCCTCCACATACCAATAGTGCCTAAAATTCTTGGTTAATGGACAAGAGATCACCATTTATGCCGACCCACAACCATTTGAATATTGTTGTGCTCAAAAGCATCATTTCCCCATTTACATTATTCTCATGGGGTTGAAATGGGGGAATCATAGTCATCATCCTCCAATCCACCATCCACCATGATAGCCACTCCATCTCCAGCCACCAATCCTGTAGTCACCAAAGTCTAGATCATTGACAAGGGTTATGGTGAATATGAAATGCATACAACCCTAAATGTGGCAGCCATGCCACCATCACCACACATGTATGACCAACCTTCGTAGGCTACTCGAAAAGAAGATAAGACTATCACCTTCAGTGTTAAAAATATCCCCATCACCACTTTCCAATCTCCTAGTATAAAAAAAGATGCACTAGAAGAAGATATCAGTCAGTGGGTATACCATGAAGAACCCCAACTGGATCCACCTCTAAACGAATATTTTTCAACAAGTATACCCTTGGTCAGCTAAGTTCACAAAAAAGTATAACTACCAAGGTAGGAGCCTAGGTAAGGAAGAGTAGGGGCAGTTGCAACCTATTGATGTATCAAATCTACCAAGGAATATATGCCTTAGATATGAAAAAAGTAGAAAGGCCCTACAACATCATCTAATACTTCCACTAGTGTTACTATGGACAATGGTCCCTTGGAAGACATACCCGAGGAGGAATCTATCATACGCGCATATGATGATGTTGATCACATGGATCTGTCATCCATGTTTGATTGCTTATCCATCTTTACAATCAGCCTATCCCTTCACCATCCCGAACTTATTGATTGGGACCTACATGATAGCGCACCTATATCAATGTATCATTTTATACATATGTCAACCTCATGGGATTGGGGGAGGGTGAATGCTCCCTGAGGCACTTCCTAACCTGGAAAAAGTAAAAATAAATGATGAATCTGATAGCGAAAACCTCGAAGAGGCGCTGGAGGATGGAGGTGGTCATCTTCCCATTGTGGGAACTCAATTATCCACAAGGTCATCCATCCTAATTGAAGAAACTCAAGAAGTTAATCTGGGTACTATAGAAAACCCTAAGATCACTTATGTAGCCAAATATTTATCACATCAAGAATATTCAATCATTGTTCAACTACTCCAAGATGGTATCATTAACTTTTCTTGGTCATACTTAGACATGTCAGGCTTAGATCCTACTTTAGTAGTCCATCACCTAGATGTCCACCTAGATGCCAAGCATGTCAAATAGAAGCTCTGCAAGATGCATCCACAGTAGCATTATTAGTCAAGAAGGAATTGGAGAAACTACCGGATGCCAGTTTTATCAGACCCATTGACTACTTTGAGTGGATCTCCAACATAGTGTATGTTGCCAAACAAAACAGAGACATTCAAATTTGTACAGACTTTCAGGACCTTAACAAAGCCTATCCAAAAGATGACTTTTCGTTGCCCAATATTGACATGCTGGTTGACCAGACTATGGGACATGAGATGTTATCCCTTATAGATGGTTTCTATGGTTACAATTAAATCTGAATTGCACTTGAAGATCAACACAAGACCGCTTTTACAACACCTTGGGGTAGTTTTTGTTACAGTGTTATTCCTTTTGGTCTCAAGAATGCGGGGGCAACATATCAAAGGGAAATGACTGCCATCTTCCATGACCTCATCCATATTATCATGGAGGACTATGTTGATGACTTGCTAGGAAAACCCAGAACTCGAGCAGAGCATCCTGTCATCCTAAAAAATATCTTTGAGCGGTTAGAACATTACAAGCTGTGACTAAATCCAAAAAAGTGTGTCTTTGGTGTTACATCAGGAAAACTATTGGGTTTCATAGTCTCTTGAAGGGGTATTGAGGTTGATCCCACCAAGGTGAAAGCTATTCTAGACATGCCACCTTCGTGCAATCTGAAACAATTAAGAAGCCTCCAAGGGAAGATGCAATCCATCCGTCGGTTCATAGCCCAACTTGTAGATAAGTTTCAGTCATTCACCCATGTTCTGTAAAAAGACTCCACCTTCCGATGGAACCAACAGTGTCAGACAGGTTTCAATAAAATCAAGGAATACTTAACTCATCCACCAATCTTGATGCCACCTATTCCAGGGAAACCCCTCGTACTTTACACCTCTGCCACTTTAGTCTTACTGGGGGCATTGTTGGCACAACATAATGAATCGTAAAAAGAAAGAGAAATCTACTACATCATTAAACACTGGTCAGCTATGAATTAAACTACTCTCCCATGGAGAAAGCCTGCCTTGCAATAGTCTTCAGCACACAAAAACTATGACATTACATGCTTAGCCATCCAGTCAAATTAATAGCAAAAATTAATCCACTAAAGTATTTGTTATCCAGAACCACTCTGACTGGTTGCATGTCTAAGTGGGTCATGCTCCTAAGTGAATTTAACATAGAGTACATGGATCGAAAATCCATAAAGGGACAAGTCATAGCTGATTAGTTGGTTGAGGCACCATTAGTGGATGCTTACCCTCTAGTCACTGAATTTCTAGATGAAGAATTTTTCATAGTTACAAAAGCACCTGTCTGGATATTGTATTTTGATGGCTCATATACTCATAATAGGTCAGGCGCAGGAATTCTATTAGTTACCCCTCAAGGTGATTACATTCCAAAATTGTTCAGGATAGCAATCTCATGTACTTAGCTATGTTGTTGGTACCAAGCCGTGAAACACCTCTTAGGCACCTTTCATATCCAACATCGTTGGTCAATTCCTTATTACCCCTAGGGTAATGGTCAGGAAAAAGAAACCAACAAGACCCTTATCCGCATCCTCAAAAAGGTTGTCAATAACATTGGTTGAGATTGGCACCTCCATATTCATCCCACCCTCTGGGCATATCGTACCTCCATCTGTACCCCTACAGGAACCACCCCCTATTCTTTAGTGTATGGTGCTGAAGTCATCTTTCCAATCGAAGTTGAGCTCCCATGACTGAGGATTTCTCTGAAGAACCTCATTAGTGAGGAGGATGCTCGTGTTGCACGACTTGCACAACTAGAGTTACTTGATGAAATAAGAATCAAATCCTATGATCATATCCAAGCATACCAAAATCACCTCAAGTGTAACTACAATAAGAAGGTTTGGTATCAACAGTTCCAAGTTGGTGATCTTGTTCTTAAAGAGAACTAGTGCACCCAACAAGACCGTGATAAAAAAGGAAAATTTGAGGCAAACTGGTTGCATCCTTACATCATAACCGCTAAATATGGATCTAGGGCATACAAACTTGTTACCCTTGAAGGAGATCCCTTGAAGAACCTATCAATATCATGCATCTGAAGAGGTTCTACACCTAAGTCCGCTGGGTAACCCCACCTATCAAAAAATAAAAAAATCAAAAAATAAAAATTAAAATAAAAATTAAAAAAACCCAAAAATAGTAAAGAGAAATAAAATTGTCCTATGGTGAAAACCACTTTTTGGTGGTGCCTTGGATAAGTACGGGTGGTGAAAACCTGGTAACAAGCGTCATCCATAGAGGGCTTAATCATTATCTAACTGGCATCCTAGTTATTTTATTTTTTCATCTGCCCTATCATCCTCACCCATCCCATCCTCGGTCACTTGGTATATCTCTTGATTAAGCATTGGACAATCCATCTTGGCTATCCCTCATCCTGAGATTTTCAGTATCCCACTCTAAGCTTATGCCATTTTTCTGATCGTCGATCGGTTTGTGTCTTCATATAACCCCCCATCATGTCGGTCTCCATCTAGATCTCATCCTGTCATGTGCTTTGTCAAACTACATTTCCCCTGTGCTATCATGTAGGCAAGGTTGATCATTTGATTTTCCCCCAGGGTATTCTGACCATCTTGTGTTGTGATTTAGGTTGTGCAAAACTTTGACTCTTTTCCTTCTTGATTTTCCTCTCAGGGTACTAATGGTTTTTTGACAAGTGCATTATCACACCCATAGTACACCTATCGCCTATCCGCATTCTTATGCAAGTCCTTACTAACACTTAGGTTTGCATTATAGAAACTCATCTTTCATTCATATTTCATGTTACATTATAGATTCAATATATTTCATAGTTCATAGACTGATTAGATTAAGCATCATAGTTTCATTTAACCTATATATGTCTATATTAACATTTACATAATACATGCGTTACCACCTACAAAAACATATGGTTGGATACATCGTAATTACATTTCCTAACAACTATTCATATCATCGTGCATTATCAACATTTATACATAAACCAAATCATCCATCCACATAAGCATGAAAACATCATAAGCATATTCCATCCACATAAGCATGAAATATCATATACATGTGCATACATAAACTGAATCATCCATCACAAAAAACATAATGCATAGTGTCAATAAGGGTTGTTGCATATCATGATCAAAATAATACAATGTACATCTCATCACAAAGTCTCAAGCATAATCTACCACATATCCATCATTTATCATCAAATAAGGTACAAAATCCAGAGATGTAGAGCACCTCTTATCCTTGTCGATAAGTACTAAACCTCCATCCTATGTCTGTCAAAAAATTGGTATCCTGTCATCTGCTCTCTAACTACTCAACTACGAGCAGACCATGTCTGATCTCTATGGAGAGTTAGGCATTGGCCCTCTATGCGTAGGAGTCCCTTGATAGCCACCGTAAGGAGGAGTCCGCTAATAGTCACTATACCCTCTAGTATGTGTCCCTAATGACTGGGACGGTACTAGCATTTGAGGTACCTGTCTAATGTAGCACGCTATGCATTGCACCAGATCTGGAACAACATGCTCATACGCACACTTCCAGTAACTCGCCTCCTGCATATAGTCATCTCTCTACCCAACCTAATGTCTAGCAGCATTCCACTCATGCATATACCTATCTCGATCTCCACTAATAGCTCTCCACTCCTATCCCCAGGCCTCCTGTGCCAATATCAACTCTTGTACTTGCTCTGTGGCCCTATCCCTCTTAGCCTGTACAACCTATAACTATGCATGTAACCCTTGTACCTCTACCCTTGACTCAACCCCCTCACCATGTGCTGCCTGCAGCTGAGCCTGTGTTGTGTCCCACTCACTCTGCAATGTCTACATCCGTACCTCTGTGACATCTCTCTCCCTATGCATGGCCTATGCCTGAGCCTTCACTACATCCTTATCCCTCTGAAGTGCCTAAAGTCTCAACTCAACAGCATCTCACTCTCACTGAAGACCTGACACCTACAACACCATTGCATCCCTCTCTCTCTGAAGAGATTGAACCTATGCCTCTGCCACCTGCCTCTCACTTTGTAACACCTAAGCATGCACCTGTACCACATCCCTCTCTGCCTCTATGACTGTCTGTGCCACATCTCTCTCTATCTGAAGCATGCGTATCTCCACCCTCATCTCCTCTCTTTATTGTATCAATCCCATATCCCCAACTGTCTACTCTAAATAGTGCACTCTTTCTCTGAGCTTAGCCTACTCCTGATGCAAATTTGTTCTCTCTCTCCATAACCACTCTAGATGTCCCTATAAACCCTCTATATCTCCTATAGTCCCTACCCCAATCTCTAACAGCTCCTGCCTTGTCCCTCCTCCAACACCTTGTCATATCGCTGCCTCTACCACCAAATGGTCTCTCTCCCATCTCACTGCATCCCCCTCCTCATGATCTCTAGCCACATCTGCTCGCAATCTCTCTACATCCACCTATGGGTCAACCACCTCATCTTGTGCCTCGTCCCTCTCTCTCAACAATCTCCTCTCTACCTCTATCACCATCATGGCCAGATTTGAGTAGTCGCTCTCACTTTGGGTGAATCGTTCCTATATCTCACTCATCTCTACCTCTAATCTAATCTTCTTTGCCTCTACCTACTGTAATCGCTACTCACTAAGTCACAGTCTCTCCAAGGTCCCTCTCAATACCACTGTTGGATCCTCTCCTCTCGGTGGTGTTGTCAATAATGGTGGGATGTCATGTACATCTGCATCAATGTCCATTTCCTATGGCTCATACCCCTCACTCAGTGTCAACCCCTCCATCTCATCCACATCAATCACCATGGGGGCTTCCTGTGCCTGCTCTCTACTAACCCCGACCTCCTCTTGCCACTGCTATTGTTGTCCTCTTGTGGCCACATCTGCCTCCTGTGCCTCTTGCTCTCCATTGGCCTTATCCTCCTCCTGTCTATCTTATTTTTGACCTCCTAGGGATACACGCACCTCCTGCCTCCTCGATCTCTAGACCTCCGACCTCCTATCCTGCTACACTGCAACCTTGGCCTCATCCTCTCCCTCCTCTGATCCATCCCCTCCTCAAGCTCTACATCATCATCTCCTCGTCCTGCCTACCCTCATCGGCTCCTCTACCACTCCGACTGCCTCCTATCCTCATGTCCGTCATCCTCCTCTTTGTAGTCATCATGGACCCTATCCCTCTCTTGTCACCCTCAGCCGTCTCTCATCCTCTGACCCGAAACCTAGTGCCCCCTCAATTGGCACCGTTGGTGTAATCCGTGGAGGTGGATGTTGCCTAAACCATTGACCATATCAATTTGTCATCCCTGCATCTCTCAGTCCCTCCCGCCTGCCTGGGTATGGCACAAACTATAGTGCCTCCAAATCCTCCCACACTACATCCAGATCCAACTCATCCCCCATGGCTGCTCTCATGTCAATCGTTAGAACATCGCTCGCCCCATGGGAATATCCTACCTCACCCCAAACTACCTCATCATTTGATCAGGTCTGTGCAGCTCCACTACACGTGGACCTCTCCCAATAATATAACATCAGGTAAAGAAATACCCCCTGTGTACCTCTTCATCATCCCTCTAGTCCCTAAATCACCACAGCATATACAGACGCCATACTATCATCTTCACATGCACATCATAAAGTCATCTCCTCCACACATCCACATCTCTGACATCCCGATATCACAGTATCACTCCCGCCTCTTTCCCCCACCCCCAAGCTACAACTGCTCTGTCATCATGCTCTCCTACTCTCAGCATGACTATCCTGGTCACCCTAATGTGCTCCTAGGCCCACACATGTAGTAGTGTGACGTGTGTCACACTCAACACCTCTTGATAACATATCACATGCATATCCTGGTACAGTTGCACCAGCATACAAGTCCCCCATGCAAATTGACCCTCTCGGCCCTTAATGATGTGCCAGATCACCTTCAAAAACCTAAAATGCAAGAATCGACAACTCCGATCTGGTACCAGTATCACGCTAATTAGCCTTGCTAGGTACAATGACAATGTTGATACCCTACAAGATAAGCATCTGCCCATGTCCAGCTGTTGCCGCTAAATCGGTAGCTCATCATCACCAAACACAACCTACATGGACTCGTCCAGTGCCTCGCCCTCTACCTGACACTCGCTAACCACAAGCCCTACTATGGGGAGCCTTAGAATCCGCCATACATCCTCTAGAGTCACGTCATCTCCCTAGTCAGTAGATGAAATGTCCATGTCGCTGAGTCCCAACGCTCTATCAATATTGTCAGCATGAGCTTGTAGGCCTTAATTGTCAGATAAGATAACATGTGGAACAATCCTACCTCTACTAATGCCTAATGGTCCGCGCTCGTCATCACCACCATGCATCTCCTCAGTACCTCTAACCATCTCTCCCGCATGTGTAAACCCTCCACATTTTGCATCCATGACATGACCACTATATTAATTTCTCCTTTTTTCTTGTGATGTTATCTTTCTTTTTTCCCCCTTGACCCTGAGATTTCCCTTCCATGTCCTTTCTCTTTCCTCCATTTTCCCTCAGCCTTGCTTGAAACCTCGGACGACCCTGCCCCGGGTTGGGTGGACCCACCTTGGTCCATGGGCAGACCTGCCCTCGCCTGAGCAGAGCTGCTCTAGCCTAGGCGGACCCACCCTAGCTCAGGCACACTCCCACTCGGTGGAGGGAAAATCTGCCTAAGCTCCCAGGCTGGCCCCCACCTGATGGAAGGCATCGCTGCTCCAACTTAGGTAGATCCACCTAGCTGTGGGCGGGTCTGCCCGTGCTCCTGGGCGAACTCACTTGGGCTCCTGGGTAGCTCCCCGGGCAAACCCACCCATGGCCATGGGTGGACCTTCCCGAGCTCGAGCAGACTTTCCCACGTCTGTGCGCGGACCTGCCCAAGCATGAGCGAACCTACCCCCATTCGTGGGCAGACCGACACAGGCATAAGCGGACCTGCCCCCATACATGGGTGGACTTGACCAGGCTCAAGCAGTTATGCTCATCCGTAGGACCTAAGTAGAATCTCCCCTCCCCTATTTTTTTTCCCTCCCCCCTACTAATTTTCCTCCTTGACTGAACCTAGAATCTCTTTTTTTTTCCTCCTACCCATTTTTCCTCCCTCCCTCCCCAACAAAACCCATATTTTCAAATTTTTGAAAAACTTAAATGAATTGACCAAAATCACAAAGTTGGGTTTGGAGCTAACCTGGTGTGGCACAACACACTCGTTGAAAATTTGTCGTTTCTTGTCCCCCCTGTGGATGATGTTGCTATTGTACTCTGACATTGTGCACCTTCACTCTCGCCTTCTCCTCTTCTCCCTCTCCTCCTCACTTGACAGCTGTCCAAATGAGGAGAGGTAATTCTTAGAATTACCTTTTATAAGCCTTTTCCCTCCTCTTTACATTTTTTAAATAAAGGGAATTTTTTCCCTTTATTTAAACCAAAATTTCCCCCAACTAATTCCTTCACCCTCTACCTTCCTGGGGTCTTCATTTTCACACTATATACCCATTTGCATCCATTCAAATGCCAATTTTCTTGGTTTTTCATGCTCTTTCCAACATGTACCACTCCATAATTTTGAGAAGTTTCCTAGGGCCCCTTTTCCTTCCCCATTTGCCTTCTCGAGGGGGCATACCCTACCATTCTCTCCCAATCTTCCGCCATAAACCTTCTCTTGTGAGACTGGGGCATCCCCTTTAATTCCCCTCTATTGGGGCAGCTCATACAAACTCTCCCATGCTGGAGCATCTCTTTTTTGGTCACTTCCTCTATAGAGTTATCTGTATTTTATTTTTCTTTGAATCCCTATTATCCTAATAGTGTTTCGAAGAGGGGAAAAATGTATACATCTAAATTTGACCACTTCCATATGGTCAAAGGTGTATCCTTAATCATCCCTTTGCTCATTTACTTAATCCTTTTTTCTGGTATTAATTAAATCATTCATGTAATTAATATTTCATGTCCTACATAATGTTTCCAAAGTATTTAATTTAATAAATACTTTCCCCCTCTTTCCTCTCTAAATTAAATAAATATATCACTTTATTTAATTTAGTCATATTATCTCTTGGAATTTTAAATTTATTTTTAATTCCTCACTTTCTCTCTCATTGTCACATCCTCCAACTTTTGCAAGTTGGTCTCTAATCCCTCTTAACCATCATAATTAATTTATGGTTAACATGTGCACAACCCTAATCATCATTAGGGTCACATCCTCCATAATTTTCCACTTGCCTCTAATATGTCATTAATTTGTCTAATCAGGTACTTGCACAACCTTAATCACTTAATTAGGTCAACCTAATCCCCATGTCATTTATAGAATGTGTCCTAAGTCAACCTTACTAAAGGATTTCTCCTTTTGGAGAAGGCACTCCATTTCCCATGTGAAGTTTGAATTCACATTTAATCCCCCAATGCATTTCAAGAAATTTTAAATTCCTTCTCTCATCCCCATGTGGATATTTGAGAATTTTTTAATTCCTCACATGTCCTCTCACCCAGATGGGGACAAGGACCTCCTTTATGAGGAGATCTTGTCCCAATCCCAAGGTACTATGTAGTACCTACATGTCATGTACTCTCCTTCCAACTCATGTACACATCATCCTTTTCAAGCCACTTCACATGCCACATGTCAACATGTGAGGGCTTGTGAGTTCTCAGCTCACCATAGCCCTACATCTTGGCCTTGTTGGTTTAATCCCAACCATCCATTTCTCTAGAGAATTCAAAATTCTCTATAAATACCCCCTCTTTTCTCTCATTTTGGGAGGATATCATTATGCTAATGAAACTCTTGCAATTTTTTCTCTTGAGCCACACTTAGCCAAATACTTCCATTTGCATCCATTATCACCTATTTTCCATTCATCTTGCATTTATCTTGCATCTCTTGCCATCAAACGACCATATACTACATTGAAGATTGAAAGGGCCAACCAAAGGACAACTCAACAAGGTAAAAGGTTCCATTTTGTTTTGTTAAGTTAAGCATTTTCCCAATCTTGAGGTGTAGGGTGTTTACAGTTGTTGTTTGCACTCTTTTGTTTGCTGCTCATTTTATAAGCCCAATCTGCATCTGTATAAGCACTCATAGAGAAATTATTACTCTTAGGGTACCATAGTCCATAATCTGGTGTGCCTTTAAGATATCTAAATATCCTTTTTATAGGCATAATATGTGTTTCTTTAGGATCTACTTGAAATCTAGCAACCAAACACATTGCATGCATAATATTTGGTTTGGTAGCAGTGAGGTACAATAGTCTGCCAATCATGGATCTGTATTTTCTCTTATCAGTCTTAGCAGATTCATCATCTTTGCTTAGTTTACATCTGGCTACCATACGAGTACAAACTGGTTTAGAATCCTCCATCCCAAAAATTTTCAACAACTCTTTTACATGCTTAGATTGTGAAATGAAAATCCCTTTATTAGTTTGATTCACTTGTAGACCAAGGAAGAAATTCAATTCACTAATCATAGACATCACAAATTATTTATGTGTTTCTTCAACAAACTTTTTACACATGCCATCATTTCCACCAAAAATTATATCATCAACATAAACAACTAAAATCAACATCTTATTACCTTGTATTTTGAAGTAGAGGTTGGTGTCCGCAAAACCTTTGCTAAATCCTTGCTTTGTCAGATTTTTGTCCAATCTTGCATAACAAGCTCTGAGAGCTTGCTTCAATCCATACAATTTTTTCTTTAATTTACAAACCATGTCTGACATGTCAAACAATTGAAACCCTTTAGGTTGCTCCATGTATACTTCTTCCTCCAACTCATCATTCAGAAAGGTTGACTTAACATCCATCTGATATACCTTGAAGTCCTTGTGGGTAGAGAACACAAAAAACATTCTGATAGCTTCCATTCTGGCTATAGGAGCAATTTTTTCTTGAAAATCTATACATTTAACTTGTGGATATCCTTTGCATACCAATCTTTCCTTGTACCTTACTACTCCATTTTCATTCAATTTGTTCCGGAACACCCATTTTTGAGCGAATCACATTTTTGTTCACAGGTCTAGGGACTATTTCCCATGTCTGATTCTTTTCTATCTACTATAGTTCCTCTTTCATAGCTCTCATCCAACTTTCATCTTCACATGCTTCTTTTATAGATTTAGGTTCTATTTTAGAGAGTAAACACAAATTTACCTCAACTGCAACTCTGCTTCTTGTCTTCACACCTTCACTCTTGTCTTCAATTATCTGATCTTCAGGATGATTCTTCTATACATATTTAAGAGTCCTAGCAATAGGTTCTAGTTCATTCTCTTCTTCTTCTTCCACTTGTTGTTCTTCTTCTTTCTCTTCTTCTTCCTTCTCCTTATTCTCCTCTAGTACATGTCCACATATAGGATCATGAGGTTCAACTTCAATTATCTCAATAGGTTTGTGTATGTCTTCATCAACTTTCACATTAGCACTTTCAATAATCTTTCTCAACCTTTCATTAAAACATTTGTATTCCTTGCTAGTAGTAAAGTATCCAAGAAATATTCCTTGATCACATCTAGCATCAAAAATTCCATGATTTTCATCATCTCTTCTAATATAGCATATGCTTCCAAGTACCTTAAAATATTTCACAATAGGAGTCTTACCAGTCCATAACTCAAAAGGCATTTTTGTGCTATTATGCCTAATTTGAACTATATTAAGAATATAAACAACAGTATATATTACTTCTCTACAATATACATCTAGAGCATTAGACTCTTTCATCATAGTTCTAGCAACTTCCTGAATTGTCCTATTTTTCCTTTCAACTCCTCCTCTGTTGTGGGGTTCTTAGAGTAAAAAACCATCTTTTTATGCCATGCTTCTCACATAATGCATTAAATTCACTAGAAGTGAATTCACCACCTCTATCAGATCTTAAACACTTTATTTTCAGATTTACTTCATTCTCCACTCTTGCTTTCAATACCTTAAACCTATCCAAGGTTTGATTCTTTCCTCTGAGAAAAGCAACCCATGTCATTCGAGTGTAATCATCAATAAGCAACATAAAGTACCTATCACCATTCAAGCTTCTAGTCTTAGTCAGACCATAGAGATCAGTATATACTAATTCTAGCATTTTGGGAGTAGAATGTTCTTTTCCCTTAAAGCTACATCTTGTCTACTTCCCCAATTGAAACTTCTACAGATGGCATTAGCAAGTCTTATGATTCTAGGAAATCCTCAAACAATCTCCTTTGCACTAATCTTGACCAGGTTATCAAAGTTCACATGTCCCATTCTCCAGTGCCATAACCAACTTTCACTAATTTGAGATACAAGATAATGAGCATCAACTCCCTTCAGCTGATAGATGTTTCCATGAGTTCTTCCAGCAACAATCATATCTCCATTTCCAGACCCTTTTCCGATTTCACAGGTATTGTTCTGAAACACAAGTTTAAAGCCATTGTTGCACATCTGACCAACACTCAAAAGATTATGTCTCAAACCATTCACATAATATACATCATTAGTATTATTAACTCCATCAAAACTGATTGAGCCTTTACCACAGATCTTAGCTCCTGAATGATCACCAAACATAACTAAACTACCATCATATTTTTCAAGTTTAGTGAACTTACTCTTATCTCTGGTCATGTGATTAGAACATCCACTATCAACTACCCAGTAGTCTTCATCTTGTCTTGCTATCTTGCATGAAAAGCGGTAACCAAAGTACCTTCCATCCTACTCTTCTTAATCTCTGGAGCCTTCTTGCTTACACATTTTCCAGAGTTAGTGGATAGAAATTTACTTTCCAAAGCTAAGAATAAGCATTCACTATCATCAACCTCATTTTTAGGTTCATCATCAGAAATACCTACCTCTCCCTTAACATAGGACAACTTCCTGTACTTCTTATCTTTCCTATCCTTGTCTTTATAATCCTTGTTCTTCTTATGTGTAGCCCTATTCAGACATCTTGAAGCATAATGACCAATGTTACCACAACTAAAGCTTTTAAAGGGTAACATACCTTTATACTTTCTAGTTGCTTTCTTCAATTTCCTGGTGAATTTTGCTTCCAACTCTTCATCATCGCTAGCCGGTTCTTCTATCTTCAAAGCCTTAAATGTCATTTTTGTCTTCTCTTCTTTCTTTTCATCTTTCTGGAACTTCCTTATGTCAAATCCTTGCAAGGTGTTAAAAAAATCTTCTAGAGTGTACTTCTTAGGATCATACATTTCTTCAATAACAGAGATCTTTTCGATGTAACAATCTGGTAAAGTGATCAGGATATTCTCGATTATATCTTCATCAACTAGATTTCCTCCTTGATTTCTAACTTCATTTGTTGCTAGTTGAACTCTCTGAAAGAAAATTGTAAATTATTCACCATCTTCCATCTCCAGGTTCACAAATCTAAGCTTTCTCGCCAAACTCTTTTCCAATTTCACCTTTTCATTTCCTTCATATATTTCTTCCAACTTCTTCTAGACTTCATATGTAGTATCTAGAGAATTAACCTTGACTCGCTCATTTTTAGATAAACCACTGCAAATCACCTACTTTGCCTTCTCATTTTCTTCATAAGTAGAGATCTCATCTACAAAATTAACACCACCAGACGGAAGTGTGTACTTATTCTCAACAACCTTCCAAGTCTTGAAACCAAGAGAGATAATGCATCCTCTCATTTTTCCCTTCTAGTCATTGTAGTCATTTCCATCAAACACAGGGATCGCCAATTTGTGTGTCATCGAATCTTCCTTAAGTGGTTAAGCTCTACATAAGGAATCATAAGCTCTTATACCAATTTTTAAAAAGGTGCAGGACAACTAAGAGGGGGGGTGAATCAGTTGTCACTCAAATTCAAACTTAAAACTTTATTACTTATCAAATCTTCAACCACACTATTATGTTATTAAATATGAGTATGAAACATAGATAACAGAAAGTAAATCAACACAATGAACACAATATTTTTATGTGGAAAACTGAATAAAGGAAAAACCACAGTGAAGGTTAACTCACAATATAAATATTATAAATTGAATACAAAGGCTTGTTGCCCTTGAAAATAAGACTCACTATCCAAATACAAAGGTTTACTACCTACAAAGGACTCACTGTCTAATAGGGAGGCTCACTACCTACATATAGAAAAGAGAACAAAAGATCAACGACTACAATTAAAGCACATTCACAGGATTACAGAAACCTTCAACTCAGTGTTTTTAACACATTGAAAATTGTTATCACAGCTCACTCACACACACTTCTGCTCTTAATATTTGTGGCACACTTTCGTCACTTTTGCATCTTACTGTCATACAACTCTTCACAATTTGGCTTGCTTTTATATTATTCTCAACTTTAGGAACTTTATCCAAGGTTAGCCACAATACATCATTTCATAAATTCAAATTAGGTTGGCAACTCTAAATTCCCACGATAGAAAGGAATAAGAGTGGACCAATAAAACATATAAAAAAACCACAATTAATATTCTTGAATCTTCTATACACTTTCTTAATTAAATTTTATTCCTTGAATGAAGTGTAAACACCAGGTCGGCCCAACCTAATGAAAACAAAAATAAACATTGATGCGCATGCTTCCCAACAAGAAGATGACATGCATACACCGTAACATGATTCATTATGCATGAGAATATATCTTAAACCTTCTAGATACATCCACAACAAAAATAGTAGGCTTCAATCACTGAATTTCTTTCACCAGTCTATCTGGGCTGTGCAGACACACAGAAAAATACTGAAACATGACTTTTGGATAACCAAACTTCAAACCTCTTTGAGCTAGAGCATAGAAAAGATCCTCACAAAACATATTCTAGATCTGCAAGATTTGAAACAAAACATAGAAAATTTACAGAGCTACAATATTTCTCCCAGTCCATAGAATACCAACTTTTCTAGAATAGTTCACATATCGGTGAACGCAACTTTCACATACCATCACACTAGAAGCTAAAACTCAGCAGATATCACCACTAAATCACCATTATCATACCTTCAGTTCCGTAAAATCATAGGATCAACATAGGAGAAATGCATAGCACATACCAGAGCACTTTCTAAACAAATTCATCACTCTAACTTCTCTTCTATATTAATTTTCTCAGAAGCACTTGGAAATTCATCAACACAATATATCTGCAACACCATAAAGATAGCTCCATGTACTCACAACATCTCACCAACATCTCAACCATACATGTACGATTTGCAACATATTGAACTATTCTTACATCAATGACAACACCATCAGACTAGCTCATACTTGCAATAGGAAGGAGTTGGTTGAGTATGAAAAGAAGGCAAAGAAAAGGTTCAAGTCTTGTAAGGCTTATTTGGGGAGATATAAATATCCTATTGAGGTTTCTGATAGCCCTTTAGATAGTGGAGGGGACATTGATTTGGAGTGTGGCCATTATCCCCTTTCCTTGGTTCCTTCTAAAGATTCTGATGAGGAAGTGGTGACAATTCCTCTAGTTACATCATGAACAAGACATTGGAAAGCATACTCTGATGCTTATGACTCGCAGTGATGCTTCAGCCCCATTTTTGTTTTTCATGACACCATAGCCACCGTATCAGGTTTTCCCTTTTCAACATGTTTTTAGTCTTCTTTTCTTTAGTGCTAATGTGGAAATCTCTCGAGTTGGTGTGTTGGAGAAGTATCATACTTTCTAACTTTGACGGTATGTATGATTTTTCTGGGTGGTATACAAAATTTTGTTCGGGCTATGAATGGAGAATATTATTTGGTCAAAAAGGAAAAGGTGACTCATTGCTACTACAATAACAACATTTTCCTTTCGAGGAGTTGGAATGTCTTCATTCAAAGGATGTCGAGTTTGGTCTTTTACTCTTCCATATTTTGCAATGATTACATTTAACTAACTGGGGAACGTCTCGAATTATGGTACAAATGATCTTCAAATGAAATGAAATGTAAATATAATTGAGCTTGATTCCTGTTGCTCCCTTATTCTATAAAAGGGATTTCATGGCTCATTATAGGGGTTCAAATTTTGAGTCTAAAAATAGTCTAGGTAGAAGCTAAATTCAGAAGCATATTGTAGAAAATAGGAATGAATAGATCAATCTATTTTCTTCAGTATGAGTCCTGTATGTAATGCTCTTAAATTAGTTTTATAGAAGCTACAGATACTGAAACAAATCTTAGTTATGAAGAAAATACTATCCTATGTATCTTTTCACAAGTTATAAATGAAAATATCAATGGTGTTCTTGTTTATCTTCAATTGTTCGATTGAATGTATGGCTCTGTTTTTGCTTTAACTCAAAGAGTTGATTAAATGCTTAAAGAGGGCTATATATTTGCAAGGAATTGCATAGAATCTAGTAAAGAGTTATGTTCCATGCATTGTGATTTTTCATATTGCAAAGCATTATGGTAATAGTCCGCTAATTTTCAAAATAAATAGCTTATATATTACTGGTTCTTGCATATTTGACTCCATTGTCCCAATTGATGAAGCATTAGTCTATTTGTTAGATAATCTTGCATGTAAATGAGCTATTGGCATGTCAGGCCATGGATTTAAAATGAGAAAAAAAATTATTTAAAAATATTTTAATTATGAAGTATGGGTTTGAAGTACCCCTGATTTCCTATCGAATAGATAATCATTTGCTCAAAGGTCTTCCAAATCTTCAGTGAATTACTTTTATTTGCAATAAATAGGAATCAATCTTTGTATAAATGTGTTCTCAACTAGACACACCTCATTTGAACACAATAAGGAACACCCTCCTAGGTCCCACAAAGCCTAAAGTGTAGGAATAAAGATGTCAAAATCTTTTACTTGTTGCATTGGCCACTAGCCTTGAAGATTCTTAGCCATGAGGGTTGGCTACCATTTAGAGGATCTCAAGGTTCTGTTGGAAAAAAAACCAATAGTACCTATTTTCATTTTGTGTCCTTTACCTATTATAATCATTATAAGATACATTAATAAATTTTTACATCAATAGTTCTTCCATTTGGGGTTCCCTTTCCTTCAATATTAGTTGATCACCTAAATCCTAAATTCCAAATCAACAAACTCCACAAGTGTGAAGGAATATGGTTGGGGGTTCCATAAGAACAAAAAAAAATTGGTTCCTAGTCCTCATGGAACCCTCAATAATCTACAACAAAGGAAGCAATTAGTGAAAAGAAAAAAAAGAAATAATTAACTAGATGTTTCATAAGAAAAAAGAACTAATGGTTCTCAATTTCCATGTAACCCATGACAAAATAAAATAGAAAAGGCCTCAAAAGGTGAAAAAAATCAAGGCTAACTATAGTGAATGTCTAAAGGATGACAACAAAGCAACATTTTTCACCTACTCTCTTTGTAACACAATTAAGTTTCCAACTACCATTGCCCAATCCATTAGGGAGGGTAAGGTATTTTTTGCATTTTGGCAATGATTTGAGGAAGAAAAACAACCACCCATGCTTATTTTATTATTGTAGACCATCCTTTTTCCAAAGCTCATTCCTTTAATCCCTTTTGCAGTGGATTTTATGGGTACCTCTACAAGATTCTTCAATGCTAAGGACACACTCTTATAGTTTTTGACATTATTGATCATTTATTTCTACTATGAAGAAGTACATAGGTTGTTAAACCTCACTTATAAATGGGATCTTCCCTTGTTTTTTGAGAAGATACTTGTATTTTTCACACTTTTCCAGCTGTAAATTGGCCCTATGCCTCTACATCAATAAGAAATCATCACTTTTTCACATTTTCTCTCTCTTGCACCTTGTGTAATATTTTATTACCTCTATGTGCGAGTGTATTTTATTATCTTCTATGAATTTCTGTTGTTTTTATTTTGGTTTTCAAAGCTAACTATCAATAAGAAATCATCACTTTTTCACATTTTCTCTCTCTTGCACCTTGTGTAATATTTTATTACCTCTATGTGTGAGTGTATTTCATTATCTTCTATGAATTTATATTGTTTTTATTTTGGTTTTCAAAGCTAACTATGGATATCTCTTCCCTTTTAGTGCCTTATCAAACTTCAACCTCCATGCATGCTTCTAGGAAATGATAGTAAAGAGAACTATGTGGATGATTCTATCATTTCCCTAATGATTCTTTGTGTGTTTTGGAAAGGAAGAAACCATTCTACACACTGATGCATCACCGCCCTTTTCATTTCTTGCACTTCTCTCTTCTCTTTTCCCTCTAAAAAAATAATAGAGTAGGTATAGTTTAGAGTTATCCAATGTTGGGTTGGATCAACACTTTGAATCTAAGTTAGAGAGGGAACTAACCCTTTACCTAGAGGTTTGATGTCATTTGCATGATCCCACACCTTGAGATTAATCCCATGCTTTCATTGATCAATTGAATTCAATATTCAACAAAGGATTCATGTTCAAGTTGACAATAGTACCCAATATTAGAGACCACATATGAGCTAGACAAGTCAAATAATTTCTCTTCTTCTCTAGCATAATTTCACCTTATTTGAGCTCATGTAGTAGGCTGCAAGAACAATGAAATGCCCAAGGAGATGGATATATATTCTTGGATTGAGGAGAGATAATATTAGTTGCAATTTGGGTTTGATTGAACTATGATTTGGTAGCCACTTTAGATTATTCCCCTAAGGGAATAGAATCTTCCACCTCAATTCCCTTAGAATGCTTTGAAATATATGGCCCAATAGCTAATTTTTTTGGAATAAAACTTTTCCAACCCATCTTATACTACTTCTTTCTTACCAATGGTTGTCCAACCATCCTCATCTTTTAGGGGTGGGGCAACTATTGAGGTGCACTTGGAAGAAGATTTGGCTCATTGGATGGCCAAAGGGTAGTCACAAATCTTATGGTTTAAGAATTGGTATTTATAACAAGTGTTTGACAAGTTAAGGTATAAATCTTTCTTAGTAAAACTTCAGGTACCCACTAGCACATATATTGACTCTTTAAGACCCTTGGGAAGATCAACATAGATACAAACCCTCTTTTGGGGATGAGCAAAGAGAAATCACTTTTACTCAATATGAACAATCTTGTATAAAGACATATCAATGCAATCTAAGAAAAAAATGTAAAGGTAAGGTGAGACTTGGGCATCTAACCTAGATAGAAATAGGAAGAGATCATTCCAAAGAGACAACAAAGTCTTGATTCCAACGGAAGAAGGCAAGCAAGGGATACCAAATTTATGTGGACCAAGCTAAAAATGACCTTGGTGAACTTCAATAAAATGAGAAATCCTTTAGTGAGAACCTAGATGACCTCTATACATACCCCTAGTAGGACCTAAGTAGAGTTTACCATGTTATAAGCATGTTTTCAAAAGAGATATGACCAATAATGTAATGAAAAAGGGTATATATTTTTAGTAACTTACAAACATTTCTAAAATCATTAACAATACAACATCAAGACTAATGACGTTAATAGCATTACCTTGCATACTACTTCTGAAATGAACTTTCACGATCACTTAAGAACCATTTTCCTCCACATCCAAATCTAAAATATTCTTAATATAAAATGTGTGGTCATTTGAACTGGTCACCATATGAAAAAGACAGACAGACAAACAAAACAAAACAAATAAAACCAAAACCAAGAACTTAGAAAACACTGCAATAAATGTGAACTTCTCTTGTTTCAATATGTAGTATGACACTAAGGTGTCAAGGATAGTGGAGAGACACAATCCTAGCTAAAAAACTAACAGAGCCTCTGTCAAAAATTACAATTCTACACACCTTTTCTGAATGACATTTTGTTCCTATAATTAAGTTTTAATTTCCAAATTTGGGGAATTTTCTTTTCCTTGATGTTATATCAACTAGCACTTGCACTGGAGGGGGTGCAAGGGTTACGCTGATAGAAAAATATAGAGAAGTAAGAAGGGGAGAGACATGCAAATTATCATTAGCAAAGGTAACAATGTTTGACATTAGAAGATAGTAGTAGGTAAATATACAATGTGATTATACAATGTTTGAATCTTAGTAATAGATTGAGAACACAAATCATTACATTTGTTTTTTGAATAGATGGATATATTGCATGATGTTTGCTTCAATAGTGTTGTTGTTGTAGGAGTGTACATGGAATGTAGTGTTGGCTGCATGGAATAAACAGATTGGTCAATGGAAATGCAAGGTATGGAAAGGATGGCTGGGGGTGTTATTTGGAGTGCGTGTGGGTATCTGGAGAATACTTGTATAATGGTGGTGCAGTGAATGATTATGATCCATATCAAGAAATTTACCATAAGCAGGTGTAAGCTGTAGATCGAATGTCAATCAAGATTAGGAGGATTCAGAATGTGGGGGGTGATGGGTAAACATGGATTTGGTAGGTGGTACATGGATGAATTGATTTAATTTGGATAAGGTGGATGGAGTGTTGGATGTATTGTGGATGGAGTAAGATGCGTGTACCTCTTTTGCCACATGTAGCTGTTGTTTTTTTTTTGCAATCTCATTGAGATGTAGACATCTCGATTAGGGAGCCATAAGAGTCCTTATGATAAAGTGTTGTTATCAACGCATGGTTATTTGAGATTTGGATATCATGGATGTGCCAACTTATGATGGTGTACATTAACAGTTGATGGTTTGGATTTTCTTTTTCCAAACTTGGGAGGCAAGCAATGGTAGGTGGATTTGGTGATTTGTTTGGGCCAAAATGTGTGCATATGTCTTTTTTGGTTGCTATTGAAGATTTTTTTTGTGCACCATTGGACTTTATTTGATGGAAGTGCTTCCATTCTTGATTTTTTCGCCATAGTTTCTTTTACTAAAGCTTTCTTGTGCACTATTGGACTTTATTTGATGGAAGAGCTTCCCTTCTTGATTTTTTCCCCATAGTTTCTTTTACTGATGGAGATTGGTAGGGATGTTTTTGTGTTGTATTTTATGGTATCCATCTGCATATTATTTGTCAATTTTTTTGAATTTATTTATCCCTTTATTTTTTTTGGTGGATGGGATGATGTGTGAATCATGGTTGAAGGTATGAAGTGTGGTAGCATTGATAGCAGCTTTATCATAAGGACTCTACAGTCTCCCAAATGTTGACTCTCTTTTTTTTGTGGAATAGCTACATGTACATTTAGGAGTGAGCATCTCATAGGTGGATGGAACAGTAGGTGGTATATGTATATGGTTTATTGGATGTTTGGATTCTTGATGTTGATTTTGCGTGGTATTGCTTGAAATATGCTTTGGTTCATGTTCTTGATATGGATCAATTTGGTAATATGGATTGTATGCAAAGGGGTTTGTTGTATTTTCATGGAGGGATGGGAAGTGGCTCAATATTGTATTGAATGTGATACAGTCTTTGTATGTCTTAAAAATGACCAATACTTTAGGAGGATTCGCCAGCTTGGAGCAACTAGTTGTAGGAGTATACAAAGCTAGAACATCCACTTGCATCTGATTGCAAATGCGCCAGCTTGGAGCAACCATTTGTAGGAGTATACGAAGCTAGAACATCCACCTGCATGTGATTGCAAATGCTTGGTAAGTATAGAAATAATAGTTTCTATGTATATCAATATGGTAAGGTGAAGATAAAAGAAAAAAAAATATAGCTTTCTTGAGGGACTGGGGTGTTAATGTATGTGTACATGCACTCATCATAAAGAGAGAAGACGTAGTCGGAGCTCTTCTTTTTTCCCTGATAATTGTGAATGGATTATTCTCCATTCGTGAGTATCGATCAAAGGTAAATGGTGGGTCGATCCTAAGTCCGTGTATTGATTTAACTCTAGATATAGCTGTAAAAGTTAATCCTTGTCTTTCTTTTTTGCCTATATCGATTGTTGCTCTTTTGATTGTCATTCCTTGGGATTTATGTATTGTAATCGCCCATGCACTGCAAAGTGGTAATTGCCTCTGAGCACCTAGTTATATGGGTGATATAGGAATAGTTTTTGGGGCATGGATGCTCCAAGTTGGGCCATTGTAAGTATCAAATTTTACTATCACATATAATGGTAAATCTGGTGGTTTGGAGCTTTCCGTGTATACAATATCTACAACTTGTCCAAGAGAACCATTTACAAGGCCTGCTTGAGTCCATAGGTTTGTAGTTAGCATGATGCGTTGGCCTTTACAGAGTAGGAGTTCATGGGGAAGCTTGTCAGCAACATTGTTGATCTTTGATGGTAGGGTTGTTTTTATTGCAATACTAAGTGCAATAGGAAGATTTAATAGATGTATCATTTTTTTGTTGTGTGTTCCAACCAAGTCATTATTGGTCGGGAATAGGTGCATTGCTAGGTCAAAAGACTTGTTTTCTTTGTGTGGTAACTCTTTGTTTGTGCGACGCATTAGTAGCTCCCAATCTTGTTCGGTCGGTTCTGCATTACGGATGTTTTGTAGAGTTCTTCGAAAGTCAATTTGAGCTTGTGTGTCTCCATGTTGTCGAAATATTTTTTCTAGTGTGATAACAATAGTGAATTGTTCCCAAAGGGCTTTCGCATCTGTGTGGGCGACATATATAGGTTTGTCCATTACAGGAGGTAGCTGTGCAAAGTCACCTACAAGAATGATAGATCTTCCACCAAAGCATAAGTGTTGTTGGTGGGGGAAAGCCTCGCGTAGCCTAGTATCAATTTTTAAGAATAATTTTGGGCCTAGAAAGCTTAGCTCATCAACTAGGAGGTATTTTATGTGTCTCATGCTATGTTGGAACATTGCAAGTGACTGACCCTTCAATGGATGCATTTCCTTGATTGGAATCTTCAAGGTAGAATGTATAGTTGAAGCATGTATGTTGAATGTTGTGATTCCTATAGGAGTAACAACAAGGAGAGGGCTATGTTGTTGTGGCACTAAATTGGAAAGGGAGTGTTTAATGCAATGAATAAGATAGGATTTTCATGTTCCTGTTGTGCCTTGTATGATCATGTACAATGGTTTTTCTATTTCATAAGAATTGTAGTGGTCCATAACAAGTGTCAAAGAGAGTTGTTGTTTGGGAGAGAGTGGATATGGGAGGTTGCTAAACTCAAAGGGTGTTGGGCTATCATGTTGGTCCACCTTGTTTGTGCATATGAAATGCTCTGCAGTTTCATGTAATGGTTGAGGTATTGTACACGCATTCCAGTTGTGGCAAGTGTCAAAGTCACGTCTTCCAAGCATATCGAGGGAATCAAAATTCTTGCTAGTACCAAGACCCAATTGTGATAAGAACTCCCATTCATTCAATTGAATTGTATTGCCTATATTGTTTTGATCTTCTGGCTCCTCTTCCTCTTCTTGACTTACTTGTTCATCAACTATATGGTCAACATGCCACACACAGTATTTGTGTAAATTCATCTCCTTCCAATTTGCAACAATTTTCTCTTTCTCAATACCAATGTCTGCTTCAATGTTGCGAAAGTGCTTGTAAAGAAGTAGTTCACTCCAACAAAATGTTTTGAAATGTTCTGAATCCTCCTTTGGAATAGCAGTAAATCGAGGGAAGACAATGATAATTTCGTTATGTTTCCTTTCTTTCCACTTGTACTCTTTGCGACTTGATGAGAATGAGAATGTTCGTGCAGATTCAAGTAGTGTTACTTTATCCATTTCAAGAGGACATTGTGTATATTTATGGATGTAGGTCAGCTCCAATGCATTTTTGTTTCGGTTTGTTTGGATTCGGTTGAAAAATTTTCTACCAACATTAAGCACCATAAAATCATGATTACAAACAACAAGGGGCAACTTTTGTAACATATGGCACATTTCTTGTGCACCTATATCAGGATCAGCAATAATTTTGGACATGAATTTTCTGTATGCTGCAAGTGCCTTGTCTTGGGGTGCTTGCTTTTGACATATGCGTGTCAACATATCAAGGCAGCTCAGATTTTCTTTCTGCCTTCACGGCATATTTTGCAATGTACTTTAGAACTAGTGTTGGCATATTACGTATAGGGCAATAGGTTTTTTTCCCAGCTTCGTCATTGCACAATGAAGAGTTGGTACATTCAGGCCAGGGTGCACTATAGCGACATTCCATGTTGTTCCCTTTCTTGCGAAGGCAGGTTGATTCAGAACACTTGGTATGCCTTTGGACACGATTTAGTAACTCTTCATAGTCAGTAAGTGTGTTTGTATCAAATATTTTGGGTGTTGTTAGTAAGCATGGATCGTCTTGTGAAGGTCGATGGAATGTGTTGCTTCTATCTCCCAGATTTCGAGGATTCCAAGCACTGACATATCTATCAAAGAATGATTTTGCTATGTCTACATCTGTATGATTGCTCCAGTTAAGAGTGTCCATGTTTGGTGCACCCTCAATCCAAAGGAAGCCATGTACATGTGCAGACCCTCGATGTTGCCACTCATATCTATACCAGTAGTTTGTTGCACAATATAGTTTCTCTAAGACTTCTTCACGAAACGTTGTGAATCTTTGATGCAAGTATAAGGATGTGGTATGTGGGTTCATAACAATGTTATCTATGCGATCTTTATTGTTTAGTGATGTTTGGGCTGCCCCCTTTGTAAATAGTTGATGTAAATCAGGCCATTTGGTGTCTGCAGCACTTAAGGTGAAGAATAGTGTTGGGGAGCCTATTTGGTTGATCATGTTTGACAATTCACCACGAGACTTATTCCAATATGCTCGTGTCCCTCTAAGGGATGATCCGTAATGCATCAGTTGTTCAGCTAGTTTAGTGTCAGGCAATGTTTGTATATGGAGGCGAAGGCTGTCTATGGTAGTTGGTATGCAGTCCTCAGCATTTTTCTTGACAAAAATGGAGGCAACACCTTGGCTTCGGTGACACATCAGTAGATTCAAGACAAAATATCTAAACCTTGGGTGCCTTCCAAATCTATTATCATGGAACCTCATTAGGTACAATACATATTCATGCATTTCAATTTGTCTATAGCGAGGTTGTAAATGTAATGCATTGCCATTGGGAAACAAAGAAGGAAAAGCCATGTCTAGAAGTCCTTCAGTATTGTATTCATTAACTGGTGATGACTCAAGTGTTGGCCAATCTATAATGGTGTGATTGTGATCTCTAACTTGCAATGTTTCTTTTATGATTTCTAGTTCACAACATTTATTTGGTAGCCTAGCCATGAAGGATGAGGAGCTAGTGAATTCAGTATCGGGTGAGTCTGCGTTAAATTTGGAAGCACTAATTGGAGCAACAATATTGTGATTGTCAGAATTAACGTTATGAAGCATAGTGGAAATGTCTATATTTGTATCAGGGAGCTCCTAAAGGGATGCAAAATCCACCTCGACATCTTTGTAATATGGGTCATTTGTGATTTTATATTTCAATGCAGCCCACACACAATGCCTACTTACATAGCAGTCATAATGGTCACCTCTTGTATTGGTTCTTCGAACCACCAACACATCCAAGTTTTCTATTTTATGTGGCAAGTATTTTGCTATGGTGTTGATGTCTTGTGGGAAACAAATTGTGTGGCCACTATATTTGTATTGGCCTCCATGAGCATGTGTTACTTGTATTATTGGATTGACTCATGCTATTAACATTTCTTCGACTTGTGTTAGTGTTTGTAGCTCGTACGGCTGTACTCCTGGGTCCATTAAATTAGTTGCCGAGAAACGATGTCTACCTGTCTCACGGAAGCATCTAAAACAAACTGGACCGGTTTGTGTTGTGGTGGTACAGATTCCTGGGTAGCATTCATGGAAAATTGTGCAAGTTGGTAAGTTGGATAGTTTATCTAGTCTTGAACGAAATCTTTTTGAAGCGTCTATAAAGTTTTGTTCAGAATACGGTAAGCTTGTGGATTGCTGTGTGGATTGTTTCATGTGTGCATGCTGACAAACCTATGTTGAAAGTGTATTCATTTTGGGATACACATTCGTCTGGGTCAATGTTGTGTTGGTTTGATTGAAAGGAAGGTGGTGTATTGGCTTCTATTGCTTGTTTTCCTATGCATTCGAAATGACAGCGAATGTAGATTTCTTCTTTATGTTGCATGTAGTAGTTATGAGTTTGTTTATGTGATTGTATGCTTTTAGGGGTAGAGGTCGCCATCTATAAAGGAAATATGAACTATAATTATCAAATGAACAATTACAAATACATACAAAATTGAAGAAGGTAAACATTAATTTTGATGAGTTCTTCGATCACTATATTCTGTGAAAAGTCATTGAGATACAATTGGTATGCTATATACATGACTAATTTGGTAGAAGAAACATATCATAGTATTTTCATATTTTTTATAACATCAATATATTCAATATACATGTGATTTTGAAATTCCATGTATGGAATGAAAATTCTAGAAAGTATACTATATAAGGTGTTACAAAATTTCATATACATTATATGAGTGCTTGAGGTACATCTAAACACTAGCAATATGAGACATAGTAGTGATTTCACTCAACATGAGCAAATTCTCTGCAACAAAATATAGCTTGTCGACCTTTGTGATTGTTGATTTGACTCGTCCTTGAGCAACACTTGAATCATAGGAATTTGTGATTGTGAAGATAAATTGCTTGAATAACACTCCTTTCACTATGGTTTCAGCTTCAATTTCTGTTCCAGAATTGAATTGTAGCATGTATAAATTATCTGCAGAGATTCTAAGGAGTTTGGTAGCTGGTTCTTCAAAAGCAACAGCCCATAATATTCCTGTATGATCTACGAGCTTTAGCTGGAGTATGTATCTATAGGTACATTTAGGAGTAGTAGCTTTGCACTTGGAACAATACCATGTATGATCATCATTCTGGACAACTTTCTTTTTACATTGTCTTCCATCTAAGTCAAGGGGGCAAGATGGATAGCATAATGAATTTGTTTTTATGTATTGCACTGATGCTTTTAGAGTGCATTGGAAAGTTTTTTTCACACTGGTAGTTTGCTCTTCAATATCAGCAATTGATTTCCTCATAAGCATGAGAGGTGCATCCAATGGTTGTGTATTCAATGGAGTGACATTAGCCTCATTCTGTTCAAGCCATGATTTGAGTTGTTCGGCCTCCTCTATTCTTGGGTTTACAAATAGGTGGATGCTTGCCAATGTGCTTATGACCTTGCCATTGTACTCAGTGACACGGCCATTTTTTATTGCAAGTACGGACACATGTTTTAAGTGATAGCTCTCCTGCAGTTGCTTTCCTTCCTTTTCAGTTGTTGGACCCCATAAAGTAATATTAATGGTAGATGAAGAGGTATCTATCAATTTGATGCTCCTTCGAAGAACTTCAGTCCCATCCCTCCTCCTTATGGTTGAGCTTGGGTCCACACATATGACTATTCCAATAACATCGACAAGGATATTATTGTTCAATTCTAAAATGTCCTTAAAGGGTGTGAAGGAGAACTTATGTTTGGGAATTGCAAGGTCATCTTCTGAGTGAGAAATTTTGGATTCCTCGGCTAAAAGAATTTCAAGATGGCTATTCAGTTTGTTGTACAACCTATTAGCTGACTTAATAGTCCCACCAGATATTGTATATACTTCTCCAAAATGTACATTCATGTAATGAAGGTTTGCAACTTCATTAAAGCATGTTATTCGTATTTCAGTGCACTCACAATCAACAATATCAAAAGAGAAGACCTGCCCTTGTCCCTTTTGTGTGTTGAAGTGGTGCATCTATTTTTTCATGGTAACACGACCCTTTATAAGCCACCTTGTCTGAAATGGATTAAAATTTCTAATGGGCGTAATATTGGATGGGGAGTCTTTCTTTTGTAGGGAAGAGGCTAACCCAAACAGTGCCCTTTGAGTAGGTGGCTTTGTCACCATAGGAATGTTACTCATGCTTGTAGATGGAGTAGTTGAGTTTGTAGAAGTTACTTTTTGGACTTGCTCTTCAAACAGGTAGGCAGGTTGACCAATGATGTCATGTTGCAAACATGTGATTTCTAATTTGGAGATGACTATCCACCTATAAAGATTAAATGAGTCAGTATTTTGAGTACAATTAAATGTGGTACAGCTGATAAAAATGCTAGGCTACATATTGGTAGTTGTGAATTTTGTATATATGCATGCAAATAGCGTGGCTCACCTTGAATTGCAAAGAATAGGGCAACTGTATCCTATCAATTTGAGTATAGATCCTTTCTGGAGTTCTTTAGAAGCTATGCATTGGTTGTACTTTGTTGGAAGTGTTGCCTTCTGCTTATGTACCCCATCAGAGAGATTCACTCTATATCGATCAACCAATTTGAGCGCATGGCCAAACGGTGCAATTTCTAATGCTTGTAGATGGGGTTGTTACCATTATTCATCAGCTTGATTGCATCCTTAGTCAAGGAATATTTTGTTAGGAGAGGTGGTTGCGGTACTATAACATTGTTATCAAGGCTTATAGGCGTGGCTTGTACTTGTTGGGTTTGTTGTTCAAAGAGGTTGGTGGGCTTGCCAATGATATCTTGCGGCCCACATATGATTTCTAATTCCGATATGACAATCCACCTATGAGTGTAAAGTAAAGAAGTATTATCAATAGGATGATATGTAAAATAATGGAGTTCATGAAAGATAATCTAAAAGTTTTGATTTTTCATATTGTAGCAAATTACTAAATATGATGGCTCACCTTGAATTGAAAAGAATAGGGCAGCTATATTTAATGAGTTTAACTATAGAGCCCTTTTGTAGTTCTTCAGAATCTATGTGGTGGTTGTACTGTTTTGGAAGTGTAGCCTTCTGATTATGCACCCCATCAGAGAGTTGTAGTATATAGCGATTGGTTGGTTCAGGCCCATGTCCAAACATTGAAATATCTATTGCTTGTAGATGGGGTTGTAGGTCTACATTTCCATCATGGATCATCTTAATTGCGTTCACAGTCAAAGAAAACATTGTGGCAAGAGAGCGAACTAGTCCTTGCAAAAGTAAATTGTAGTTGGCAACTATTACTTACTTTCAATGATGTATAAAAAGCATACTTTGTGAAGTGTGAAATTAATATGTTGTATACCCAACAAAATATACTTAACTAATTCGATAATATTTTAGAAAGCAACAATGTTCTTGAATGCAACCATACAAGTAGTAGTTTAAATAAAAGTGTGTATAGAAGTTACATAGAGTTAAAGTAAATTTAGAATAATACCTGTAAATGTGATTTTGAATAGGTATGTATGTCAAAATAGTGGCCTTTAGAAGTTAGCTTGCTGCACTTGTAAGGAAAACAAAAAGGGAGAGTCTAGTGAGTAAAAAAGTTAGTTCACGCTATTAAGTAATCTAACGAAATTGGATGCACTCTAAATGTTTAGATCTACATTCTATGCTAAAGGAATAAGAGGAAACATGATTTCTAACAAATGAGTATAAAATTAGAGCATTAATAGCAAGGGATAAACAACGAATGAGAATACAATAAGATTCAAGAGAATTACTTGGTTCATAAATGTTTTAACCTATTATTGGAGAGCACTAATTTTATGTTGATTGTGTTCTGGTTGAGGATACATCTATCATGTGTGTTAATATAGTATACTAGAAATGTGAAATATGTTAAAAGAATGGAAGTGAGTACAATATTATTGTTCTACTAATTGATCAAATTTTAAGGAATGTAGGTGAAAAAATTAGACAATTATTGAAGGAGAGATATAGCATTTGTTGGAGTGAACACAATGGTTAGACTATGCGTAGTTGAAGTCAAATGAGGAAAGGTTTTAAACACATTATATGCAAACTACTATTCTTAATTATATGCAATTGAACATGGAATTTGTTTCTTGAAATTTTGACATATGGGTCAAGTAAAGATATACAAAAAAAAAGCAAAAGTCAAGAACCAAGATGCAAAATGATAGCGAGAGAACAATGTATACATATTTTTGAAGCAAAAAATGTGTTACATGGTATTGTAGTAGGTGACATATTGGATCTTTTTATTGCGAGGAGAAATGCCTTGTTCATAGTATATTGGAGCTTACATTTGTTTAAGGGAGTTACAAAATATCCAACTATCCATAAGTTGGTAAAAGTTGAAGTTATATCATTATATCAACTACTATATCCACATTTATAGTGATAATATATCTTAGGGGTGGTTCAAGTAATTGTGGAATGCTTCTTTAATGTAGATAGAGCCACCTTGTCCATAGAACTCATCCGCTTTCATTTCACGAAGGAAAGTACAAAATGAACTCAACTTCTCACAAGTTGAATGGAACTCATGTACTATTACTTCCATTGACTGAATGTCCAAATCTTGGACACTTTGCATGTTTTGAACAGTGGCCTTCGCTTGTTGTAGCAAGTCCAGGCAACTAACTATAATGTCATTTGCAAAATCTTGTATCTGAATTGTAGAGTTTTGATTTGCATTGATTGATGGTGTCGAATTGGCTGACAAAATTGGCCCACTGGAACTACTGGAGATGTCAATAATATCCATTGCTATTTAATTGACGATGTTGAATTGTATCTTACAACCTATGCTACAATAATATATGTTTTGTGTCAGTGTTTAACCCTATGCTCCAATAATATATGTGTTTTTTAAGTGGTAATTTATCATTTTTTACAATTCTACTTATGAATAATAATTATTGCTAATATTATTTTTAAAAAGACAATTATATTTAATATCAAGCAATAACTATACAAACAACTAAATATCCAATTGATAACTATTTGATACTAATGGATATTATATTGTAAATAAATCATTAACTATAACTTTTCCATACTAAAGAATACCACATTAAATAATAAAAAAAGTAACTTAATTGTAATTGTTCAATATCAATTGATTGTTGATAAATTTAATTGGCCAATACTAATAAATATCACAAAAAAAATATACTAGCACCTATTTTATTTCATTAAATCTAAAACACAATATTTTACAATTTAAATTGCACTTCTATAATAAACAGTTACAATTTTAACAACTTCCGTATAATAAACATTATTGATGAAATCCAATTAAGGAAATTTGCAATTTTGTTTGGCTGCAAAATTAAACTTTAATTGGCCAATACTAATAAATATCACAAAAAAAATTAACTATATTTTTATAAATGAATTCGCACTCCACATAACTAGTTAATAGATTTATAGTTTTAGTTAGAAATATATATTTTTTGTTCTATAGAAAATTAACTATATTACTGCAGGAGGAGTTGAGAAGAAAAGACATAGGTGTGAAGTCAAAAACTCTTATTTCCTTGTATGTTTGTAAGAAAATCCACCCAAAGAAAGAGAACCTAGCCACCATTGATGATGAAAGTTCTTCAAAGAAGAAGAAATTAAAATGTACACTATTGCAAGAAAACTAATAGTTTAATTATCCTTGTTAGAGAAAGCAAGAGAGAAGAGGAAAATGAAAGAGAGAGAGATGGTGAGACAATTTTAATTATAATTTTGAAGGTAAATTTGTTATTTAAATTAAATATATTTATTTATTATTATATATGTTATTTTAAATGTATTTATTAATGTTGACTTTTCTTTATTTATTTATTAAGGCAGGTGTAGAAGGTCAATTAGGAAACAAATTGGTATATTTTTGCATACATTTGTGCAATATATAAGGTGAATGGAGAGATGGATATATCACATTTTAATAAAAAGTAAAACTTAGAAACAAATTATATTAAAGTTGATAAAGTTTTTTTTTTTTTTAAATATAATGTTATTTGAATTCAAATATCATATATAATAATAAATAAATATATCTAATTTAAATAAAAAAATTATTCCAAAAATGAATTTAAATTTTAATAGATTATATAATACATTTTTCTCTAAGAAATCAATTAAAATGTTAAATTTCCTATAAATTAATTAAAATAATAGTATATGTAAAAAATATACTTATTATAATTAATTTTATTTAATAATATATAATAATAAATTTAAGATATATATTATATAATTACAAAGCAAATATATATATATATATATAATTTTTTTATTTAACAAATTAAAAATTAATTAGGGTCTACCGTTTTGGGGTGTTGAAGTGTTTATATGCTTTTTTTTTTGGAAGGTCAATTGGTACTGAAAGAAATAAAAACAATAACTGTAGGCGAAATAGTGAAGGGGAAGTTAGGAATTCGAATAGCCAGCTTTATCTGATACTTAATAATAAAAAAAACTATTAGTAATGTGATTGTGTATTTTTGGATATAAGAGTAGTATATTTTAACCTGAAGAAAATAGTATAAAGACGGCTTAGTTAATAACATTCTAATGGCAGCGAACGATTCAAGGATAAAATAAAGTAAAATAAATTTTACCCTAATCTTCAAGCTTGAGAAATCTTAACAACTCAACCAGGCAATGAAAATAAATACAAGCCAAAAGACAAGGAGACTAAATATCCATACACGTTTAACTCAAGTGAAGTAAAATGAAATAAATCTAATCCAAAATGTAGAGCCATATTTTCAACCCCGATTACATAAATGCAACCTAAAAATTTCATAGAGACTCCTTTAAAAGCTATAAATATATTCTATCTGTAGCTAACAGGGAGAAAAGTGCTCCAAATGGGCATGGTAATGGCGTTCAAAGCAAAAAAAATCTTCATTCAGATTGTGCAGTGAAATTAAGTTAAGAAACAGCTTTGATTAAAAAGATATGTGAAGGTGTGTATATCTAGTTCGTTATTTTTAATGAAACAATTTGACAATAGTGATATTGGTATCTTCTTCTAAATTTTTTAGATCTGTCATTAATAAAATTTAAATCTTTTTTAGATTGTGAGGGAAAATAATATTAGGGCCTTTTAAAGTTTATAATTGATATAAATAAAAGGCAGAATTCAAGAGCGTGGCAGAGGAAAGTTGCCAGTAGATGGGCTACACACATTATCGAGTTGTAAATCAAAAAAAAAAAAATGGCAACTGATAAAGAAGCAAGCAACATGAGAAGGAGACTGGCAAGTGACAGGGGCACACAATATATGGAACAGGGGCTGCTTGGAAGGTAACCTGGAGCCAAAGAATTTACTACAGGCTGTAAGGGTGTTATGAGTTTGATGTTTTCAGTCCTCACATAATCTGGAGGGAATTAATGACAAGGAGAAGAGCCTGTGTAAATCTGGAAACCAATAGTGGTGAAAGAATAAGCCTGTGAAAGTGGATAAAATATGCTATCGATGGCAGCAGCTTAGCTACCCGGTTGGTGCAGCACACAAAATATAGGTAAAAAGTGAAGGAGGAAATATTGTTAATATAATAAAGTTATTTATTTTTATTTATCGAAGAATAGCAACTGCAAATGATCAATACAATTCTTCAACCATAAAATATGCAAAAGTATACACAATTCTTTAGTTTCGTACTCTTAAGCATGTTTAGTTTACCCACCAAAATGAATGATTAAGACAATCCAAAGATCAAATAATAAAGAAATTTTTTTGTACAATAGTGTAAACAATTGCCTAGCAAAAAGATTTGAAGAAAAACTAAACAGAGCATATTTGTAAACGAATGTTATGTGCAGCTGGTGACAGAGAGGGGTGTGTTAAAGTGGACAATCTACGGGAGACAAAGGACTGAGTAGAGAGACCTCGCCATGGAGAGGAAGAGTTGGAGGTGTACTGTAGCAAGGAAGGGTGGGAGGCGTGCAGTAAGGAGAGGTGTCAACTCCTAACAAAGGTCAAAGTTGAAAGGTGGATATTAACAACTTCCAAACTACAATGAAAGTTGGAAGCTCGATATTACCATGCACTGTGTGGTCTGCACTCTATGTAGATTCTTTGTCCTGATGTGTCCTCTATCTTCTGCGTAGACTCCGCGTGCAATTTGGTGTGAGAAATATAGTTGCTTCGAGTACTGGTCTCAATCAAAGCCGGCATTCATTCTTCTTGTCAGAAAAAGCAGCGGTGATTTAGCAGATATTTTCCAACATCAATAAATGAAGAGGGTGGAGATTTGATGGCGTTTGATATTTGTGGAAATTGATGGCGTTTGATATTGTGTAGGCTTCTTACCAGCTGGCGGTTGATATTTTTAGACTGGATGGGATTTCAATTTTAGTGGGTGCGTTGTACATCACATTAAGGTAGCTGTAGTTAAACTATCCTCAAGCAAATGGGGAATTGATAGTTTTGCATTTAATTCAAAGACAACGCAAGTACCAAAAACTACTGGAAGACACTCCAATGCTTCAACTGGGCTCTGACAGAAAACCAAGTTGCAGTTTACCAGCATTCCACCAAGAAGTTTGACAGAAAACCAAAGCAGTTTGACAGTGTGAGACTTGTTTCCGGTAAACAACTTGCAACTGATCGTACTGTACCGTTCACAGTATTCCAGCAGTTCCGACAGAAGATTGACGGCAAACCACAGTTTTTTATGGCATGAGACTTGTATCAGGCTAGAAGCTCATACATAATATAGCCTATCGGCTAATAAAATACCAACAACACAAATCACACATCAAAACCTGCCCGAAATGTCAAATGTGCCATCATAGCGCCTCTCAAAATTTTATGCGGGACAACACTCTTCGAGAGACCTTGTGCCTATTTCTATACAATTCAAATGAAAGTTCCCTTCATAGAAACTGGCCTCCTCGAAAATGAAAGTTGTGACAAATAGATTATGACAATTAACTGACATGTACAGATCATGTCTCTTTCATACCCAAAATAACGAGAAATAGATCTTGAATTCAATCTTCCACTCATTTTCACTGTGAGAATACAAATTTAATTGGAACAAGTAAATTCTTGTACAGACCATAATATAGGTTAAATTGAGAAACCTAATCAAATAGATTTATCTTTAGAAAAATCACGCAACACATACGTTTTCATTTGAAAAGAGGTGCTTGTTGGGAAATGTAATTTCTCCCTCAAATTAGATGTAAAAATATTAATTAAATTAGAGGTTCCTAGAAGTTCCAGCTGGACTAGAGATTAGGAATAAGGTAAAATTTGGTAAAGTTCTAGAAGTTATATTTTAGATGTTTGTAGAAATATGTTGGCTAATTCTAGATGTTTCTTAAGCCCTCTATAAAAGAGGCACCATGTAATGTTTTTTGACAAGCAATAGAGGAAGAAATGGAATGAGGTGCAGTAGCACAGTTATGAATTAAATTTCTATGTGTCTTTTTTCAATGTTTCATATTTTGTATATGAGTTTGAATGTCATGTGGATGTGAGATCCACCCCTATCAAATTGGTATCAAAGCTAGGTTAAAAGAAAATAGGATTGTTGCAGATCGTAGCTTTTTGGAGAAGAGACAAAGTCACAGCTGTAAGTGAAGACTATAGTGTTGCTAAAGATTGGTATGAGCATTGGCTTGAGAATTTCTGAAAAGTTTTTTTTTATAGAAAGGATTGTCATAGTAAATCTGTGTTGCCCTAGTTAGGGTTTGGTATATTTTTGTTGAAATTTTTAGATTACATAAGTTATGTTTAAAGAAAAATAATTGTGAGATAACATGTATCAAAAATTTGTTGAAAGTAATGATTTGTGAAGTTTGAAGAAAGATTGCAACAAGGGTTTCAAAAGGTTACAACAAGTTGAAGGAAATTGTGGAAGAGTGAAGGCAGGCGAAGATTGCAAAAGTAAGGTGAGTTTAATTATTTGTTTCAATGGGAAAAATAGGAAAAAGGGTTAAAAAAGAGAATGAAAATTTAGTGGTTGAAAATAATTTTTTGGAAGAAGAATTAACAAAGCTTAAAGAAAAATTGGATATTGTTAAAAAGAATAATAGATTCTATTTTGAAATTAATAAAGAGATGTAGAGAGAAAAGTGTAAACTTTTAGAAGAAAATTATAATCTTGAAAAGGAATTGGAAGAAGTTAAAGATAAAAGTGAAAAGTTAGAGGAAAAGTTAAAATTATTTGATGAGGTTAAAAAGAGGAATGAAGAGTTAGTGGAAAAGTTAAAATTGTTTGAGGAGATCAAGGAAAAGAATGAAGAATTGGAACAAAGAATAAAGTTGGTTGATAATTTAGAAGAAAAGGTGAAGAAATTAGAAGTAGAGAATAGTTTATACAAAAATGAAATATCAAGATTGAATGAAGAGAATGAATGTTTGAAGGAAAATAAATCCACATGTGATGTTTCTTGTGGTACAGAGGATTTGAAGTCGTGCATTGATAAATGTGTTTTTGCTGAAGAAATTTGTGATAAAAATTGTCAAAATGATAATGTTGTTAGATGTAATGGAAATGAAATGAATACTGGTTTTAAGATCATGGAAAGAATGGGATACAAAGGTAAAGGTTTAGGAAGGCATGATCAAGGGATGAGAGAGCCAATTAATCCAATAATGAGTCCAAAGCATGAAGGACTTGGATATGTGACAGGTAAAGGAAATAATACAGGTATAACCAATTTTTTTAAAGAAAAGGAATGTGTGCAATGTTGTCATTGTAACAGGAAAGGTCATACAAAGGATACATGTTGGGATCTACATCAGTGTAGAATATGTGGTTTGAGAAATCATTCAGAGAAGATGTGTTGGCAAAGAGAGAACAAATATAGGAAGCATGCAAATGGATTGTGGATGGTATTACGGATCGAGTTGGCAAAAGATGGCAGGTATGTTCAAAAGGTTGTTCAAGTGGAATTGTTCATATGTCAAAGATGAAAGAAATCAAGAGAGGTTTGATGGAAAGTTACAGATAGCAAGTTTGCAGAGAAGACTTCCAGTTTGAAGTTTTTGAAATATTTGATAATCAAGGTTTGAAGGACTGCCGCAGCAGTGGGATGAGAGTTGAAAAGAGTTGAGGAAAGAGATCTGCAGATCGTAGAGATGGTTTGAAGTTTGAAGATTTGGACAAAGACAAAGGCATCATTAGGCATGAAGATATCAAGCAACGAAAATGATTTGTAAAGACAATAGTCAAGAGCAAGGAAATTTATGCAGCAGCATTTGAGGTCGAAATTAGGGGGGAGTGTTGGGAAATGTAATTTCTCCCTCAAATTAGATGTAAAAATATTAATTAAATTAGAGGTTTCTAGAAGTTCCAGCTGGACTAGAGATTAGGAATAAGGTAAAATTTGGTAAAGTTGTAGAAGTTATATTTTAGATGTTTGTAGAAATATGTTGGCTAATTCTAGATGTTTCTTAAGCCCTCTATAAAAGAGGCACCATGTAATGTTTTTTGACAAGCAATAGAGGAAGCAATGGAATGAGGTGCAGCAGCATAGTTATGAATTAAATTTCTGTGTCTTTTTTCAATGTTTCATATTTTGTATATGAGTTTGAATGTCTTGTGGATGTGAGATCCACCCCTATCAATGCTGGAATGAACATAATTTTTTTTGAAGTTTCTCTCTCTATTAAGCTTTGTTAGGCCAAGGAGGGACAAATAGTAAAACATATATTCTATTGCATATCAAAATTACTTTCTGAAAGAGATATTTACATCTTTATTTCATTGGTAGAAGAGCAGTTTAGCTGTCATAACTATTTAAACAGAAAAATATATTTATAAATGTTTTAATTTAAAAGATCAACATGTTAGAATTTTGAATTGTTCAAACATCACTTGACCAGGCACTTTGGTGAGATATATTTGGTGGCTGATCAAGAGCTTGTTTAAAAAGCCTAGTACTATGATATGTTTTAAATTTGTTTGAACTAAGCATGCTGCATTGACATGGGCTTATGGTAAGACCAAATAGTATTTTGAATTGCTCAAACAACACTTGATCAGGCACTTTGGTGAGATATATTCGGTAGCTGATCAGGAGCTTGTTTAAAAAGCCTAGTACTATGACAAGTTTTAAATTTGTTTGAACTAATCTTGTTATATTTACATGGTTCAAACTTTGATATTGAGCATGTTGTCTCAATAGGTTTCAATTTTGATAATGAGTTTGTTACATTGATAGGTCTCAACTTTTGATAATGAAACTTGTTACTTTGACAAGTCTCAAATTTTGAAGAATAGGCTTGTTTCTTTGACAAGTCTTAGTTTTTGACTTGTTTTGTCCATACTGCAATTTGAAAAAAAGACCAAACTTTAGTGGTCAATATGAGTAGTCACCAACTATCAATCTAGGGTAACTTTGCATTATTGCTAAAAATAATATTTGAAATGACACACATTATGTGCAACATTGTGGACTGTAATTACCACATGGATCACAAGTTAAGGTGTCAATAAGCTATGAAGTCTTCACTTGAATCTAACACACATGAATTTCCCCCTTTGGCATGTGAGAAAGGAAAATCTCAACAAATGATCTCCTTGATAGAGTTACACAACATGTGATCATGACATAAAATATGCTACAAAATAAATCAAATGTTCATTACACTCATGAACTTTAAACAATAACACTTGAAAAAATATATTACTTCAAATCAAAGTAGGTCAAAGGAAGTCTTCAGAAAAAAAGAATTGAAAATAAAAGAATCAGTAGCCATATATAAATAGTTATATTAGCAACTACGCTATCATTCTCCATTGGATTAGCTACAAGAATTGGTAAATAGGTTATTTCAAACCACCATATCCTAATTTTCTTTAGATCAAAGGGAAATGCAACTACTAAACTCAAGTATAATGTTGAAAATTATGCACTCTCACATTTTCACATTGCATGGTGAATTCATTTTAGCATCCACTTTAATAGAAAGTATAAGTTATCTTATTTGAACCAAAGGCTTTTCCCGCATTTGAAGAAAAAAATACTCTTCCAATATTTGTTATCAAGAAATTTTTTATTTTTTATTTTTTTTTTCCGCCGGTATTGGCATGGTGTGATGGTTTATAGGTGGCATTGTTATTCTTTCCACCAAGGTTCAAACCCCATTGGGGTGGTATTGTTGAATGGTTGTATCTAGTTCATAGCTCCGGTCAAAAAGTTTACCCTTTGAATTAAAAAAAGACATTTTTTTTTAATTTTTTTTTAAAATAAGTTGTTTCAATGATAGCACAAAATATAGATATCTACACAACATATTGGTTTTCAAAAAATTCTCAAAAGTAAAAAAAACATATTTTCTGTGTGGATTGCTTGCAATACCTATATTAACATTTGATTAAATAATTAATTCTCATATTTCCCCCTTTTAAGAAAATAAAAATGTTTTCCTTTTCATTTTGAAATGATATTTTCATCATCTACAACTCTCTCTCTCATGGTTTCCTTAGAGAAACTTTGGAAAATTTTCTCTGAAGTTATCTAATTCTCAACATTGTCCTATTTTTATCCACTTGAAGCACTCAAAAGACATATACAACTTGAATATATCATAATTATTTTAAGGTCTCTTCTTATTATATTTAACAATGTTCCATTCAAATATTAATACGTGTTCTTTTCTATTATATATATTTTATTTGTTAACAAAATTAATTGGTGCAATAATAAGTTTTCTTTTATTATTATTGCTTTTAAAATATCACTTGTAATGATGGTTTTCCCCGTAGACTAGGGTTGACACCATTATCAATATCATTTTATGTCATTTTCCTTTATTCCTTAATGCACTTAAGATAGAGAAAATACTTTTATTATTTTCTCTCTCTTGGTTGTTTGTGGAGGTTGAAATACCAAAATAAGGGTTTGATTGAGGCAAGGCCCTAAATAACCCTAACATTTTATTTTTCTTTATCTATTTGTAAGTTTGGATAGGTTTTAACAAGAGAGTGAGTGTTCTAATACTTTTTTACACAAGTGGTAAATAGATGATGGTGCAACGCATACATTCAAACATGATGTAGTAGTGCCCCTAGCAATGAACTTCAACATTTAGTGTCATGTTCTTTTCTATGCTTAATTAGTATTTCTATTATCATAAATTACAAATAAATTTTAATATTATTCATTTTGTAGCATTTAGGTAATTCAATGCTTAGTTATCTTTAACAAGACTATCATGTCTTGTTTCTTCTAGCAACATTATGTAGATTTCTAGTATATTTATTTTATTTTCAATTTTGCACTAAAAAGGGGGAAAATATGTGTCTAAGTAATTGAAGAAATATTTTAATTGAAAGTAGTAATATTTAGTTAAACTATTTTTTCCTATATCACACTAATCAATATATATTTTAAACTATTTAGTATTCATAAACTTAATCAAATACTTCATATTCTTTATTTAATTATTTCAAGAAAAGAATGCTTAAAAAGAAATTGAGTAATGTAAAAAAGGGTAAAGAGTTAAATTGTACAATGTAAACTCAAGATCTCAAGATCAAACATTTGAAACCTTAACTCACATTACAAACTCATTACATTTCATTAGTTATCGTAAATCAACTTAACATTGTTTCAAGTGACATTTTACTATGTCAAGTTATCTAATTTAAAGACATTAATTGTGCACTTACACACTTACCAAATGAATGTAAATATCGCAGAGAAGAATAATCAATTTATACAACTTTCTAAAAGGTAGTAAAGAAATCAAATATGCATCATTGAATAGATCATTTGAATGTCTCCAAATATTGTATTCAATATTTCTCATCATCAAGAAATTTGATCGAGTAAAACCTAAACTTCTAATACCATCTCTAAATACGACATGTTCTACTATATCAAGTCCTATCTCTAAATACCACAAGTTCTACTATATTAGGTCCTTCTGGTAATTTTATTGACTATTCCTAGAATATATTCTTCATTTAGTAAGAAACTTGTCCATTCATCTTTCCCACAGCTTTGAAGCGTGGCTCTTTTTCTTCATATTTTCGCTCAACATAAACATTCATATAGTCACCAAATAGGTACTTTGGATATGTAGATAATTCATCAGTGGTGTTGCCATTCAGATGAGGTGCAGGGCTTACCACTGCATTATATGACGGATTATAAAAGGATGCCACTGATAACCGGTTTCCGTCCTTTGTTGGAAGAATTTGATGCCATGCACTCTTATACTTTCCATTACTCACTACTTCTAGTTGATCGCCTATGTTGACAACTATTGAGTAGTGTAGAGGCTGCACATCAACCCAATTACCATTATTGAGCACTTGAAGGCCAGGCACCTCATCATCTTGGTACAAAAGAATGAGACCACCTGCATCTGTATGAGCACGGATACCCCTTATGAGGTCTGGCCTAGGGCAGGGAGGATAGTGGCTCACCTTGGTGCCAAAGAATAGCTTCTCTCCCCCTGCAAATGCCCTTTTAATATATCCTTTCTCCAACCCTAAATTCTCACTTATTATTTCCAACAATTTCTCTGTGAGTGCAAATATTTGACTACAAAAGTCCTCAATTGTCTCCCTACATACGATGCATAGATTACTATGTTAGGGATATTAATAGAACTTAGATTTTAGAATTAGAAGGTTCTAAGCTATAAATAATTAAAACAATATATCATACAAAACTTATACATTTTTAAGGAGAGTATTGATACAAAAAGACCAAATTAAATGATGTATAGTGGATATATTAGAATTGGTTGAATAACGTACTTGAAATTTTTGGGTTCTGAAGGCCAGGAATTTGTGTCCCGCATCTCATGTACTTGAAAAACATCCTCCCAATCTATATTCTCAATCTTTGCAACATTGTTTTCCTTCGTTTCAGCCTCAATGGCTTTGTTCAGTGCTCTTACTACTAAAGAATCTTTGAAGTTTTGCTCTCTGTTAATCTTATATTCACTACTACATCAAGGGGGTATTTAAGACAGTTTTTAAGACAATATTTGAGTATATTGTCTTAAATTGAGACAGAAAAAAAGTTGTTTATTGTCTCAAGTATTGTCTTTAAAGGGGTGTCTCTATAAAGACAATATAAAATTGTCTCTATAAAGACAATATGACATAGACGTATTTTTGTCTCTTTAAAGACAATATGAAATTGTCTCTATAAAGACAATATGACATAGAAGTATTTTTGTCTCTTTAAAGACAATATGAAATTGTCTCTATAAAGACAATATGACATAAAAGTATTTTTGTCTCTTTAGAGACAATTTCACGTTTGTCTCTTTAGAGACAATTTCACTTTTGTCTCTTTAAAGACAATAGTTGGGATTAAAGACATTGTCTCTACAGAGACAATATGTAAAAATTGTTTCTTTAGAGACAATATATAAAAATGTATTAAAAAAATAAACAATTCAATGTTTTCAAATTCTCGTCGTCCTCCTATTTGTTGGAGTTTTTATTTTTTATTTTTCAAATGCGATGGAAAATTATAATAGAAATTATCAATGATTTTGAAGTTGGAACAATGAACAGTTGTCGAATACACAAAGCATAATGTTCATAAAAAACAAAGAAAATAATGCATCCTAATCCAAATTCATAAAGTAAATGCCAATAAGTATTTTTTTATTTATAGTTTATAAACTTGTTCATACAATCATAAGCAACACGTACATCATAACATGACATACACAAATGATTCATTTCTAGGAAAGATAAAATGTTAATATTTTCCTAAAAGCCATTGGAATATACCCAACTACCAGCATAACTCTTTCGAGCATGGCAAGGTAGCTTGACAAAGAGTTGACTCAATTGTCTGTACTGGACAATTTTGCTTCAGAACGGGAACTTTCTTCTTGCATGCTTATGTATGGTCCTGTCAAAGGCTGATAACTTTTCATTGTAACAATCCACTAAATCATGTACTTTATTATTGATGAACGACAAGATTTCCAAATTGTCTTTGAGCATAACACAGCCTTTCAAGATTTTGATATGATTTTGGAGAGAGTTGAATTCTTCCTTTAAGATAATCAATACGGTGAAAGCAAAATTTTCCTGCAAGCAAACAATATTAGATTTAATAAGTAAATCCATTTGCATTATTCATTTAAAGAACCACAAATCCACAAGTATCTACACATTAACTAAAAATAATAAATCTACAAATCAAACCCCAAAAAAATCCAATTATAAGCAACCACTACACTATTCATTTGATAGCCCAAAAGTGAAAATATGTGATCCCAAAAAATTTCACAAATATTTTCTTTCATATAACTTACTGCTCAAGCTGGGCTGCAAACTGTGAAATTTTAAGTTGGCACCGGTTAGCCGTACTAGTAACTTCTTCACCTTGATAGAGCCCTGCAACTCGCTCAAACTATTCCAAAGCCAGTTCCAAAGTTTCTTCAGCTTCATATATTTCACCGAATTCCTGTAGAAAATAATATTTTGAAGTACATTGGAAATCTAAATTATGGAAATTGACTTCTAAATTTCCAAATCAAAATCTGGTTGATTGCTGGTACCCACCTATAAATTGTCAAAATCTAATGTTCCATTTGATGGCCAATCACAATTTAGCTGACTTTCTTCGATGAGTAATGGCTCCTCACTTGGAATTTTACAATATTGCAAGATTCTCTACACAGAAATCATTGTGTTTTCCACATTGCATAGGTTGTGTATCACCCCAAATTGCAATGCTGTCAGATTCAATCCATATGTTATAGCTAGCCCTGCAACACCTGCAAAGTGCAAACCCCTGATGAAAATTAGTCTTCATATGCAAGCAACCAGTTTTCTTCTCTTGCACATTGAAAATATTTGTACTCGGTAATAACGCTTACTTGGATCAACAACGCCATTGGGAATGTTCAATAGAAATACCAAACAAGAAGAAAATATAAAGTTTGATAGCAAGTTCATTCGAAGACCAAACCATTCCTGAGATGCAAAGTTGTGGAAACAGACTCGTGAATAATCGTCAAGTAAAGTGAGATTGGTATTTATGAAGTAACTAAGCCAATCTCTTTAACAGGTACCAGCACAACTAAGCCAGATTCTACATAAGGCTACGTGAAATCCACAATCTTTACCAAATATCTTTACCAAAACCATTAGGAAAGGAAAGTTATGTTTATCAAAGAGACAATAAGGGCATCATAGATGGTAGTAAGTGTGATTAAGGGGGAGTAAACACTCCCAACTGCCCTCATTAATTCCTCCATCATAGACTTTTCATTTTGCCGACACTCAACATATCTTTTAAATCTGCTCACATGTCTGAAATTTAGTTCCTCTAGCTAAGTCCATTTAAACACAGAAATTCAAATCTCATGTGGAGGACAAGTTTTGAATGGGAATATAATTGCGTATCTCCTCCGTTGGATTTCTCACACATGGCACAATTAAATGTAATTAAATGCTTTTTATTTTCTATCCTTGTCGGGCTTATACATAGCTTTTTAGGGAGTCATTTTGTTAATATATGAATGTAACGAAGAGAGAGAGAGTGCATTCTCTGTTGTTCTTACAGTTCGAAGAAGTAGCCAGTATTTTGCTGTAGCAACAGCTAGAACAGCTATATCAGGGGGAGTTCATTCTGCTCTATTTTCTGAGTGCAAAAGAAAGAGCAACAGCTTTTATTTCGTTTTTATGATGACAAGTATTGTATGTCTTGAACATATATGAAATAAATCATTATTCAGATCATCTGTGTTTTATTTTCTACACTTAATTTATGTTTCCTCTGTGCTCTATTTTCTGTCCTCTGCCTCTTCCTTCAAAGAAACGTATATTAAGGAGCTCTTAAAAAATGAAGCAAAACTGAAAATGATAATCTGCTTTCTTTCAATAACTGAGAGCCATCTTTACATTGACAATCTGCTTCCTTCCAATAACTAAGAGCTACCATTGCATTGACAAAGACATCGTAGCTTCATAACCAAGATGGTAGTTTTGCTAGTATCAATCTAAATAGGGGAAATGTTATTGGTATGATCAACAGAGAAGCCCATATCAAGGGATGTCAATCAGCTTGGACGGCTCTTGAGGCTGGCTCAATTCAGACTCGGGATTCATTTTCTTGTCTGCACGCTTTCTCTTCAGCCTCCTTATTATATCCTCCCTTTCATCAACAAAAGAGGCAAATGATCTTAGAACCTTTGCACTTCTTAGGCTTAAGGAATGTGACTTACCAGAAGAATCCTCATTATACGTATCAGCATAACGAGTGAATTGACAAATCATTCGAAAGAAAAATACAAACAGAGCTACAAAGCACACAATCCCTGTGACTAGGAAAAGGCCCCAGAAACTTTCCAGGCCAAACCGATTTGGATGGACTGCACGCGCCTCTAGACTGCATATATCCTTTTTCAACCATTTATCATGAATTCTCTGAAGTTCCCCACTTTCTGAAAGGGCCAGGATTGCTGTGGACATGTCAACTACAAGTTGAGAGTCCTTTTGAAAAACCTGTTTAATATCAACACAGATCCTAGAAAATTAAATTTTATTATTAAAAAAACAAAAAACTCAACATGGATCGTAGCAAATCTACTTACAAATCCCCATCCACTTTTAGTAAATTCACCACCCACAATTGTATATCCACACCGTGTGGCTAGAAATGATTCAATATAAGGAAGCTTGTCCACAACTGCTGCCACACCACCATTGTTTGGCCCCAGAGATAATGCTTTAACATAACTAGCCCGAGTGTTTAAAGGCACTAATCTATACTTTGCTATATTAAACTCTTCTGATAGATAATCTGCAACAAAGGATCCTGTTTGATATCCTATTGGTAAATTGCTTGATGCCAAGCTATCAATTCCTTGAATCGTTGGTGAAAGCTGCTCCACTGTGAGGATTGATGTTAAACTTGCAGTGTAACTTGAATTAATGATTAAAACAACAAATAGCCATATGATCAGTACTGCAAGTCCAAGGCTACTCACAGTATTTTCCCCTGCACAAACCCCATAGGTCATATTTTTTTCTACGCGGAGCATTCTGGATATTTGCAAGGTGCAAGGTATCCTAAAATTACTGTGACAAAAACCTTTCCGTTACTCCAAATCGGGTGAATCTTGACTACTTATTCTACATCTTTTGTAGTTTTCAAACAGTTTTAAGATCAATTATATGAAAGCATAAACCAAACTAATATATTTCCAACATAAGTTTAAGAGGCCACAAAAATAGATTGTAGAAGACAGATTACTCACTATGGGAAAAGAACATCGTAGAGAATGTGAACCTGCCAAAACAAATATTTGTAAGGCATTTTATCTTGCATGTCTGAAAATATAGTTCTCAAATGCAACTACAACATTATCATGTCTACTGTTGCTAAACAAATAATAATATAACATTTGAATATATAGACGTTCTATTCTTGAGGTTTGTTATTGCGAAGACACATTTCTTGAATCAATGCAAGATCTACAAAATTAATAGCATATTTAAAATGATACAACCACATCAAATTGTAATCGACCTCCAACTTTACTTTCAGTTCAAAGGCAGCAATCTGAAATGAGTAATGTAAAAGTACTTTACATACGCCTACAGGCAAATAAATTACCAGAGAACGTTCATGACTTGCCGCTTTGGGTGCCCTCGAAATTCTGGGTTTGATCTATGCTCCAGAATCCACACAACAGCTCCAATGACAAGGAAAAAGGCACCAGTTGTACACCACATCTGTACTGTAAACGGACGCAGGAAAGCCCATGCATTGGAATCAATCTCTTTAACAGGTACCAGCACAACTAAGCCAGATTCTACATAAGGCTACGTGAAATCCACAATCTTTGATCGTTTTGTCACAATTGAAACATCTCCAACGACTGCATCAATGTTCTGCAAGGGTCCATGTATGAATAGCTGAACTAAACTAGTGTGCGTATACTTACTCTCAGATTACATGACTAATTCTTCAATGTGGTGCAAGAATATTGGCGGGATCATCACCATGGAAACAAACTTTGATACCAAAATATAGAGACAAGTATAGATATCATTTAAAATTTATAGTAGATACCAACCTTTAAGGCAACCTGCTCTACGAGCTTGTCATAGCTGGGTGTAGAATTCCCTGTTCCATAAGATATAAATGTGTATGGAACGGCATAAGGAAGCAAGTTCACTGCAGCAACAAACACATCAATGCAAAATCCTTTTGGTGTGTGGCTATCATTTATTGTTGTCACAAACTCTTTGAAACCTACTTTTCTGGGCACACCAATCACAAGTTCCTTGCCATTGTTTGGAAATGCCCAGCCCCGTGGCACCACTTTGCTTTCACCAGGCCATATGATATCGTGAAGTTTTGGCTTTACATGAGATTGGTTATGGTTGATTGTAGCTGAATATTCTTGTGGTGAAACTGAGAAGCCAATGTGATCTGACCAGTAACCGATGCTGCGAAATCCTGTACCAGCTATATTAATAATCTCAAAAGTAGAGCCCATCAGAGCTCTTTTTTTATCTAGTTGTACAGGACCTGCAACACCAGTGAAATTAGTTTCTAGTATTATCTTCCGCAGCTGCGCTCCTTCTTTTAAGACCTTCAAAGCTGCTAGTTCTGACTTGCTTCCACTCTTATTTGATAGTGTATTCTGTTCTACAAAAGAGAAATTTCCTCCCTGATTCAGGAAGGCGTTGATAGAATGAGCAATCATCAATATGCTGTCATAAGCATACAGTCCAAACACATTCAAAGAGGCATCCACCATGTGAGTTGTTTGTAACTTTTTCCACTCTCTTGTAAACTCATTGCATTTTTCTGAATTTGGATTTTGCCGTCGCAGGCCAATCACCCCTTGAAGTGAGTTCATGTCATCTGTTGCAAGTACAGTTGAATCTAAAACAGAGGATAACCAATCTGTGACTATCCAAACATATCCACTGTTCAACATTCCAATGTCTTTAGCTTTAGAGAAAAGATTAAGACCAGCATCTGAATTCATATGGACTACAAAAACCCGTGCCTCTACTAAAGTCAATTTTGCTAATATATTACCCATCTCACTTTGGTTGATTCCAGGAGGCATAACTGCCTTATTAGTAATCTTAGCTCCTACATTTCCCAGAGCATCCCCTAAAACATAAACTCCATTTCTTCCATAGTCATCATCTATGTACACTGCTACAACTTCTCTCCAGCCATAATAACCCACTAAAGCAGCAATTGCAGACATTTGAGAAAAATCACTGTGAGCCATCCTGATAAAATATGGGTACTCATTCGATGTAAGAGTGGGATCAGTAGCTGCAAAGGACAAAAGTGGTATTTGGAGTTCCTTTGCCAAATGTGAAACAATGTGAGCAAGCACAGATAACTGTGGACCTACTATTGCAACAACATCTTTCTTCAGCAATTCCAAAGCTGCACAAAGACAAACCATTGCAAGGAAAACATTAAAAATTATACTGTTCAAATATACAAGTTCTCCAGAATACAAATTATTTGATGATATGTCAGTGTTAAAATGGCATTAGGATAGGTGGCAGTAAAAGATTCCTTGAGAGCATCGTAATTTAATTTGGAACCCAAAACTACCACACACATCAAAGGCTTTCTGAGTTCCATTAATGAAATTGACAGGAATATTATGAAAAATACTTAAACAAACCGGATGGTCAAAAGCCAGCGATTGGAACTGTCTTCTAGTGAACGCATAATATTGAAAAAATGCTATGGATTCAAGCAATTCGTAGTGTATGGAATACTAATCAATCATTGTTTTGAGTATGTATTGAAAGAGCGTGGCATTGCCAAATACTCTGTTTCGTTGCGACTGGGTCTCTGACTGTCTTGAACCCGTCTCAGACGAAGTTAGACTGCTATGGATTCAAGCAATTCGTAGTGTATGGAATACTAATCAATCATTGTTTTGAGTATGTATTGAAAGAGCGTGGCATTGCCAAATACTCTGTTTCGTTGCCAGGGACTGGGTCTCTGACTGTCTTGAACCCGTCTCAGACGAAGTTAGACAAATTTGCCCACAACTAAGAAAATTGATTGACTTGTGTGGCTGTCTTGAACCCGTCTCGGACTAAGTTAGACAAATTTTCCCACAACTAAGAAAATTGATTGAATTGTGTGGCTGTCTCGAACCCGTCTCGGACTAAGTTAGACAAATTTGCCCACAACTAAGAAAGTTGATTGAGTTGTTTTATTTAACTGTAGTTTGTTCAAGCAAATTGAACCCTGATTGAGAGACTGGAATCCAATTTGCAGCTAACAGTAAAGGTTATTTTCAAAAATAATGCATCTTGGACCTTGCCCAGCAAAACAACAATGTTGGCTAGTATAGAATCATTCCATAGTGGAAGCAAACGAGCCAACCACTCAAACAACCACCAGAGCTACTATACATTTAAAGCAAATAAGTCTATGACAACCTCGACCATATTGAAATAGGCACCACCATAATAATGAAATTATAGACAAGCATAACTCTGAAATTAGCACCTGCTGATTAGCCAATTGCACTGTTTGACACTGTAGCATTATACGTTAACTGATTTTTATGTGAAGCCAAACTACAGCCTCTTAATGGAAGTACAAATTACAGACAATAATCTCAATGGAATGAACAATACCAATAACAGATAGGGGATGCATAGAATGAAAGAGCAAAGATTTATGTCAAAGCAATTATAGCTATATTACTACACAACAACAAAATGCAAACTGCTAAAGTGCTACTGAACTGACCTGATTTAATATGTGACCGGTTGGAGTTGCATCAAAGAAGGCCATTGGTGCATGGAAGATACTACTAAGCATTCTCACAAAATATATTTGTGCTATCTAAATAGCAGCTTTTGACAGAACTACAGAGCACAATATTGCACAAAAAACACTGCCCACTGCCAGTGAAATATACACAAAAATGAGAAAAGAACTGCCAATGATTTGTTTGTTATCTATCCTTGTGGGAGATTCAGATGCCATCCAACAGTTACTACAGATTTCCAATATTTGGAACTGCACAATATAGAAAGTACTTTGAACTTTTCTCTTGTACCAGCGATTAGACTTCACAAAATGAATTGTACATGAAACACTATATACATTATATATATATATATATATAAAGTAGGCAATGAACAATGTATTGTATAAAACCAGGGAACTTTTTTTGTCTGAATGAAAACTAGGCAAGTTGCTTGCAATAATCAATGTAAGGAACATAAAATATCTTGCAAAAAATCATTTTGTTAAGTTCTTCTTTTCTTCCAATAAGTCCTACGAGCTAAAAAAAGCATTCTAATCTATATATTCTATTGTTTTCTTATCCACGATCAATCCCACATGATTAGACAACAATAGACTCAAACATAAGAAGCAAACATGTCTTTTGTTAATTTGTTTCTATCCATCCTCTTCCTTTATGTCCTCTTTCTACGAGGAACTATACTAATACGAGGCACTATTCTAAATGTGGGTGTCAATTGTTCATCACATTGGACACCCTCCTCATTATTCTCTTCTCCCACTTGCTCCTCATGTTCCTCTAGCTCCTCTTCATGCTCACTACCTGATGAGTTGGATTGTTGGGCTTCCTATACACAACAAAATTTAACTCATTAAAATAACATATCAAATCATAGTTTTAGCTTTGCTTGTTTCATTTCTCTATGCAAAAAAGAAACTAGTATAATTCTAGGTGTATCTATCTATTTCAATATCTATATCATTTGTTTTGCAATGGAAATGAAAGCAAAATATGAAATTTTATTATATCCCATCATGCAAAGAACTTACCTCAGATTCATGACTAGTGACTAATTTCTCCCCTTGATCTAGCATATGTTGTCGAAGGCCTTTGGAACCATGTAGTAAAGCATATTTTAGGAGGTCCTCTGAAGCTTCCTTTTGTGTGTCAGAGGAATAAAGGTCCTTGTTCAGAAGAATAAGTTCTTCATTCAGGAAAACATTTTTTGGCAGAGCAGTGCTAAAGTTTGTGTTTTCCACATTTGTTCTAAGATTGATAGGAAGATAAGTAGTTGAAGTGTTTCTAGCTGCCATAAAAAGAGACTGTCAATTTCCATTACATTGCCAATACATAATACCATGATGTAGGAATAAAGAAGGAGTTCAGAATAGTAAATTTTACTATACATGATTAGATGTGTCATTTCATGGTGACAATTTACTTGGAAACATTGCACTTCTATGCCTGAACCTCTGTCCATACCTAGGTGGTTCAACTCCAGCAAGTGCTATAATGATCTATACTCCATATGTCTGTCAATTATTTGCCAGAGGTCCATACTTGATACAAGCGTTCTAATGATAATACTGGATGCAAATTCTATGATATTTTGCTAACGGTGCAGCAAACAATTCATTGGCCTGCCAAAACATGTATAGACACTTTCCAATTGAAAAGTGAATCCTTGTAGAATGGATTATCTTCACAGAAGTCTTGTCTACAGTTTATGAGCACAAACTATCTATATTATGCTCAAAGAAGCCTAAAAAACATTTTAATATCACTTTAGTATATATCCATCAATGAAAGGTGTGCTTTTCAATGGGCAGTACATATTTCATCCTCAGCAATTTCCTCAACTCTAAGGCTCACTTATGATGGAATACGCTTGTAGTAAATATACAATTCCTTCTCAACCGACCTTGAACTATTGCTGCATCTCCATCACATGCCCAAAGATATAAAGCAAAATTTAGGACTGTCTTGATCCTCTGCGTTTGACTGCATAAGAATAAGAGATGAACAATAGCACTTCCCATTAAAATGAATGTGTTGCATAAGAATTGGTTTTGATTCCATGTTTTTAGTTGAATAAGGGACACATATTGAAGGAAATTATATTCCCTTAGTTTAAATAAATACACAGAAAAGCATAATCAAATGCAGAAATCTAACTAGTTTGTATATCTTAAAATTCAAACAAAAGAAAAGCGAAGAACAAATCAAATGCCTCTAGTACATTTCTTTCATAACAGTGATGTGTATAAGAAAGCACTTCTCATAGTTCGATGTTTTTTTAATAATGGCACCCTCTAATGCTTGGATTATCTACTGCTACTGGTATCCAACAATAACTAATATAAGGGAGCCAAAGGGTATTTGTTTGAAAGCAAGAATATGCATTTAAGAGGCAGTTGTTTGAACCTATTTGGCAACCCAAAGACTTAATTCTTTGACAGCTAAAATTTGTCTTGAAGAGTCAATTTTTTTGACACTGAAAAAATGCACCATAGTGCTCCACAAGACATGTAATGTCTCATGCCTAGCGATGCAGCAGTACATGTATATAACCATAATGTGCAATTATAGTTGCATAAATGCATTAAGAGCTGTTAAAACAGTCCTTATCTCATATTGACCCCATGGATCTTGTCACTTGTTCTAGAAATAATGGCTCTTGTATGACACCTGCCAAGATATCCTTCTGTAAAGCAAAACTACAAAAAAAAAAAAAAAAGTGTGCTAAGATAACAGAGACTTATTAAAATCTAATGAAACCTTTGTGAGTTCCTCTAGTTCATGATAGACCAGAAAAGAAAACCTAAAATGCTTTAAGATTAGTGGCATATAGATTAGTGGCATATAGATTTGATGTATTTTTACTTAATTTTTTATTAATATTTTAATTGATAAGTTATAATTATATAGATGTTTTTGGTAATTTTTAAAATTTTGATTTAATAATATTTTGGTTATACATTTTCCTATATTATTAGTAAGGTGATTTTTTTATGGGGCTAAACTATTTTTTTAAAAATAGGAAAGATAAAACAATGAAGCCCAACAAAACATCAAAGAGAAATAATTTGGAACAAATAACATCAAGAATACATTAAAAAAATCAACAAAGGAGTTGAAATTAGAAAAATCAAGGATAACCACTCATGGACCAAAGGAGAATAGTTGAATCAAGGTGGTTTTAAACCAATGTGCTCAAAGGAGAATTAAATAGTGACATCCTTATATCGTTGGTGCACAAATCCTTCCAAGATAATCCAACATTTTTATTCTTATTCTTGAATTAGAAGGACTCAAGGTATCATATAATGACCTCTTGATCAATGTTATATCCCTTTTATAATTAAAGAGAGTCTCCCCCATCCCTCTACAATCCTCAAAATATTTCACCCTAAAACCCTTGATTGGAACCTCTTCAATAAGAGTCTTTCATATAATATCATTAGATCCATCTATCAAGTGGCCATCCTCCTCACTATTAACCACTAACAGCCTCTTGAGAGGTTGGGAAGTCAAAGTTTATTCATTTTCCTCCGAAATGATTTCTTTCTCTTATGCTCAATTAGTCAACTATTGGATGACTAGTTTTCAGACAACAATGAAAAACAACCATGGGATTCCCAAATATTATCCATTGCACACACTTACCTAATTTAGATGAATCATAAACTTGGTAGCATCTTATCAACACCACATAAGAACATAATCTTGCAAGCAACATTCATTTCTTGGATTTGGTAGTTCTTTAAAAAATTATGTAATAAATTTTTAGTTGTATTATGTTTTGGTTTATATAATTCTATTTTTTATTATTAGTAAAAGTGATATTTTGGTTTTTCTTAAAAATTTTAGGCAGGTGGTTTTTTTGTTGTAAAATTAATACTCAACTACTAAGCAATGCATCATGCATGGCAAATCTTTACTAGGCCAACTCTCTGCCAAAATGTGGGCCTTAAAAGTGTTCCATGCATCCCAAGACTAGGGCTGGTTTATATCCCCAATGTTAAGGGATTCAATGAAAAAGTCTCATCCATCAATCAACAACAAACTGGGCTGAGGAGATTGTTGGACACGACTAAATGAAATCCAAGAATCAAACTTTTAAGTTGAGCAATCTTGATGATATGAAGATTACACATACTAGCAAAAACTCACCCTATTCCAGTCCCTATTCTAAAGTTACCAATTTGGCACAAGCAGGGAAGTAGCTGGCAAAGGTTAACAAATTTGGCTTTACTTGTGAAAATTATATTTATGCTTATACATTTTGCATGCATGTCATGGATTTGATCCTTAATGATTTCCTGGTGCAGATCAGAGGTTCCAGTGGTGGGATGGACTGCTAAAGAGGCTCCGGAAGGGAAGCTCTTGGAAGACTGGGCTAACAAATTAAGGGCCTCAGAGTGTCAGCTCGTGGATGCTAGTACTGGATTTTCTGAGATCTTTGCTGTTAAAGATGAGCCAGAACTCACCAACATTAAAAAGGCTGCCTTTTTGAGTGCATCTATTCTAAAAAATGTTGTCTTGCCAAGACTGGAGGTTGTTATAGATGAGGAGAAGAAGGTTACCCATTCTGATCTGATGGATGATACAGAGAAGGCCATTCTTGATCCACAGAAAGCCAAAGTAAAGTTGAAGGCTGATAATGTTGATATTTACTACTCCCCTATTTTTTAGAGTTGGGGAGAGTTTGATTTAAGGCCAGGTGTTGTTAGCAATGATGATTATCTTTACTATGATGCCACTGGTGTTATCATTTGTGCAATTGGATCCAGATATAACAGTTATTGCTCAAATGTGGCAAGGACTTATTTGATAGATGCCAAAGATGTTCAGGGTAAGGCCTACAAGGTTTTGTTGAAGGCACAGGAAGCAGCAATAAGTGCACTCAAGCCGGGAAACCCTCTTAGTGCTACCTATAAGGCAGCAGTAGATGTTGTTCAAAGAGATGGCCCTGAACTTTTGCCTCACGAAATCTGCAGGAACAGGAATAGGGATTGAATTTCGGGAGTCTAGATTGAGTTTAAATGCAAGAAATGATAAATGTCTGAAAGCAGGGATGGCTTTTAATGTATCACTTGGTCCAATAGAAGAAAAAGGAGAAAGTATTATGGAAAGAATTGATCAGATCAAGCTAACAAGCCATTGGATCATTGTTAAGAACAAATTAACAAGCACAGCTAGGATGCCACACCATTTGATCATTGTTAAAAAACTTCAAAACAGAAAATAGAAATGAAGCTGAATTTTAGATTTGAAAGCATTCAGGTCACACATCTTGATGCCACCAAAGAGAGTTACAGAGCCTGGTTTTGGCTTTCTATTTGAATAATTCTTTTACTGTAATTACAATATCAATTCCCCACAACATGAATACCAGTGAGTTGAGATGCTGTTGTTGTTTGTAGTAGTGACTAAACTCTTCTAGTTTACTACCTCCGTGTAATTTTGTTTGGTTTTTGTATATGGAAGAATGCCATGGTACTGTGATTGCAGCAGAATTGGAATGATGCAATGTAGCCATAATTTAGTACACGTTGTAAAACAAGCTGAAAATTATTTGTTGTAATGGAACTGTTGGATTTTTATTTTTGTTTTTTTCTATAAGTTGAACAACCATTGTAAGTCTTTAACATATCAAAACAGATGCTTTAATTTTGTTAAGAATAGTCCAATAAAGCTGCATAATTGTACATTCACAAAAACTTACAGTTCTTTGTAGGGGATTGCTGGGTACTCATGCGGTTCAAACCGTGTCCTGGTCCTGGTCCGGTCCTCCAGGGGATTCGGCCAGGGTCCTTCGACAAATGCCCTATGGGTTTTTTCGAGACAAACCTTGAAGATCCTACAGAGAACCCAGACAAAATTTGCTCAGAACCCAGATAGAATTTGCTCAAAACTTAGACATACATAGGCAGGGGAGTAAAGAATTTTGACAAGATCTGGGGTTTTTTTTAATTTTACCTGTTTGCTTGGATACGACCCACAGGTTGAAGAAAACGGCAGCCGACGGGATGAAGAAAATGGCAGCTAGGGCATAATATTTTCTGCAAATCCGGCAAAAACACAATACTGCAATCATCACTTCCCGCCACACCCTGCATTCTTATAAGCTTCCTTCCCGCCTAAAGAAACTCCATCCGAGTCCGACGCTGTAGCAGCAAACGGGAGAGCCAACTCACAGAGCTATCAAAAAGCTGCGAAAACAGCAGTTTTGTTGGCTTTCTTCATAAATATTTCAAGTCTTATAATTTGTTGGCTTTCTTCATAAATAAGGTATAGTTTTTATTATGTTCATCCAAGCAAATTTCATTTGTACTCACAAAAAGTAAAAGAAAAACATAAAACACTAAAGGCGTGGGTGAGAAAGAATCCTCCGTATTATCATATTGAGAGATAAGCGCATAAGGGTGGGCGCGAAACTATAGTTGCCTAAAATGAAATGTTGAGAGAAGGTAAAGGTAATTACTAGAAAGAAAGAAATACTCCATCATAATATTTGTGCAGAGATAGATATTTCCCAATCGATTACAAGTTTAATATCCAAGAATTCATATCATTTATAGACCTCTATAATAATCATGCATCCATTACCTGATAAAGTAAGACATTCTCACATTGAAGACTTGGCTAAACTAAGTTCCAAATGATAGGTAATAAATTTTAACACAAATTATTTCTAGCAACAAAGTTCATGCAAGAAAATATTTTTTACAAGAAGAAATTATGTTACAAACCAATTCACTATGTCCCATAAATGTAGCAACCATGAATATAGATGGTCCCATTGGAGGTAGAAGAACATATTTATAACTTCCATAGTACAGGATTGATGCCATTGGTGTCTGCTTTTGCGGAGCAGAGTAAGGAGGTGAATTTTAAATCGACTACAAAAATTAATATCTTGAAAATTAATGAGACTTTACCATGCATCTACATAATCATTCAGTTCCCAAGTATACGTATGCATTTTATTAATGAAATGAGTGAAGCTTCTAAAACGAGTTATCCTTTAAACTTCAAAGTCCCACAGTCATTAGAGTGACAGATTGGCTTTAGGAAAATTCACCATTAACAATTTATCATTGCAAAATTCACCACCAAATAATTCATCTTCATCACAAATTCATCTCATGGAAAATTCACCACTAGTATTTCATGCGGTGGATAACTCATTGCATATACAATTAGAAAATTTGATTTATGATAATAAAAATGAAAATATTTTTCAATATATTTTATTTATTCTAGTAAATCAATTATACAACAATATCAGTCATCTCTATTATTAATGTAGTGGAAATTATTCTTTTGCAAAAAAATCTCAAAATTTTAAAAGTATATATTAAAGATGTTAATGCAATGACAGTGAATTCTTTTACAAAAAACTCTCAAGATCTTGGAAATATATATTAAAAAATGTTAATACAACAGTGAATTGCTGATGGTAAATTTTCCACGAGATGAATTTGTCATGATGATACGGTGAATTTTCAGTAATAAATTGTTGACAGTGAATTTACCTAAAACACTAGCTATTTGATAAAAAGAATAAGAATGATGCAGATTTAGTAGAACAATTGAGGCGAGCAAGTCTCCTAGCTATCTATAATGAAGAAGCAATTAGAACACTATTATTTGGTCAACTTCAAGATTTAAACCACTTCCCATAATATCATATGCACTTGCAGCCACACACTAAAAATTGACTCCCTCTTATCTCTATCTCTCTTCTACCTCTATCTCTATCTCTATATCTCTATCTCTTTTCTATCTCTCTATATCTCTTTGTCTCCCTCTTTATCTCTGCATAGATCTCTATTTACCTTTCTCTCTATCTTTTTTTCTCTCTTTTCTCTTTTTGTATCTCCCTCTCCCTATCTATATCCATGTCCATTTTTATCTTTGCCTCCCCCTCACTCTCTCTCTTCCTTTCTTTCTCTTTCTCTCCCTTTTCCTCTTTATATCTTCTCTATCTTCTTTAAGTGTGCAATGGGTACACTAAAGAGGTTTGAATGGTGAATTATCATATCCTTAATCAAATGACACATGTGGTACCCTGAGCATAACTCCCTAGGGACACATGTAATCCTTGGATTGTTAGATATAGTGAGGGAGGAATAGGGAGTGTGTGTGTGTGTGTGTGTGAGAGAGAGAGAGAGAGAGAGAGAGATATGGGGATAGATAGAGAGGGAAGGAGAGGGAGGTAGAGAAATGAGAGGAGAAAGTAAAGAGATATAGAAGAGGGAGTAGAGAGAGGAGGGGTATATGACAGGAGAGAGATAGGGATAGAAAGAAGGAGACAGAGGATAGATATAACTATGAAAGATATGCTGAGAGAGAGATGGAGAGAGAAACAGAGATATTAAGAGGGAGATAATGAGAGGGGCTATTTTGAGTGAGATGAAAGATGGGGCCTACAAGAAATATATCTAGCTAGAGAAGTAGAGAGAAGGATAAGGTAGAGGAAGGAAAGAGAGTGAGACAACCTTCAGATAAAGATAAGTGTCGCAGATGAAGAGATGTAGGAAAGGTATATATATAAAGATATAGAGGAAATGGAGCAAGTATATATATATGAAGATAGAGACAAAGGGATATATTTAGGGAGAGAGGGAGAGATTCAATGGAGAGAGGATAGAGATAAAATAGAGATATAGAAAGAGGAAGTGATAGGAAGAGATAGAGATCTCAAAAGAGGGAGAGATAGAAAGATAGGTAGTGGGAAAAATGGAGGGGGAAGAGAGAGAAAGAGAGATGGAAGGAGAGAGGAAAAAGAAGAGGGAGAGAATGAGAGAGGGAGCATTGGAAGGATAGAAAGATAGAGATAGGGAGTTATATATAAAGAGAGGTAGAGATGAGGAGACATATGTATAAAGATGGGAAGAGAAAGAGAGAGACACTCTTTCTATCTATGTCTCCCTCTCAATCTCTATGTTTCTCATTATCTCTCAATTTAACTCTTTGTATCTCTCTCATATTTCTCTTTATATTTTTCTTACGTTCTCTCTTCCTCTCTCCTCATCTCTCTACCTTACCCTTTATTGTCCCTATTTATCTCCCCTCTCTCTACTTCTATATATCTTTGCCTCTATTTCCTCTTATTCATATCTTTATCTCTCTCCCGGCGATACTTCATCTATCTATGTTCTCTCTCTCTCCCTCACTATTTATTCCTCTATATCTCTACCTCTATCTCTATCTCTATATCTATATATCTCTTCTATATCTCTATATCTCTTTGTCTCCCTCTTTACCTCTCCATAGATCTCTATTTATCTTTCTCTCTATCTTTTTTTCTCTCTTTTCTCTTTTTGTATCTCCCTCTCCCTATCTATATCCATGTCCATTTTTATCTTTACCTCCCCCTCACTCTCTCTCTTCCTTTCTTTCTCTTTTTCTCCCTTTTCCTCTCTTTATATTTTCCTATCTTCCTTATGTGCAATGGCACACCAAAGAGGTTTGAAAGGTGAACATCAGATCCTTAATCAAAATGACACATGTGGTACCCTAAGCATAACTCCCTAGGGACACATGTAATCCTTGGATTGTTAGCTATAGTGAGGGAGGAATAGGGAGTGTGTGTGTGTGTGTGAAAGATATATGGAGAGAGATAGAGAGGGAAGGAGAGGGAGGTAGAGAAATAGAGAGAGAAAAGGTAAAGAGATAGAAAAGGAGAAGAGAGAGATGGTATAGACAGAAAAGAGGGAGATGTGGATAGAAAGTATAGAAGGAGAGATGGTAGGGAGATAGATATAATCATATGGAAAGATAGAGGAGTTGAGAGAGATGCAGAGGGAGAAATAGAGATATTAAGAGGGGACAATGAGAGGGAATGAGATAGAAAGATAAATATATAAGAAGTTATATATAGAGAGGTAGAGAGAGGGATATGTAGAGAAGGAAAGAGTGAGAGATAACTTGTGATAAAGATAAGTAATAAAGAGATGAAGAGATAAATAGAGAGGGGGAGAGAGAGATAAAGATAAGGATGGAGAAATGGAGTTTGTATGTGTGTGAGAGAGAGAGAGAGATATATGAAGATAGAGACAAAGGGATATATTTAGGAAGAGAGGGAGAGATTCAATGGAGAGAGGATAGAGATAAAATAGAGATATAGAAAGAGGAAGTGATAGGGAGAGATAGAGATCTCAAAAGAGGGAGAGATAGAGAGATAGGTAGTGGGAAAAATGGAGGGGGAAGAGAGAGAGAAAGAGAGATGGAAGGAGAGAGGAAAGGGAAGAGGGAGAGAATGAGAGAGGGAGCATTGGAAGGATAGAAAGATAGAGATAGGGAGTTATATATAAAGAGAGGTAGAGATGAGGAGATATATGTATAAAGATGGGAAGAGAAAGAGAGAGACACTCTTTCTATCTATGTCTCCCTCTCAATCTCTATGTTTCTCATTATCTCTCAATTTAACTCTTTGTATCTCTCTCATATTTCTCTTTATATTTTTCTTACGTTCTCTCTTCCTCTCTCTCCCTATCTCTCTACCTTACTCCTTTATTGTCCCTATTTATCTCCCCCTCTCTCTACTTCTATATATCTTTGTCTCCTATTTCTCTTTATCTATCTCTTTATCTGATCTCTCCCTATGTTACTTTATATCTATCTATGTCTCTTATATTCGCTCTCTCTCACACACTATCTCTATCTTTATCTCCCCCCTCTCTTTCCCTATTTATTCCTCTAGTATATCTCTACCTCTATCTCTATCTCTATATCTCTATCTCGCTTCTATCTCTCTATATCTCTTTGTCTCCCTCTTTATCTCTGCATAGATCTCTATTTATCTTTCTCTCTATCTTTTTTTCTCTCTTTTCTCTTTTTGTATCTCCCTCTCCCTATCTATATCCATGCCCATTTTTATCTTTGCCTCCCCCTCACTCTCTCTCTTCCTTTCTTTCTCTTTTTCTCCCTTTTCCTCTTTATATCTTCTCTATCTTCCTTAAGTGTGCAATGGGTACACTAAAGAGGTTTGAATGGTGAATTATCATATCCTTAATCAAATGACACATGTGGTACCCTGAGCATAACTCCCTAGGGACACATGTAATCCTTGGATTGTTAGATATAGTGAGGGAGGAATATGGAGTGTGTGTGTGTGTGTGTGTGTGTGTGTGTGTGAGTGAGAGAGAGAGAGATATGGGGAGAGATAGAGAGGGAAGGAGAGGGAGGTAGAGAAATAGAGAGGAGAAAAAAGTAAAGAGATATAGAAGAGGGAGTAATAGAGAGATAGAGGGGGGGGAGACAGGGATAGAAAGAGGGAGAGATAGGGATAGAAAGGAGAGATAGAGATAGATATAACTTATGAAAGATAGAGGGGTTGAGAGAGAGATGGAGAGGGAGACAATGAGAGGGGGATGGAGAGATAGAAAGATAAATATATAAGAAGTTATATATACTAGAGAGGTAGAGAGAGAGATATGTAGAGAAGGAAAGAGTGAGAGATAACTTGTGATAAAGATAAGTAATAAAGAGATGAAGAGATAAATAGAGAGGGGGAGAGAGAGATAAAGATAAGGAGGGAGAAATGGAGTGTGTATGTGTGTGTGTGAGAGAGATATATATATGAAGATAGAGACAAAGGGATATATTTAGGGAGAGAGGGAGAGATTCAATGGAGAGAGGATAGAGATAAAATAGAGATATAGAAAGAGGAAGTGATAGGGAGAGATAGAGATCTCAAAAGAGGGAGAGATAGAAAGATAGGTAGTGGGAAAAATGGAGGGGGAAGAGAGAGAAAGAGAGATGGAAGGAGAGAGGAAAGGGAAGAGGGAGAGAATGAGAGAGGGAGCATTGGAAGGATAGAAAGATAGAGATAGGGAGTTATATATAAAGAGAGGTAGAGATGAGATATATGTATAAAGATGGGAAGAGAAAGAGAGAGACACTCTTTCTATCTATGTCTCCCTCTCAATCTCTATGTTTCTCATTATCTCTCAATTTAACTCTTTGCATCTCTCTCATATTTCTCTTTATATTTTCTTACGCTCTCCTCTTCCTCTCCTCATCTCTACTCTTACCCTTTATTGTCCCTATTTATCTCCCTTCTCTACTTATATATCTTTGTCTCCTATTCTCTTTATCTATCATTTATCTCTCTCCCTATGATACTTTATATCTATCTATGTCTCTGTCTCTCTCTCTCTATTTATTCCTCTATATCTCTACCTCTATCTCTATCTCTATATCTATATCTCTCTTCTATATCTCTATATCTCTTTGTCTCCCTCTTTACCTCTGCATAGATCTCTATTTATCTTTCTCTCTATCTTTTTTTCTCTCTTTTCTCTTTTTGTATCTCCCTCTCCCTATCTATATCCATGTCCATTTTTATCTTTGCCTCCCCCTCACTCTCTCTCTTCCTTTCTTTCTCTTTTTCTCCCTTTTCCTCTTTATATCCTCTCTATCTTCCTTAAGTGTGCAATGGGTACACTAAAGAGGTTTGAAAGGTGAATTATTGTATCCTTAATCAAATGACACATGTGGTACCCTGAGCATAACTCCCTAGGGACACATGTAATCCTTGGATTGTTAGATATAGTGAGGGAGGAATATGGAGTGTGTGTGTGTGTGTGAAAGATATATGGAGAGAGATAGAGAGGGAAGGAGAGGGAGGTAGAGAAATAGAGAGGAGAAAAAGGTAAAGAGATATAGAAGAGGGAGTAATAGAGAGATAGAGGGGGGGGAGACAGGGATAGAAAGAGGGAGAGATAGGGATAGAAAGAAGGAGAGATAGAGATAGATATAACTTATGAAAGATAGAGGGGTTGAAAGAGATATGGAGAGGGAGAAATAGAGATATTAAGAGGGAGACAATGGAGAGGCGATGGAGGATAGAAAGATAAATATATAAAGTCATACATAGAGGCAGAGAGAGGACATGTAGAGAAGGAAAGAGTGAGAGATAACTTGGTGATAAAGATATAATAAAGAAAGATGAAGAGATAAATAGAGAGGAGAGAGACAAAAAGATAAGGAAGGAGGAGGAAAATGAGTGTGTATGTGTGTGTAGACAGGAAAGAAAGATAGGATGCTGGGATATATTTAGGTGGAGAGGGAGAGATTCACAATGGAGAGAGTGTGATAGAGATAAATAGAGATATAGAAAGAGAAGTGATAGGGGAGACAGAGATCTCAAAAAGAGGGAGAGATAGAAGATAGGTAGTGAAAATGGAGGGGGTAGGCAGAGAGAGAAAGAGAGATGGAATGGAGAGAGGAAAGGGGCAGGGAGAGAATGAGAGAGGGAGCATTGGAAGGATAGAAATATAGAGATAGGGAGTTATATATAAAGAGAGGTAGAGATGAGGAGATATATGTATAAAGATGGGAAGAGAAAGAGAGAGACACTCTTTCTATCTATGTCTCCCTCTCAATCTCTATGTTTCTCATTATCTCTCAATTTCTCTCTTTGTATCTCTCTCATATTTCTCTTTATATTTTTCTTACGTTCTCTCTTCCTCTCTCTCCCTATCTCTCTACCTTACTCCTTTATTGTCCCTATTTATCTCCCCCTCTCTCTACTTCTATATATCTTTGTCTCCTATTTCTCTTTATCTATCTCTTTATCTGATCTCTCCCTATGGTACTTTATATCTATCTATATCTTATATTCGCTCTCTCTCACACACTATCTCTATCTTTATCTCCCCCCTCTCTTTCCCTATTTATTCCTCTAGTATATCTCTACCTCTATCTCTATCTCTATATCTCTATCTCTCTTCTATCTCTCTATATCTCTTTGTCTCCCTCTATCTCTGCATAGATCTCTATTTATCTTTCTCTCTATCTTTTTTTCTCTCTTTTCTCTTTTTGTATCTCCCTCTCTCTATCTATATCCATCCATTTTTATCTTTGCCCCCCCCCTCTCTTCCTTTCTTTCTCTCTTTTCTCCCTTTTCCTCTTTATATCTTCTCTATCTTCCTTAAGTGTGCAATGGGTGCTCTAAAGAGGTTTGAAAGGTGAATTATCATATCCTTAATCAAATGACATATGTGGTACGTTGAGCATAACTCCCTAGGGACACATGTAATCCTTGGATTGTTCACATGAATTGACTAATCAAAAGTTAGTCTTCCTCTCTCTCAATAACGTTTAATTTAGATTTTAAGTTTAAAATTTATTTTATTATATAAATTAGGATAAAAATAAAATGAATAATTATAAATTAAATTATTTCTAATAACTTTTAATTATAATTTCTAATTTCATAAGAAAAAATAAATATGTAAAATAAATTTCAAAGTTAAATCATACTACAAAAGAAATGCAAAATTACAATATCCATTTAAACAAATAATTTTAAAATAATTAAAATTTAATAACATGAATAATTATAAATTAAATTATTTCTAATAACTTTTAATTGTAATTTGTAATTTCATAAATATAAGTAAATATGTAAAATAAATTTCAAAGTTAAATCATACTATAAAGGAAATGCAAAATTAAAATATCCATTTAAACAAATAATTTTAAAAAAATATTAAATAATAAACTTAAATAGAGAATAAATAATTAAATAATAGAATTAAAATTTTAAAAAATGTACTTAAAAAATATAATTAATATATTGCAAACAATAGTAACATTAATTTGAAAGTAAAATTTTACTTCAAATAAAATAGTAAAACTAAAAATAAACAGTATTAAAACTGTTAAAACTAAAATTTTAACTTTTATATTAAAAATCACAAGTAAGATTAAACTTTAAAAAACTAAAAAATAAAATGAAAGGTAAAAAATCAATTTCTAATTTAAATATAGATAATTTTGATTTGATTTGATTTAATTTTAATAAATTTTATGTGATTTAATTTAAAATGTATATTAAAAAAATTTAAATATAAATATAAATTTACTAAAACCTACAATAAAAAATCTCTAATAACTACTCAAATATTTTTTTAACTTTAAAAATTATTAAGAATAAATTAAACTAAAAGAAATAGCACAGAGCATTGATAATCGAAATAGGCACGTGGCATATTCTCTTTATCATGAAATGCCAAATAAATAAATAAAAACGACAAAAGAAAAAAAATAGTGAGAGACAATGTAAAATAAAAAATAAAACTTAAATATATTTAATTTCTATTGTCTTAATTTGAGACAATGTAAAATAAAAAATAAAACTTAAATATATTTAATTTCTATTGTCTTAATTTGAGACAATGTAAAATAAAAAATAAAACTTAAATATATTTAATTTCTATTGTCTTAATTTGAGACAATGTAAAATAAAATAAAAAAACTTAAATATATTTAATTTCTATTGTCTTAAGTTAAGACAAAATAAATAAATAAATATAACTTAAATATATTTAAGACAAAATTAGTATTTTGTCTTAAATTATTGTCTTAAAAAGCCCCTCAATGTAGTAGTGATTGTTGTGAGCACACCTCCTTCACACTGTCCATCAGACCATGGTCAATCCCATGGTTTATAAGCTGAAATTTTCAAAAACAAAACACTTCAATTTCATCTATGTCATAGAAGAGTTCCTCAAGCACGTAAGTTTCCAATGAATAGTTTATAAGGTAACCAATTCAAATAGCTATTTTGAGAATAATATTGAGATGGTTAATTTTAATCACATAAACATCATTTGATGAACATTAAATATTCAACAATTTATATCAGTAACGAGGATGTATATTTAATCATATTTATTAATTAATTGAAATTATGATTAGAATGGTCAGATATGTAGATCCAAATTGATAAATAGACAATACTTTAATAGACTATTATGATCATAAAAAAAAAAGAATTATAAACTATTAAAAATTAATTGTAAACTAATAAGCGTAGACAATTGAATTAGATTGAATGGTCATATAAGCTTAGAAGAATCAACAAAGCCTGAAATTTACAGATTATCAATCACACAAGTATGCAATTTAAAAAAAAAAAAGGATATCAGTCAAGCTCTGATCTGTATTGTGTTTGATTATGGTAAATACATTTGACTGGAGCTATGGCACCCCATGTAAAAGGACAACACCATAGAACCGTAACATGAAGAATCATGACACAAAGTCAAGCCATGGCACCCCATGTAAAAGGACAACAAAACTAAGGACAAAATGCCATCAAATAACTAAGACCGCCTCCTATGATTATGTTGCTATTATAACCCAGATAAGAAGTAGCCATATGTACCTGAAAGAATCCAGGAGTCTCACAAGCCTGCGCGATTTTAGCCATAATGGCCTTCCTGTCTCCTCCATCAATATTCTTTATGTCAATCACAGGAACTGCCATTTTTTTATTTTCTCGAAAGCTAAAAGAGTATCAAATGCTAAACAAACTTGCCCAACTGGGAAGATAAATGAAGGCCTGGTAAATTTTATAAGCCCGAGACCCTATATATATCCTTTTTATCTTCTCTTTGCATCAACATATCACCAACCGATTCAATTCACGTGTCAAAACGTTTTCCTCTTCATTCCACCACGTCTCTTGAAATAAAAACATGCTGGTACTGTTGAATAAATGATTACAATCTTTCTACTGTGCTGAGTGATTTTTGCAATGCTAAATCTAATTGTTGTTTGATTAGGACTCTCTTTAGCGTATATTTTGGTCTGTACAAGAATATACTTGTTCAAATTAAATTTGTATTCTGACACTGAAAATACGTGGAAGATTGAATTAAAGATCTATTTCTCGTTATTTTCGGTATGAAAGAGACATAATCTGTACGTGTCAGTTCATTGACAATTTAATTCTAAGAGCAAGTCAAGCTTTCGTTTCTCCTATTGTTTCAGAGTTTCGTCTTAGCCTCTTCTCCGGAGGGAAGTTTGATTTGAATTGCATAGAAATAGGCACGAAGTCGCTAGCAGAGTGGTGTCCACCGTTAAATTTTGGGAGGCGCTATGATGGCACATTTGACGTTTCGGGCAGATTTCGAAGTGTGGTCTGTGTTGCTGGTCATTTATTGACTCAATATCATGGTGTTACTTTAAGAAAAAGAAAAATTTCTCAAATTTGGAAATTAAAAGTAACTTATTGGAACAAATATCATTCAAAAAAACGTGTGAGGATTTCTGTTATTTTGACGGAGGCTCTATTAGTGTTTTGGCTAGGTTTGTATCTCTCTGCTATCCTTGACATCTTTGTGTGAAACAAAGAGAAGTTTACATTTACGGCAGGTTTTTCTAGTTTATTTATTTTTGGGTGATTTTATTTTATTTTATTTATGGTGACGTGTTCAAATGACCACACATTGAGTACTAGGATTATGGTAGGTTTGCATGTGGAGGAAAATGGAACCCAAATAGGCATGTAAATTTATTCAGAATGTAGTACACAAGATAATGTCATTGTTCTTGATTTTGAAAATGTTTATAAGCTATTTGAAAATTATATTCTTTTTTGGCTACTTGGTTGTATCCCTTATTAAAACATGTTTGCATCTTCATAAACTAATTGCATGCACTCTTACCATCTAGATTCCCAAAACCTAACCAAACCAGAGCCAACAAGTGAAGAAGGGAAGATGTGTTGCTGAAAGCAACCCACACAACCTCTACAGAGGCTTGAAAATGCTTGTTGTAGGAGAAAAATCTTTAGTTGCAGGTAAACATAACTATATTATAGGCGCAATAGTCAATTGCTACAGGAACAAAAATTTGTGTTACAAGAACAAAAAAATATTATGCTATAGAGGTTTGGCAACACATCATCAACCACCAAATAACCTAGATACTCACATAGAAATAAACAATTTCTAGAATAGAAAACTCACAAGAAATATACCATTCAGAGAAACACATTTTCCAAGAAAGAAGGCAGTTTTAGAAAGATAATATTTAATTTCATTTATCTCATGAATACTTTCATTATACACATTTACTTTCCTTTAGAATACTAGGCTAAAATTCAAGACTCTCTTATTTTTCTCTTCTTGTTGTTGGTCTATCATGTATACCTTTCTTATTCTTTATCTTTCCTCTTCTCTATTCCTATTTTTTTATTCTTCTTAAATGTTTCCTTCTTCTTCCTCTATCTTTCTACTAACTTTGTTCTCTTATTTTCTTCTCTATCACAAAAACTTTCTCCAAAATCTCAAAGTTTCTACAAAATTGTTCCTAAATGGGTGTAGCATTCAAAATCCCACCATAAATGCACAAGTCATTTATAGGTTCAAAATTATTTCTTATATTGCTCCATCTCCTGTTTCCCATGTTGTTGTTCATTAATGTCCTAGAAGGTTGGTGTTTTATCCCTTGAATGGTCAAGAAAAAAAAATTAATCTACAACAAGTACATATGTAGTGGCTAGTAGGGTAAATGATAAAAAATTCTCAAAAATATATGACGCCCCTTTATCAAACTACCAAGGTATAAAATTTGCGAGCCCTTGCTGCCTAAACTATGCATTAGGATAGGTCAAATTTTGGTTATTTTTGGTTAGAAATCAGTTGCTATAGGAATAGTATTTTTTCTACAATTTAACAACTATGTTGCCATAGGCTAAACTAGTTAACCAAATATTCATTGTATTCTTTGTCCCTCATCAGTCTAACCTTGTAGAGCCCAAAAAACATTCAATCACCTCCTATTCTCTTTCAAGTATCTATTCCATCCATTTTTCTAGTTGTGTTTCTACTTTCTTCTTTCTCTTGCTTCTGCAATATCTCTTCTTCAAAGTAAGTGTATAAATAAAAAAAAATTAAAAATTGGAGAGATGTTTAGGCCTATAGGTAACTCTAACTCATAAGCATTTGGTAAAAACTTCTTGACATTTTTACATGGTTCAATCTTTTTCCACTAGAGCTTGTTATAGGTATGATTTAGGAATATTTCCTTTGATAGATGTGTGAACACCATATCTCCTACTTCAAAATTATTTTATCTCCTCTTTGAATATGTTTTCTCTTTATACTATCAACTACTCCAATTGAGTCTTTCCCTTACTTACTAGTGCAAATCTTGCATGTGTTTTGCAAATTATTCTCCTCTAGCACGTTTCTTATGATCCTTAATGTTTTCAAGCTCCCTTAATTTTGAGATACCCCTAGGATTGTATCCAAAAAAAATTTGTAATTGATTCTTACCTCTACTTTTGTTGGATAAATCATTGTATAAAAAATCATCTTGTATTAAATCCAACCGGTTAGGCTTGTTAGCAACAGAGTATCTTAAAAAATTTCCTAATATGTAGAAAGAAACTTTAAATGAGTACCTAATTTCTTCTAAAGTTTCCTCAAAAAATATCCAACATTTGACTTAGTGTCAGGGTTTGAAACTATACTTTTTGGTAAGCCATGCAACATAAAAATCTCCATGAAAGATAATTTGTAATATGTGTGGTGTCATTGGTCTTTTTACAAGCTATAAAATGAGTCATTTTAAAAATGTATCAACAACCAAAAAAATAGAATCCTTACCTCTCCATGTTCTTGGAAGACCAAGTACAAAATCTATTATTATATCATCCCATGGTTTCTTCAATATGGGTAATGATCGATATAGTTCTATATTTTGACTCCCTCCTTTGGAATATTGGTAGCTTGACATTCTTGCACAAATATTTGGACTTCTACTATCATTCTTTCCCAATAATATCTTTCACTAAGTTTTTCCATGGTCTTACGAGCTTCAAAATGTCTAGTCAAACTACCACAATTATTTTCTCTTATTTAAATCTACATCATCAATCCTTGAGGTATGCATAGTTGTTGTCCTTTAAGTAAAAATTCACCATGTATGAATTAATCCATCCATGTTGTCTTATCCATAGGAGTAGGATTCATACATGATGTCTATCCATCCTTAAAGTCCCAATAATCTTTATATAAATTATTCATAGCATCAAATCCAACTACTTTATCTCTCATTTAATTAATAATGTTTCTTTCCTATTCAATGCATCCACTACTATCTTTGAACTTCCATTTCATTTATTGTTGTTTAAGCTTGGTGTGACTATTAATAAATTGTAAAGCACAAACTCTATAAGAAGAAAAAATTGTTGCCACTTCTTTAAGCTATATACTATGGTACAACAGTTTTGATCATAAAAAAATACTTCTTTTGGCACCATTAATATTTTCACTAAACTATGCGATATGTTTACCCTCTAGGCTAAGAACCACTCCTATGGTTGTCCCAATCATGCCACAGTCCACTTGAAACACTTTTATAAAATCAAGTAATGCCAACACTGGTTCCTTAGTGACCATCTTCACAATATCAAAACACTTATCCATTGATTTTCTCAACTTAAGTGCCTTTCTATCACCTCTTATGGTTTTACCTATCAGTGCACATATTCCACTATTGTTTTAAATAAATTTACGATAAAAGCTAGCTAAACTATGGAAAATTCAAGCCTCAGGCAAACTACTAGGTGTAGGCCATTCTATTATTGTTCCTACCCTTTTTGGATCCATTTTTAGCCCTTGGTTTGAGATAACATATCCCAAATAGAATAATTTGTCCTTTATAAATTACATTTCTTTTAGTTCATTAACAACTTCTCCTTAATCCTTTGCAAGAATTGGCTAATAAAGCTTCCTCTCTATTGTTTCTAAAAATTAGAATACCATCAAGGTAAACAATTATAATTCTTCTTAAAAAATTCTCTCAACACTTCATTCATTAACTCCATAAATGTGCTAGGTATATTTTTCAATTCAAAGGGAA
>VDFB02379711.1:42381780-42676780 GCA_007258455.2 Sequoia sempervirens
TTTACCCAAAATTGATGAATCGAAAAGGGTTTTTAAAGAAGATTCTCAACTTTCCACCAATATAAATTATGCTTTACTTTGAATTTAATAAATAATTATTTTTCATTTTCTATTTGAATTACAACTAAAGTTCTAATTGATAGGCTAATTGAAAACATCTATATCTTTCAAACGGTATCAAATTTTTTGAATCTGAAACATGTGTCACATTCTAGATACTTCATATACTATAAGATTAAAAAAAAAATTGAATTTCATGAATTTTTGACCAAGTTAAGGTGGTTAGACATATGAGTTTTTATATTTTTTAAAATTCATAATAAAAAATTCACAATTAATTATTTACTTGGAAAAATATTACAAAAAAATATGCATCACATCAGGACATGAGAACTCTAATTATATCTAAAATATTATAAAAAAATATTATCATTTTATTGTGGTTAGGGTTGTCAGACAGATACCTACTTATTTTCTCCCTAAAATTTAAGTACTTCTACATTGAAATTTCAATTTTTCAGCAAATAGATTTAAAAAAAAAAAAACTAGTAGCTTAGAAATTACATTCAATTTGAAATATATTCTATTCTTACATATTTTTGAAATAATATAGATAACTTATTCAAAATTTTACGTCAAGTTGCCTAACTTTGATTTTTTTGAGTTTTTCGCCACTTAAGGGCCTATTTTTTCCATGATGATCCTACACATACCTGTAACTCAATTGTTTCACAAGTTCATAACCTCTCCCATAATTTTTTTCCATTTCTTTTGGGTTTAGTGGTTGTTGATAATATATCTCATCAAAGTTAGTTGTATAACTTGTATCTTCTTCAAGAGTGGATGAGTTGGATGCTTGTGAATGTTCTTCCAAGTTCTAAGTTGACATGACCATGGGTTTCTTTTGTTTCTCATCTTATTTTCTTGTGATTATGTATTATCCCATAAATGAGGGTGTGTACTCCAAGGGACCCCAAATCATTATCTAACAATTTTGACACTGTTTCCATTTCTTGCTTGTCTTCTTTTAAAGGTTCTATGTTGGATGTTGGAATCAATTTTCTCAAAGGACTTATCATTCCTTTTTCAACTTGTAAGCAACTTTCAGGATCGGGGTCTATTTAAACTTGGTATACCTTATTTTCATATACATATTTCATGATACAATGAAGAGTCGAAGGCAACACATGCATCTCATGAATCCATGGTATTCCCAAAAGAAGAATGTATGAAAGGTCATGAGGCATAACATGAATAGGAGTTTGTAAGGTAGCCCTCCCAACTATAATAGGTAAAGTAATCACACCAAGCGGTTTCTTTCTTACATTTTCAAATCCTTGAGTTGATAAAGATTCAAGTTCCATCTTTGATTTTTCCACTTTCAACCTATTGAAAAGTTTCACATTGCACACATTAAGGGCTGAGCCATTATCAACAATTGTCCTTTTTATGCCTATTCTATTAAATTGGGATATTATCATGAAGGAATCAATTTTCTTTCTTAATGCCAAAGGAGGTAGCTCATGTTGGTGAAAGGTTATGTCTACATGAACTATATTCATTCCTTGTATGAGAGCTACTACAATATTTGTATTTGTGCAAGGAGGAACCACTACTTGTTGTAAGGCTATTTGAAGCATAGTGTGATAGTTTGGTGAATTCTAAATTAAGTCCCATAGGGATATCTTTGTAGGAGTATTCTTAAGTTGTTCAATGAGGTTATACTCCTTCCCACTATGCAAAGTTAAATAAGGAGCATTAGGCAATATGGGATTAGGAAAAGGTAAGGGTGTCAGGGTTGGTTGTTGTGGTTGCAGATTATTTCTAGTGTTGTATATATGAGTAACATGGTACTATGACTCGGTTGTTGCAAGAAATTATTCTTAGGTTGATAAAGGATAAACTTAGGCTTGTTTTTAGATTGTGTTTGTGTGAAGGTGGGTAAAGGATGAGTTGAGGTTGAATCACGTTAACTTCTCTTGGTTTTGGTTTCTCATAAAAATCCTTAGTGGATGAACCTTATGAGAGGAATTCCTCAAGGGCTTCATCTAACATGTAAAATTCATCACTACTAAAAGTCTTGGGTTTGTTAATAAGTTGAGGTTGGATGACATTTACTTCTCTTTTTTTAGGTTTGTTTGAACAAGCCTTAGTGGACAAACCTTACGAGGTGAAGTCCTCAAGGGCTTCATCTAATATATCAAAGTCATCACAAATAAAAGGCTTTAAGGTTAAGGTAACTTTGAAAAAGGGTTTTAACATGATTAAGTAACTATACATCTATGCTTGTTTAAGTTTAATGTTTTTGGTTTTGTTTTTTGATCTATATCTAATGTAGTCTAATCTAAATGTTGAAAATGAAAATTGCAAAAGGCTAGTTCTATCCACAATTTTAATGAATGTAAATGATGCTATTTCTAATGATTGTAGTATAATAGAAAGCAACTAAACTAAAACAAAAATGTAATGAGAGCAAATAAAAACTTACAAATTTGAAATTTAACTTTGTAAACAACAGTGTAAATTTTGCACTAGGACTTATTCACCCAAGGTGGAAAATGAGTCCCAATAGGGATTTTTTTCAAAATTTTCATTTTTTAATTTCTTTTTATGTTTTCTATGCTGTATGATGTAAGTCTAAGATGCAATTGTAGTTTTTCAATAATTTTCAATGAAATTAAGTGCTAAAATGCAAGATAAATGAGCTTTCACTAATGCAAAATTTGAAACCCTAGAATGCAAATTAACCAATGCAAATCGTAATGCAATGTCAATGCAAACTAAATCTATGATGTAAATGCACTCCAAATCAGAAATTAAATGTCCTAAATGCAGGTTCACTGAAATGAAAAGGTGAACATTGTTTGTATGGGGTTCTCTTTCACCTTTAGGGTTTTGGACCTAAAAGGAGAGAAGCAATTTTCACACTCTCCACTCAAGAACAAACCCTTGAGATTTCAATGCAAAGGAGATTGAAATATTGCAAAGGGATTGTCCTAAAGGCTGAATGAAATCTAATGAGGGGTTCACCACCAAGTTTAGACTTGGAAAAGACAATGCTATGCAAGTTGTAAGACAAAACCCTAATTCAATGCAATGTCCTAGAAAATTCCTTAGAAATGTAAGTAAAATAGAATAGAAAAGAAAAAAGGTAAATGAAGTGCACCTAGAAACCTTGAAGTGACTGGAAATAACTCTGAAAATCTAGAAATTTTGACTTTTTGATCTACTAGGACTCATTCGCCAATCTAGTTGAATCAGTCCTAGATCATGGTTTTTACGTGGGAGCTTATTTTAGGAAAAATGGTATCAAAATCTATAAACAAATTTGGAAAACAACTACAGTGGTACTAATTCATCAGTCTTGATGAATTAGTCTCGTTCTGCTTTTTCAGAAATTAAAAGTTCTAATTTACACTTCAACACCTACCCTTTCCTTCCAACTTGAGTTTCAAATATGAATCTGTGAAAAACACATACAAAATAGAATTCAACTTGATTTGCTAATGGGGGATTTTCCTCAGTCAAACCCCTAGTTTTGTAATTAAACCTTGATAGGAATAATGAAATGTGCATGGAAATCCTAGCCTTGGGCATGTCTAAGACTAAGAAATATAGAACATAATGAAATCCTATTCTAATGTGCAAGAATATGTTGCAATAATGGAAATGTAAAGATGAATAACTCACTTGTGATGAACTCTAATCACCCCAAATGAGCTCTAATGATGTATGTACCTTCATTAGGTTGAATGCAGAGTGATAATGGAAGATGGAATCACATAGGAAACAAGTCTTTAGGCTTGGCTTGATGGCTAGTTGCATCTCCCCAACCTAGAATCTATCATGATTCAAAAACACAACCATGATAAACCCTTGACAATGCTAGATCTTGATTGAAAGTTAGCTTGAAGACCTACAAAAATACTTTAATACTGCTCCAATGCTTCAACTTTGCCTGCTTTTGGAATTAGAATGCTCTTGTAAAATATTTCTTGAAGATTCTTGATGCTCATCTCTTGAAAAATGCTCAATCAAAGTACTTAGAGTTGATAAAAATGACTTAGAAACTTTCTTTTATAGGCATTACCACCTAATTGACCATTATTTAGATCTCAAAGGTCGACATCCACAAAAATTAGAATTAAAAACTTGAATTTCCTACTCAAAATTGCAAAAGTCCCCAAATGTAACTCATTTTCCATCCTTGGTGAATGAGTCCCACCTAAGGGGCTTTGTTCACCCTAGGTTGCAAATGAGTCCCACCTGATTGTACTTTCAATTTTTTTTGTAAATTTTAGCATACTCATGTTAAAACCCTAATAATTTTGACCTAAAAATCTTTGTTACATCTATTGTAGGGTTCTTATATGAGGTTTAGGGTTTTGTTTATTTTTTAGTTGCTTGGCGTTCTATTTTTGTTGTTGGCCTTATAGTGTCTATTATTAGTCATATGGGGGGAGGGAATTCTCATATTTACATCATCATATGACTGTCACCCTACGACTGGTTTTTCTCCTATGTAGGTCTAAATCATCCATTTCTATAGGGTTAGGGAAATGTTTTTTTGATCATTACATCCTTTGTTCCACATGATTCCAAAATTGTGAGCCTACTATTCTTGTGTCACCCTAGAGAAGTTCCCTTTTTTAGAACAACTTATGAGCATGTGCATAATTCTTTCACTTAAGTCCTAATGTCCCTTGTAACTATATTGTTCATTGCTAATGGCATCCAATCCCTCAAAGTTGTAATAGCGATAAGCGATGTTCTTAGCCTTATGTTCTTATTGCTCATCACAGATGGCCATTGAAAAGAACATTTGTAATAGTGATGAGTGATGTGTTGTTGCACACTATGATCATGAATATGTTGTAAAAGGTCATTCTCACATTAGCGATGTGCGATGAACCCTATAAATAATGTAAACCATTTATCGCTGATTGCTTGCACAATATATGAGGAGAATCAATGATGAACGAGGGCCTTAGTGCTCATCACATATTCATCTTAAAACTTAAGTTCTAAAATAGCGATAAGTGATCGATGCCTTCTAAAAGGGTTTTTCTTTTTCTAATTTTGATATTCAATCTTATGGGCGATATCTTTGGCGCCATTTATTCTATGCAGGCACATGTGTCCAAGATTTGGTGTTTTCACAGTATCTCTCATCGCTGATTTGATCCTAGGGATAAATTTTGAATTGGAAATTTCACAATGAAGGGATAAATGTGATCGGAAGTCAGGACATTAAATGAAGGGTTAAAGGCCATCACCGAGATGCTTTCATCATTGATAGAGTTGAGTGATGGTAAGATAAATCAATGGTAGGAGATAACCATTAATGAAAGGAGAAATGTGGTAGCATCCAAGGGGATCTCAAGTAAAGCAAGGGGGGATCAGCGAAAGAACTGGACAACCATTGATAAAACTTTAAAGCAGATGATCCAATGAACAAGAAGTCATCGCATGAATAATTTCATCGCTAATGAGCACCTCAAGATTAGGGAAAGATCAGTGAGGAAGCAAGAAGTGCAAGGAAAGTTTCTCTATAAATTGGCCTTATGTACTTCATTGATATTAATGAAGAGCACATATTAGGTTGGTGATACATGACAAATTGTCAGGACATATATGATTAAATCAGGGTTAAGGAATAATGTGTCAATATTTGAGATAGCATCACTATTTTCAAGAAGCAAATTGATAATAGTAAAAAAATGATGCTCATGGCCGCCCTAGATGAAATTTTAATTGCTCTCAATTGAATGCTCTAGATTCAGAGCCAAACTAATAGGCTACCAATTCACTCGCACAAGGATTTCTGCATCATTAATTCAGCATGCTTGAAATCTCTATTTAATGCAGAATGATCGATGATTATTCTCATTATCTTTTTACCTTGCATTGTATGTTAGGCTAAGTGTGAAGGGTTGTTGGCCTATTTGTGGTAGAATTTTCTCATCCTAGTTGGGTTGGTATGAAATTGAGTTCTCTGGTCTACTTAGGACTTTTATTGCTTAAATTGGTCATTATCACTAGGATTGGGGTGTTTTTCTTGTGGGTGTTGAACCAAAAGACCTTTTAATTATCATTTTGTAAGCTCAGACAAGATGGGAAAAACTAGTGAGGCAACCCCGCCTGTTAGGAGGTCTAGTCAGTTAAGTATGTCAAAAATTCCATGAGGAGGTAACTAAGTAGGAAACCATGGTTTTCCATGAAATTGCAACCAAGACTAGGAGTGGTTGGGCATTTTTGGATGCCAACGACTCTAAATAAGGGTCACCTCCTAATTTAGTTTTTGATGACACCATGGTTGTTGCATAGGAGATATTTGTTTTCATGTGTCCATAGTTTGTCTTTTTGTTTCCCTTTCTTATGTGGAGGTTTTTTCAGATGATATGAACCAAATCCTTTTTGTTCCCAACAACAAATGTTGTGATAGTGATGGCTAAAATTCTATACATTTTTTTTGTCTCCCCTATTATGAAATGATTATGTATGAAACCACCTGGGGAGTCCTTCAAGAAGTTAGTTGGAATTAGGTTTTGAAATGAACTCAAATGAAATTGAAATTGTAATTCAATTGGGTGCTTGTTGCTTCCCTATTTATATAAAGGAGATTTCATAGCTGAAAATGGGAGAGAGTTCAGAATTTTGATTCTAGATTAAGGTCATAGTAGATACTAAGCTCTAGTAGTAGAGTAGAATGTAAATAGATACTCTAGTAGATATATCAGAAGAAAGTCTAAGATGAAAGTTATACTACGTATAAAACTTGAATATGTTTTACAATGAAATATCAAAAATGAAGAAGAATTTTAGTTTTCAGAATTTTACTCTCCTTTGTGTTTTCTCCCAAGTTATGAATGAATATTGTTATTGAAAACTTCATTTGTCTTCTATCATTTACACATAATGTATGAATTTTTTTTGTGCTTCAATTCAATGAATTGATTGAATGCTGAAACGAGCTCATTGGTTTGCGAGAAAATCATACAGGATTTAGTAAGGAAGTGATATTCTAAAGATACAATGAGTTAGATATTACAAAGTAACACTCTAATCCAGTCCACTAATTTTTGAATTTCAATCAAGATTGTATTACCAGTTCATTACCATTTATAATTCTTTTTCTGCGTTAGATAAAGAAATTACTATCTGTTTATTTTATCTTATGGTTAGTTGAGCCAGTATTGAATTGGGCCTAGGATTTAAGATGAAGAATTATTCAAAAAACTTGAAATTACAATGTCTCAACTCTAAATATGAAGGAGCACTTCTTGAAAATAAATAACACTTCTATTTAAGGTTTGTTGAGGTTTTGATAAGGTGTTTTACATGAAATTGTGCATCTGTGTGAGGAAATACTCTTAACTAAGTGTAAAATATTATGAGTATATAGGGGATTACCCTCCTTGGGTCTCACAGAGCCCAAAGAGAAGAAGTAAAGTAATAACTACTCTACTTAAGTGTTGACCAATCCTCACCCTAGCTGATAATTGGGTCATGGAAAGCTCATAGGTTAGGACTGAGATTAAGTTTGGTTCTAAAAAAATAACCAACACCACCTTAGCTTTTTGAGGTGGGTTTTTCAGGATTTTCATGGATTTGAGTGATTTTATGGGATTTTTGAGTGAAATGAGCCTTAATATCTGAAATAATGGGTCTTAGGGGCCTATAAATGATGATTGAAAGGATAATTAATGTAAGGTTTCCAAAAGTAGGTCTAGATTAAGTGTGAAATTTTGTTGCTTTCAAGAGCGTACAATTTTCTACACTATGAATTGAAAAGTTTCAAAGTTGTCATCTACATTGCAAGATCATGAAAACAAAGCTACATAATTTTTTTTAGACTTTCGAGAGTTGAGCATTGAGGACCTAGAAGTGTAGAGATTGAAGAATAAAACCTAGAAGTTAGTTTTTAGAAACCCTAACAAGGACCCATTCACCACTTTGGGTGAATGAGTCCTTAGTGACCTCAAAAAAACACTTATTTAGCAAGGTACACATTGTTTTAGCCTCTTAAAACTTCCCTCATTGTTGTTATAACTGTTAGGAGTGTTTTCTAATTGTTATTTGCATCATATCTTGCACATAATTGTGTTTTTTATATTTAAAAATAGTGGTTCATCATCTTGTTAATTCATTTTGGCGAACCCCTATTTTTATATGAAACAAAAATATGTCAAGGAATTTTTGAATAAGTTTGGAATGGAAGATTCTAAACTAATATATACTCCTATGTTTATTGGTTACAAGCTGATCAAGAATGATGAATTTACTAAGGCTAATTAGAGAAAGTACAAATCAATGATTAGAGGACTACTATACCTAACTATTACTAGATCAAATAACATGCATGCAGTTTGTCTTGTGGCTAGATTTCAAGAATATCCTAGAGAGTCACATGTTGCAATAGTGAAGATAATATTTAGATATTTGAAGGGCACTCCAAAACATGTCTTGTGGTATCAAAAGGATAGTGATTTCTCTTTGAATGCTTATAAAGATGTAGAATGGGTAGGTTGTGTGGATGATAGGAAAATTAAAAGTGGTGGTGTATTCTTTATTTAATGAAGATTGGTGTCTTGGCTAAGAAAGAAGCATGATTTACTATCTTTATCTAACACAGAGGAAAAATACATTGTAATAGCTTCTTGTTGCACACAAGTTTTATGGAAGAGGTAAACCTTGAAGGATATCTATGATGAAATAATTTCTATCTTTTATGAGAATACAAGTGATGTTAATATTTCAAATAATCCAGTAATGCACTAGAGGACAAAATGTATATCTCAATCCGATATCACTTTTTGAGAGAGAGGGTTGTTGAGAATGAAGTGAAGCTATATTATGTTCCTATCAAGAATTAGGTTGCTAATATATTTACTAAGGATATTCCTAAGGATTATGGATGATGGAAATGGAATGCACAACTTCCTTGTTCACACAAAAGGGGAATGAAGGAAGAGGGATTTGATTTTGCAATGCTCACATTCAAGAACAAACCCTTGAGATTCCAATGAAAAAGAGATTGAAATCTATCAAAGGGGATTGTCCTCAAGGTTGGAAATTGATAAAGAAGTTCAACACTAATGCAAAACTAAGAAAATGCAAGATGTTTGAAAACGCAGTGTAGTATGTAAAAAGACCTAGAAAATGACTTAGAAATGCAAGTAAAGCAAAACAAAAAGCTATAAAATAGAGAGTGTGTACCATGAAATGTGTTGAAGACTGGAAATAGCTCTGAAATTCTAAAGATGTTGATTTTTAAGCTTGGTGGGACTCATTTTCCATTCTAGGTGAATCATTCCTAGTTCTAGAAAACTGTACCAGATCCTGTTTTGGCCAAAAGGGTATCTGAATCCGTAAAGATCTCCAAAAAAACCACAGTGGGACTCATTCGTCACTACTAAGGGATGAGTCCCATTTTGTTGAAAATTGTCCTAGGGGCAGAATCTCAAACTAAAACTTTGCAAGCCTCTAGAGATGAATGAAATAAGCACTTTCCACTAATTTCATGAAGATTGAATGGATATTTTTCCCTAGATCTAAGTTTCTGTGAGTCTTGATAAATTTTCATGACAAATTTGATGACATTTGCAACTTTATCATTTTGGCATTTTTCTTCAATCTACAAACATGTAGATCACACATCATAGAGAAGAAAATGTTGATTGTTAGAATTTAGGGGTTTGCCTTGGTCAAACTCCTTTTAGGTAATTAAACCAAAATGATGAAAAAATATAATGAAGCATAAATATAAAATAATGCAATTAGAAACTTTCCATGATGATGGATCTTTAATTTCTACAACAACGGATGAAGAATCTACCCTTAAATGCCTTAGAAGTGATCTTGAATACTCTCTAAATGACCTAACCCTAGCTTTCTTGAATTGAGATAGATAATGAATGATGAATTAATAATGTATTATGGTTTAAAATCTTGTTTATATAGGAAATATTGCTCGTTAATTTGATCCCCAAGGCCGACATTGAAGAAAATTAAACTTAAAACCTAAATTTTCCCACTCAAACCTTGAAAATAGCTCAAATGGGACTCATTTTCCATCCCGGGTGAATGGGTCCCACTTGGATGGGACTCATTCATCCAAAACAGCGAATGGGTCCCATAGGGGCTCTTTTTCCAGCTAGGATGTTGGGGAGTGAAGAATTTTAGTTTTTATGTTGATTTTATCAAGTCTTTGATCAAAATAAGCCCCAGGATGCACAATATGGGGTCATAGGGGCTTATTAATGATGATATAAAGGGTAATTAGGGATAGGGACACAAATTTCAATGTGAAAGTGTGGTTAAATACACTCTACAACACTAAAATGAGGTCCACATAGCCTAGAAAGGCACAAGATCTAGTGTGAATATGTAAAACACATTACAACACTAAATTAAAACCAGGTTTAATTTACAAGCCATCTAGATTAATGTGAGAATGCAATTAAATATATTCTACAATACCGAATTAAGGGGAAAATTGGTCCATTGGACTTAAATACTTAATAAAAGTCTAGAAAACTGTGAAAGTTATTTACAACACTTTAGAACACCTTTACATGACATGCATTTTATTCAGTTTACAAGGGCCCAAGACCTAATGTGAATGTGTTTTCCACATTACAACATTAAATCAAGGCAATATTAAGCAAAAATCACAAGGAGATCCTAAACAAGTCAGAAAAAGTAGAAGGGTTACTTTTTCAGTGTCCACATTTAGCCCCCACTTTAGTGAGAGGATGAACCTGCTTCAAACTCACACTAAAGTAGATATTCAAGAGGGTTCCAAGTGCATAGATACATATGGTCTAGGATAACAAAGAACAAGGAGGTGACCATGCCCCTTGGATCCAAGATCCTAAGTCAAGTTGACATAGCACCAAAGGACACACACAAGGTGTATAATATGCAACAAAACAAGATACACAATCATGTAATGTAAAGAACTAAAAGAAGGAAAAAAAAAACATAAAATGACATGGATTAAATATGTGCTCATTGTGGTTCCATGAAACATCAGGTTGTTTGTGGGGTGAGTTGTCCAAAAGAAGTGGTTAAGTGAGAAAGTCATGCCAGTGTGTTGGCTTCCCACCATATAATGAGAAAGTCATGCCAATGTGTCCACTTCCCATTATACTAACCATACCAAAGTTATCCTCCTAATAACTTTGATAAGGCACCAAAATGAAAATTATTTTGAATGTCATGTAAAAAAAATTTTAAGGGGATTTTGCAATACTGAATTAAGGGGAAAATAGGCCCATTGGACTTAAATACTTAATAAAAGTTTAGAAAACTGTGAAAATTATTTACAACACTTTAGAACACCTTTACAAGACATGAATTTTATTCAGTTTACAAGGGCCAAAGACCTAATGTGAATGTGTTATCCACATTACAACATTAAATCAAGGCAATATTAAGCAAAAATCACAAGGAGTCTATCCTAAACAAGTTAGAAAAAAGTAGAGGGGTTACTTTTTTCGGTGTCCAAATTTAGCCCCCACTTTAGTGAGAGGATGAACCTACTTAAAAATCACACTAAAGTAGATATTCAAGAGGGGTCCAAGTGCACATATATAGATGGTCTAGGATAACAAAGAACAGGGAGCTGATCAAGCCCCAAGGATCAAAGATCCTAAGTCAAGTTCACATAAGCATAAAAGGACACACACAAGGTGTATAATATGTAACAAAACAAGGTACACAATCATGCAATGTCAAGAACTAAAAGAAGGAAAAATGAATAATGAAAATTACATGGATTAAATATGCGCTCATTGTGGGGCCATGAAACATCAAGTCGTCCGTGGGGTGAGTTTTCCTAAAGAAGTGGTTAAGTGAGAAAGTCATACCATTGTGTCGGCTTCCCACCATATAATGAGAAAGCCATGCCAATGTGTCTACTTCCCATTTTACAAACCATACCAAATTTATCCTCCTCATAACTTTGATAAGGCACCAAAATGAAAATGCTTTTGAATGTCATGTAAAAAAATTTTTTAAGTGGCTTTTTCTTTGTTTATGTAATAGTCTTCCTCTTAGGGAGCATTGTGCCTAATGTCTCAAAGAGAGGAAAATTCGAAGTTTCAAATCGTTGCCCATGGGATGCCTCATTCACATCATGCCATGTCAATAGATCGTACACTCTTGGATGACATCAAACCCAATGACACCACCAAGAAAAGGACATACCACTAGAGAAAAGAATAATCACACCATGAATGTTTTGCCAAAATATGTTGTCTATGTATTCCCTGACTTTAAAGTGGTTGCTACACCATCACTATGATAAATTGGTTTAAAGTAGCAAATGAATCATGAAAGAAGACATGAGAGCCAACTTGGAAAGCCCTATGCCAAGTCATATGTTTCCAAAATGAAGTTACATCATGGATAAGTACATGTCACATGCGATCCAACTTAAGACATGTCATCCACATCCCAATTAGCTCTCTCTTGTATGTTCATGAAAGGTTAACAACTAGCCAAAAGAGATAATGACAAGTGACATACGAGGACAAGGCTACTTAACCCCTTGCCCCTACTTAGTCAGGACAAAGGTGAGCTGGGAATGGATGATGATATGCTTCTCCTTGTGATGAATGTAAAACATGCAACTATGGTAAGGAGCAAAAATTAATGTTATTTATTATGGCACTGAGTAAACAAAGTTTTTACTTGATACATATGTAATGGTATATCTATTAGTTTAGGATGTACCAAGGTTAGAGTTTTCATGGAATTTTTTTTTGTGATGGTGTTGACATTGAATGAAGGATTTTTTTTTGAGTGAAAATAACCAAGATCATTAGTCATTTCTTGTGTTTTAGGCTTTATAGGGACATGGATAAATTGTTCTATATCATCACATCCTTTCTCAAGTTGCTTCATGAGTTCAAAAAAACTTCTAAAAAGTTTTGTCACTTTTATTGGATTTGGTGGTTGTTCAATTTCCTCGAAGGTTGTCTTGGATCTTGTCTTTGCTTTTAAGGTGGTTGAAGTGGATGCTTGTGAATTTTGTATTGCCATTACTAGTTTATATTTTCTCATTTTAGACTCTTTTGTTATGATCATGTATTATCCCATGGATATAGGTATGAAATCAAAGGTTTCCACAACATCTTCTAATAACTATGTGGCTTTTTCAATTTTCGTTTGTCTTTCTATATCGTTTTCCTTGGTACTAATCATAACACATGTAACCTTTTTATTTTGAGGAGTAGAAGGTGACTTGTCATAAACTCCTAACATTTTCTTCAAGGCTTCATAATTTTCAAAGCATGATGGTGGTAAATCCATATCAAGCAATTTAGGGTGCTTCAGAGTGAGGTTAATTTTTGGATTGCACATGACAGTGTTGATGTTTGCTTGCACCATGATACCTTCCCTATTAGGAGATTTTTTAGGAGAACTAAAAACTATATGTTCATGAAATTCAATGTTTGGTTCTTCCATATTGACTTCATCACAAGTAAGGGAATGATCCATGGTTGGATTTTTGTGTTTGGATATAATGGTGTGTGTTGTTCAATAGGAGAGTTATTAGGAGAGAGGGAAATTTGATTGTTGTCCATAATATCATTATTTTTCTCTAAGGTCTCATTCTCTTGTGCCATGATTTTTATCCTAGTATGAGAGATTTTAGGAAAGTGATAAAAAATAGGCTCATCACATTTCATGGTTGGATTTGATAAAGTAGGTTCACTACTTATAGGAGAGGCATCAAGAGAAGGATAACTATGAGTTTTGTGGTTACCAATGATTGAATTTTTTTGTTCAAATAGGTCTTCCCAAATGGTAGGGGCATTAGGAAAGGGAGGAATAATATTTTCACGAGTCTCAATAAGGATATCTTCGAACACTAAACTATCTTCTTTATGTTGAGAGAAGATATTATGAGAAGAAAAGGTTTGATATCCATGATTGTCTACATTTACATTCCGATATCCTATAATATTTTCTTGAGTAGGAGAGATAGGATTGTCATAGCTCTCAAATATCAACATATCCTCCATACAAATGTGTTTTTCATGATCATTCATGATTGTATCCTTATTCACTAAATCATTTTCACAACTAGGGGAGGTGTTGGGAGTAGTGGTGATTATCTTAGTTTTGTGTGTCATAGTGTCTTTCCAAGGGGGGGGAGGAATACAAGCAAGACTTTCATGATCATCAATGATTGTATCTTCTTTCACTAAGATACCTTCATCACCAATGGGAGAGATATCAGGAGAAGAACAATTATGATTATCATGATGATTGATGATTGCATCCTTTTGTTCCAAATATTTAGTGGATGATCCTAGTGAGAGGAATTCCTTAAGGGATTTATCTAATATGTCTAAGTCATCACTACTAAAGGGCTTGGATGATATGCTTTTTCTAAATTGAATCATTTTTTGAATTGTGTCTTTTGATGTTTTTTATTTTTTTATTTTTGTTTTGTAATGAATCTAATCTAAATGAACTAGGAACTAATGTTGAAAATGAAAATTGCAAAAATATAATACTATCCATAATTGCCATGAATGTAAATAATGATATTTCTAATTATTTAAATGTAATAGAAGCTATGGAAACTTAAAATGCAATGTAAAGACATAGGATGAAATACAACTTTTTCAAATTTCACACAAGGTAATGTACTGATTGTATGATGCCATGATCTGAAAATGAAATGTTGTGAATACAAAATTGAAATTAAGCAATGCATTGAATGAGCAAAATGAAGCTAGATTGAGTGAAATACATGTAATAAGAACTTAACCAACTAATACAGATAGTTAATGGTAGCAAACAAAAGTGTAGAAATAAGGTTTTTAGTGTTGTAAAAGGTGGTTTAAGGGGTGCAAAGGGACTAATTCGCCCAAGGTGGCGAATGAGTCCAAGTGGGAATTTTTTATAGAATATTCAGAGTTTTTTGATTGATTTTTATGTTTTATGTGTTGTATGATGTAGATCTAAAGTGCAGATGCAAAATTTTACTATTTTTCAATGAAATGAAGTGCAATAATGGAAGTTAAATGAGCTTTTCACCAATGCAAATTTTGAAACACTAGAATACAATTTAAACAATGCAATGCAAGGTAAATCTAGGATGTAAATGTTCTCCAAATTAGAAATATAATGCTTCTAAATGTAGGTTCACCAAAATGTGGACATTGGAAATGGAATGCACAACTTCCTTGCTCACACAAAAGGGGAATGAAGGAAGAGGGATCCGATTTCGCAATGCTCAGATTCAAGAACAAACCCTTGATATTCCAATGTAAAAGAGATTGAAATATGTCAAAGGGGATTTTCCTCAAGGCTAGAAATTGATAAAGAAATTCAACACTAATGAAAAACTAAGAAAATACAAGATGTTTGAAAACACAATGTAGTATGCAAAAGCACCTAGAAAATGACTTAGAAATGCAAATAAAGAAAAATAGAAAGCTATAAAATAGAGAGTGAGTACTTGGAAATGCATTGAAGATTCGAAATAACTTTGAAATTATGAAGATGTTGATTTTTAAGCTTGGTGGGACTCACTCGCCATTTTGGGAAAATCAGTTGCAGTTCTGGAAAACTATACAAAACCCTGTTTTAGCCAAAAGGGTATCTGAATCCATAAAGATCTCTGAAAAACACCTACAGTAGGACTCATCATCCACTACTGGGTGATGCATCCCATTTTGTTGAAAATTTTCCCAGGGGTAGAATCTCAAACTAGAACTTTGCAAGCCTCTAAAGATGAATGAAATAAGCACTTTCCCACTAATTTCATGTAGATTGAATGGATATTTTTCCCTAGATCTAAGTTTTTCATGAGTCTTGACAACTTTTCATGACAATATGACAACATTTGCAACTTTATCATTTTGGCATTTTTCTTCAATTTACAAACCTGCAAATCACACATCATAGAGAAGAAAATGTTGAATGTTAGATGAATAGGGGTTTGCCTTGGTCAAACCCCTTTTAGGTAATTAAACCAAAATGAAGAAACAAGATAATGAAGCATAAATATGAAATAATGCTATTAGAAGCTTCCCATGATGATGGATCTTGAATGTTTACAACAATAGATGAAGAATCTACCCTTGAATGCCTTAAGTGATCTTTAATGCTTTCTAAATGGCCTAGTTCCCTAGCTTGCTTGGCTTGAGATAGATAATGAATGATGAATGAATGATGAATTATGGTTTAAAAGATTGTTTATATAGGCAATCTTGCCCGTTAATTTGATCCCCAAGGCCAACATTAAAGAAAATTAAACTTGAAACCTAATTTTTCCCACTCAAACCCCAAAAATAGCTCAAATGGGACTAATTCACCATCCTGGGCAAATGGTTCCCACTTGGATGTGACTCATTCACCCAAAGTGGAAAATGGGTCCCACAAGTGCTCTTTTGTTAGTTGGGATGTCGGGGAGTGAATTTTTTTAGTTTTTATGTTTATTTTATCAGGTCTTTGATCAATATAAGACTCAAGATGCATAATATGGTGTCATAGGGGCCTATTAATGATGATACAAAGGATAATTAGGGCTAGTGATAGAAAGTTCAATATGAAAGTGTGGTTAAATACACTCTACAACACTAAAATGAGGTCCACATAGCCTAGAAAGGCACAAGATCTAGTGTGAATGTGTAAAACACATTAAACACTAAATTAAAACTAGGTTTAACATATAGGCCTTCTAGATTAATGTGAGAATGTGGTTAAATATATTTTACAATACTGAATTAAGCAAAAAATAGGTCCACTGGACTTAAATACTTAATAAAAGTCTAGAAAAGTGTGAAAGTTATTTACAACACTTTACAACACTTTTACAAGACATGCATTTTATTCAATTTCAAGGGCCCAAGACCTAATGTGAATGTGTTATCCACATTACAACATTAAATCAAGGCAATATTAAGAAAAAATCACAAGGAGATCTTGAACAAGTTAGAAAAAGTAGAAGGGTTACTTTTTCAATGTCTAAAAGGATATTTTTTAGCATCTCTTAGACAAGTTAGGGGTTATTTCCCCTTCCTCTTTGAAATAAATGCATAAGGATATGAATTGTTCCATTGTATCTCAAGATTCATTCTTTGTTCTGGATTGATGTTGGTGGCTACCTCCCAAGGGGAGTAGGTAGTGGCATTGTTAGTTGTTGTAGTCAAGGGGAGTAGGTTTATCATTATGTTGCAGAGTGTGGTTGTCCTTTGTGAGTTGTATCAAATAATATGTGCAATGGTTGTTGGTTAGTGTAGTGTGTTGTGTATTCCTAAGGGGGAGTAGGTGTAAAGGAAAAGGAAGTTGCAGAATATTGAAAAGTTGGTACAAGTATGTTCGATGTCAAATGGAGAGAAATATGCAAATATGAACTATCCTTTGCCATTGATGTCAAAGGGGGAGAGAGAGTAATGTGAAAAAGTAAAGTAGTAAGATAAACGGGAGAAAGTAAAGTGAAGATATAGGTATTTGAAAAAAACTTGTGATGTAAGTGAGAGAGAGAAAGTATTGGTATGAAGCAGTATGTTGGTGTTCATAGTTGTTGTGTTTATTGTTGATGGTTTTTTACATCATCTGTTGCATCAATGATAAAGGGGGAGATTATTGCAAGTATTTGCAATTGGTGTTGTAATTGATGTCAATAGATCTATGTTGTCGCATTGATGAGTTTGTGGTGATGCTTTGATTAGTTCCATTATGTTGTCATTACTAAGTGTTATTGGTGTCAACCTCTAGTTTTTCTTTGATAAGTTTCTATTGATGGATTTTGTATGGTTGAGTTGCTATGTTGCAATTGGATTTGTGGTGATAAGGAAGTGATGAAGATGATGATAATGTGTTTTTGGTGGTTGGTTTCCAATTACTTTTGAGAAAATTTGAGTAAAAGAGAAAATTGTGTGTTGGAGAAGTGTTTTGTGTTGTAGAGTGGTGTTCTAGTCTTGGTAAACATTTATTTTGTGTTGAAGATTTGCTTGTGTGATTTAGATATGCTGACTAGCAATGTTCATAGGTGTGATATCTAGAGTTTCTTGGTCTATATTGTTGTGCAAAGAAAATTGTGTTCACCAATGTGTGAACTTTGCATTGCAGTGGTGTCTGGGGGAAAAAGCTTTTTCTCTAGATTTCTTTGTAGTTTATTTTATAGTCTTGCATTTTTGAAAGTGTGTTGATATGGTTCATATCTAACTTTGGTTGAAGTTGTTCATGGTTTGGTGCTCTAAAAGTTAATTTCTTGAGTTACAGTGTGTGGAAGATTATCTAAGTGTATTAGGTGTGTACATTCTTTAGGTGAATTTTTTTGTGAAGTAATTCGTTACATTTCAAGGTGTTTGTGGAATATTCTAAATTGTATTCAAGTGATGTTTGTTGTCTATGAGTTGTCTTTAGATCAAAGGAAGCATGTAATTAAAATTTTAGTGTTCTTTACATGGGCTCAACAAACCTTGAATGTTTACACTAATTTCATACTTTCTTTGGTGTTTGCGAAGGCATGGAATGGTATGTTTGAGCAGATTTAGGTCTGATTTAAGGTGTGATGTGGTCTGCTTTCATTCCTTTCCACTGTGGGAATGTTTTGGTACTGTCCTAATTTGAATTTGCATGTTTGAGGTGCATAACTAACATTGGAGATTGTTTTCAAGGTTGAGGATGGTATAAATAAGTTGTGAATTGATGGAGAATTGTGTGGGTGTGTGAATGATGCCAAGTTCAAAGTTGTGAAGTTTGAAATTGCAAAGTGCAGTATCAGCTTTAATGAGTTAGACTATGTAGTGTAGGAAAAAGTATCCTTTTTTCACACTTAATTTGGAAATAATTAATAATAAAATGAGCTTAATGTTGCCTTAGTTTAGTGTTGTATTATGTTTTACATATTCACATTAAGTTTAAGGACCTTTTAGATTAAATGGACTTAATTGTGCCTTCTTTTTTATGTTGTAAGGTGTACCTTTACACTTTCACATTAATCTAGGGCTTTATTAATTGATTGGGGTTAATTTTCCCTAATTGGCCCCTTTAATTCAAATCCAATCCTAATTAAATATAAATTTTGAGAGATAAACCCTGCCATTCATAAATGCCATTACACAACACTTAGTTTTGGAAGATGTGTGTCCTAGATAGGTGACCTAGGACCTATTTTCCACATGGTGAATGGGTCATCACTTAGTCTTAGGACCCTATTTTTACAAGATATTTCACCTTGTCTGATGTGTGTCCTAGATGAGTGGCCTAGCACCCATTTATCATATGGCGAATGGGTCCTCACTTAGATCTAGGACCCCCCTTTGAATTATATTTTTGGTGTTATTTTAATGATTTCAAATCTACAATTCAATGTTGGCTTATGATATTTGAATATCAAGAATTAATGTTAAAATATGTATAAATAGGAGGCCATTTCATTATGTTTCACTAAGAATTTTCAATGGAGCATTCCTAATAACAAGTTTATGAGATCAAGAGCATTTCAAGATTATTGTGAAGAGCATTCAAGGGAATATTTCTTCATCATTTGTTGCAGCAATAATGATCCATTCATCATGTCAAAGTTATGTGGAGCATGCATGTTTTTGGAGATAATATGTTGATGTAGGTTTCATGAATCAATCAAGCATTCAAAGTATCACCTCAAGCAAATATTCAAAGTTAAGATCCACTTCCATTGAATCCATTTCATGCAAGTTGTAAACCTCCATTATCAAGGATCAAATAAGGGTTTGGTGAGTTGTGATAGAGTTTTTTGTTCATCATTCCTTTTATGCTTTTATTCATTTCAAGGTTTAATTACCAAAATGGGGTTTGACAAAGGAAAACCCCCATTCCCTAACAAAACAACATTTTTCTCCCTTTGATGTGTGATTGCATATTTTAGGTCAAAGATCTCTTGAAGAAAAAAACTTGCAAAGTTGTCAAAGTTGTCACCATTCTTGCAATTTCATGAAAACTCTTCTAGAAAATTTATTTTCGGCTATTGCAGCAATAGAATTCTTAGGGATGTATATTTTTATCTTTTATTCTCTCTCTCTCTCTCTCTCTCACACACACACACACACATTACCAAGTGATATTCCTTTATGATGAAAGATGACAAATAGTTTGGAGATTTATGAACCAATGAAGAAAAGGGAACAAATGTTATGAATATTATTGTTTAACCTTTGAAGATATGTGAAAATGGTATGAAAGGAATCTTATAGATTGCAAGTGCTTTGTTCAAATATGTAGATGCAACTCATTCTCTAAGAGTTTTGTATGCTTTCTAAAATTACTTTCAAACATTAAAAAGTGTTTGTAGAATGAAGAAGTTGTAAAAATTGTGTGGATAGAATATTCAACCACATATAACCTTTTAAGAAAGAAAAGATAGAAAAAGTTCAATAAAATAATGTTGGATGATTCCATTCAGCAAGAAAGATTATAAAAATAAGGAAGGAAAAATGTCATGTAGAGAGGAGAAGAAAAAAAAATGACATGTACACCTCTATCTCTAGCTATTTATTCACTACGGCACATGACTTCCTGTTGAAGTAAATGCCTAATCTCATATGAATAAATTGATAGAAAAGATGAAAAAAAACATTATTTTAAAATAAGTTTCAAAATATTAAAAATTCTTGACTATTCTCTTATTATTAAGAGTTCTTTCTAATTTAAAATCACAACCAATTTAAAACATATGTTTAAATATAATACTAATTATCATAGAAAAATCAAAGAAAAACCTCAATAAATTTAAATGTAAAGACTTAAACATTTAAATCAGACCTTATCAAAACTAAATAGAAAGTCAAACTTCATCTCATTATTGAAAGCATTTCTATAGTTATATATTAACTTTTAGAAACATACAATTAACAATTTATAACGAACAATTTTATGATTATATATATCAAAATAGTAGGAATAGAAGAAGATGAGGTTCTTTCATCAGCAAATATATCTCTACTGGCATTCTACGTTCACTTTCCTCATAGCTTCGAACCGTGGCTCTTTGGCTTCATATTTTTGCTGGCTGTAAACCCGCATATAGTCTCCGCACAGATACTCTGGATAAATCATTACTTCATCACTGGTTTCACCACCATTGGCGTCAGCAACAAGTTGAGGCGCAGGATGAATCTTAGCGTTATATGAGGGATTATAAAACGATGCCACTGAGAAACGATTGCCATTCTTAGTCGGCAGAATGCGATGCCATGCACTCGTGTATTTGCCATTAGTGATGGCTTCCAACTGGTCCCCAATGTCAACAACTATTGCATATGGAATGGGTTGTACGTCTACCCAACTGCCATTATTCAGGACCTGCAAACCGGGCACTTGATCATCTTGGTACAACAGAATGAGGCCACCTGCATCTGTGTGTGTACGGATCCCATTGATCAGATCCGGTCTAGGGCAAGGAGGATAATGGCTCATTTTGGTGCCAAAGAATGCCTTGTCTCCTCCTGCAAATGCCTTTTTCAGGTACTCTTTCTCTAGCCCCAGATTCAAACTTATTATTTCCAACAACTTTTCTGTCAAGGAAAATATCTGGTTTCGAAACTCCTGGATGGTTTCCCTGAGTAAAATGCAATATAATGTATTATTACATATCTTTTTCAATATAGAGATAGATATGAAGAGCATTTACATTTTTTATGCAAACTTTCAAATTTGTATTCTATTATGTCCCTGGTATAAGAAAAGCAGGAATAGAAATAGTTGAGATGTTGTACTTGAAATCACTGGGTTGGGAAGGCCATGAATCGGTCTCCTGCATCTCGTGTACTTGAAAAACATCCTCCCAATCAACGTTCTCAATCTTATTAGCCTCATCACTGTCTTGAGCCGCGAGAGCGTTGGTCAACAACCTTACAGGCAAAGAGTCATTGAAGCTCTGCTCTCTGTTAAGCTTATAGTGCTCCGAGCAAACTTTCTTTACACGGTCCATAAGTTCATGCTCTATGCCATGGTTCAAAAGCTGCAACCACAAAATGAGAAATCATTCCATCTTTCTTTTTCCTATTTGCTATCACTACCATAATTAGTAAGTGTGTATTTTAAATGTGAAAAAATATGATCAATTGTGTGCACCTGAAAGAAACCAGTACTCTCACAGGCCTTTGCTATTTCAGCCATGATCGCCTCTCTCTCTCCTCCATCTATGATTTGCATGTCGATCACTGGAACACCCATTGTCCTTAGAAAATTGCACTACGAATTCTCTTAAGCAGCAGTAGAAGAAACGAGCCACTGCTTATTGCTTCTATGCAATGCTATGGTTGGCCTTAGCTCTCTATATAGATGGAAATTAGGAAGGAATATGATAAATGCGTGGCACGGGCCGCCTCGTGATGGAATTCAGCAACCAAAATTAAGGCAAACGTTCCTATCAATGGCGCAGAGTCAATCACATGCTATTGGCTTACTTTATAAGCGTGGTCCAACAAATGCGGATAAACTCTTACATATAAACTAATATTGTCTGTGTGTAGATAGAAATAAAACGTGTATCTTCAATATCAGTTGGTAGACTGTTTGAAGATCTCTTCTGTTGAGTTGTAATGTTTAAACAAATTTGTCTGTGATTGTCAGTAGAGTGGATTATCCAATGTTTTTATACTTTCTATCACTATAATTGCATTATTTTGAATTGTTAATAAATGTACTGCAATAAACATTGTATCTGTTAATCTACAATATTTGAAATTTATTTATATCAAATAAAAATAAATCTTTGTCAATAAAAATAAAATAATTATTGATCATTTTAAATATGATGAACTATAAGATTATCAATATTTAACTTTCAAATAATTTCAAGTTTAAACTAAACAAATTTAAAAACTTCAATTGATTAATGCACAGACACTATATTTACAGAAAATTAAATATAAGCTTTTAAAAATAATTTCTTTTAAATTTATGTTTGTGAATATGAAGGAAAAATAGTTCAATTAGAAATCTAACTCTGAAAATCTGGGCCTACTCTGTGGAATAAAGCTAAGTCTTTAATTTGGAAAACGATAAAATGCAATAATAGAATATTGCATTCTAAAGAGGGAGGATGCATGCATTTGGATGGTAGACAGACAGATTCTTTAAACAAAAGGAATCTAAGAAGCTTTAAGATACTTTGAGAAACAAGTGGCCATTCAATGCATATGACTGTAAAAGTAAGAAAATAACTTGAAGTCAAAATTTCACGATCCTTTATAAGCATGCTGCTTTCATGACAGACAATTTTATTACCAAACCCCACTCATTCGTGGTTTTTCCCTCTTAGAAATTCACATAGTTTTTTCTATAGGATACTAGAATATTAGGAAAGTGCTGTATGAAATGATTTTTCATAAAATTTATATTAAATGTACAATAAAATTTGTATAGTTGTGTTATTTTTTATTTAGTTTAATATTTAATTTGGGAGAATGTATATAGATAGATGAATCGATAAATACTGATATAATATTGATTGAATTTGGGTTCAATTTTATAGCTTATATTTCTTATTATATACACACATTCTCATGTAAATTTCTACCTTATCTTTACACGTATTCTTATAAGATTAGTTTTCCCACACATTTATTTGTACATCTATCACATTATAGTCATTACCTACTTTGATTTAATCCTTTGCCTACTTTAGTTAAGGTAAGTGATTATGGGGTCAACTTTAGGATTGTACACGCGATCCTTGCTAGTTTAAGATTAATTCAAATTTTAGCTTGTTGGGCCCTTTTATTTTCCCATCATGAGTTGATTAAGTATAAATTTTGTAATGGTGCTATGTGTTGGTATTTAAATACATTCAATGCATTTATTTTACCCAATGCATGATTAGCAAGTCCTATCTCATTAAGAGTTGAACATCTAGATACTTTGCACTAATATAATCAAGATATGCATTAATATTCTAGGAGCGCATGCATTTCTAAATAGTGTTTTTTTTTTTTAATCATTTACACACATTTCTATAAGTCGGCCCAAGAGAACCATTGAGAACAAGGTAAACATATATAATGAAAGTATAAACAAAAAGTGTATATATTTGACTAATCAATTTAAATTGACATATGATAACCAATTAATCTAAAATAAAATATGGAGAGGCACATATAGCAACAAAATAAAATAAGAAATAAAACATAACCCCTGATATATGTAGAAAAACACTTTTGAGAAAAATGTATAGCATTAAAGAGAAATAGAGCTTGTGTTACTATGAAAGAATTAGTTACACCAATACAATGCACACAACTTCTTACTCCAACAATATTCTAACATAATAATAATAATTCTCCTACATAATACTCTGAAACCTCCATCTAATTCCTCCAATATGTAGAGCTAGTAAAATAAGAAACCACCAAGTGGTTTCATGAAGCTAGTAGCCACGCGATAAGGCCAACTAGTCAATTTAAACTACTCCATAGTATGTATTGATTATAACACTCAAGATAGGGCAACATCTTTGACTCATAACTCTTGGTAGGAGCTACTCCTTAAGGATAGCACTCCATCATGAATATGGAAATTAATAAGGGCACCATCATTATGAAAAGATGATTCACTCTCAAAAAAAAAAATCCCAAGTGCTTCATAAGGAGATGCACAATTACTCTTATGACAATAGCTATAACTCACATTGTTGACCTTTTTGTGTCACCTCTTTTATGTAATTATATTACAATAATACCCCAAGTATCTTAGAGAATAATAATAACTAAATAATTCCTACCAAGTTTTTGTGGTTGTTCATGTTCCCATGTATCACATTACAAGAATGTTAAAGACATAAACAAAGTACATATGAATTGTAACTGAATAGAACCCTAGTCCTAATATTCTCTCATTTGATATTTATATTGCAATGAAATACTATAAAACTCTAACATAAACTTAAGTACAAGATGAGGCAAGGTTTATTGCCTTCCTTCAAAAATAGAACTAGTATGTGCTCATTAATTTTATAAGAGAATTTGAAACATCATCCAAAATGTCTAGCTCTTGAATCATGACTCGAACATCCTTAACCATATAGGAAGAAGTGACACTAAAAATCTATAAGCTTAGTATAAGTTTACTACATAGAATGCTTCACCCAAAAATTAGAAGCCTAACTTTCACAGCTTACCTTCAATTTCTTACTATTGAAACTAATATATGAACACAATATCTATAACTAAACTATCCCCATGCAAGAATTTGTAATATCCATGTACTCTATTTTTAATTAATTCAATTATATATTTCCTGTTAGTGATTTAGCTAACTACACCTAGAAGTAGGGTGAATACATAATCAATCATGAACCTCATACTGCCTAATAGTTAGCCCAATCTAAATTAACAAAACCTTGTATGTACAAACTCTTTTGAACATTGTTAGTCTCATGAAAATATAAATAGTAATTAGAAGTTCCTTGCAAATATCTAGACACCTTCTTGACATAATTATAATTCTCTCTATCAGGGTTAGAAATAAACTTGGTAAAAAATGCCACTACTTGAGTAACATCCAATCTAGTTTATACCATTGCATGCATTAGGCTACTTATGACAAAAAAGTAAGAAATAATTTACATATCCTCAAAATAACCATTTGAATTAAGATAATGAATAAAAATTAACTTATTATCAATAGGACAATGAAGTCACTAACTTTTATTGTTATGAAATAACTTGCACAATAGAAGAATATGATATGAAATATGCTGCAAATACTTGATAATAGCTGAGAATAACAAGCCACTTCAAGGGGGAAAACCTCCAAATATCTCTAATGAGAACACACTTCACAACTTGATGATTAAATAAGACTCACAACCTCGTATATATACCTATTTATGCCTAGGATATCAAATACGCCGACTTAGACACACCTATAAAAGACTTAGGCCGACCTAAACAACTAAATAACAATATACTAATGATAATATGACTTAATAGAGAGTTAAGATAGCCACAAGTCGACTATTCATAACCCGATGTACAATAATATTAAGGGTGTAGCATGCCCCCCTTCTTCAAAGAAGCATTGTCCTCAATGCTAATCAATTTTGGAAACTTTTGAATGAACTCCTCATCTTCCCATGTGGCATCTTCAACTGGTAAATTCTTCCATTGGATGAGATACTCAGTGATAGTTCTATTCCTCAGCTTCTTTGTGCGTGTTTGACGAATGCACTCTAGTTCCAAAATGATTCTTCCTTCTTCATCCAGCTCGGGAAGTGTTGTTTGAGTGGGAATATTATGCCCAATTACAGTCTTCAAATAGGAAACATGAAAAAATGGATGTATCTTTTTTGTTGGTGGCAACTCAAGCTTGTAGGCAACACTATTGATCTTCTGTATGATTTGGTATGGACCATAATACTTTGGAGACAACTTATTATTCTTTCTTTGCTGCTTTAGTGAGATTTGCTTATAAGGTTGCAATCGCAAGAAGACCCAATCCCCAACTTCAAAACTTCTTTCACTATGATGTTGGTCTGCCTGTTGTTTCATTCAATTTTCTGCCATGGCTAAATTCTCCTTGAGTCCTGAAAGTACTTGTTGTTGATGAAACAAGTGGTCTTCTACTGCCTGAACTCTTGGGGACACCTTAAGTGATGATGTGATGGAAGGAGGATGATATCCATAAAGTGCCAAAAATGGAGACATTTTTGATGAGATATGAAAAGAAGTGTTATACCACCATTCTACAAGTGGTAGCCAATCTACCCACTAAGACTATTTCTCTGAAGTGAAGCAACGTAGATATCCTTCCAAACACTTATTAACAACCTTTGTTTGCCCATCTGATTGAGGGTGGTATGAAGAGCTAAGAGCCAATTGAGTACCCAAACATGAGAATAAATCTTTCCAAAAGTGACTAGTGAAGATAGGATCACAATCACTAACAATAACTTTATGTGTACCATGTAGCTTTTGGATATTTTCCAAAAAAGCTTTAGCCACTGCACTTGCTGTAAAAGGATGTGCTAATGTAATGAAATGTGCATATTTAGTGAGCTGATCAACTACCACCATGATGACATTATGACCTTTAGATTTGGGAAGCCCTGTGATGAAGTCCATGGATACCTCTTCCCAACGCTGGCTAGGAATAGATAAGGGTTGCAAGAGACCTGGTGTCTTAATTGTCTCCCCTTTATGCCTTTGACACACCAAACATTCAGCCACAAATTTTTGAACATCACCCTTTAGCCCTTCCCAAAATAAATCTTGCTTGACTCGATGATATGTCTTCAAAAATCCTGAATGACCACCCACTGGAGACTCATGCAACTCTGTGAGAATCTTGATTTTAAGGTTGGAATTCTTGCAGAGATACAAATGCTCTTTATACCAAAGAGTATCTCCCTTCCAACAAAAGTTATCTGAACTACTAGGATCACTTTTTAATTGCTCGATGAGATTACTTGTTGCAACATCATTTTTCCACTCTGCTTTGGCTTCCTCCACCCAATTTGCTTGTAATATTGAAAGGGCACACAATAAGGCTTCATCTTTCTCATCCTTCCTTGATAGTGCATTTGCGACAATATTTTCTTTCCCTTTCTTATATACGATCTCAAAGTCATATCCTAACTTCTTAGTGACCCATTTTTGTTGCTCTTCAGAAGATATTCGTTGTTCCAAAAAATATTTTAGGCTATCGTGATCTGTCTTAACCTTGAAATGTCTACCCAATAGATAAGGCTACCATTGTTTCACTACATGGAGTATTGCTAGCATTTCCTTCTCATAAATAGGTTTTAGTTGATTCTTACCTTTTAATTGACGACTCTCAAAAGTAATTGGTTGACCTTCTTGCATGAGCACTGCTCCTATCCCATTTCCAGAAGCATCACATTCCACAATGAATTCCTTGGTGAAGTTAGGAGTGGCAAGTACTGGAGTTGTACACATAGCCTCCTTCAATCTCTCAAATGCTATATTGGCAGACTCGTTCCAATGAAAAGAATCCTTCTTCAATAGAGTGGTGAGAGGTGCTGCTATACTACCATAATTCTTCACAAATCTTCTATAGTACCCTGTCAATCCCAAGAATCCTCTCAGCTTCTTAATGGTTTTGGAATAGGCCATTCCATGATAGCCTTAATTTTGTTAGGGTCCACCTTTACTCCTTCATGTGAAACTATGTGTCCCAAATACTCCACCTCTGTAAGACCAAAAGCACACTTGGATGGCTTAGCATAGAGTTTATGATCTTCAAGTATTTGTAATTCTTGGTCCACATGTTGCAAATGTTATTCCCAAGTCTTGCTATAAATCAAGATATCATCAAAGAATACTAGCACAAACTTTCACAAGAACTTCTTAAAAATGGAATTCATCAAACTTTGGAATGTAGATGGTGCATTGGTAAGACCAAATGGCATCACCAAAAATTCATAATGACCCTCATGAGTCCAAAATTCTATCTTACAAATATCTTCCTCCTTAATCCGAATTTGGTGATAACCAGATCTAAGATCTAACTTGGTAAAAAACATAGCTCCATTTAATTCATCTAGCAAATCATCAATGAATGGAATTGGAAACTTATCTTTAATGGTGTACATGTTGAGCACTCTATAATCTACACACATGCGCCAAGTATCATCCTTCTTACGTACCATCACCACAGGAGAGGAGTAAGCACTTTGGCTATGCCTGATGATTCCTGCCTCTAGCATCTCTTCAACAATTTTTTCTATCTCACTCTTTTGTATGTGTGGATACCTGTAAGGCCTGATGTTCTGGTTGGCTCCCTGGGACTAACTGTATGGCATGATCATGATCCCTCTTAGGAGGAATTCCTTTAGGCATATCTCCTAGAACAACTGAGTGACGATCAATTATAGCTTGCAAATCTGGATGAGTAGGAGTAATAGATTGAGAGACTTCTAATGAACATAGTTGGGCCACAAATCCATCCACTCCTTTCTTAAGAAACTTTTGCATTTGATGAGAGCTTACCATTTGTGGATATTTTTCCTTCAACCCTCTTAGCTCAACTAGCCTTCCTTCTGATTGAAATCTCATGAATAGTTCTTGGAAGTTCACCAATTGTTCCTAATGTAGTAAGCCATTGTACTCCCAAAACAATATCTACTGCACCCATGGATATTGCATACATTGGGGTATCAAGTTGATAATCTCCCATGGATAATTTAATGCTATGTTACTTCCTTGAACAACTAATTGTACCACCATCTGCAATCAAAACTTGAAACTTTGGAGCTGGATATATGAAACAATTTAGATGAGTAGCTAACTTTTTGTTGATGAAATTATGAGTACTACCTAAGATGATCAACACTATTACCTTCTACTTCTTTAGGAACCCCACCACCTTGAGAGTTTGTGGACCACTGAAACCTGAGAGTGCATGACAATAAATGATTGGTTGAGAATCATGTGATTCCTCATTTGACTCCCTTTCATCTTCTAGTATGGGTTCCTCCTCTTCTTCCTCATTGGGACCTTCAATATAAAATAATTTCTTTTCACTACATTTATGTTCTCGACTATATTTGCTATCACAATTGAAACACAAGACTTTTGCTATTTTCTCCTCAATTTGTTGTGGAGTCAACTTAGTAGGTTGTGTTGAATATCCTTTCTCTCTTGTCACATTAGCCCCTTGCTTCTTAAGAATCAAATACTTCTCCTCTACCTTGCGTGCTAAGATAAAAGACTCATTTATGGAACTAGGGCTAAACATTCATACCTCATGTTGAATGTGATCCTTGAGACCACCCAAGAATAAGTCATTTAAGTTTTCCTCCGTAATTGAGTCCACCCTTAAGGATAAATTTTGGAATTGCTGAATATAATCCTTAACTGATCCTGTTTGTTGAAGTTTAGCTAGCTGGCTGAAGAAGTTGTCTATGATGCTATTGCTATATTGTGCTTGGAGTTCCTTTATAAAAATTGACCATGAGATAGTGAGCCCCTTTTTCCTTCAATGAGTGCAAAGCCAACGATACCAAATGAATTGATCTGGTTCTAAATATAGGGAAGCCATCGTGACCTTTTGTCCATTTGAGATTTGGTGTACTTCAAAAAAATTCTCCATTTGGTTTATCCATGTGAGAGGATCCTTACCATCGAACTTGCGCATATCCACCTTTGGAAATAAATTCCTAGATCCCATAGGAGTACTAAAGCTTGTGTTCGTGGTAGTTGACCTAGAATTTTCACCTTGGGCGCTTGAGAACTCCTTTCTTGGTTCAGCCATGTAGGTGCTTAACATGTTTCGTATGTCCGATATATCTCCTCTTAGGTCACACATATCCATCTTCATTGAGGAAATTTCTTCCTTGACCTTATTTATTTCCTCATTATGAGTAACATCCTTGATTGTTTCACCATCCTTATCAGGAGTCTTCCCCGGAGTGACAACATTCTTTTTACCCCTTGTTCTAGGCTCCAACATGATGGAAACCACTAATGTTGAAATAAATCACACAAATGAAACTTAAATTCTCTAAATTTTTTACTGTAATCTCCTTTGGTATGTCTTCAAAAATGTAATAAAAATTAGACTTTAATTCAACAAGATGTGCGAGATATGTAGATTCCAAAAAAATAGTGTAGAAACCCTAATTCTGCAATAATTCACTTAGTTCTACTCCAATTCTTCTGAAATATGGACTGTAGCTTCTTCAATATGTTCTTCAAAAATTATTTAAAAATCAGAAATTTTTTTGTGAAAATCTGAAAGATATGCTCTTCCCAAAATCGCCTCCAAAATTGAGAAAAACCTTGCCTCTATGGTGCCAAGATCATGCTGTGATACCACTTGTTATGAAATAACTTGCACAATAGAAGAATATGATATGAAATATGCTGCAAATACTTGATAATAACTGAGAATAACAAGCCACTTCAAGGGGGGAAACCTCCAAATATCTCTAATGAGACCACACTTCACAACTTGATGATGAAATAAGACTCACAACCTCCTATATATACCTATTTATGCCTAGGATATCAACTAGGCCGACTTAGACACACCTATAAAAGACTTAGGCTGACCTAAACAACTAAATAACACTAGCACTTGCACCCCAATGAGGTGCAATGGTTACGCCGATAGGCTGATACACTTTGGTATTATAATATGAACATGTAGGAGCGGTTCATTTTTTTTTGGGGATGGGATTATGTGGTCTATGCAATTTGTCTTGAAGACCTGTACAACAAAAGGAACGGGGTGGCTAGGTGCGTAGAATAGGCATTGATGAAGTCAAGTTGTAGAAGCAATTTTAAGGACCATGGGAATTGGGGAGAGATATCAAATGGATAGGAAGGAGAGTTGCATACCTTGTTTTAGGAGAGACATAGTTGTTGTAAGCGTGCCTCCTCTCGCTTCCTTATGATTGCAAATGGATTGGTTTGCATTTTGGAATATCTTTCAAAAGAGAAGGGTGGTTGAATGCGAAGATCATTTAATGATTTAACTCTAGATATGGCTGTAAATGTTAGTCCCTGCCTATCTATTTTACCAATATCAATTGTTGCCTTTTGCAATGTTAGTCCTTGAGCTTTGTGTATGGTAATAGCCCACGCCATCGTAAGCGGTATCTACCTTCTATTTCCCAAGGAAACAGGTATGATCGGTATGCTCTTAGCGTCATGGTCATTCCATGGGGGTCCACTATAGCTATTGAACCTTGTAACAACATACATGGGAACATCTGGCAGTTTGGAACCAAGGCTGTAAATGATTTCAACAACTTTTCCAAGAGCTCCATTCACCAGGCCTGCTTGTGTCCATATGTTGGATGTGAGCATGATGCGTTGCCCTTTACAAAGCAATACTTCTTTTTCAAGCTGTTCATCATCAGTTGCACTATCTATTCCATGCCTGGTACTTGTCACAGCACTGATTGCAATTGGACGGTTCAATGATTTTAACATTCTTCTGTTGTGTAGTCTAACTAAATCATTGGTAGCAAACAAGTGCATTGAGCTATCAAACTCTTCTTTTTCTCTTGATGTGAGCTGCTTGTCTATGCACGTCATTAAGAGTTGCCAATCTGCTTCTGTTGCTTCTGCATTCTGTATGTTTTGCAATACTTGACAAAATTTTTGTTGTGATGGAGTCTCACCTTGATGAGGAGAGACTATTTGTAAGGTGACAATAGTTGTAAATTGGTTCCACAATGTTTTTGCAGTTGAGTGTGCTATGTACATAGGTTTGTCCATCACAAGTGGAAGTTGGGTGAGGTCACCAATCAATATTATAGACACTCCACCAAAGTGTAGATGTTGTCGGTGTGGGAAAGCCTCACGTAGCCTTGTGTCTATTTTTAGTAGCAACTTTGGACCTATGAAGCTCATCTCATCAATCAAAATATATCTTATATATTTCATATATTCTTGAAATGTTGTTAATGCCTGTCCTTGTAGTGGGTGCATGTCTTTAATAGGGATCCAGAGCATTGAATGTATAGTTGATGCATGAATATTAAATGCAGCCACCCCTATAGGAGCTAATGTGAGTAGTTCACTTTTTTGTTGTGGGCTCTTACTGTGAATGCTTTTCTTATGCAAGAAATTAGGTACGATTTTCCTGTACCTGATGTTCCTTGAACAATCATGTGTAATGGTTTTTCTGAGGAGCATTTACTATGGTCAATGATAATTGTGAGTGCTAGTTTTTGTTGCGACGATAGTGTATAGTCTGGCACATCCAAGTTGCTTACCATAGTGTCTTCTTGGCTACATGCCTTTTTCATTAGGATGAAGTGGATGGAAATTTCATGAAGATCTTGGGGTACTGGTAGTTGATCCTAGCTATTGTTGTTGTCAAACTCACGCCTACCAAGCATCTCAAGTTCATTCAGACCGACATTGTTTGAGGGTCCCATTTGTGAAAATAATTCCCATTCGTTAAGTTTTGTTGTGTCCCTTGTGGCAATCTCTGTATCGCTCTCATCTTCTTCTTCAATGGTTGCTTCTATTTTGATTGTGTGATTAACATGACATACATCATATTTGGTTGCGTATATTTGCTTCCAATTTGCAATTATTGTATCCTTAGCAAGTCCTACCTCGCCTTCTATGCTTCAAAATTTTTTGTATAATAGTAGCTCGCTCCAGCAAAAAGTTTCAAAGTTGTCTGAGTCCTCATTTGGGATGGTATAAAACTTTGGGAAAACATTAACTATCACTTTTACCTCTCTCTCTTTCCATTTGCATCCTTTGTGCCTTGCAGAATAGGAGAAAGATCTTGCAGATTCGAGTAGCGTTATTGTTTCCATTTCCTGAGGCTGATTAATGTAGGAATGCAGGTAGCTCGTATGGAGGTGTATTTCATCTGGTTGTCTTGTTATTCATTGGAACACTTTTCGGCCAACATTCAAAGATGTGAATGGTCGATTACAAACAACAAGCGGTAATTTTTGAAGCATATGACATGTTTCTTGTGCTCCTATATCACGCTCTACAACAAGCTCTGTCATAAATTTTTGAAATGCTGTGATAGCTAGGTCATTTGTTCTCTGGAATGCAGATATTCTTGATAACATATCAATAAGACTCAGATGTTCTCTCTGCTTTTGACGCATACTTTGCAATGTATTTTAGTACAAGTGCTTGTGAGATAACTGGTTGGCAATCTATGTTGGCTCTCCATATCAAAAGCATTTCTGGATTGTGTATGTTTAGCCTATCATCATTCCTTGCAGGTCCATATTCTTTTTTGCCATTATCGTCACATGGCAAGGTAGATATAGTTTGTTCTTCCCATGGAGCTTTGTATCGACACTGTAGTTATTTCCCCTTTTTGCGTAAGCATGTCCCCTCTCTGCATTTTGTGTGCCTCTGTACATGGTTGATTATCTCCTCATAGTCATGAGAGGGATCTATAGCTAATATCTGAGCTATGTTTAGCAAGCATGGGTCATTGTGTTGGGGATGATAGACCAAGTTTTTTCTATGTGAAGTAGGACAAGGGTTCCAAGCACTTACATACCTATCAAAGAATTTCCTTTCCTGTTCAACTTCTGTGTTGTCCTCCCAATCAAGTTTATCCATGTCTGGTGCATTTTCAAGCCAAAGGAATCCATGCACATGTGCAGTTCCTTGATGCTGCCATTCATATCTATACCAATAATCTTTTACACCAAAAAGCTTTTGGATGACCTCTTCACGGAAGATTGTAAATCGTTGGTGGAGATATAATGATGTGGTGTGGGGGTTATTGATTACATTGTCCAAATGTTGTTTATTTGTTTTCATTTCCACTGTTGTGTCATTCGAAAGCAATTGTTGTAGGTCCGACCACTTTGTGTCTGCTGCACTCAATGTGAAAAATAGAGTGGGAGACCCTATTTGGTTAATCATATTTGTTAGCTCATAACGACACTTGTTCCAATATGGTCTTGTGCCTCGCATTGAAGAGCCAAAGTGCATGAGTTCTTCAGCTAATTGTGTGTTAGGGAGGCTTTTCAAGTGTGCACAAAGGCTTTCAATAGTTGTCGGGATGTTTTCTTTTGCATTTTTTTTAATGAAAATTGCTGCAAGCCCTTGGCTACGATGTTGCAACATAAGATTGAACATAAAATATCGAAACCTTGGATGCCTTCCAAACCTTTGGTCATGGAACCTTATCAAGTGTAGTGCATACTCGTGCATTCTAACTTCCCTAATCCGTGGTTGCATTTGTAGTGCAACCCCATTGGGGAAGAGGGTTGGAAATGCCAAATCAAGCAAGCCTTTAGTATTGTATTCATTTATTGGTGATGAGTTCATTTCAGGCCAATCTATAGTGTTATTTGTGTTGTCCTCAAGGTCTAGTGCTTGCTTAATAATTTCTAGTTCACGACGTCTATTTGGCAACTTAGCCATGAATGATGATGTGTGTACTATTCTATCCTCAATTTCATCTTCATCAATGGTGTTCCAATTATTTGGCACCCCTGCACATTTGTTAGTTTCAATGGTGTGCAACATGCTTGAAATATCCGTGCTAACTTTAGGAATTTGAGCCAAACCATCAACACTTATGGAAACATCATTATAGTATGGGTCATATTTCACTTTGTATTGTAATGCATCTCTGATGTGAAGTCTACTTACATAAAAATCATAGAAATGGCCTTCTGTATGCAGTCTTCGAACTATGAGCACATCCAAGTCTTCTATCCTTCGAGGGAGAAATTTTGCAATGTTTTTGATATCTTGTGGGAAGCTAATTGTGTGACCACTATATTTATATTGCCCTCCAGGTGCATGGGCTACTTGTAGTACTTGGTTAACTCTAGCAATGAGCATTTCCTCCACTTGGGTCAGTCTTCTCAGCACATCAGGTTGTTCTCCTAGGTCCATGTTGTTGAGTGAGGAGAATCGATGTATACCTCTCTCATTGAAACATATTTTGCAAGTAGCATGAGGGTTGGATGAATGAAGAAGCATCCCTGGGTAGTTTTCCTTGCATATAATGCATATTTTCCTATTGGAAAGCGCATCTATCTTTTGTCAAAATCCTTTCATTATTTTTATGAAGCTAGTAGTTGTGTTGAATGATGTTCGATCTTCTAGGTCTTGTTCTATTTTCATATGTTGAGCTTCCCATGCTTGTTTCTCCAAACGTTTAATGCGTTTCTTTGTAGTTATTTCCTCTCTATGATGAGCATAGTAATCACGGTTTCTCTCATGATCTCGTAGTCTCTGTGCTTCTGTTTGGCGGGGGTCGATATGGATGGGGTGCAACTTTTTTATCTATCTTCGGGTGGCAATTGCTTCTTTATGCCTAGCATAGTAATCTTGATTTCTTTTTCGGGTCTATTGTCTTCTAATCTCTACTTGTTTCAAGCTAGCTTGACTTGTTTCGAGGGAGGGGTCCTCCATCTATACAGTGGGAATGCAAGGCTGAATTAGTAATAAGAGAAGCATAAACATACTCAAACAACTATATGTGGGATGAACACAACATATCTAAAGCTTACAATGCTGAAAGAAGAATGCTTAAAATTCATGTATGTACATATGTTAAAAGAAAAAATATAAAATAAAAAAATGACATATTCAAGTCATAATTTTTAGAACTAATATCTATTAAAGTGTAGTTTTAAGATAGTTGTAGATTCCACATATATATAGACATAAGCAAATAGATATAAGTAAATATATTCATGAGTGCTACAATGCTAGAAGTAGACTCCACATATATATAGACATAAGCAAATAGATACACATTGTTACATTTGTTTTACTAAGATATTATTGTTACAGTTATAATTGAAACACATAATATTGAAGCCTGGAGTAGAAATATAATTTTATAAGAGTCATATACATGACATGAGTTGGGAAATGTAAACTTAGTAACTTATATATTTCTATTTGTAGGTAGACGTGACACATGTGGTTGGATATTTGACTACATTGTTTTGCTTGAGAAAAACTATCAACTATAATTTTATAAGAGTCATATACAAGACATGTGTTGGAAAATGTAAACTTAGCAGCTTAGATCAACTATAATTTTATAAGAGTCACTACACATTTCTTTGATCTTGGAAAGTAAGATGTTGCTCTCTGTAGTGAAGTCAACTTGCTCAACCTTTGTGATAGTTGCCTTCAAGCGTTCTTCATTATTGTACGTTTCATTTCTACATGTCAAAGTGAACAAGTATTTTTTGTTCAACACGTCTCTAATTACCTGTTGAGTATCCCTTTCTATGTCATCCTCAAACTGTAGAGAGTATAACTTTTCCATTGGCATTCCCATGAGTTCTGTTGCTGCTTCGTCGAATGCAACTGCCCATAGCATATCTGTGTGGTCCTGTAACCTTATTTGTAGTATGTACCTATAATTACAAGAGGTACATGCTACGCGACACTTTGAGCAAAATCACTTTTCATCTTCAGTCTACACCAATCTTTTCTTGCACTGTTTTCCTGATAATTCATTAGGGCACGCCAGATAGCAAAATGATTCAGATTTGATGAACAACAATGTTGCATTTATTGTACATTGGAGATGGTGCACTTTATGAGGAATTTTTTCTCAAACGTCCCTGATTGTTATTGTAGTGTCAGGCATAGATGGGCCGCTAAACTTTGTTGAAGGTGATAGAATATTAGCCCCACTTTGTTTGAACCAAGTTTGTAGTTGTTGTGTCTCTTGTATGTCAAGGTCTATAAATAAATTTGTATTGCTTGATGTACTCAACACCTTTCCATTGTACTCGCAAAATCATCCATTTTTAATAGCGAGAACAGTTGTTTCTTGTAGGTGATACTTGTCTTGAAGATGACCACCTTCCTTCTCTGCTATCATGCCCCATAGAGTGATATCTATAGTTGCCCCAGTCATGTCCAAGAAGGATATTGTGCACCTTAGGACCTCTATCCCATCTCTTCTCCTAACTGTGGAGCTTGGGCTAACACAAGTGACAACTCCAATAACATCAGTAGTTGAGTTGCTACTCTTCTTTGCACGTTCACTGATAGGTGTAAATGAGAATACGTGTTTTGGAATAGAATTGCCATCTTCACAAAGAGTGACCTTTGACTCTACCGACAAGGAAATTTCTAGCCCACTATTTAACCTATTGTAAAGCTTATTAGCAACCTTTACTGCACCACCAAAAAATGTATAGGTTTTTCCAATATTAATATTTTGATAATGAAGATCAACAACTTCATTGAAACAAGTCACACGTGTTTTAGTCCCTTCTCTGTCAATGATGTCAAAGGTAAAAACTTGACCAGTACCTTTTTGGGTATTGTACTTGCGGATATCCTTTTTGGCAGTCACGCGACCTTTAATAGTCCATCTTGGTTGGAAAGGATTCAAACTTTTAATAGGCGTAATTGTGACTGGTGCTTCCATTCTACTCCTAGAAGGATTTACACCAAATAATCTTCTCACATGAGTTGATACTCTAGTAGTGCTAATTGTCTTAGGCTCTGCATGTGGATCTGAATATTTTTCCATTTCTTGTTCTATATGGTGCTCTGGTTCCATATAAAGTGAAGTAGGATGACCGATTATAGCCTGGTTTGTAGAAACAATCTCAAGGTTCACAATGACAATCCACCTATACATTTGGAACACAAGAGTAAGAATTAATAATACAAGGAAGAAGCTAAAAAGTTAATAATCATTTTGTTATGGGAAATTTTGGATTCCTTTACTCATCGAGACCCGCTTGATCTGGGGCAATTATATTTTTTCATTCGTATTATGGATCCAACTGTAATTTCACCAGATTCTCTGTAATGATTGTACTTCTGAGGTAAAGATGCTTTTTGTTTGTAGGCCCCATCAGATATTTCTACCTTGTAGCGGTTGTTACATTCATGGTCATGGCCAAAGTTTGAAATAGACAAAAATTGCACATTAGGTTTGAACCCTTCATTCCGATCATGGATAAGTTTAATTGCATATGTGGTTAATATTGTAGCCATGGTCTATGGAAGTTGAATAACCCTACAAAATTATATTACGTGTAAGATAGTGTTTGCATATAATTGGCGGATGTTTTTATTTTAGAAAACATAGACCTCAACATAATGTTGAGCATAAGAATACACAAGTGGAGTACATCATTTTTTAAAAAAAATAAAAATGTGAGAAGCAATATTTTTCCTCAATATGTACTATAAGATCTATTCAATAAATTTATTGCTATGAAGATCAATATGCACAATGGTGCTACAATGTAAACATAATATATAACTATATTCAACATTGAATATATCAAAGGGTTTGAAAGAAGCATACATATGACTATGATACTTCACATAGCTAAGTGTTGCAAGAGTGAATATTTACAATGATGATCAAATATATCATCATTTTGAGTAGCATTAATATGTATCATACTAGATCAATATGTACAATGACATTACAATGTAAACATAATATATAACAACTAAGGGTTCAAATATAAGGTCAACCACTAAATCCATTTCGCTCCACATATAGCTATTTTGACATCTTCATTTAGTTTCACAAAAACATCTAATTTGTATCATACTAGTGATCTTGATCGACATATTGAAAAAGTAACTAACTTCCAAGAAGTTAGTTGAACTTCTTAGACCATATATCACTCAATAAATCTTGGAATTCATGCTTTAGTTCAAATGCATTGGCCACTCCATAATATTGACAATACTTCAATTCACGCAGGAAACCATAAAATAGCTCAAGAACTTCATAGGTTGCATGAAATTTTTGGACAACTTCTTGCACCAATTCAACTTCATGATCCTCCACATCGCTTAAATCTTGGCTTGTTTGCATAGCTTCTTCAAAAATTTCACGACAACTTGTCAAGACATTGTTTGAAAAAGCATCAACATTGTGATGAGGGAAACCCAACCAATCCATAGATGTTGAGTTAGTTGCTGATAGAGGTAACTCATGGGTTTGTGGTAAGGGTGTATTGGAAGTAGAACCACTGCTTGAAATAGTAATAACATCTTCAAGTGCTCGTGCATTAGCCATATCCTAAAACTATAATTCAAAATAGCGATACTAATATTAAAAACAATTGTCATTAACAAGGGCATAGGAATTGACTAAGACCCAAACTTCAAGCATAAATAAGTCTAAAATGTTCTATGAATTTTATTTTTTGATGGACCATTTTTAAATGAATAAAAACTTTAACATATTCATACAAATGGAGAGTGAAAGTGTAATTTTCTTTAATATTATATAATAAATTAATATAATATTATTTTGTAACTATAATAAATTATTATGAATAGCGATACTAATATTGAAAAACAATTGTCATTAACAAGGGCATAGGTATTGACTAAGACCCAAACTACAAGCATACATAAGTCTAAAATGTTCTATGATTTCTTGTTTTGATGGACTATTTTTAAATGAATAAAAACTTTAACATATTCATACAACTGGAGAGCAAAAGTGTAATTTTCTTTAATATTATTTTGTAATCATAATAAAGTATTATGAATAGTATTTTGTAATTACAATATTATATAATAAATTAAAATTATATTATTTTGTAATTATCATAAAGAAGCCTATTGACTAAATATATTGATTGATTTGACAATTTGAAATAAACAAAATAGTTATATTTACAAAATGATTAAGGATTTTAAATGAAGTGGAAAATATTATCATACAATTCATATATATATTTCAAAATATATAAAATTATAAATTAACTTTTTTAAATAAATGAAATAAAATAATTTTAATCATGTAAAAATTAAATAAACTTTATATAGATTAATTAGATAATAAATTAATATAATATTAGTTTGTAATTATAATAAATTATTATGAAATATGTAAAAACTAAAATTTCTTTGACGGTTCTTGGTTTTTAGTTTTTACGAATTGTAAAAATTTACTATTAACCTTTTAAATAAGTCTAAGAGGTTCTATGATTTTTTGTTTTGGTGGACTATTTTTAAATGAAATAAAACTTTAACAGTATTCATACAACTATAGAGTAAAAGTGTAAGACTTTTAAATTATTAAATAATATAGGAAATTATTTAAATTTTATTAATTATAACACAGCAAATTAATTTAATATTTTGTTATTATTTTAAAAATATAAATTTTAGTTAATAAATATAATTAATTTTTTTAATAATGTATAGATGCAATAAACAAATTTAGATTGAATTAAACTTCACATGGTTGTTTAATAGAAATTTAAATCTATGTATAATTCACTTTAGAATGTGACTATTCAATAGAAGACTATGAGGTTATATGAGCCTTACAAGGACTTGACCTCATATTATATCAATATTTAGGAATAAATAATCAAAGTAGTATCTTCATAGTCATAAGATTTAGTGTGAAATTTGTTGAAAAATAACTATATACAACTATAGAATTAAAATTTTCATTAACAAAATGAAATAATGATAAAGATGCAGCATGTTTCTTAAGCATGATATAAATTTCCACTATTATTCAATTTTTAAAAAATACTAAAAATCAATTAATAATAAATATATGTATTTTTTTCCATTTTTTTAACTCTTATACTGTACTATATTAAATTTCTAAGAACAACTATTCTTCTAAAAATATAAACATGCCTTGCAGTAGCAATTGGGATTTGAGCTTTATCTGTGTAATATATGTTATACTTATCATAATTAATGTTTAGATTCACTCATTTTTTTATGTAAACGGTTAACAAATTAAAGATTCAAGATCTATAACTGTTTTAAGGAAATATAACAGCTCCTTTGATGATGATGTTGAACCCATTTGCACATTAAAAAAGATTAAAGAAGGGCTTCATTAATCCTTCTAAATATAGGTGGAAGGGGAAAAATTGGCTAAAATAACAAGAATAATTCAGAGCATCTATTTAGTGAAAAAGTAGAGCAAATCTTTTTAATCCTTTGTACTCTCTAGTCAGTGAAAAAGCAGGGTAAATTTGTTATAAGCAATACTTCTTGTGATATGTTAAATTAAAACAATTTGTGAAACTCTTATATTAAAATATGTCACTTTTATATTAAACATCTCATTAAGAATAATCATATCAAAATAAACTAAAAGAATAAATAAAATACTATGATTAATTATTCAGAACATTTCTACCCAACAAATCACCTTATTCACAGCGTCCGATTATTTGGCCCAAATTATGTGTTCTTGCTTAGATTTCTTAGGAGTGGAGGCATTTTTTTACAGGGCGAATTACAAGTCCAACCTTATGATGCAGGTTTAATGAAAAGAGATATTTCTTACAAGTATTTCAGCCATACTGCATTGACAGAGGTAAATCCACTTGGTACATACAAAACAGGGGACAACGTAGAAAATGGCGGAGGAAGGGAAGGGAGTAGAAAATGGCGGAGGAGCTGCATAACGAAGTTACATTCGAACATGATGAAAAACAACATACACAAATCCATCCTTTCACACTACACCTTTACACATACACACATAGACTTCTTTTACCCGCCAAATATAATATCATCTTGAAACTTATAAGAAACAATCACAATTCATTCAATACATTGTATTGATGAAAAATAAACCTCACTATAACAAGTGATCTGCGTAGACTCTGGCTAATCCTAGCGTACACAACAAGGCAATGATGAGCATATTATAGGGATACACAGATAAGAGCATTGATAGAGTATTATCCAATCTAGTACTTTTGTAGACACACAAGAGGCAACATGACCACCTACTTTAGACTAATTGGGTAACTTCGCTATTCATGGATCGACCTTTGACGTTTTGCATTCGCCGGTTGAAAACTTACCTAATCAAACTAGCGTACAATGAAATGAGGAATGAGTTTTCCGTAGTTCGAGTTGAGAGCGATGGCATAGATGGATGGCACATAAAATGGATTCGTTAAAAACGCTTTAGAAACTTTCAAGCAAATGCAATTAGCAGGCGTAAATGGGATGCCACAATTTTAGCAAGATATAAACAAAATATTTTACAAAGAAGCTCTCAAAATCTTTGAAATAATGACACACTCTGAAAGACGTCCTAACAATGTAAGCTTTGCTTATTTTTTAGGCATGTGGGTTTAGCAGATGGAGCTGCTCACAACTCACACATTAGTAACTCTTATTGCATTACATATAAAGTTGGTTGTTAGGAGTGCGTGGTTGACCTACCTGCTCGTGCTGGCTGACTTAGGGACACCCTAAACCTTAATACTCCATGCCAGTTGTACCGGTGGTGTCTATGGATTAGACAAGAAAATAGGCCAAGTATTTTCCATTTTTAAGGCACACAAGGAATGCATGGCCATTTGGGTAGTTCCAACTTGGATGATGAAGGATGAGATCAATGGAAATCTTAAGTTAAACTTCTAGCAAATCTATTTTTCAGTAAACATGATTTTCTCAAATAGATCACTATCTCCAAAACATGAAGGATAGACATTTGATTGTCAATTATTATGGTGACATGCATGATACAACCGTTGCTTGCAATAGTAAACCTATTAGAGGGACACAAATAAAATGAATCACCACTCTTTTGAATGATATAACTCAATCTATACATCAACATCCTAAAGCCGATTGGTAAGCTTTATTCAAAATCCAATAACTGCATGAATCAAAAGACTAGGAACATCCAAATGGTATCCAAGGAAATAGTGATGTGGCTTTCCATTCACATTACGGCAACTTACAAGAACTTACATGCAACAAATTTACTGAAACCGTAGCAAGTGAATCACCTCAAGTTTCTTTCTTCGCCAATGCTCTGGTTCCACCCGTTTCTTTGCTACAGAGATTGCTAAAACATAGCTAAATCTCGTCCCCCTGAGAGCCATTTAATGTTGCTCAAGGTTGGTTCACATTTATTGCATGGAGCGAGCTTTGGTGGCCTATTAAATGGAAAGGCAAGCACGGAAACAACAAGAGATATTGTGAAATGGCACAGCTGCACTGGGATCCATACCTGATGGAGACAAGGATGAGGACGCAATATTTAATGTTGGTAGTTCGTTGTGTAGTGGGGATGGCAACCTGTATAGAAACAATACCACATTCTTTCGCTGGCGGGGTTCCTCCTTCCAACTGCATTTCCGTCGACGACATCAACACCAAATAGGTTGTTGTGGACGAAGAAACTGGACTTTCGATCCACATTTATTTGCCTCACACGGCCCTAGATTGGGGAGCCCATAAATTTAGCATGGCGATCCATTTTCATGGTGGAGGTTTCTGCCTGAGCCACACAGTCTACTCACCCCTTGTGATGGCTTCCAACGCACAAGCTTCGAAGATTAAGACATTAAATTCGTGGGGCTCCCCATACCAACTATATAAGCCGACGTTCATGGGGTTCCCGCTGGCGTCAGACTGGGGGAAATGCCTGTGGGGTTCCCCCACATAAAAAAGCCTATCGGCTAAATATACTAATGATAATATGACTTAATAGAGAGTTAAGATAGCCACAAGTCGGCTATTCATAACCCGATGTACAATAATATTAAGGGCGTAGCATTTATTTCTACATAAAATAACATTGTAAAATATTCACCACATACGTGTTTTGACTAATTGTGTGAACTTGATCTTTGCTAGTTTACATCTTGAAGATATATTTGGTAGCCCATAATTCATTCATATCAAATACAATAAAAATCTAATTTGTTAGCTCCCTAATCATTTGCTTATTGTTTCCAAAAATTATGTATATATAATATAATGATTAATGATTGACCATTAATCAAATTTAAATAAACACAATGATCTATTTCAGTCCACACAAATATAAGATACAATACAAAAGAATAAAAAACTTGATAACACATCTTAGGTGACTGCATGAAGCCATATAAAATCTACTTCAAGCTATAATCCAAAAATTTCATTGCTTTTACCATAAATCCGTTAGTTTTTCACATGTACATTTCTGCTTCAAGGTCCCCTAAATAAGTAGTTTTAACATCCATCTAGCCTACTTCAAAATCACAAGCAATGGTAATAGAAAACAAGAATATAATGGAAGAAAATTTAGTGGTAGGAGATGAGATTTCACCAAAATAAAATCCCTATCTAGGAGTAATCCTTTGCCACTAGTGTGGCCTTGTACCTCTCAAACTTAAAATCTACTCTAATTTTTTTCTTAAACATACGCTTGTACATCTAATGGTATTTCTTCACTTGGGAAAACTCACATATCCTAAGTGTCACAATTTTCCAATGTCATCATCTCTTCCCATGGCCTCTAACGAAGACGTGCACACACCTTTAAATATTGAACTCCCTTCACAAAAATAGGTTCATCATCAATATAAGATAAAGTATATACACAACAAAAATATTTCCACAACGAGTAGATTAAGATATCTTTCCTATTATCTACTATTCTCTTCCTTTTAGAAATTTCTACTAATATTATTTTATATCTTCATTCTTCCATCTCCCCTATTGTTCTTCCACATGTGCATCTTCCTACTTTTAGACAATAGTATCAAAATCCATTATTTATTATATTTTTACTTTAGTTATTCAAGATAAGAAAATAACTCTAAATCCTGTAAAAAGTACATCCTTAGAACAAACCGTTTGCAAGGTTAGAGGATCCCAAATTTTATAACCCTTTACTTTCTCACCATATCCAACAAAAGTATGCTTCTAATATTTAATCTCATTTAGATAATTTTTATTTAAGAATATGAACATAAACCTAACAATAAAAAATTCATGGGCCCAAAAGGAAGTTTGTGATTTGAGTGGCCATAATAGAGATCTCAGCAACAGAGTCATGGAGTTGGAGCAGAAGGAGAGCTGGAGCCGTAATGAGAATGAAGGACAGGACACCCCCTTAATGGAGAAAAGACAATAGTTGCAGGAGGAAAGATTGACTAGGCTGGAGAGCAATATGTCCAAGATAGGCCAAAAAAGTTGGGCTACTGTGGTGCATAATCAGAAAATTACCAGGCACAACGCCATTATCATTAACGCTATGGTGGAAAAGTTGGAAAAAATTCAAAAGGGCTCACTGGTCGTGGGCTTGGATGCAGACAGAGGTTGTAGCAGAGCTGTTGTTGAAGGGATTTCAACTCGCACCCAGGCTAACATGAAGAGGAAGGCCCCTACATCTCCACATATGGTTCAAATCCTCAACATGGAATATAGGATATGAGTGAAGTTAAAAAGGAAGCCGAGGAGTTGTTGAACATCATGGAGTAGTGTTGTTGTGGTCTTCTCTGACTTTTTGGTGGTCCTTTTCTGGACCCTGTTGTCTCTTTGTTGCTATCATTTCTTTTTGGGACAACTGTCTGTTTACTTGGACCTTTTTTGCTCTATCTTTGTATGTTTAAACTTTGTGGTTTTAGGTCCCTGTAAAATCTATTTTTTCCTTTTCAAAAATAATAAAAAATTCATAGATGTGAAACATAGGGTTCTTTACCTATCCAAACCTCATACAGTGTCCAATCAACTAGATCTAAAAAATGAGATATATTCACTAAGTAATAAGAAATAATCCCATCCTTATCCTAGAAACCTTAAATTATGTGATAATCATCATGCTCTTAGATCAATACTCACCTCCATTATCTAACCTCAATATCTCAATATTCATATTTTATTAATTCTCAATAGGTGATATAAATATGTAAACTTTTATAATTTAATTTAGTTTTATACTGTAAAAAGTAATCCTAGGTAAAATTTGAATAATCATCAATAATTGAAACATATAATTAACCACTTTTTGGTCAAAGTGAGACATTTAAATCAATATTTTAAACATAATTTTCACTTTCTACCACCCATAGCAATAAACCATTAAAATTTTAATATTACATGAACTAGTAATTTTGAGATTTTTTATGTAGATTGTAAATATATTTAAAAAATAAAAAATAAAAGATGTTTTGTATTTTTTTGTAAGTTTTAATAAAAAATTAGTTAACAATGTTTTTTAAAATTGATGTTTATTTAATATTGTACAACTTTTTAACAAAAACATAAAAATATATAAATTCTTAAACATAGAATGGTAACACCAATATCTAGTGTACAAACAATTTTTCATATTTTTTTGTATTATATTTCCTTTTTTATTAACTTTTAAAATAATATTAATTATAAATTATACGTAGGTTTATTCCATATCACGTAACTTTTTGTATATATCTAAATTATTATTTTTTTAAATAAGGACATAAATAAATAGTGCACATATATTTTTTAATTTTTTTCAATAATTTTTAATTTTTTCACATGTGAAACAAATACTTTGACATTTATTAAACATTTTTTTCACAAGAAATACTTTTTCTCCCCTTTAAGTTATTGGACCTAATTATACACTTAATTTTGTAAACTATGCTTTCCACAACTTACTTCAAAACACTTTCCAAAAATTTGGAAGCATAAAACAAATGCTCTCATTTAATGCTTTACCCCAGACTCCTTAAATTTCAGGAAATAGGCCTAGGACACTGGCACTTAAGGCACCTATGTCCCCCTATTTTGACTCCAAATTCAAATATGGCTCTAAAAAATATGGGAAAATGAAATGAAGGAATCTTATAGACTACAAGTATTTTGTTTGAATATTTAGAATCCTCTCATTCTCTAAGAACTTTATATGCTTTCTAGTATTACTGTCAAACTTTAAAAAATAATTGTACAATGAAGATGTTATACAAAATGTGTGGAAAAGGATTTTCAACTACATATAATCTTTTAAGAAAGAAAAGATAAAAATAACTCAATATTTTAATGTTGGATGATAGAAAAACATTAAAAAATAAGGAAGGGAAAAAGCCATGTAAAGAGGAGAAGAAAGAAAAAAAGATGTGTACACCTTTATTTCCAGCTATTCATTCCTTACTATGTATGACTGTCTATTGAGATAGATGACCAGCTCATATAGATAAATTGATAGAAAAGTGAAAAACCATAGAAAAAACATTTTGACTATTCTCTTGTCATTAAGACTTCTTTCTATTTGAAAATTACAACCAATTTAAAACATGTGTTTAAACTTTAAATATAATACTAAATTCTAATTATAATAACTGTAAATGGAAGAAGAAAACCAATAAATTGAAAGGTTAAATGTAATCAAATCTAAGTCAAACTTCATCTGGACAGATCTTTCATGTGCATTTTTGTTTATTGAAAGCATGACTATAATTATATATTAACTTTTAGAAGCATACAATCAACAATTTAACGAACAATTTTATGATTCTATATATTAAGATAGGAGCAATGAAAGAAGATGAGGTTCTTTCATCAGCAAATGTATCTCTATTGGCATTCTACATTCACTTTCCTCATAGCTTCGAACCGTGGCTCTTTGGCTTCATATTTTTGCTGGCTGTAAACACCCATATAGTCTCCACACAGATACTCTGGATAAATCATTACTTCATCAGTGGTTTCACCACCATTGGCTTCAGCAACAAGTTGAGGTGCAGGATAAATCTTAGCGTTATATGAGGGATTATAAAATGATGCCACTGAGAAACGATTGCCATTCTTAGTGGGCAGAATGCGATGCCATGCACTCGTGTATTTGCCATTAGTGATGGCTTCCAACTGGTCCCCAATGTCAACAACTATTGCATATGGAGTGGGTTGTACGTCTACCCAAATGCCATTATTCAGGACCTGCAAACCGGGCACTTGATCATCTTGGTACAAGAGAATGAGGCCACCTGCATCTGTGTGTGCACGGATCCCATTGATCAGATCTGGTCTAGGGCAAGGAGGATAATGGCTCATTTTGGTGCCAAAGAATGCCTTGTCTCCTCCTGCAAATGCCTTTTGCAGGTACTCTTTCTCTAGCCCCAGATTCAAACTTATTATTTCCAACAACTTTTCTGTCAATGAAAATATCTGGTTTCGAAACTCCTGGATAGTTTCTCTGAGCAAAATGCAATATAATGTATTAGTTACACCCTTCGGGGTATATCTTTTTTAATATGGAGATAGATATGATGAACAATTTGCTCGTTTTACATTTTTGGTGCATATTTATATAAACATTTGTAAGTATATTCTATTATGTTACTTGTATAAGAAAAGCAGGAACATAAATAGTTGAGATGTTGTACTTGAAATCACTGGGTTGGGAAGGCCATGAATCGGTCTCCTGCATCTCATGTATTTGAAAAACATCTTCCCAATCAACGTTCTCAATCTTATTAGCCTCATCACTGTCTTGAGCGTTGGTCAGCAACCTTACAGGCAAAGAGTCATTGAAGCTCTGCTCTCTGTTAAGCTTATAGTGCTCCAAGCAAACTTTCTTTACACGGTCCATAAGTTCATGCTCTATGCCATGGTTCAAAAGCTGCAAGCACAAACATTAGAAATCATTTTCTTTTTCCTATTTGCTATCACTACTATAATTAGTAAGTGTGTATTATAAATATGATCAATTGTGTTCACCTGAAAGAAACCAGTACTCTCACAGGCCTTTGCTATTTCAGCCATGATCGCCTCTCTGTCTCCTCCTTCTATGTTTTTCATGTCAATCACTGGAACGCCCATTTTCCCTATAAAATTGCACTACAAATTCTCTCAAAAAGAAAAAGCAGTAGAAGAAACGAGCGGCTGGTTATTGCTTCAACGCAATGCTGTGGTTGGCGTTAGGTCTATATATAGATGCACATTAGGAAGGACTATTTATGTTTAGATTACTGAGAAAAGCAAAGAATATGATAATGCGTTATTGGGTGGCAGTGGCCGCCTCGTGATGGAATTCAGCAGTCAAATTTTAGGCGAAAGTTCGTATGAATGGCGCAGAGTCAATCACATGTTATTCGCTTACTTTATAAGCGTGGTCCACCAGGCATAAACTAACGCGGATAAATTCTTACATATTATTTGTGTATGTAGATAGAAATAAAACGTGCATCTTCAGCAAGTCATTTATCGAATCCAAAATTGCCGAATTACAGACCTTGAGGTTTCCTTTTTGCTTTGCTTAGATATAATAATATTTATTTAGAAGAATTTTTATTTTGGATTTTTAAACAGTTGGTTTTTGCTTTTTATGGTTCTGAATTTAAAAGATGATAAATCACTCTTAGATTTTAAATATTTTGTTTAAACATGTTTTTTTAATGATCAAACAGTTAATAGTAACTTAAAAATATTATATATTTGTTCTATTTTTAGTGGTCAAAATTGACTTTTAGCTGTCCAATTAAATTATTTATTTTTATTGGTCAAAATTGACTTTTAAGTGTTCAATTAGATTAAATTTAAAAATAGTCCGTTTTAAATGGCTAATTTTTTATTGACACATGGTTCAATAGATTCTAAGAAAATTCACGGCCAGCAATTCACTGTTGAACTGCTGGTGGTGAATTTTTCTTGAGGTGAATTCGTCAAGACAGTAAATTTTCCCATAATTTCTGACGGTGAATTGTTGACAGTGAATTTACATAATACCGGTTCAATATAAACTTATAATATATTTTAAAAATTTAATTAATAATTTATTTATCTTAATTCAAAAACATAATTTTTCAAAATAAACAATTTGTTTTAAATATCAGTTGGTGGACTGTTTACAAATCTATTCTAAGTACTGTGGACTATCCCATATTTTTTTACTTTCCATTATTCTTATTATATATTTTTGAACTGTTTGTATCTATAATGCCATAAACAGCTGTAACTATTGCAACACAGAATACTGCATTCTAAAGAGGGAGGATGCATGCATTTGGATGGTAGACAGACGGACGCTTTAAACAAAAGGAATTCTAGAAGTTTTAAGATACTTTGAGAAACAAGTGCCCATTCAATGTATTTGACTGTAAAAGTAAGAAAATAATTTGAAGTCAAACTTTCACGGGCCTTTATAAGCATGCTGATTTCATGACAAACAATTTTACTACCAAACCCCACTCATTCGTGGGTATAGAAATCTGTTATATTGGTGTTATTTTTTATTTAGTGTAATATTTAATTTGGAAGAATCTATATAGATAGATGGATAGATAAATAATAATATAATATTATGTGAATTTGGATTCAATTTTATAGCTTATATTTAATAGTATGTATACACACGTATTCTTGTGCACTTAGTATCTATCTTATCTTCACACATTCTTATACACTTTTTTTTTCCACATATTTATTTGGACATCTACCATATTATAGTCATTACCTACCTTGATTCAATCTTTTTCCTACTTTAGTTAAGGTAAGTGGTCATGGGGTAAATTGTAGGATCCATATTTTGGCTTGTTGGTCCCTTTTACTTTCCCATTATCAGTTGATTAAGTATACATTTTGTAAAGCTTGGTACTATGTGCTAGTATTTAAGTATCTTTAATGCATTTATTTTACCCAATGCATATTTAGCAAGTCCTCTCTCATTAAGAGTTGAACATTTAGATACTTTGCACTAAAATAATCAAGATTTGCATAATTGTTCTAGGAGCACATGTATTTCTAAATAATGTTATTTTTTATCATTTACACACATTTCTATGAGTTGACCCAAGAGAATCATTGAGAACAAGGTAAACAAATATAATGAAAGTATAAATAAAAAGTGTATAAATTTGACTAATCAACTTAAATTAACATGTGATAACTAAAAAATCTAAAATAAAATAGGGAGAAACACATATAGAAAAAACATAAAATAAGAAATAACACATAACACCTGATATATGTAGAAAAACATTTTCAATAAAAATATATAGCATTAAAGAGACATAGAGCTTGTGTTACTATGAAAGAATTAGTTACACCAATACAATGCAATCAACTCCCTACTCCAACAATATTATAACATAATAGGAATACTTATCCTTCTTAATATTCTAAAACCTCCATCTAATGCCTCCAATATAAAGAGATGATGAAATAAGAAACCACCAAGTGGTTTTGTGAATCTAGTAGGCACGAATCTAGGAAAATTCACCGCCAGCAATTGATCGTTGGAAAATTCACCACCAACAATTCAATGTGGGAAAATTCACTGCCATGACAAATTCACCTCAAAGAAAATTCACCACCAGCAATTCACCACCACGGAAAATTCATCGCATTAAAATTTTGTGATCAATTTTCCATGGTGGTGAATTTTTCATGGCGAAGAATTTTTCCACAGTGAATTGTTGGTGGTGAATTTTCCTAATGCCAGTAGACACATGACAAGACTAATTAGTTAATAAAATACTCCATAGTATATATTGATTATAACACAAGATAGGGAAACATCTTTGACTCATAAATCTTTGTAGGAGCTACTCCTTAAGGACATAACTCCATCATGAATATAGAAATTAATAAGGATGCCACCATTATGACAAGATGATTCACTCATGGTAGTTATGAAGGAATATAATTTTATTGATAAGAAGTAAATTTGTTTTGGGAAGACAATGGTGTTAGCGTGTGCGCAAGGGAGGATGTTGTAGACCTACGGCCTATAGCAGGTTGCGGTTTGCATGTTTGAGACTATTTGTGCATGCGTATGGGGGGTACAGAATGGTGGTCTTCAATTGTGTGCAAATATAGGGTAGGTTTTTATTTCCCTTGGGAGGGGTTTTCTTGTAGGTTTTCATATTTTCTTTGTGCTTTTTGTTGTTCGATGCTTGTTTAAGGTGTGGGTTTTGGGGAGGTATAAGGAGGATTTTTTTCTTTTGTATCTACTCGGTATGGTTTCAAGTGAAGCATTAAGATTTAAACATAATATGGATTTTTTAGCTTCATTGTGTAGAAGCTCTCTATCTTCTTCAAAGAATGTTGATGACAGTAATTTCCTATTTAAGGCTTCGAGGGTGAAGGGGATGGTTCTGTCTGGAGGTCCTTGTATCCCAAAAACAAACAGATGTTTGGAAAGGAGCCAGGATAGGCCTATTCTAGTGATTCAACCTGACTTAATTGTTGAGGATGTTGAATATTTTTCAAATCATTCTTTAATTTGCAAATTCTTGGGGATACGAGTCTCTTTACCATTTTTGGAGTCTTGGGTGAGACAAGCTTGGAGCATTGAGGGAGAAATAGAGGTGAGGCTAATGGCCAATAATTTTTCTTATAGTTGTCCTTAATTGGATGGTTAATCAAAATACAATTTTTGAGGGAGGGCTCTATTTCATAATTAGATTGGTTTATTCATCAAGTGATGGCATACTAGTTTTAACCCTTCAAAGGAGCTTTCAAATAATGTTTCAATCTAGGTGTGCCTCCCTTGGTTCCCCTTTGAATATTGGTAGAATGACATTTTGCATCTAGTTGCTTTGTTGCTTGGAAAACCGGTGGGTCCTTCTCAAAAACCATAAGACAAAAGGGTACTTAATTTTTCCCACATTTGTGTTGAAATATATTTGAGTAACCCTCTTCTAGATTCTTTGGAAATTTGTGTGGGTTGTTCTTCATAGGTGCAACAATTTGATTACAAAGCTATGCCCTTTCACTATTGGTTCTATCATGAGTATGACCATCTACAAAAAAGATGTCCTAAGATCTATTCTTCAAATCCCCATCCAAATTATCCCCCTCACAATCCTCCTGGAGAGGATAAAGGCAAGGCTCTTGTTTTGGGTGTTGTAGCTAAAAAGGATGATTTTATTTTTGTGAAGCCCCATAATAGGAATCGAGGTCAGAAAGGAACCTTCAAGTAGAGATAGGAGGAGGAAGTTTCTAATCTCTTTGATGTGTTGGATGACCTTAGTCAATAGGAGGTGAGCCTAGGTATGATGGAGGCAGTTCTAGAGGGTGCTAAGTCAATTCATTTTTAGAACATTCAGAAGGGCAGTATGTCACTTGCTCAAATGGACATAGATCTAAACCTTAGGGTTCCACCTGATTTTTTCAACCCATTTGTAGTTTTAGAGCTTGAGGTTGTGAACACTTCTCCTAATGAGAAGACGGTGTCCGATATCAAGAAAGAAAACAATTCTTCTCTACCCTTAGAGATTCTTAAAAAAATCCAAAAAAAGGGGCTTTTGAGAAACCATCCAAGGCTTGTCGTAAGAAGTATTTGGATAAAATTAAGATGGTGAGTGATGCGAAAGGTCATTGATGTCAAAACTTGCATCATTTAGTCATTTAATTATCGAACCGGGTGTGTCTCAGAGCTATATGTGATAAGGATGTTTTCCATAGATTTTTGGGGGGTTTTGCACTGTAAACAGTGACTTCTGGTTTCGGTTTGGCTCCTTCAGGAGCTCTCAGGAGCTAAACTTCAATGACTAATTCCTAAGGATTAATTCAATCTCATTTCCTAATTTAAAGTTTTGTTGACTTATTTCTGACTTTGCTTGACTTGATTTGAGACTAATTCATGGAAAAGATTAAAATTAATTTAATTCTAAATCTAGAATTCAAATTTTAAATTTAATTCTAATTTGCTTCAAAAGAAATCTATTTTAAGATTTGCTGGAAAAATAAATGCTAATTTAAAGAACATAAATAAATTGCAAGGAAATAATTATTAATCTAGAAAACATAAATACTAATTTCCATGAGTAAATTCCAAATAAGTTTTAGTTTCATCTTTCCATAAGTTTTCATCATTACCTCTATTAAACCTAATAGATAATTGTCAAACTTAATTTCTACAAACAACATCTAAATCTCTATTAAAGCAATAAATTTTATAATAAATTTAATAAACCATTCTAACAAAGATGAACTTAGCTTAAAAGTGATTTAAACACAACTGCTAAAATTGATTCAAACTGGTTTAATATTCCAGATTCAATATCCATTGAACATAAATAAAATAAACTTAGATAAATACCACACAAGGTCACTTCCTTTGGTTGAGCGGGCCTTGCTCTTCCTCCGGCGAGACCTCTAACACAATGATTTGAGTTAACTTCTTATTTTCATTCAAATTGACCCAAACAGGGATGCAAAACAGAGTAGTGCAACAATTACAAATTCTAATTGAAATTATCTAACCTCTCCTAAAACCTAAAGATGGATATTTATAATAATATCCTTTATTGAATTCAAAACATGGCATTAACCACCAAGATACAAGGCATCTAAACTAAAGACTAAAATAGAATTGAAAATAGATAGAGGGAAAATGGTAGATCAATGTTGGGACAAGAAGTTCCCAAACCAACTAAGAGGAGTTGATTTGAAACTTCAGTGATTCATCATCTAGTTGGAGTGATCAAGAGTGTGATTGTCTTCATGTGGTTAAATAGGGATTTTAACTTTATCTTTGAACTAAGTCATCAATCATCAGTCTTAAATAACCTGAATAAAATCCTTAAAAATAGAATACCAATTATGATAGTAAAAGATTCAAACTACATAATTAATTCATCATTATCACCAGAAAAGCAACATATTCAATGCAAAGTATTACCTCTAATATATTTACTAATTTATCAAAACATAAAGTAAAACAAGTAATATATCAGCATATAGTCTACCACCAGTCATGTTAATTAATAATATAACCATACATGTCTTTTAAACCATAAAATGACTATTTAAAAGTATTTATGAGGAACTCATCATTCTCCCCCACCTATTGTGAACCATGTCCTCATGGTGTTTTTATCAATTATTATAGTGGTTTCCTTTTCTTTGTTTACTACTTCCCTCCATATTGCACAGTCGAATACTCATTTGTATTGTGTTGTAAGTCTAGTTTTGAGTGCAAATCCATTGTTCTCCTTCAGTTTCTCATACCAAGATCTAAAGACTTCTGCTAGAATATTATCATATGCATTGAGCTTTGGAGCAGGCATTATGATGATCAACATCCTGAACCACATACCAATCCAAAAGTCTTGTTGATTCTCTCTCAAAGAGATTACATGCCTTACTAGATTGTTAAGCTCCATTTTATGTTATTTGGAATTATAGGTTCTCTCCTTCTTAGTGACTCAGGGATGGTATAATATCTTTCCATACATGCATTTAGTGCTTGTAGAGGAAGTGTTCCTTCAACATTTTGGAAAGCTGATATATTGCTCAACAGATTGGAAATGTAGATAGTGTTGATATTGTTTTGCTTGATTATTGATTTGACCATTGTAATATACCACTCTGCATGAGGCATTTCTGGTCTCATTGTCATTCCGTACCTCCTTTGTGCTTCTTTATATTTTTCAATTGTCTTTCACCATTCAACTTGATTTTGCATCAAAGAGACAAATGACCTAATTTGCAACTCTCCAACATAAACATTTAATAAAGAATCATTAATATCTCCCATCAAAAACCCATGCCAGAAGAATTCACACATTTGGTTCTGAATTTTAGGATGGCTGTGGAAATAGTCCTGTAGAAAACTATTGTCATTATCATAATCATTGTTTCTTATTAAAACCAATTGAGTTAGCTTCCACTGTAGAAATTTCTCTCTTAGAAATAATGCATACATTTCTGATGTCTTCCTCATTGAGAACATTGTTGAGGATATCTCAATTGCTTGTTCAAGTCTTCTTTCTGCTTCATCTTTTTTTAACTCCAATTGTTGTACTTTCCCTTTTAACTGGTAGTTTTCATGTTTCAATTTTAGTCATGTCAAAGAACAATATCCTGGTTGAGCTCTGTGAGGAACATTTGATGGAATAACTGATGGAATAGGAGGGCGAGAAAGATAATTTGGTGGATCCAAGGAAGTAGAAGCCTCCTAAGAGTAAAATCTAATGGATTGTTGTTTTAATTGTTCTTTCTTCAACTGTAACTCCTCTTTTAATTTTATTATTTCCTCTAGACTTGCCAATGCTTGCGTATTAGCCTGATGTAAACTTCCTTAGTGTAATTCAACTATGATTTTAACTTTTTTTCCTTTTGTTCAATTTCCTTTTCCATTTCTTGAGTTCTATTGAGAGATTTTTGTAATTCCTCCTCTTTTCTTTTCAAATTTTCCTCAAGAAATTACATGTTCTTTCTTTCCTATTCTAACTCAGCTTAAATCCTAGAAATTTCATTCTCCTCAACAATTCTTTTTTTTCCATTTCTTCTTCATTTTGTATGTCATTAAATTATTCATCTTCAATTAGTGGCTCTTTTACTTTTCTTCTCTCAAAATTCAAGGAAGGAGAAGGGGATCTTTCGACCTCTTCATCCTCAAATTCTTCTGAGGCTTCCCTTTCTTCTGACTTTGCTTCAGATTCTTCAATAGAGTCATGAACCTTAGTTATAGGGGTTCTTTTAGGAGGGCTGTGAGGTTGTTCAGGGGATTGCACTGGCGTTTGGATTTCTTCATGGACTTCAAAAGTCTCTTTATCGGTTTAAGAGATAGGGCTTTCCTCAACACAATAGTTTCAACTGTACTAGGGTTTTCTTCAGTCAACTCTTGTTTTCTCTTTTTGGAAGCACTATGGGTCACTCTAGTGGATTCCTATAGCTTTATGTTGTCCTTTTTCTGCTCTTCTTTAGAAGATTCTCCCTTTTCTAATTTTTCCCTTTTTGTAGTGGGCCCCTTTTTGGGTTTTCCTTCTATTTCTCAATAGGTGCGAACAAAAATTCAAGCCAACTTTGTTTCCCAAATTATTTTTAAAGAAATGATGTTTAATTATCAAATGAATTAAACCATGATATTTTATGGATGAATCTCCCCTAGATTTTACTTGGGAAATCATTGAAGCAATTTGTGAAAACAAAAATGCTGGTAAATTGATTCTAGCAGTAGGTTTTGTATTTCCATACCTCAAATGTATCAACATTTTCATTCCTAGCCCTAATATTGTGTCGTATTGTCCCTCAAATGTGGAGAATTTCATTACCCACATTACAACAATTCTCCAAGGTTCTTCCAAGATGTTATGAGCAATTCCCTGCTGATCTCTTTTATGCAAAAGAATCTCAAGCTTCTTTTCTAGTTCTTGATGAAATGCTGACACCAGCTCATCGAATTTTACCAAGTCCTTATTAATTGGCTTCCCTCCAGTAGGAATACATAAAATTTCACTTATGATTTTAGGAGTAACTTCAATGGTCTCATCCCTAACTCTTGCGACATTAACATGGAAATTCCTTACGAATTCTTCCACAATTTCCTATTGAAATCCTTCATACTTCATAATGAAATCCAACCATCCTGCTTCTCTCATCAACCTCATAGTCTCAAAATCAAGAGTAAAATTTTATGGTTTTGCATTCCTTTTGTTTCCCATCTTTTTCTATCAATAGTGGTGGACTCAACAATGGTAGATTGATTTGTTAAAAAATTTCCAGAATGATTGTTTCTTGTTTGTGAAGAATTGTTTTTGAAAAATGACACAATGTGTCATTATTTATTTTCATTTAATTCCTCTACTACTTCAAACTCCTCGCACGCAACAATTTTGTAGTAGCAATTCAATTTGCAAAGTTGGCGACGCCCCTGACACATGTCATTTTAATTTTGAAAGGATTTTGAAAGGACAGGTGAATCTCAACATGCCTATAGTTATATTAGACATCATTTGAATGTCACATCACACTTACATCAACTTCTTTGCCACCTCTTGTAATGATTAAAATAAATTTATTTTAACTATTAATAACAACATGGTAGAGGTTTGTAAGCTCATAAATATTTACCTACTTTACATTATTTTAACTACTTTAGAAAATAATACTTTGAGAATAATAATCACATTAAATGCACACCTTTATTTATTGCAAGCCTTCGAGACTTTCAAGGGCCGTTAGGAGTCATCATGAGTCTTTAGGAGCTCTTAGGAGTTGAACTTTAGGAGCTTTTAGTAGCTATTTGAAATTAACCCAGATAGACTACCATTGCTGGTTTTCAGTCATCTTATCATTTCTTTTTTTGAAAGAAAACCTCCATTTGTTGGTTTTCAATAGACTTCCTTTTTTTCCCTAGGTAAACCACCATTTGTTGGTTTTCAATTTACCTTGTTTATTCATGCCTTCTTTAAAGGTTCAAAGATCTTCTCTCATGGAAGAAATGTCTTCCATGAGAAAATGTTCAATTCTATGTTGTAGATCTGATAAAAATTTCTCCTTTGTTGTTGGCTTATGATATATTTTCAATCAATGACCATTAACTAGCACAACTCTCCTTTCTCCATCAATTGGTACTAATTGAACAACTCCATTTTCAAATATTTGATTTATCCCATAGGGTCCTAAGCATCTTGTATGGAATTTTCCCTTAAACTCTTGAAGCATGGAGTCAAATAATAATGCCCAATCTCCTTCCTTGAACTATCTGGTCACAATATGCTTATCATGCCATTCTTTCCTTTGCTTCTGGATCACCTCTATGTGTTGAAGAGCTACCATTCTCATCTCATCCAGTCTATTTAGCTATAAAATTCTACTTTTCTCCAATTGAGGTAAATCAATTCCAACTTCTAATGTTGTTTTCAATGTTCGTAATTCAAATTCAATAAGCATGACTGGAGTTTTCCCATACACAAGTTCATATGGAGAAAATCTGGTTGTTTTTTTTCATGTGGTATTGTAAGCCCATACTGCTTCATCTAACCTCTCTGCCTAGTTTTTTTTCCTTAATGAAAATTTATCTGTCAAGATATTCTCCAATTCTTAGTTAGTGAATTCAACTTGTCCATTTGTCTGAGGATGATATGGAAAATATTTCCTATGTGTCATCTCATATCTTTACATAAAGGCTTCCATCATCACTGATACAAACTGTGGTCCTTGGTCTAAAACTATTTCTCTTGGTGCACCAAATATCTAAAGAATTTGTTTGTACAAAAACTTAGCTACTTTGTCATCTTGTGCTGCTAGCAATGCTTTCACCTCATCCCACTTTTTGTCATAGTTTATACAAACTAGGATATAATGCTTCCCTTTAGAAGGTGGATCAACAGGTCCCACAAAATTGATTCCCCATTTTTCAAATGGTTCTAGAGCTATTTGAGGCTAAAATGTCATCTCCATTATTGGAATAGGTCTTCCCATTTGCTGATATTCATCAAAATGCTTAACAAAGAATGTAACATCCTTTGTCATTGATGGCCAAAAGTAACCAGCTCCTAAGACCTTATGAACTGTTCTAACTATTGAATAGTGTCCTCCTTCTGGATCATGATGATAGGTGTGCACAACATCATAGACATCTAACTTAGCAACACATCTATGAAGAACATGATCAAGGCACATTTTAAATAAAATTCCATTAATCCATTGAAATCTAGAACTTTCACGAATTAACCTTTTTCTTTGTTTATGACTAAAGTGATTTGGAAACTTCCCTATTACAAGGTAATTTGCAAGATCAGCAAACCATGGTTCATGAATTGATATTACAAATAAATGTTCATCTAGAAATGTGCCATCCACTGGTTCTCGATCATCCTGCAAAATAATTCTAGAAAGGAAGTCAACAACAAAATTATCCTTTCCAGGCTTATCTATGATAGACACATCCAATTCCTACAACAATAGTAACCATCTTATAATGAGTCCACATACTACAACTTTGTTCATCAAATATTCAATTGTAGCATGGTCTGTATGTACGTAAAATTTGTAACTTGTAATATAATGACTGAATTTGTTAATTGCATAAACTATAACTAAGAATTCTTTTTCAGTTGTTGTATAATTTCTGTCATTAGGATTTAGATTTTTTCTAACATAATAGATTGCATGCATGTCATTATTATCATCTTTTTGTCCTAATATCACACTAATAGCAAAATTGGATGCATCATAATGTATGTAAAATGAAACTCCCCAAATAGGTCCTTTGATAATTGGAGAAGTTGTTAAAGCTTTTTTAATTGTCTCAAAAGATTTTTGACAATCATCTATCCATACAAACTCCTCTTCTTTCTTGAGTAATGTAAACAAAGGTCTAGCAATTTTACTAAACCCTTCAATAAATCTTCTGTAATATCCGACATGCCCAAGAAAATTGCAAACACCAGTTTGGTTCATGGGATCTCAATTTTTTGAATAATTTCTAATTTCTTGGGACCAAATTTTATCCCCTCTTTTGAGATGTGATGTCCTAGAACAATACACTTTGTCATCATAACTAAACTCTTTTCATGATTTAAAGATAACCTATGATCTTTACATCTCTGCAAAACCTTTTCTAAGTTTTCAAGTGCTTTCTCAAATGTTTTTGCATGAACTGTAAAGTCATCCATATATACTTCAACACACGAATTTGTGAAATCTGAAAAAATAGCAAGGACTACTCTTTCAAAAGTGGCTAGTGCATTACATAGTCCACATGATAAAATTGTATAAACGTATGTACCCCAAGGATAGGTAAAAGTATTTTTATCTTGATCTTCAAGAGCTACTTGGATTTGATTGTATCCACTAAAGCCATCAAGAAATGATAAATAATTGCTTCCAGCTAGGTTATCAAGTACTTGATCAATGAATGACAATGGAAAATGATCCTTCTTTGTGGCTTTATTCAATTCTCTATAATCCACACACACATGCCATTTACCATTTTTCTTGGGAACAAAAACCAATGGAGAAACCCACTGACTATAAGATAATGGGTAAATCAACCCTACTTTTAGCAGCTTTTCTGTTTCTTGTTTAACAATATCATGAAGAATAGGATTGATTCACCTTTGACCTTGTCTAATTGGTTTTACATCTTCAGTGTAAATATGATGAATACAAATTGAAGGATGAATTCCTCTCATATCCTTATATTCTGAAGCAAATGCTTCAATATGTTTTTTCTAAAATTTCCTTCAATTCTTTTTCTTGTGTTGGGGACAAAGATGAATTAATGTTGAGAAGTTTATCCCCAGCTACTATAATTTCTTTAGTATCATTTTTAGAATCAAGGTGATTTCCAATAAGCGTATTCATAGGAAAAGAGTGTTGTTGATGCAATGTTTCTTGAAAGTTTCCTTTCTCAATTTGATTAGTGTCTTTAGAAGTAAACTATTTTTCTTCACATTCTTCAAAATGTTCAACCAAAGTAACCATAGCTAACTCTACAATACCATCACCCTCTGATTTCATATCCTCATCAACCCAAAGTTGAGTGTTAGGTTGAATTGATGGTTTTTCTAGAGGATAGAGTGACAACTCTTTCTGTTTCTGACCATTTGAAATGATCATACTTTGAGATCTACAATCTACTAAGGCTACAGTAGTAGCCAGCCATGGTATGACTAAGATAATTGGATAACCGAAATCTTTCTTTCTGGCCTTAAGAACCAAAAATTCAACTGGATAATTCCATGTGTCAATGGTGACCATGATCTCTTCAATAACACCTTTAGGTTTGGTAGTAGATTGGTCAGCCAACTGTAAAACAATTGTTGTGGGCTAAACAGTTGTCATTCCTAACATTTCAACAATATCAAATGTGATAACATTTATGGCAACTCCCAAATCAATTAGAACATTGGATATCTCAACTCCTTTAATACTCAAGGTTATTACAGGACTACCAGGATCATTATATTTTTGAGGAAGCAATCTTCCCGATAACACATCAGTGAGTTTTGTCCCTATTTGTATTGTGAGAGGTAATTTTTTCTTCCTCCCTGGAGTTTCATGCAAAGGGAATTAACCAACTGATTTATCTCTGGTATGTCTTTAATGGCTTGTAACAATGGTATCTTAGTGTTAATCTTCTTCAACTCATGAATAAGTTGAGAATCTACTACATTCATGTAACTTGGTTGGGAGATTTCGGGAGTGACATTTTCTTCCTCCAACTGCTCAGGGTAAGGTGCTTGATTGACTTTTTGTTCATCCTCAAAGTTTTTTTTCCTCTGAGTTCTCATTTTCTTTCCCACCTTTTTGAACTTATTCTATTGGTGTAGATTGAATAGTTTGATTTCTCAACAAAATATCATTAGCATCAATCACGTTCAAATTAGGTGAATTTGTATCATTACAATTATTTATTAGATTTGCAACCAGTTGGGTTGGCAATTGAGGCTGTTTTACCTATTCATTAGTAGGATTAGGGGAATTTATTGATGGGGATGTTTGTTCCCAGGGACATTTTTTCCCCTTATTTCTCCATGGTTGAAACTGCATATGATTTTGTTGCCATGATGGTTGATTTGAGTACCACTGCGTCTATTGATTAGCTTGCCACTGTGACTGGTTCCACTGAGGATTCATCCATTTAGGTTGACCCCAAAATATAGGTGGTGGTTGTGGTTGATATGGAGGGATCCATTGATTCTGGTTTTTCCAAGGTTTATGATTCCAATTAGATGTAGAACCATATTGCCTTTGATTAGCATTATACCTTGTGTTTTGAGATCTCTAGCCAACATAATTAAGCTCTTCCTCCACCACAAGTGGTTTCTTCATATTGTTCTTAATTATAGCCAAAATATTATAGGAACTTGTGGAGTGATGTTTCTCACAAATTTCACAAATATCAACTTGATTCAATGGACACTCTCTTAAAATATGTTTCCCTCTACACTTGGAACAATAAGTGGATAAAGGCTCAATATTCTTCTTATCTCCTTGCATTTTGAGATGAAGAAGTAAATAAATTTTCATTTTTTCTAATTCCTCCATTACTTGAGACACATGAGTAATATGATCCTTGTTTCTTCGGGAATTTCTAGTCCCTACTCTAGTCCTAGAGCGGTTTCTACATATTTCAACAATATCATCCAAGGAAAGCTTATTAATGTCTCCTTTTCCCCATAAGATTCAAAGACTCTCTAGAAAACATAAATACTAATTTCCATGTGTAAATTCCAAACAAGTTTCAGTTTCGTCTTTCCATAATTTTTCATCATTACCTCTATTAAACCTAACAGATAATTGTCAAACTTAATTTCTACAAACAACATCTAAATCTTGATTAACCCAATAAACTTTATAATAAATTTAATAAACCATTATAACCAAGATGAACTTAGCTTAAAAGTGATTTAAACACAACTATTGAAAACAATTCAAACTGGTTTAACATTCCATATTTAATATCCTTTGAACAAAAATAAAATAAACTCAAAGAAATACCACACAAGGCCACTTCCTTTGGTTGATTGGGCCCTTCTCTTCCTCTGGTGAGACCTCTAACACATTGATTCAAGTTAACTTCTTATTTTCATTCAAATTGATCGAAATAGGGATGCAAAACATAGTAGTGCAACAATTACAAATTCTAATTGAAAATTATCTAACTTCTTTCCTAAAACCTAAAGATGGATATTTATAATAATATCCTTTATTGAATTCAAAACATGGTGTTAACCACCAAGATACAAGGAATCTAAACTAAAGACTAAAATAGAAATGAAAATAGAAAGAGGGAAAATGCCAGATCAATGTTGGGACAAGAAGTTCCCAAATCGACTAAGAGGAACTAATTTGAAACTTCAGTGATTCATCATCCAGTTGGAGCGATTAGGAGCATGATTGTCTTCATGTGGTTAAACAGGGAGTTTAACTTTATCTTTGAACTAAGTCATCAATCATCAGTCTTAAATACCCTAAATAAGATCCTTAAAAATAGAATTTACCAATTATGACAATAAAAGATTCAAACTGCATAATTAATTCATCATTATCACCACCAAAGCAACATGCATTCAATGCAAAGCATTACCTCTAATATATTTACTAATTTAGCCAAACATAAAGTAAAACAAGTAAATATATCAGCATATAGTCTACCACCAGTCATGCTGATTAATAATATAACCAAGTCTTTTAAACTATAAAATGAGTATTTAAAAGTATTTTTGAGGAACTCATAAATGAGTGAGATGTTGGTGGAGTCAGGTTCTATCAAAATTCTTGACTCCCACTTTTCTAACTATCAAAGAATATTATTCTATCATGGAATTTGAGGGGCCTAAACAACAACCCTAGATAAAAAATTATATGGGATTTGGTGCAAACTCATTCATTAGATATGTTATTTATTTAGGAAACTAAGATTTTTGTGGAGAGTATGTATAGTTTGGTACCAAAACTATGGTGGTGGGGCCAATGTCAGTGTATGTAAGGAAAGCTAAAGGTGTGGAACAAACTCTCCTAATGTAAAACCTCAAACAAGAATGCAGATATGTCTTTAAATTTTTCAATTACAGTTCATTATGGTGCATATGAAAGGAATAACGGAATAAAGAAATAAACACATAGACAATTGAACACCAGATTTACGTGGGAAAACCCTTATGGGAGAAAAATCCACCACACCAAATAAAATATCTTGTATTACAGTAATCGAATTACATAGAAGTTACAAAATCTCCTTTCAGATAATTAATCTCGCAACATCAGCATTTCCCTGATCAACCTCATACAAAACAAATTCTGATCACTTAATTATGTATCATTGTTACAATGCATATACAACATACAATGAAGAACACACACTGATCATTTGACCATCAAACCAATCAAACCAATAATAATTACAGTATGTTACAATGTATACCAACAACCAAGATCGATTCATTCTCTATCTAGACGGTTCAGTTGAGAAACTATTGAACTTCCTAGTCATTGAACAACCATCTCCAAGTTAGCACCATCCTCCACTGATTAGTGTAAACCTCAACAGTCAACCAAGTCTACTCTCATTCACTGCACTATTGCTCGACTGCTAGTAGGCTGCCATGGTATGGTGGTAACCGCACTACCACTCGATAGTTGGAAGACTCTCATGAGATGGTAGTAACCACACTACCACTAGATAGGTGAGAAGCTCTTGCGGTATGGTAGTATCATTGCACTACCGCATCTTTGCCAGAAGGATCCTGTAGTATGGTAGTATACCGCACTACCGCACCTCTCTCGGTACAACAGTACAAGCATGAAAGTAACACTTATGCAATTATGAGTTGATTGATGATAGTACCAAGGTTATACCAATGAGTTTGAGACACATTTTCTCAAGAATCTCCCACTTGATGAAGAACTCACTAAACCATTTTCAATATATGAAGTCACTGAATATTCTAGACCCCAAGGCCCACCGAACTGGCACACCACCTATACTTGTCTGTGCTCACTGGTTTTGTCAATGCATCTGCAAAATTTTCTAGAGTGTCCACTTTTTCAAAATAGACCTTTCCATCCTCCACCATATCTCATCCAAAGTGATACTACACATCAATATGTTTCATCCTAGCATGGAAAGTAGAATTTTTCACTAGATAAATAGCACTTTGACTATCATAGTAAATTGTAATCTGCCCTGCATCAACGTAATGTTAGAACACAATTTTTTTAACCAAATTGCTTCCTTATAGGCATGCGTAGATGCCATGTATTCTACCTATGTACTGGACAAAGTGACTATATCCTATCGCTTTCTCATCCAACTAACTGCACCACCATTCACCATGAAAATATATCCACTAGTGGATCTTCTGCTGGTAATGTCCCCTGCCCAATCAGAATCCACATACCCACAAATGCTAAGAGTCCTTTTTGATTCAACCAAATTTCCATGGTAACACAAAGCATATTCTGAAGTGCCCTTCAGATATCTAAACACTCTTTTCACAACATCCCAATGTGTCCTTCCTGGATTTTCCATAAAATGACTAAGTACTCCCATTGCTCGGGCAATGTCCGGTCTTGTATAGACCATCGCATACATTAAACTGCCAACTGTACTAGCATAAGGCACTCTGGTCATGTCCTCCATCTCAGTAGGATATTTTGTACAATCCTCAATAGATAGCTTTGTTCCCTTCAAAATTGGAACAACTAGTTGCTTGCAATCACTCATACTAAATCTCTCCAGAATAGTGTTAATATACTTACTCTAGCTAAGCCAAAGCTTTTTGCTTTTCCTATCCTTGGTTATTTCCATCCCTAGAATATACCTAGCTGCACCAAGATCTTTCATTTCAAACTTTATAGAGAAATGAGATTTTAGATCAGAAATCATCAACTTACTAAATTCCCAATGAACTATTGCGTCTCGGCTAGAAGAATCCTGCAGTATGGTGATATACTGCACCACCACACCTCTCTCATAGTCACCAAGCGGTACATTGGTATAAGCATGAAAGTAACACTTATGCAATTCTGAGTGTATCAGTGATAGTACTAGGGTTATACTAGTGAGTTTGAGACACATTTTCTCAACAATCTCCCACTTGACGAAGAAATCATTGAACACTTTTCAATATATGAAGTCATTGAATATTCTAGACCCCAAGGCCCATCAAACTAGCACACCACCTGTACTTGTCTATGCTCATTGGTTTTGTTGATGTATCTTTAACATTTTCTAGAGTATCCACTTTTTGTAAACAAAAATTTCCATACTCCACCATATCTCGTACGAAGTGATAGTGCACATCAATATGTTTTGTCCTGGCATGGAAAGTAGCAATTTTTGGCAGACAAATTATAGCACTCTAATTGTCACAGTAAATTGTAATCTGCCATGCATCAAACCCAATGTTAGAACAAAAATGTTTTAACCAAATTGCTTCCTTACAGACGTGTGTAGTTTCCATGTATTCTTCCTCCGTAGTGAACAAAGGGACTACAACCTACCACTTGCTCATCCAACTAACTGCACCACCATTCACCATGAAAATATATTGACTAGTGGATCTTATGCTATCAGTGTCCCCTACCCAATCAGAATCCACATACCCATGAATGTTGAGAGTCCTATGTGATTCAACCAAATTTCCATGGTGACACAAAGCATATTCTGAAGTGCCCTTTAGATATCTAAACACTCTTTTCATAGCATCCCAATGTGTCCTTCCTAGATTTTCCATAAAACAACTAAGTACTCCCACTACTTGGGCAATGTTTGGTCTTGTAAAGACCATCATATATATTAAACTGCTAACTACACTAGCATAAGGCACTCTGGTCATGTCCTCCATCTTAGTAGGATATTTTGGAGAATCTTCAACAGGTAGCTTCATTCCCTGCAAAACTGGAACAACTAGCTACTTGCAATCAGTCATACAAAATCTCTTTAGAATAGTGTTAATATACTTACTTTGGCTGAGCCAAAGCTTTCTTCTTTTCTTGTCCTTGGTTATTTCCATCCCCAAAATATACCTAGCTACACCAAGATCTTTCATTTCAAACTTTGCAAAAAACTAAGATTTTAGATCATAAATCATCAACTTACTAAATTCCCAATGAATAACATATCATCCACATACAGGGAAATAATTAAAATACGATCATTCTTAGCTTTGTAATACACACAATGATCATATTTCAATCTTACAAATCCTAGTGACAAAACAAATGTGTCAAACTTCTACTACCACATTCTAGGTGACTGTTTCAAACCATATAGAAATTTCTTTAACTTGCAAACTAGATTTTATTTACCTTTTTCCACAAAGTTCTCAGGCTGGGACATATAAATTTCTTCTTCAAGATCACCATGAAGAAATGTTGTCTTCACATCCATCTGTTCAATCTCTAATTCATACGCTGCTTCAAGTGACAAAAGAAATCTGATAGATGTTAGCTTACCTATAGGAGAAAAAATATTTCCATAATCAATTCCCTCTACCTAGGAATATCCCTTTGCAACCAACCTCGCTTTATACTTTTCAATACTGCCATTCAGACTAATTTTCATTTTAAATACCCATTTACAGCCCACAGGATTTCTACCTTTAGGAAATGGAACCATATTACAAGTATCATTTTTCTTAAATGATTCCATTTCTTCATTCATGGCTTCCAACCAAGAATCTAAATCAAACATTTCAGTTGCCTCTTTTACAATCCTAGGCTCCTCAATATTAGTAATCAAAGCATAGACACAAGTAGAATCTAACATAGAGAACACATACCTACCAGGTTGTTTCTTCTCACATGTAGACCTCCTCAAAGGTTGAGGTTGAGGTTGTGGTTCTTCTTCAGAACTCTCAGAGCTGCTCGAGCTCTCCTTAGATTCAAGCACATTTTGAATTTTTAATTCCTCTTTATCTGGTGTGGGAGGAATTTCAACTACATCCTCTTTGCTTTCTGATTTTTTCTTTGACTATAGATCCAAAGTAGAAGGCTTGAACTCATGAAAAATAACACTTCTGTTGTACAAAACCTTCTCAGTCTTAGGATTCCAAAGATTGTATCCTTTTATGCTAGCACTATAGCCAATAAAAATACATTTAACAAACTTGTTTTCCAATTTAGATCTTTTTTGATTCGACACATATGCACATGCCTCACAACCAAAGACTCAAATATGTCTTAGAGAGGGCTTCTTTCTAGACCATGCTTCCAAAGGTGTTTTATCAACAAGAGCAGAGTTATGGGAATAATTTATTAAGTAACATGTTGTTGCAACTAACTCAGCCTAGAATTTCTCCTCCATGCCAACACTACTTAACATACTTCTTTCCCTTTCCATCACCGTCCTATTGAATCTTTTAGCAACTCCATTTTTTTTGCGGAGTGTAGGGTGTAGTTTTATGTCTTTTAATTCCATGATCTTTATAGTACCTTTCGAACACATCAAAACAAAACTCACTGCCATTTTTAGTCCTTAAACACTTTATTTTTCTTTCAGTCTAATTTTTCACAAGGTTTTTAAATTCCTTAAAATGACTGAACACTTATGATTTACCTTTTAAGTACACAAATGCCCCTCTCGAATAGTCATCAATAAAGGAAACATAATATTTAGATTTCGATAACGAAGGAACATTCACTGGACCACATACATTAGAATGAATGTAATCAAGTATACCAAAATATTTATGAGGACTAGAATAAAATGAAACATGGTGTTGTTTTCCATATATACAATGTTCACAAAATTTGAATTCAAGGTTATAGTCATCAAGCCCTTTAACCAAGTTTTTATTTTTTAATTTTTTTAAACCTTTTTCTCCAATGTGGCCAAGCCTATGATGCTAGAGCATAGTCTTTTATGTTGGAAGTTTAATTTCCATAGAGTTTTCACTATCAGGAACTTTTTCCTCCTCTCCACGAGCAACCTTTTGTGACTTTGTAAAGACACTGTTGCATTGAACAACAAGTGCATCCAGCTTATACAGAGTACCAATTTGAGCACCCTTCACCAACACCAATGATCCTCTAGTCATTTTGTAGCCATTTCTAGAGAATGCGACTTGCACTCCAACATCATTAAGCTTACTAACAGAAAGTAAGTTTCGAGCTAGACCTGGTATATGCATTACATCATTGTTTTCCTTCACTCTTCCATCAGGGAACTGAATTCTGACTCTTCCTCGACCAAAAATTTCTAGAGATGAATTTCTTGCTAAATGCACCTTTCCACCATCTTAGTTTTCATACTTTGTGAACCAATCTCTATGAGATGTCATGTGGAAAGATGCTCTAGAATCAATCAGCTAGACATCATCTGATGCATGAGTTTCCAAGGCTACAATGAAGGCAACTGCATCACTCTGAGAATTCTTCTTCTTCTTCTTATTTTTCTCCTCTTTGCAATCCTTTCAGACATGACCAAGCTGCCCACAATTCCAACACTTCACCTTGGACTTCTTTCTAGGAGACTTAGGTCTTCCTTTTGATTTTGATTAGGACTTCTTGTCATTCTTTTTGCCTTCGTCTTTTGATCTACCTCGAACAACAAGAGCCTCCTTCACCATCTCAAAACATTTCCTTCTCATCTCTTCTGATAACAAAGAAGCAACAACATCTTCCATCTTAAAAGTGGATTTCATACTCCCAATAGCCATCACCAATTGATCCTAACAATCCAAAAAAGAACATAACAATAGCATACATCGATATTCTTCATCAATATTCACACCCACAAATGTTAACTGAGCAATCACCATTTTAAAAGTATTCAAATGATTAGGAATAGACGCTCCTTCTTGCATTTTCAAAGAGTACAACTTCTTCCTTAAGAAAAACTTATTCACCAAGGACTTTCCTTGATAAATGTCTCCCAATCTTTTCCATAAAGAAGATGTAGTCTTCTCTTCATGAACATTTAGAAGAAAAGAGTTTTCCAAATAGAGTCTTATCATCCCTTTTTATTTTCTATCTACGAGGTCCCAATCTTCTTGCTTCATGCTAGAAGGTTTTGTTCCAGACACAACAAGCCAAATATCATGATCAACCAATAGATCTTCAATTTTGAGTTTCCACAACTCATAATTGCTGCCATTGAATTTCTTAATTTCAATCTTTCCTAATGTACTTACCATTGCCATCACAATTTGTAATTTAAATTACCATATTTCTACAAGACTCCCATTGAACAGAATTGACACAAATAACCCAACCTACCCATTAGGATAACACAACTGGCCAGGCTCTGATACCACTTGTAAGGAAAGCTAAAGGTGCGGAACAAACTCTCGTAATGTCAACCCTAAGAGAATGTAGATATGTCATTAAGTTTTGCAATTACAGTTCATTATGATACACATGAAAGGAATAACATAATAGATAAATAAACAAACACACAATTGAACACTAGATTTATGTGGGAAACCTTTTACAGGAGAAAAAACCACCACACCAAAGAAAAATCTCTTGTATTACAGTAATCAAATTATATACAAGTTATAGACTCTCCTTTTAGATAATTAATCTCACAATAACAACATTTCCCTAATCAACCTCATATGTAGAAAAAATTCTGATTACTTCGTTATGTCTCACTATTACAATGCATATACAACATACAATGAAGAACACACACTGATCATTCAAGCATTGAACCAATCGAACCAATAAAATTTACTGAACGTTGCAATGTATAGCAACAACCAAGATCAATTCATTCTCTATACAGATGGTTTAGTTCAGTTTCCTTTGTTGAGCAACTATCGAACTTCCTAGTCATCGAACAACCATCTCCAAGTTAGCACCGTCCTCCACTGATCGACATACACCTCAATAGTCAACCAAGTCCACACTCATTTACTGTAATACCACTCGACTGCTAGTAGGCTCCCATGGTATGGCGGTAACCACACTACCGCTCGATAGCTAGAATGCTCTTGCAGGATGGCAGTAACCGCACTACCACTAGATAGTTGAGAAGCTCATGCGGTATGGCGGTATACACCGCACTATCACGTCTCAGCTTGAAGACTCCCATGGTATGGCAGTATCACCACACTACCATGTCTTAGCTAGAAGGATCCTATGGTTTGGCAGTATACTGCACTACCACACCTCTCTCATAGTCACCAAGTGGTACAACGGTATAAGCATGAAAGTAACACTTATGCAATTCTGAGCTGATTGGTGACAGTACCAGGGTTATACTAGTGAGTTTGAGACACATTTTCTCAAAAGTGTATTTGTGCACAAGGTAATGGTGGGGGTGTTTCTTACTTATGGGTGAACCATAGGTTTAAAAGAGGATGGAATGCTATATCTCTTTTGCTCAATTAGGGTCTTTCACCTAATGAAAAGAGATAGATCCCACACCCAAACTCTAGGTGGTTTGCTCAAATAAGAGAATGTATGATGAAGTTAAGACTAAATTCAATGATCTAAATGCAACTAGATGATGAAATTGATTGATTAAGTATGCAAAACCCAAGAAATGTAACTTGTTTGAAAACACATTGTTTAATGCAAAAACACCTAGAAATGTGAACAAAACTGCATGGAAATGGATGAGACTGAAAGTGTGCACTTGGAATATGGATGGAGACTGGAAATGGATTTTAGAATATTGTTGATGTTTACTTTTATGCCTCGTGGGACTCATTCACCATTCTGGGCAAATCAGTCCCAGCTTTGTAAAAATGTTATGGAACCTCTTTCAGAAAAAAGGGTATCTAAAAATGCAAAAAACCAAAAACTAACCTAGTAGTGGGACTCATTCACCACCCATGGTGAATGAGCCCACCTTTGAATTTCTAAAAATCCAAAAGTGAAAACTAAAGTCCCTGATCTACTCTTCGGCTCCTTATAGGTGTCTGCCTCCAAAAGTCTAATTTTTGAACCTAAAAGTGACTTTTTGTTGATATTATGCCTTGTACAATGAAGAGAATACCTAAAAAACTTTTCAACTCAACTCTTAATGATTTCCAAGCTACCAAGATGCTTAAATCTACAAACACTCAAGACAAGAGAGAGAAATGTTGAATGTTAGGTCATGGGGGTTTTCCTTGGTCAAACCCTTTTTAGGTAATTAAACCAAAATAAAGAAAGAATATAATGAAACATGCAATAATGGAGTTGATTACCTTTCCATGATGATTGATCTTGAATTTCTACAATAAAACATGAAGAATCTTCCCTTGAATGTCTGAAAATTGCTATCTTAATTACTTGAAATGATGAAACTCTAACTTGCTTGGCTTGATGGAGAAGATAGATGATGAATGAATTGTGAAAAAATGAGTTAATGAATGTGAATTAGGGTTGAGATACTTGATTTTATAGGAAATCCACCTTATTTCCCATTAATTGGATCCCTAAGGCTGACATGAAAGAGTATTAAACTTAATTTCCAAATTTTCCTGCTCAATAAGCAAAAATGGGCCAAATGGGACTCATTTACCACCCATGGTGAATGGGTTCCACTTGGATGGGAGTGATTCACCATGGATGGAGAATGGGTCCCATAGGAGCCATTTTTCTAGCTAAGATGCTAGGAAGTTAAGAAATAAGGTTTATATGAAAACTTTGTCAAGTATTTGATCAATTTAAGCTTCGGGATGCACAATGTGGGTTAATAGGGGCCTATTAGTGATGATGTAAAGGCCAATTAGGGCTTTGAACACAAAATTCAATGTGAAAATGTGATTAAATACAATTTACAAAACTAAAATGAGGTCCACATAGCCTAGGAAGATACAAGAACCAATGTGAATGTGCAAGACACATTACAACACTAGTTTAACATTAGATTTATTTTAAAAACCTTCTAGATTGATGTGATAATGCATTTGAATACATTTTATAATGTTGAATTAGGAGAAAATGGGTTCATTAAGTCTAGAAAAGTGTGAAAGTCTTTTAGAAAACCTTTACATGACATCATTAAATGCATTTGCAAGGGTCCAAGATCTAGTGTGGATGTGAAAAACACCTCACAACACCAAATCAAGGCCTTATTAAGTCCAATTTATCATCAAATCAAGCAAGTTTCCTTTTTTCTATAGTACATTTAGCACCCACTTTAGTGAGAGGATGAACTTGCTTCAAATTCACACTAAAGTAGACATTCAAGAGAGATCCGAGTTTATAGATGCAAATGACAAAGAATGACAAAGATCAAATGAGGTGGCCAAGCCCCCAAGATCAAAGATCCTAAGTAGCAAGATACAAAATCATGCAATGGAAAGAACTAAAGGAAAGAAAGACGAGGTGGAAAGGATGCACTCACTCTGGGGCCAGAAAACTTCAGGTTGTCCGTGGAGTGAGAAGTCCACAAGATATGCACTCTGGGGCCACAAAACTTGTGATTGTCTACAAGTGAGAAAGCCCAAAAGGTGAAATACATATGCTAGTTGGTATGCACTCACAAACACATAGGTGGCTATGGGGAAAGTCATGCCTCAGAATGGGCTTCCTGCTCAACCATACCAAAGTTATACCTCCTGATAACTTTAATAAGGTGTCACAAAGTAAAATGATTTTCGAGCTCTATGAAGTAAGCAAAACTTTGTATGCTTGACACTCATAGACATTGTTAATGCAAAATAGAGCAAGGACTATTCAAAAGGATTTTTCTTAATTCGTGCAAGGTATCATCTTAGGGGACATTGTGCTTAACATATCCAAGAGAGGATGTGTCAAAAGAAGTATCACACTCTTGGAGGGAATCAAGCCCAATGACTCCACCAAGAAAAGGATGCATTGCAAGAAGAAATAAATCACACAATAAAATGTGAGTGGTAATGTATGCCCCCACTTTAAAGTAGTTGCAAACACCAATATTGTGAGAAATTTCTTTAAAGTAGAAGAAGAAGACATGAGAGCTTACATGGAAAGCCCTATGCCAATTCATATGTTTCTGATAAGCTACGTCATGAAAAAGGGTAGTATATGTCACATGCGAGCCAACTTAAGGCACATCATCCACATTCCAAGCTTGCTCTTATATGTTCATGAAAGGTTAACGACTAGCCAAAAGAGGCAATGATAGGTGACATATGAGGTCAAGACTACTAAACCCCTTTCCCCCACTGAGTTCAGGACAAAGGTGAGCTGAAATGATTGATGAAATGTAGGCAAGGGTGAAAATAAGTATCAATTAGAGGAATTAGGTTCCCTCACAGAGGGAAGCATACCAAACTCCTGAAAATGTTGGATTTCATGACTCAAAGCGTTACATTCATTAGTGGAATGACCATGAACTCTATGATATGCATAGAATAAAGTCTTGTAATAAAATTTATTTCGAGTTCTTGGAGGGAGAGAGAGCAAGTGATCTTGGAGGAGTCTCGACAAGATACCCTCTTGATCAAGAGGAGAAGTAGTTATTGTTGTTAGTGGCAAAGAGATGTCTTGCTTAGTACATGATTTCATACCTACGCAAGGTTCTTTAGATTGCAAGAGTTTTTTCTCACTCTTGCAGGAGGAGGGAAAATCTATCGAATGCAAATCATTGGTGTCTTGGGAGATGAAATTCACATTAAGTGAAGGTGTATTTAGTTTTTGGATGATTTGTAAAGGAGAAAAATCAAGACCACTAGTGTCTAGTAGTTCAAGATGCTTTAAAGTTAAGGTTGGATTAGAAGAATGTTGTATGAGAGTGTTGATGTTGAGGGAAGGCTTGGTGATTTCTATCATAGGACAATAGCCAAGACCATGAGTTATTTTCTTTTGTGATGAGATTGATAAGGTTGTGGATACCTTGCTCATTAGCACCACATCCTTTTCCACTATATCCAAATTGTTTCATAAGTTCATAACCTCGTCCATAAATCTTTTTCATTTCTTTTGAAGTCAGTGGTTGTTCTTGATTAAGTTCTTCAAAGTTTTTTATGTAATTTGCTTTGTTGTCTAAAGTGGTTGAGGCAGATGCTTTCGAAAGGTCCTCCAATTCATGTTTGAAATCCAACGAACCCCAATCATCTTCTGATAGCATCATGACTTGTTCAATATGTTGTGGTTTGTCTTTTTGTTGTGTAGGTTCTACTTGTGTGGTTGGTGTTAATGTGTTCGGGGTTCTTTGTGGTTTTCTCAAGTTGCAAGACACTATAAGGCTCATGATCAGTGTCAAGTGTTCACACTTTGTTGTTGTAGACGTATTTCATTTTTTGATGAAGAGTGGAAGGTGCACCATTCATTGCATGAATCCATGGCCTACATAGAGGAAGGTTATATGAAAGATCATGAGGCATAACCTATATTGTTGTGTTCAATGTGACTTCTCCAACTATAATAGGTAAAGTGATCACACCAAGCGGTGTCTTTTGGACATTGCCAATTCCCTTAATAGATAAAGATCTAGGTTGAATTTGTGATTTATCCACATGAAGCCTATCCAAAAGCTTTACACTACAAAAATTAAGGGTTGAGCCATTGTCAATAAGGGTTCACTTTATCCCTATCCAATTGTATTGAGCAATGATCGTGAAAGCTTTATTTTGTTTTTGCACTTCCAAAGGGGGGAGTTCACTTTGGTGGAAAACAATGTTAGTATTTATGGCTTGAATCATGGTTGTGATATTATGTGGTTGTGTACTAGAAGGGACATGAACTTATTGTAAGGTTTTTTGAAGCATAGTGTGATAGGTAGGTGAAGTTTGAAGAAGGTCCAAAAGGGAGATCTTTGCGGGAATACTTTTAAGTTGTTCAACAAATCGTACTTCCTTAAGTGAGGGGCACTAGGTAGTATATAATTTGGAAAAGGTAAAGAAGGTGGGTTTGGTTGTGGTGGGGATGGATTGTTTCAAGTGTTATATGCATGAGCAACAATATTATGACTTAGTTTCTGCAACATATTATTTGAAGGTGGGTAGAAGGTGAATTCAAGTTTGTGTTGAGTTTGTTTATGTGAAGGGGGATAAAGGTTGAGTTGAGGTTGAATAATATTAACATCCCTTGGTGAATGAGAGTTTGCATTATCTTTGAAGGGCATAATATCATGATTTTCAATGTTATCTTTTCCTTTTATGATGACATTTTCCCTAGAAGGAGAGTGTTTAGGAAAACAAAAACCTCATGTTTTTGACAATTAAGGCTTGATTCATTCAAACTAACTTCATCACAACTAAGGGAGTTATGAATAATGGGGAGATTAGGGGAAGAATCTATTCAATTGTTCATTGTTTGTAAGGTCTTGTTCTCTTGTTCTATATTATCTACCCTACTAGGACAACTTGTAATATGTTCATCTAAGGTTGAAATTTGCAAAGTAGCTTCATCACAAGTGCGAGAGGCATCAAGACAAGGACCATTATCATTTTCAAATAGATCTTCCAATAGGATAGGGAAATTAGGGAAGGTAGGGGCAATATTCTCATGATCTCAAATAGGTATATCTTCTAGCACCAACCTATCCTCTTTGCATTGAGGAGGGATATTAGGAAAAGAACAAGTTTGATTATCATGATTATGGAGACTAGGTAAGGTAATGTCTAGAAATGTGCCTATGATCTCATCTTCGTGTTGTGTTGTGTGGTCATCATGATTAATTAGTGTGATGTCCTCTTCTTTAGTAATGTTAGTTCTAATAGGAGAGATGAGAGGAGAGAAACAACTCAGATTGTCAAAAATCTCATCAATTGGTTCTTCTAACACTATAATCTCTTCTTCGCGAGTAGGAGAGAAAATAGGAGAAGAACAAATGTAAGTGTTATGGTTATCCAAGGTTTCTTTCACGAAACTAACTTCATCCACAAAAGGGGAACTAGGAGAGGGATCTATGATGAACAAAAAAAGAGGGGAAAGGACCTCATATTCATATGCATTTAACAAAATTCTCTTACAACATGCAATAAGATCTAAAAAGAGAACATGCAAGATAATAACTATAGAACTTTGTAATGAAAACATGATGGAATGATTTGTTGGTTCCTTTTTTTTTACTACAACCAAGTTTGTTTTCCAATATACCTATGAAATTTCCAATTCCAATCAAGGGCAGCTCGAAGGACTAGGAACAATTGACGAGGACTTGAAAAAATCCTCCTACACTTCGGACTTTGCAAGACTCTGGAGGGTGATACCTTAATTCTTTTACAATCTTTGCACTATTATCATAAAAAACATTAACAACAACAAATAATCTCATTTAATAGCTCAACATAATAGGATAATACTGAATAGAATTGGATGTTTATCAGAAATATCAACTATTTGGAGCATGAGATAACTACAACACCTGGGGATTTAAAATGATTTTTAATTTTGAAGATTTGGGACCAAGCTGAAAACAACAGAAGTATAACACTTGACCAGTGCCAGAAAATGGGCTACGAAGTCATATAACCAACATTCATCCTACAGTGTTGAACATGTTATGAAGATCCTTGCAAATGTTATCACATTATGACAACCAAACCACTAAAGTTTTATCTGATAACTCTTCTTATAAATCCACCTGAAACATGGTATTCCTGTCACATGTGCTGAAGCAATTACACTATCCTTTGAACAAAAGGAAATAATAAATGCAACTTGGGCTTCATTAAAGCAATTACATTATTCTCAAAATAGAAGGAAACAACATATATCACTCTAATGCAGCAAATGTGCATGAAAAGACTCAGATAATCTTATTATTGAATCCAAAAGAGTAATACATCTTAGAAATGGAGACAATTATCAGCTAAGATATAAACATGAGAGCACAATTTAGAACAGACACTTTTAGATTTAATGACTCAATTGCATTTCTCCTAGCTATACAATTATACCCAGAGATTTTGCCTGACTTGCAGAGCTTTCCGAAATTGGAATCCCATCCTTTTTTTTACAATTGAGAGAAGAAGAGAATAAAAGAGAAACAAGAAAAACCCTAAGATCAATTTGATCCATAGATGCCATCCGGAAAGTCAATCCACTGTCGATCAACAAGATGCTCAAAAAATATCTCATCTCTCTATAACTGAATTTTCCTCTTCATTTTCCTTTGTCCAAGTTGTCTTGCAATAGAAAATTCTGCCATGTGATGAAATTCCATTTCACTCAGCTGCATAAAAATTTTCCTCTCTGCCCGTGAAAATTTTGTTTTGTATTTGGTGCACTTTATATTTTGCCTTCTAACTTTATGCAAAGCAAAATATATTATTTCCATATGTATAGTGAATATAAAATTCACTTTTACTTGTCTTTCCATTTAAATCTAGCAATAAAATATTTGATTGCACAACAAATAAATTCACTTTGCCCGTGTGCATTTGACTTTCACTATTAAAATGTTTTTCCTTAAGAATGGGGCCTTTTAAAATCTTTGTGGGTAAAATATTTTATCTGTACCTATTTTTTTTCATATTTAAATACTTAAGAAATTTTTTTTTCTTAAAGTATTTACATTCCTCATTTTATGGGCACACCCACCTTTTATCATTTCAATTGCCTTGGCTTTTGAAAAATTCACTAGGTTGCTTAAAACAAGTCCACACCTGTGTTGGGCCCACCTTGTGTATTTTCCCATAAACATTTAATTTTAAATGTTTACTTCGTTCAAATAATACATGAAAGCCCCCTTAATTAATACACCAAGCAAAATTTTATCGGCTCACCACATTTAATATTCTAGGCCCACCATGAGCAACACAAAGCATTCTTCAAAGATTTTAAAATAAAATCTCGTTGGGCTCTTTTTTTTAAAAAAGTTTTGCTTTTATTTATATGAAAAACCAAGTGAAAACCTTCGAAATATTTGTACTCGACACACTAAAGTTATACCCAGCGTTGAAAACCTTCTGGGGCCCACTTCCACATGTCACCTGCCCACTATCTCGCAAAGGTTAACCTGCTTGCATCTTTGGATTGCGATATAGTGGGGTGTGGTCTAGATTTTGTTGTAGTTTCATCTCTTTTTCCCTCCATTGATTTCATTTCTCCCTACTCTCTTCACATTTACCTATATCCTGCTGAAACATCTATCTCTAGCTGATTTAAAGTTATAAATGTTTTGCTTTTGGAAAAGCAAACAAAATAATTAAAATATAAAACAATGAAAATCCTGAGAGCTTCCCCTCGGTCCTGCCACTACCACATGGCACAAGCCTACAATTTCATGGATATTAACCCATGAGCATACTTGAACCACGATATAGTGGGCAACGGATAGGATCTGGTTGGGTTTTCACATTCATTCTCCACTGTAGATCTTCTTTGACCTGTTTTGTTCACAATTTTTCCCTAATTTCTCCTTTGAGTTCCTTGATTGGGCTCTGCTCTTCATTCATGGTGACACTTCTTCTTTACACTATAATTTGGTGAATATCCATGCCATTTTTTGGTGCATTCTCCATATGCATTGATAGATGCCTATACTTTGATCTGGCCCCTGCCTCAGTGGCACTCTATTATATTTCATTAACTTGTAAATGCTTTGAAAGATTCCCATACCCCCTCTACTCCATGTGTAATTCTTTCTAAAACCTTTTATCAGCATATACATTCCTTTTACTTCCATGGTTTTTCCTTGTGCTGACGCCACACAACATGTTCCTCTCTTTTCGTTGAAATCTTCTGCAACAAATTAACTTTATAGAGGAGGCTGTTGTGCTCTATGTTTGGATAGATATGTGGAAGGTTTCATTCAAACAATTTGATACATAATCACTGCAGGCATAGATCCCTTTGCCCTTCCTCCACCAATCAATCTCCAATCCACTCAGACTTGCAGATCCTTATTAGGTGCATGGTTGTACAAGCCATTCCTCAGCTCAACTTAGAATGTATGAGCTCCTCCTTGGTAGTTTGCTTACATTTTATGAAAACTTCTCTATGCCTCCACATTTCATTTAATTCTCAAACCTCTTCATGGTGTTTCCTCACGGCCTTGATGGATGCTCATACCCTCTTGAAAGTGCGGTGGTTGTATTTGTTTCAAGATTTATGCAACTTCCTTCTTTGTGCTTCGATGGGTGTCCTTGCATTTCTTTGCCAGATGCATTTTGTGTCAAAGTTTCTTAAGCCTTTCAAACATACATATTTTGTGTGCTTTTTCCATTGCTGGCGTGATTTCATGATTCCTTCTCTTGTTGTGTAGAGATTTCCTGACATTTACATTAAAAAAACTTTCTCATCACTTCTGATGATGAGGCTGAAATACATCTGCAACATACATTGAAAGCTCCATTAGAGTCTTTGGTTGCAATCTACTAATGCATTTGTTTAGTATTTCTTAAGGATTATTCATTGCCTTCATGGTTGCATCGATTACATTTGTCTGCAAGTTAGTGAGGAATTTTCAACATATCCATATTGTGAATGTCCTAAGCTAGGCGCAACTTTGACTTTCTCTTGTGTGTTGTCTATAGTACTTGAAAACTTGTAAAGTCTTTGTCAATGATTATTGAAAGCACACCCTCCCATTATGTTTGCAGCACCTTGAAGTTTCTAAGGCCCTTTGAAACATTTGCTTTGTGAGTGTCTCTGCTAAGTGCGACACTTTTTGAGGGTTTTGTCTCCTCACAAAAGGTCACATTCCCCCTCTTCTGCCTCATGCTCCAATTTGGTGTCCCACGCATTGCAATGGACTATGAAGCAAATGAAAAGGCCTCCATTCAAATTTCTTAATCCCCATCAGAGGTAGAGGAAATCATTCTCAAGAAACTTTTGGAGAAACAATCCCAAATGGACCATCCCACACATGATAGTTGGATTATTTGCCTTGGTTAGTTATCACTTGTATAGCATTCATCTATATTAAACTATTGACACCATGAGTTTTCATTCAATAGCTTACTCACTTTGAGTTTTCTTAGCAAAGAACAAAATCCTGTGACCAGCTCAGACACTGTGTCAAGAAGTTGCATTGGCACTGTTTGAGATGATTAAAGGTGTTGAATTATCAAATTCATGTCGCTCCCTTTGCTTCCACCTCTGTTCTTGATGTATGTTCGATGTATTTTCATCTTTCAAAGGGATGGAATTTCATTAAGGTTCAATGTTAAACATTCTTAATATATTAATAATTCCATACTTATATGCATGTCACGCAAGGCACTTACAAATACATCTTTTAACAATGTCACTTAATCCATAGAATACTGATTGTTGTCTATATTTTGCTCCAATACTCCCCATATCCAGCATGGTGCTTTCCTTTATCTCATGATGGTATGATTCTCAATTCCACATTTGAAAGGTAGATCTCACTTTGCGTTTCAAATATTGAGGGTAAACAATTTCACAAAAGTGCAAAGCATGTCAGGTCCCCAAGTGGACTCGACTATTTTTTTTTCATTTTGGAACAAATTTCACTCTCAAATGACTTTGGGGAAACTTTTGAATGCATATTTAATGAAACATGAAATGGGTTTTCCTCAAAACTCACTTTCAGACACTTTAGCAAAATGTGCAAAACTGGCCAAGTTGGCTTCAGAATTCGCTTTGGAAACTAAGCAAACAACCTCCTGGAGCAATGAAAACTTACCGACATGTAGACATTGGTCCAGAGAATGTAATGCAAAAGACAGATCAGATAAATCAATCACGAGGAAAAAGTTATTCACTGTCAAAATTTCTTACTCAAACTTTATGCAATAAACAACTATTATGAACCAATTGAAATTGAAGAGATCACCTCATTGCAAAAATATCAAATCATCTCTTGGCAAGCTACCACCATACATAGTGACTCATTTAGGTGCATTGATTATGTATGAAAAAGGAATTAGCTTCAATCATCATCCATCAAAAGCTATTGATGCTCGAAGTTGGCCTCTCAAAAAGGTTTCAGTGTAAAACTAAAGAAATTCCATTTGGTTTTGATTTGTTAAAAATAGTAAACCAACTCATGAGGCTCTAAAAACTGACATGTAAACTCATTTTGGTATAGAGAATGCAAAACAACAATCATTCTGACATGACAATCATCCAGTTGAAAAATGCAAGCTCAAACAAGGAGGCAAGTTTGCAAACTGCAGAATAGTGCAAAAACTCTCCGGCTTCACTTTTTGAAACACTAACAAAGCTTATCGTGAGAAGCTAAAAATTGACATGCCTACTCACGTAAGACACATGAGTGTGTCTGCAAAGGGATTTTTCTTGAAAATCAACAAGATTTCAAATATGACCGTTCAAAGTAGGTCATTCAGGCAGGTTCATCAGGTGCATATCTGAAAGTGCAGACGCAAAATTTTGAAAGGGGCATCTCAAATTTGTGAAATTTGAGAGTGCCAATAGTGGCTCTAACTGGGGATGTATGCCCCTTGTGGGCATAGCAAGATTCCAGATCTCTAGGGAGTAGACAAAAAAACTGAGTCATCAGGTGTCCTAAACCTGCTCCTTTATTCATTCTTCTTTTTCAACTTCATCTGGTGACACTGGGTCACCAAATGAAAAATGGGAGTCAACACTTACCTCTATCAAACACAATTTTGCAAAAAGAGCTAATCTCCCTCAATTTGTGCTTGCATCTATCAAACCATAACAACATTGGTGATTGCACCTTTGCAAACACAAGCATTAGGCTGCCTTCGTGGAAGTGGGAAATTGCTCTTTGTTCAACTTTTTCATCATATGGTAGCCAAATCAAATAGGTTTCAACATTTTTGCTCTCTTCATTCTCTGTGTTTGTATCAAGTGGCAACATGAGAAAAAGGGGATGAGGACCATATGAGAGCACAGTCTGATCATAACCATTTTCTTGATTGAACATGTTGGTACCTCTCAACAGGCCATCATATACAACATCATCAACATGTTCATAATCCCTATGCATTTGAAAGTTAGACATACTTTTCAAATGATGATTGCCATGTGGCAACAAGCTATAATATTCATCATTTACATCATTCTCAAACTCAAAACAACATTCCTCGGTATCTTGCACATTGCCACATTCTATGAAAACTCCTTCCAGCTGAAAAAAAATAGCACTTACAATCTACTAAATGACTAGAACTATCAGGTTCAATCTAGTTGTTAGTTTGCACATCAATGGTAAAACCATCACAAGAACTGAACAGGAGATCTTGTTCATCATGCAAACCATCTTGGCATATGTCAAAGACAAAAGATGCATATTTTGGAGAATCCTTATATTGATTACTACAACATAGGCACATCTTTTGACACTTTGGTTCAGGTATATCAGAACATACCTTGGCATCATGGAGACAGGGATAAGATGCAACATTAACTTCTAAAGAATGAGTAAATGCACTCATCTCAGGTTTGAGAACATATTCTAATTCATTCATGTCATCATTATTCAACTCAAAACCAAATACTTCAAAAGTAGGCTCAAGTAATTCAACATCAACAGGGACAACAAGAATACAACTATTTGCATTGGTTTTTGCATGTGCAATGTTAGTTGATATATGTGTTGACTCAAAAGTGAAAGATTCATTGCTAGTTGAAAACTTTGCATTAGCAATACGACTAGAATCTTCATTATCTTTCACATAAATTCCTTTCACATAAGATGGAAACATATCAATTTTCACACTCTGAAGATCAGGAGCATCAAACCAAAAGCAATTGTATTCAACTTCACACTCATCAACATGAAATTCACCATTATTCTCACTCCTTGGCTCCTCCACACATGGATCAAGTATTTTTGTAATGTCAACACAATCTTCAACTTTATTGTCACATGAATCATCACACTTTTCACTATCATCAATGGGTAATGATGTTGATTTAAGATCCATATATATGTCACAGTGTGCCACTTGATTATTCCAAAAGGAATCCATTATTTCATCATTGTGCTCTTCATGTGACACAAACCTTTCCATTTTTTCTTCATACAAACAACCATGAAGAGCAGATGCATAAGCACACTTATCAACGTCTTCATCATATTCAACATTATGTTTTGAGTTGACATATTGATCACACACATGTTTGTCTTCAAATTCTACATCACTCTCACAATGAGCTTGATCTACTAATAGTGAATCTGAATCACATTTTGTGTATTCACCATGAGCATTTATATCATTGTATTCTTCAAGTGAGGAATATACTTCCATATTTATCCTCAGGAAAGCAATCACAATCTTGAGAGGAGCAGTCAGAGATATTAGCCTCATCATGATTTTCATCACTAGACAAATTATCACTACTTGAACCATGTTCAATATCTTCAAAATAAATGCCTGAGGCTACACTTTCAAAATCATAATCACTTCTTTGTAATGGTGTATCAGCAACACATACATTGTGATTGCTAATCACATCATGACATGGGATAGCATTTTTTTTTCATTTAATTTTCCATCACCTAAGATATCACAGGAGAAACATTCTTGCATACCTACTCTGTCATTATCCCATGTGTCATCATTTTTCTCACTGCTGTTATGTGGATCTACACATGTGTTGATTGTGAGCTGATTACAATGTTCATCCTCTAACATATGACAATATGGATGTTCTTCTTCTAACATATTCTCTTCACTTGTTTGCATTGTGGTGTGATTTTCTTCAAGAGGATAACTGCTATCTCCATTTTGAGAATCTGTATTTTGTGCATAACCACACATAGCTAATTCTATGATCTTTATCCAATCAGGAACTTGATCAAAGCTATGGGGCTTCAACTCTTCTGGCAAAGTACTCAGCCCAGGTTCATAAATCTCACAAAACAAATCAATGCACACAGATTCCTCAGGTTTGAAATCTTTGGGGACTTCTATCAAAGCATCCAAAAATCTTAGAAATAACTTATATGGTGATGCTCCCTCTTGTCTCTTCATCTCATACAAAGCTTGAACAAAAGATTGTTGATCAACATTGCTCAAATTTTGCTGATATTCAACTCAGAACTCACTATGATCTTCATACTTTGCTAATGGAGAAATCACAACAGCAATAGCATTGTCATCTTGACAATCATTTCCATTATCTAATCCTTGAATTCTATCTACATGAGGTGTATTAGGGTAATCAATGCTTGCAGCCAAATACCCTTTCATAATTGAGTACTTCAAATTGTTCTCAATGTCCATAGCATCTTGATATGCCTGATGTAATGTTGCAGGCTCCTTATCTCTCAACAAGAAACTCATCTTTTTGTCAAATGCACCAAGATACACAACCAAGTATTCAACATCATTTGGTCACATATTTTCTAGAATTTCCCTAACTACCTTTGCAAATCGAAGATTGAAAATAGGGACCAACTCATTTTCTCTTATATGGATCTCCATAAAGTTTTTTCTCACCACACTTGGGTTTAGCCTTTCACCGAATTTCTCAACAAAGGTTGTCATAAACTAATTCCATGAAGCAATATAACATGTTGGTAAATATGAGAACCGATCCCTGGCATCATCCTTCAAGGATTGAACAGATAGTTTCATGACAACATCCTCATCGTGCACCTCATAATCCCCTATCACATCTATGAAGGTTTGCAGATGTTTAGAGGTTGATTCTGAACTTCTCCCTATGAATTTGGGAAAATACTCCCTAACATTTTTAGGAATCAGGTTTGGGAAACCTTTAATACCAGTGAAAACCAATAGCATGTACCTATCAATAGAGAATACCCTTTGAGAGCTTGGGACAACTAGTTTTCCTTGCATATTTTTACTTGCCATTTTACAGGGGAACCCTCTTGTACCCAGATTCAATCATTATTAACTTTATACATGGTTATCAATTGCATCATTTACTAATTCAACCATGATTCTAAAACATTGATTGAATATTTATGCCTTAAAGATTTCTAAGAGGAAATAATTCAAAATAAACATACTTCTCAACACATTATAGATATTACATGTATACATTTGAAGTATTTAAAGAAATACTACTATTCCCTTTCTTAATGCAGATTCATCTAATAGGGAACCATTTATGATCTCAAGTCTTGAAAATTTCTCATAAACTTCTTTCAGATAGAATAATACTTGCTTTAGATTTATGAGAATACCTGGAAACTTTGTAGCAGCTGTTAATCTTTCTTCCTGACTACAAATTCTACAAATCCGGGAATCTTCTACACAATTAAACTGGTTCTTTAGATAGATTCACCACCTCCTTTCACAGAGGAATAATATTCAAGAGTAAATATTGTTCTGAGTATTCTCCAATAGCGGAGTCACACTCATATCCTTTGATCTTTGCTACAATAAATCTTCTCCAGGTTTAAGAACTTCAATATTTGATCCAAATTCAAAATGGCAAATAATAATATGACTCTATGCAAATGATATCACTCTATTTTTGGATTCTTCAGTGAGAATTTTCTCAAATTCTCCCTAGTAGAGTCACCATTTTGTTGGTTCCTTTTTTTTACTGCAACTAGGTTTTTCTTCTAATCTACCTATGGAATTTCCAATTACAATCAAGGGCAGCTCAAAGGACCTAGACCAGCTGACGGGGACTTTAAAAAAGCCTCCTACACTTTGGGCTCTGCAAGACCCGGGAGGGTGATCCCTTAATGCTTTTACAATATTTGCACTATTATCATAAACAACATTAACAACAACAAATAATATCATTTAATAGATCAACATAATAGGATAATACTGAATAGAATTGGCTGTTCATTAGTAATATCAACTATTTGGAGCATGAGATAACTACAACACCTGGGGATTTAAAATTATTTTTAATTTTGAAGATTTGGGACCAAGCTGAAAACAAAAGAAGTATAACACTTGACTAGTGCCAGAAAATGGGCTACAGAGTCATATAACCAACATTCATCCTACACTATTGAACATGTTATGAATATCCTTGCAAATGTTATCACATTATGACAACCAAACCACTCAAGTTTTATCTGATAACTCTTCTTATAAATCCACCTGAAACATAGTATTCCTGTCACATGTGCTGAAGCAATTACACTATCCTTTGAACAAAAGGAAATAATAAATGCAACTTGTGCTTCATTAAAGCAATTACATTATTCTCATAATAGAAGGCAATAACATATATTACTCTAATGCAACAAATGTGCATGAAAAGACTCAAATGGTGCTGTCATAATAGTGGTTTACAATTCCTGAGAGGAACAGATTTTAGTTGAAATCACATATTTTTAGAAAATATAATGATTTAAGCCTTAAAAAGTTCCATTTTAAGGATTCCAATTGAAGATGGTTTGATCAAATCACCTTAGATCAAACCCCCTTGGATAGAACCTCACTAGTTTTAAACCATACCTATAAATGCGTCTCCTTTACACCTATCAAAATGCTGATAAAAAATCACTTTTGATTTAGCTTTTGGGGGATCAAATGAATTCATTTAAAATTTATTTTAAATGATTATGGTATTCCTCAAAACAAGCTATCCAATGAATATAATTATAATATGTTTTGGTTTTGTTATGTATTTGTTTTTTAAGTTTTATTAAACATAGGTTTTTCATCGAAAATGAATTTCTTTGTTCTTCACATGTGGAAAAATAGAAGATTATCAAAAAAAAATTGAAAAATATGAGTGCACCAGATATTGAAGTCCTTGATCGAACAAAAAAAATAAAAAAAAAATTTTGACATATACAAAAAAAGTTACGCGTTATACGGTATTGTGAATTGTAATTCGTTTGAATTTGAAACTTGATTAAGGAAAAAATATTCAATAAAAACTATCTAACCAAGTGAAAGCACTATATATCAGAGTTACAAATCTAAATTTGAAAGAATTATAATTTTATCCTTCATGGAAAAAAAGTTATGCATTATACCCTGTGCGTCACTTTTTAAAAATGTTGTTTTTTGAAAAAAATCAATTTTCGTGGGAGATGGAAAAAGAAATGCAATTTGATTCCAAAAATTTTGAAAAAAAATATTTTTATAATCTATAGACAAAATTTGATGAGACTCTAGTTTGCACCATCTTCAAATTCCTCACAGTTTAGCAGCTATAGGTGTCTGAATGTGAAGATTTAGTTAAAAATAATAATTTTAGTGTCCAGTTTGGACAAAAATTGTAAACCACTATTATGGGATCACCCCATGAATAATCTTATTATTGAATCCAAAAGAGTAATACATCTTAGAAATGGAGACAATTATCAGCTAAAATATAAACATGAGAGCACAATTCAGAATAGACACTTTTAGATTTAATGACTCAATTACATTTCTCCCAGCTATACAATTCTACCCAGAGCTTCTGCCTGACTTGCAGGGCTTTCAAAAATTGGAATCCCAACCTTTTTTTTACAATTGAGAGAAGAAGATAATAAAAGAGAAATCAGAAAATCCCTAAGAACAATTTGATCCATAGATGCCATCCGGAAACTCAATCTAGAGTGTCGTCGATCAACAAGCTACTCAAAACATCTCTCATCTCTCAGTAACTGAATTTTCCTCTTCATTTTCCTTTGTGCATGTTCTCTTGCAACAAAAAATTCTTCCATGTGATGAAATTCCATTTCACTCAGCTGTATAAAAATTTGCCTCTCTGCCCATGAATTTTTTTTTGTATTTGTTGCACTTTATATTTTGCCTTCTAACTTTATGCAAAGAAAATTATATATTATTTCCATATGTATAGTGAATATAAAATTCACTTTTACTTGTCTTTCCATTTACATCTAGCAATCAAATATTTAACTACACAATAAATAAATTCACTTTGCTCGTATGCATTTGACTTTCACTGTTAAATTATTTTTCCTTAAGAATGGGGCCTTTTAAAATCTCTGTGGGTAAAATATTTTATCTGTACCCATTTTTTTTCATATTTAAATACTTAAGAAAATATATTTTCTTAAAGTATTTACAGTCCTCATTTTATGGGCACACCAACCTTTTATCATTTCAATTGCCTTGACTTTTGAAAAATTCACCAGGCTGCTTAAAACAAGTCCACATCCGTGTTGGGCCCACCTTGCGTATTTTCCCATAAACATTTAATTTTAAATGTTTACTTCATTCAAATAATACGTGAAAGCCCCCTTAAATAATACACCAAGCATAATTTTATCCGCTCACCACATTTAATATTCTGGGCTCACCATGAGCAACACAAAGCCGTCTTCAAAGATTTTAAAATGAAATCTCGTTAGGCTCTTTTTAAAAAAAAAAGATTTCCTTTTATGTTTATGAAAAAGGAAGTGAAAACCTTCAAAATATTTGCACCTAGCACACTAAAGTTATACCCAACATTGAAAAACTTCTGGGGCCCACTACCATATGTCACCTGCCCGCTATCTCGCAGAGGTTAACTTGCTTGCATCTTCAGATTGCGATATAATGGGGTGTGGTCTACATTTTGTTGTAGTTTCATCTCTTTTTCCCTCTGTTGATTTCATTTCTCCCTACTCTCTTCACATTTACCTATATCCCACTAAAACATCTATCTCCAACTCATTTAAAGTTATAAATTTTTTTCTTTTGGAAAAGCAAATGAAAAATTTAAAATATAAAACAACAGGAATCCCGAGAGCTTCCCCCCGAGCCTGCCACTGCCACGTGGCACAAGCCCACAATTTCACGGATATTAACCCGTATGTCTGAACCATGATATAGTGGGCAACAGATAGGATCTGGCTAGGTTTTCACATTCGTTCTCCATCGAAGATCTTCTTTGACCTGTTTTGTTCACAAATTTTCCCTAATTTCTGTTTTGATTTGCTCGACTGTGCTCTACTCTTTGTTCATGGCAGCACCTCTTCTTTACACTATGCTTTGGTGAATATCCATGCCATTTTTTGGTGCATTCTCCATATGCATTGATAGTTGCCTATACTTTGATCTAGCCCCTGCCTCAGTGGCACTCCATTATATTTCATTAACTTGTAAATGTTTTGATAGACGCCCATACCCCCTCTACTCCATGCGTAATGCTTTCTAAAGCATTTTATCAACATATTCATTCCTTTTACTTCTATGGTGTTTCCTTGTGCTAGCGCCACACAACATGCTCCTCTATTTTCACTGAAATCTTCTTCAACAAATTCACTTTATAGAGGAGGTCATTGTGCTCTGTGTTTGGATGGATATGTGGAAGGTTTCATTCAAACCATTTGATACACAGTCACTGTAGGCATGGATCCCTTTGCCCTTCCTCCACCAATCAATCTCCAATCCTCTCAGACTTGCAGATCCTTATTAGGTGCATGGCTGCACACGCCATTCCTCAGCTCTTCAACTTAGAATGTGTGAGCTCCTCCTTGGAATTTTTCTTAAAGTTTATGAAACCTTCTCTATGCCTCCACATTTCATTTAATTCTCAAACCTCTTCATGGTGTTTCCTCACAACCTTGATGGATGCTCATACCCTCTTGAAAGTGCAGTGGTTGTATTTGTTTGAAGATTTCTGCAACTTCCTTCTTTGTGCTTCGATGGGTGTCCTTGCATTTCTTTGCCAGATGCATTTGCATAAAAGTTTCTTAAGCCTTTGAAACATACATATTTTATGTGCTTTGTCCATTGATGGCATGATTTCATGATTCCTTCTCTTGATGTGTAGATATTTCTTGACATTTATATTCAAACAACTTTCTCATCACTTCTGATCATGATGCCCAAATACATCCACAACATACATTGAAAGCTCAATTAGAGCCTTTGGTTGCAATCTTCTAATGCATTTGTTTGGTATTTCTTAAGGATTCTTTAATGCCTTCATGGTTGCACCCATTACATTTCTCTACATGTTAGTGAGGCATTTTCAACATATCCATATTGTGAATGTCCTAAGCTAGGCACAACTTTGACTCTCTCCCGTGTGTTGTCTACAGTACTTGAAAACTTGTAAAGTCTTTGTCAATGATTATTGGAAGCAAATCCTCCCATTATGTTTGCAGCACCTTGAAGTTTCTAAGGCCCTTTGAAACATCTACTTTGTGAGTGTCTCTGCTGAGTGTGGCACTGTTTGAGGGCTTTTTCTCCTCACAAAAGGTCACATTCCCCCTCTTCTACCTCATGCCCCAATTTGGTGTCCCACGCATTGCAACAGATTGCGAAGCAAATGAAATGGCCTCCATTCAAATTTCTCAACCCTCATCAGAGGCAGAGGAAATGATTCTCAAGAAACTTTTGGAGAAACAATCCCAAATGGACCATCCCACACATGATAGTTGGATTATTTTCCTTGGTCAGTTATCACTTGTATAGCATTCATCTACATTAAACTCTTGAGACCATGTGTTTTCATTCAATAGCTTACTCACTTTGAGTTTTCTTAGCAAAGAAAAAAATCATGTGACCAGCTCAGACACTATGTCAAGGAGTTGCATTGACACTGTTTGAGATGATTGAAGGTGTTGAATTATCAAATTCATGTCACTTCCTTTGCTTCCACCTCTATTCTTGATGTATGTTCCATGCATTTTCATCTTTCAAAGGGATGTAATTTCATTAAGGTTCAATGTTAAACATTCTTAATATGTCAATAATTCCATACTTATATGCACGTCAAGCAAGGCACTTACAAATACATCTTTTAACAAAGTCACTCAATCCATAGAATATTGATTATTGTCTATATTTTTCTCCAATACTCCCCATATCCAACACGGTGCTTTCCTTTATGTCATGATGGTATGATTCTCAATTCTACATTTGAAAGGTAGATCTCACTTTGCATTTTGAATCTTGAGGGAAAACAATTTCACAAAAGTGCAAAGCATGTCGGGTCCCCAAGTGGACTCGGCTAAAAAAATAAATTGTTTTGGAACAACTTCCATGCTCAAATGACTTTGGGGAAACTTTTGAATGCATCTAGAATGAAACATGAAATGGTTTTTCCTTAAAACTCACTTTCAGGGACTTCTGCAAAATGTGTAAAACTAGCCAAGTTGGCTTTAGAATTGGCTTTGAAAACTGAGCAAACAACCTCCTAGAGCAATGAAAGCTTACATGCATGTAGAAATTGGTCTATAGAATGCAATGCAAAAGACGAATCAGAGAAATCAATCATGAGGAAAAATTTATTTGCTGTCAAACTTGCTTACTCAAACTTTCTACAATAAACTGCTATTTGGAACCAATTGAAACTGAGGAGATCACCTCGTTGCAAAAATATCAAATCAGCTCCTGGTGAGCTGCCATTGGACACAGTGACTCATTTAGGTGCAATGACCACGTATGAAAAATTAATTATCTTCAATCATCATCCATCAGAAGTTATTGATGCTCGAAGTTGGCCTCTCAGAAAGGTTTCAGTGTAAAACTAAAGAAATTCCATTTGGTTTTGATTTGTTAAAAATATTAAACCAACTTGTGAGGCTTTGAAAACTGACATGTAATCTCATTTTGGTATAGAGAATGTAAAAAAATAATAATTCTAATAGGAAAATGATCCAGTTGCAAAATGCAAGCTCAAACGGGAGGCAAGTTTGCAAACTGTAGAATAGTGCAAAAACCCTCCAGCTTCACTTTTTGAAACACTAATAAAACTTATTGTGAGAAGCTAAAAATTGACATGCCTACTCACATAAGACACATGAGTGTTTTTGCAAAGGTATTTTTCTTGAAAATCAACAAGCTTTGAAATATGACCCTTCAAAGTAGGTCATTCAGGCAGGTTCATCAGGTGCACATCTGAAAGTGCAGAGGCAGAATTTTGAAATGGGCATCTCAAATTTGCGAAATTTGAGAGTGCCAACATGATTATTCTACAAACTTGAAACACAACAATGCTAGATCAAAGATGTAAAAGAGGAACGTAATTTTTCAGATGGGTATGTGTGGGATCATGATGGGCCAAAAAGTGGCAATATGATGGGTATGTGTAGGGTATGTGTCTGACGACTTTTTTTAACCCAAAATTGATGAAAAGAAAAGGGTTTTTAAAGGAGCTTCTCAAATTTCCACCAATATAAATTCTGCTTTACTTTGAATTTAATAAATAATTATTATTCATTTTCTATTTGAATTATGACTAAAGTCCTAATTGATAGGCTAATTGAAAAACATCTATAACTTCCAAACGGTATCACATTTTTTGAATTTGAAATATGTGTCACATTCTATGCTTCACATACTATAGGATTAAAAAATGAAAAATTAAATTTCATGAAGTGTTGACCAAGTTAAGGTGGTCAGAAATACGATTTTTTATATTTTAAAAAGTTGTAATAAAAAAATCATAATTAATTATTTACTTGGAAAAAAATTACAAAAAAATATGCATCACATCGGGAAATGAGTCATCTACTTATATCTAAAATATTATAAAAAAATTATCATTAAATTATTATGGTTAGGGTGGTCAGACAAACACCTACTTCTTATTTTTTCCCTAAAATTTAAGTACTACTCCATTGAAATTTCAAAATTTCAACAAATAGATTTTGTTTTTAAAATAAACCTAGTAGTTTAGAAACTACATTCAATTTTTTACAGATTCTATTCTTACATATTTTTGAAATAATATAGATAACTTGTTCAAATTTTTATGTCAAGTTGCCTAACTCTGATTTTTCTGAATTTTTTGCCACTTAAGGGCCTATTTTTTCCATGATGATCCTGCACATAACCAGATTTTAAAGATGACAATTGATTGGTTATGATATGCAACAAGATGAGAATGAAAAATTGAAATTAAAACCATGCATGAAATGAGCTAATTTAGGCTAGATTTGATGAAATGCATGTTACAAAAATGAAGCCAACTGATACAGCTAGGAAATGGCACCAAACAGAAGCCTAAAAATAGGGTTTTTAGCTCCGTAAAATGTATTTTTAGGGGTCAAAAGGGACTGATTTTCCTAGGGTGGTGAATGAGTCTCAGGATGAACTTTTTTCAGAATTTTCAAAAAAAATTGAGTGATTTTTATGGTTTCTGAGTGTTATGATGCAAACCTAAGTTAAAAATGTAGAATTTCAGAAAATTGAAATGAATTGAGATGTTAAAAGTGCAACCTAAATGCACTTTTTATGAAGGTAAAATTTGAAACCTAGCATGCCAAGAAAATAATGTAAACCCTAATGTAAAGTCAATCCAAAGCTAGATCTATGATGGACTCCAAATAAGAAAAGAGAAGTATTCAAAAATTAGATTCACCAAAATGAACCATAGATTTAAAAGTGGATGGAATGATATCTCTTTTGCTCAATTAAGGTCTTTCACCTAATGAAAAGAGAGATCCCACACCCAAAATCTAGGTGGTTCACTCAAATAAGGGGATGTATGATGAATTTGAGACTAAATGCAATGATCTAAATGCAACTAGATGACGAAATTGATTAATTAAGCATGCAAAACCTAAGAAATGTAACTTGTTTGAAAACACATTGTGTAATGCAAAAATACCTAGAAATGTGAACAAAACTACATGGAAATGGATGAGACTGAAAGTGTGCACCTGGAATATGGATGGAGACTGGAAATGGAACTTGGAATGTTGTTGATGCTAACTTTTCTGACTGCTGGGACTCATTCGCCATTCTGGGCAAATCAGTCCCAGTTCTGTAAAACTGTTCTGGAACTTGCTTCAGACAAAAGGGTATCTAAAAATGTAGAAAACCAAAAACTAACCTGGTAGTGGGACTCATTCACCACCCATGGAAAATTAGTCCACTTTTGAATTTCTAAAAATCCAAAAGTGGAAACTGAAGTCCCCGATATGCTCTTCGAGTCTTGACAGGTGTCTGCCTTTGAAAGTCTAATTTATGAACCTAAAAGTGACCTTTTGTTGATATTTTTTCCTTGTACAATGAAGAGAAGACATACACAACTTTGCAACTTGACTCTTAATTATTTCCAAGCCACAAAAATTCTTAAATATGCAAAAACACAAGACAAGAGAGAGAAATGTTGAATGTTAGGGCATGCGAGTTTTCCTTGGTCAAACCCCTTTTAGGTAATTAAACCAAAATAGAGAAAGAATGTAATTAAACATGCAATAATGGAGTTTATTTCCTTTCCATGATGATTTATCTTGAATTTCTACAACAAAACATGAATAATCTTCCCTTGAATGTCTTAAAATTGCTATCTTAATGACTTCAAATGATGAAACCCCAACTTTTTTGGCTTGATGGAGAAGATAGATGATGAATGAATTGTGAAAAAATGGGTTAATTAATATGAATTAGGGTTTAAATACTTTATTTTATAGGCAATCTATCTTATTTTCCTATTAATTGGATCCCTAAGGCCGACATGAAAGAATATTAAACTTAATTTCCAATTTTTCTCACTCAAAAGTAAAAAATGGGCCAAATGGGACTCATTTTCCACCCATGGAGAATGGGTCCCACCTGGATGGGACTAATTAGCCATGGATGGTGAATGGGTCCCATAGGGGCCATTTTGCCAACTAAGATGCTAGGAAGTTAAGAAATAAGGTTTATATGAGGACTTTGTCAGGTATTTGATCAATTTAAGCCTCAGGATGCACAATATCAGTTAATAGGGGCCTATTAGTGATGATGTAAATTTCAATTAGGGTTTGGGACACAAATTCAATGTGAAAATATGATTAAATGCATTTTACAACAGTAAAATGAGGTCCACATAGCCTAGGAAGACACAAGAACCAGTGAATGTGCAAGACACATTACAACACTAGTTTAACATTAAATTTATTTTAAAACCTTCTAGATTGATGTGATAATGCATTTGAATACATTTTATAATGTTGAATTAGGGGACAATGGGTTCATTAAGTCTAGAAAAGCATGAATGTCTTTTACAACACTTTACAACACCTTTACAAGACATCGTTAAATGCATTTGCAAGGGTCCAAGACCTAGTGTCGATGTGAAAAACACCTCACAACACCAAATCAAGTCCTTATTAAGTCCAATTTATCATCATATCAAGCAAGTTGTCTTTTTTCTATGGTACAATGGGATCCTCTGAAGATCTATCCTCTTTGATGGATTTCTAGTAAGTCTTCTATCTTTGTTGTTGCATCGAGCCTGGAATGTAAAGAGACTATTCTACTCTCTAGTGTTCATGCTCCAACTAAATTTCCTAGTAAGCAATGTCTTTGGTCTCATATTCATCTTATTAGGGGCACTACTCCTTTATATCCTTGGATTTTTGCTAAATATTTTAATGCTATTGAACTAAGTTAGAGGAAAGGAGGGGAGGAATTTTAAGGTTGGAGTCGTCTACTTTTCTTCTAAGGGATAATATTTCTTCTTTTAATTTGGTGGATGTAAAACATGGTAATGGTATTTTTACTTGGAATAATAGGAGGTGTGATAAGGATTGTATTTCTGAAAGGCTTGATAGGTTCATGGTGTCTTGTTTCTGGATTGCTAGATATTCGACCATCAGCTCAAAGATTTTTGATTAGATGGGATCTAACCATTGGCCAATTAAGCTTTCTGGTTCATTGGCTAGTGTTGCTTGTAATCCCTCCAAGTTTCAAATCCTATGCATTTTTTATCCCTCTCTACAAGACCATATGATTGAATGGTCACATTGTGCTAGACCTTATTTTAGTATAGTGATGTATTCCTTTGTCAAGCAACTACAGTATGTGAAGTATCAGCTTAAGAGGTGGAATAAAGAGTGTTTTGGCAATATCTTTCATGTTAAAGGATATTTCTCAAGCTAGTTTGGATGCCATCACTCATGAGATTAGGGAGAATGGAATTTTTGAGGCTTCTTTAAATGAGGGGGGAAAGTATTTGAAAGCTATAGAGGAGTGTGAGTTGTAGGAGGAAATTTATTGGAAAAGAAGGTTTGGGTGAAGTGATTGCAGGAAGGGGATAAAAACACTACTTTATTCTTCAACTCTATAAAGGCTAAGACGCACAATAATTCGATCCCACATCTTGTGAACTCTAGGGGTGATCATCTGTCCTCTTGTGGGGATATTTCGAGGGAGGCTTCTTAGTATTTTTCTACTATGTTTAAGGAGGAATCCCCTTATGTGAGGGAGGAAGAAAAACATTTCATTTCTTGTATTCCTTCTCTAGTTTCTATTGAAATGAATGAGCACCTCATGAGATTAATTTCACTAAAAGAGTTGGAGGAAAAAAAATTTTAGATGAAGAAATGGAAAGCCCCTGGTCATGATGGGTTTCTGATAGAGTTCTTCTAGTAGTTATGGGGAATCATAAATTTGGATTTATTAGAGCTGGTGTGTGAATCTCAAAGAAATAAATAGATGTTTAAGGCTATGAAATCTACTTTTCTTTCCCTCATTTCCAAATATGAGGGGTCTGATAAGCTGAGTTTGTTTAGGACCATTTCCCTTTGTAATATGGTCTATAATATTCTATCCAAATTTATTGTGTAAAGACTGAAGCAATGGATTAGTAGGCTTATCTCTGAGGAACATGGGTCTTTGTGACTGATAAGGAAAATCTTGGATGGTGTGGTCATTATGGTGGAAACTATTCACTCTATGGCAACCTCCAAAGAAAAATAGATGTTTATCAAACTAGACATGGCTAAAGCCTATGATAGGGTCAAATGGTCCTTTCTTTAGAAAGTTCTTAGTGCTTTTGGTTTCAGTTGGGAGTGGGTTCCGTGGGCAATGAGTTGCATCATGGAAACTTCCTTTTCTATTTTGGTTAATGGGGAACCTTCCTCTTTGTTTGGAGCTTCTAGAGGCCTTCATCAAGGGGATACTTTGTCTCCTTATTCATTATCTTGGCTGAGGGTTTGGGAGAGTTATTAAGAGTCATGTGAATCATGGTTTAATCCAATGGTTGAATTGGGGTAATGGTCTTCCTCCTCAATCGTATGTACAATTTTTTGATGATACTACTCTGAAGGGTATGGCTAAGGTCAGAGAGGCTACTAACTTCCACAAGTTTTTAGATATTTAGCTTGCAACTTCAGGATAGTTGATCAATGAATGTAAATCTTCTATTTTCTTCTTTAACACTCCTATGAATTTTCAATAATGGATTGCTCATATCCTAAGATTTTAGATTGGTCATTTTCCCTTAACCTACCTTGGCATTCCTCTATCTTCTAGTATGCTACCCAAGGGATCTTCGTGAAATATTTAGATAAGTTTCATGTGAAATTTATCCATTGGACCCACAGGTGGTTATCTTTTGTGGTGTAAGTGCTACTTCTTAAGTCGATGGTTTAGGATCTTCCCAATTATAGGTGTATGCTTTAGGTGTTTCCTCCAAGCTTTAGTAAGGAGTTGGATTCTCTTGCCAAGAAATTTTTGTGGGATGGTAGCTTGACTTCCTCAAAGTGGAGCCTTATAATGTTGGGAGACCATTTGCAAACTGAAAAAGCTTGGAGGTCTTGGGATGCGGTAGGCTAGCCTTACTAGTTTGGCTTTATCTTCCAAGCTTTAATAGAGATGGTTCTCTAAACAAGATCATGTATGGGCCAAGATTATATCTAACTATAGTGTAGAAAACTTTACTCCTACTATAGACCTATTTTCCTTCATTTCATTAGGAAATGAGATCCACACAAAGAATTGAATTACAACCTTTAGGTGAGTCAACTCAATGATGGAATCTATTGATTTCCTTATGCTTGAGGATGAGGGTATCAACCTGAACAACACCTTTTGGAGAAAAACTAAAAATAAAAAATCTACTCAATTATGCTCATTCGAACTTGAAACAACAATTTAAAGGTCAATACTAATATAAACAAAAAAAAAAAATCGTAGATCTAAAAGGGATAGAATATTGTGTACAAGTCACCAAAAGATAGTTTTGGGAGGCTGATTGGGACTCATTTTCCCATGGGTGAATGGGTCTTTTCCAAGTTTTTCAACCAACTTTCAAGAGCCTCTGATTTCAATCTATAGCTTTTGTTTAATCGAAGTTTCAGTGTCAGAAAGTTGGAAATAATATCTATAGGTGAATTTCCCTAGCTTGATGATAACTTTGAAAACTTTTACAACTTTGACAACTTTTCCAATCTTCCTCTTCAAGATATCTTCAATCCTTCTTAAACCTAATATCTACAACATGAACACAAGAGGAGTAAAATGTTTTTTATTGGTGAATGGGGGTTTATCTTGGTCAAACTTAGTTTAGATAATTAAACCTTGAATCGAAATAATGAAAATATTTTGGGTGAACATGGAAGAGATATAAATGTCTCAACACCTTGTGTCATCCCCAAAAGGAAAACACAAGACAAGAGAAAAGATAAAGGTTTAAAATATATAGAAGAATGTAGGTACAGATAAAGGAATGAAGATAAAGACATGTAAAATAGAACAATATGGGGGATCACATTAGGAACATGAAATCGCACAAAAAGAACATGAAAAGAAGACAAATAAAGTACTATTAAGACACATGTGAGTTATCCTATAATAGGTCCTTCACATCCAAATCTTGTGCATTATATGTGAAAGGTGGATAACTAGCCAAAGGTACAACAACAAGTGTCATACTAGGAAAATCACCAGGTTCAACATGTGGTGAGTCATTCATTTTAGGAGGATCATCATGGCTGATATCATCTAATCTCATGGAAGATGAAAACAATAATTTTTTCTCAGTACATGTGCTTCCTCATCAATCTTAGTAGTCTCATCATCATCATCCAAGTTAATCACAACAAGAGATCTTATGATAATATCCATGGAAGTTTCTTGTTCTTGTTGTTCTTTAGATTTATGATTTTCTTGTTGTGGTGAAGGTGGAGAGTCATCATGCATTCCTTGAGTTGTTGTTTAATCTTTAGTTTTTTCAATTCATGTTTTTCTTGTATCAAATGAGCAATAGAACGATGTCTATGCCTATGCTCTCTAGCATTTTAGTTTCTTTTTGTTCATTTTTCAAGTTGTGATTGCATAGGAATGGATTTTTCAACCATATATTTCTCTTCTTCTTATAATGGAGGAACGAAAGGAACCATGGGAGGTTGTTTAACTAGTTTTTCTTTGAAATTATAAACTTGTTTGATTTTAGGAGACATAACATAACTTATTTGGTTATCTTGTGGTCTCTTATACAAAATAGGTGAAGGATTTTATGTGGTTTGGTCTTGGTTACTTAGAAGGAATTTTGGTTCAATCATGGTCTCATCAATAATAGGAGGCTCAATCATGGGTTGAGGCATATTGCTAAGGGATAATTCTACTATATGCTTTTCCTTAAACTTTTGATAAGATTTGAGAAAGAAGTCCTCACGAGGCCTAATAGGTTCCATAGGTTCAGGCCAAAAAAATCCAATGAGAAATTCTCATCGGAATACATAGGATTAAAGCCACTATGATGCAAAGTAAAGATTTATTTTCCAAATGGAAACTTTAAGAATTTATGCACTACCAACAAGACAAATTTCATGTAGTGAAGCCATGGGTATTTGAACTTCACATGAAATTGATTTGACATCAGGATGATAGAGAATGTGAAATTCAATATTTTTGGTCCAACTAGTAAAGGGAGAGTGATTAGAATGTCATTAACACCAAAAATTTGAATGTGATTAAAATAAATGATGTCTTGGATGGTATGTTTTATACGCTTACAACGTTTCGTATCATGTCCATTTTATCAGTGGTAATGGAAAAATGCATTTTTCTATAAGTTGGAGGTAAAGGCTTAGTAGGATTAGGAGGTCTAATAGGAGGTAAGGAAATCAAGTTCTTGTTTAAGAGCTACAACATGATAAAATGAAGGGTATCAGGTAGAGAGGTAAATTGCCGATTCCTTTCCCCAAATGTATATGGATTTGTTGTCTTTATATAAACCACTTGAGTGTCAACATGTTGAGTTGGTTGAGGAGAATTGAGTTATATAAATCACTTATTTGGTTTCTTGAATGGTTGGTAGTTGGTTTGAGGTATGGATTTGGATTTTTCAAGATGGTTAGAGGTATTTTTCACTTCATGACTACCAACCAAATTTTTGTAATCATGAAGAGTAGTACACAATTGTATGAATGAGGGAAACTTCGTCATCCCAATCTTATCTTGAAGCTTATTTTGAAATTTCTCAATGAAATTTCATTGGATATTGGGATCAAAAATCTTAATGTTGATTCGCAAGTAAAACAATTGATAATGCAAGATAAAGTCAATGAACTTTTCATGATCCTTTGGCTTACATTTCATTAAATCTAGACTAAGGTCATCTTAGGACCCATGTACACTTAGAAATGATTAAGAAAGGCATCAAAAATTTCATTGAATGAATATATCGAATTATTCAATAAGGAACAAAACCATTCTAGGGTAGTGTCTTTCAAGGATCTAGGGAAGAGTTTAGCCAATACTTTATCCTCAAAAATTAAGTCACTACATAAGGCTATATATGTGGAAATGTGGATAATAGGATCTCCTTTCTGACCATATTTCTCAAATCTAGGAATAGATCTATACCTTGTGGCATTTGTCTTCTCAATATCTCTAAGGATAATAGGTTTCTTTTTACATATTGTGAAGGTTGGCCATTTTTATTTTGATTTAATGTAGCAATTTGTTGTTGGAGGGATGAAGCACTTTGCAATAGTTGGTTAAGGATGGGATCATTGTTTGTGTTGTGAGATGGAGGTGAATATGGTGGAGGTGTATATGTGTTTCGAGGATAAGTGAATTGTAAATTTGTTAGATGGAGATAGGACCATCTTTGTTCATAAGTGCTTAGCATAATGCATCTTTCTAAGCCTTATGAAGCTCAAATTTCATATTGTGTGGTGCCTTATCAAAGTTATTAGGAGTTATAGCTTTAGTATGGTTAGTTTAGTGGGAGCCTAATAAGTCTCTCTCATTGGCCACTATTTAGGGGCTCACCAAATTGACAACGGATTTCAATACCCCATGTCAGCACATTGTTGTTTGCATAGTGGACAATAGGTTTCACTTGTAAATGTTTTTCGACAAAGAACTAAGGGTTGATTCACATTGAGTTGGAAAAATAGTCAAGGCTTGAACCACCCCTTTTTCTTTTCTTTTTTTCTTTATTTTAGTCTTTCATATTGTATGTTTTTGTGTCTTGTCTTATTGATGCATATCATACATCTTATGTGTGTTCCTTTGTGCTTATGTTGGTTTTCCATGGGATCTTGATCTTGGGGGCATGGCCACCTAGATATTTGTCATCATATCTCACTAACATGTGTACACTTGTACCCCCTCTTGGTGCATATTTGTTTACTTTAGTGTGATTTTTTTCTTTCGCTCATCCTCTCACTAAAGCGGGGGCTAAATGTAGTATATAAAATTGTACTCTTTTCTAAGTGAAAGCACAATTTCACACTTAGTTTGGACCTATTTTAGTGAGATTGCATTTATGCATTTTTAAACCTCATTAATTGGCCCCTAATACCCTTTATTATGCATCCCAAGGCCTATTTTAATTATTTCTAAAAATTATAGCCCACATTCAATAAATGTTATTAATTGATTTAATGCCTCAACATAATCTAAATCCTAAAAATTTAGGTCACGAACCATTCGCCCATGGGAAAATGGGTGCCATTTAAGCTCATCAAATCAAATTAAAATATTTTTTTGGAAGAATTTCAAGGTCCTAAATTTAAATTTTAAGTGTTGGCTTTCAAGATTTTATAACTAGGAAATTAGAAAGGAAGCCTATAAAACTAAGTCTTTCAATCATTTTCACTAGAAAAGAGAGATATTCACATGAGATCACAAGGATTTACACTCAAGATGAAGGAGAAATCAATCAACCATTTAAATTTGAAGTCTTGGAGCAACTTTCTATTTGTTTTTATAGGTCTTCAAGCTCATTTTTCCAACAAGATCAAGCATTGTCAAAGATTGATGATAGATGCCTATGGAAGATCATGATGGATTCTAGGTTTTGGGAGATGTACCAAGCCATTCAACCAAGCCTAATTACTTATTTCCTAAGTGGTTCAATATTCTATTATCATTATACTTTCTGTCTAAAGGAAGGTTTTGTCATATTTGTGATCTATTAGGGTGATTTGACATCCCCTAAAGTAGGTCTTCATCATTGTTCATGGATCACTTAGGGATCTTATTCTAACACACTTGAATAAGGTTTCTTTGCATGCTACACCTTATTAATCTTATACACACTTAACATTATGGTTTGCACACACTTTCATGTTTTAGATCTATACTTTTCATCAAGGTTTAATTACCAAACTTAGGGTTTGATGAAGAAAAACCCCTATCCACCCCAAAAACAACATTTTTTTTGTAGATTTGTCACAAGTGCAGATTTAGGAGTGAAATTTTAGAAGTGTAGGAAGGAAATACAAAAATAGGAATCAAATCTTGGTTTTTGATTTTCTATAAAGAGATACCTAGACCCATTTTCCCATGGGTGAATGAGTCCTTGATAGCCTCATGAAGCAAGTATTTTGAAACGGGTGCACAATGGTCAAAACTTCTCATATTTGCTAGATCTTTGTTGTTTCTCATAGTTTTATGCTTCATCTATAAGATCCAAGTGTTAGCTTGCATTTTTGAGTTTAAGTTCTATTTTTTAGTTTTCCTCCCAAAAATGCTATTTAGGTTGATACCCCCATCCTCAGTCATAAGGAAATCAATAGATTGCCTCATTGATTTGAATTGAACCTAAGGTTTGTAATTCAATTATTTGTGTGGATCTCATTTCCTAATGAAAATAGGAAGATAGGTGAATCATACCCTCATTTCCCCCATTCCATATTTGGTTAAACCTATTTTTTATGTTTCATTTTGGTAACCCTGATATTGTACAAGAAAATTCTAAAATTTGGTGTCTATTTCAACCCTAGATCTAGGTTTTTCACTAAGTTGGCATTAGATTTGCATTAGTTGCATTACACTTAGGTTTCTTTAAATTTTCATTAGTTAAATTTGAATTTAGGGTTTAATTTTACATCTTTGCATCCCTTAAGTCAACAAAAAATTAGAAAAATTCCATTAGGTTTGCATTAATCTTACATCAAGATCATTCTTCAATCACATAAGTTTAGATTTAGGTTTAAATTGCATTCTAAAAATAGTCATCCATTTCATCATTTGAAATTATTTAAAATTGCATTTAGACACCCTAATATGGAAAAATTTGTTACAGAACTCAGTCTACAACCAGGAACAAAAATCACACTTAGTAAAATCATATTTTTAAAAGTTTAATTTTAGAAACCCTATGCAAGGACCCATTCACCCATGGGAGAATGAGTCCATATACAAGCATTTTAGATAAGTTTATAAGTGATCATTTTCTTTTTCTTTTCCTTTCTATTTTTGTTCTCAGATCTGGGCATTGATATTTTGAAATAGTTTGTTTTGTGCATTCAAGTAATTGTTTCCTTAGTTAAATCTTGCAACATTTTTTGGAAAGATTGCTTCCATATTTTAGTTATAGATAGTGTTATATTTTTGTACCTTTCCTTTATTTTTAGCATCATTTCATAGCTTAGATAGATTAGTCTACATTTCTTAATCATTACAAAACATTAAAAAAAAAAAACCAAAAATATCAAAAAAACAAGTACAAAGTAATGAAACCCTTGGAGAAAGCATAGTCATTTGATAATGTTAGATCTCTTTTTTTGAGTTAACATATCCCTCAATCCCTTTATTAGTGATGACTTTGACATGTTAGATGAAGCCCGTGAAGACTTCATCTCACAAGGTTCGTCCACTAAGGCTTTCTATAATAAACCAAAACAAAGAGAATTTAAGGTAATCACACCCCAACTCATAATCTACCCACATTCAAATTAACCTCAAGCTCAAAAAAAACCTGTGCTTATCATAGGACCACCTAAAAAAGAAACCATTATCCCTAGGAGATATCTTGAATTTTACAAGGCAACTTGATAGTAACAATGTTTCACAATAACCAAGTTATAATACTATTTGTCACACATAATAAAAGTTACAATAGGCAACCACAATAAACTCCCCTTTTGTTACCAATGCATCAACCTATTTTTCCTAGTACTCCTTGTTTTCCTGACATAGTGGAAAGGAGTATGACCTTGTTGAGCAACTTAAAAATACTCCTACTAAGATATCCTTATATAATTTTTTTCAAGCCTCACCTAATTACCATAGCATGCTTAATTTTTTTTTGCAAAAAGTTGTGGTTCCTCCTAGTGAAAATAAAAATGAGGTAGAATCCCTCATTCAAGGAATGAATTCAGTTAATATAGACATCATTTTTTTACCATTTAGTGAGCTACCTTTTTTGGAAGTGTGAAAACAAAATGAAGCCTTCATGATAGTGGCTATCATTAATAGATGTCGAATAAAAAGAACCTTTGTTGACAATGGATCAACCCTTAATGTGTGTAGAAAAATCCTTTTGTATATGTGTGGAATGGATAACACTAAGATTGAACCTGATTCTTTTTATATTTGTGTGTTTGATAACATATGGAAACAATTTTTTGGTGTGATCAGATTACACATACAAGTTGGAAAGTCTACATTGCAAACTCCTGTCCATTTTATGCCTCAAGAACTACCATATAACCTTATTTTAGGAAGACCATGTATTCGTGAAATGCATGCAATGCCTTCAACCCTTCATCGTATAATGAAGTAGGTCTCAAAAACATAAAGTGTACACAATCTAGGATAGACCTGTGAAGTCTACAAAGCCTATCTATCAGGAGTTTAGTCGTAATTTGAATAGAAATTGAATAATAATTACTAATTAAATTCAAAGTAAAGCATAATTTATATTGGTGGAAAGCTGAGAATCTCCTTTAAAAACCTTTTTCGTTTTATCAATTTTGGGTAAAAAAATAGTCATTAGCCACATACCCATCAAGATCCTGTACATACCCTAATGTCAAGAAAAACTTGGAAGAACCTTCAAAAGAATTGAATTCAACCACTTTAGAAGAAGAAACAAACTACACAAAAAAAATTGATGAGTTTGATTATGAACAACCATCAAATCTGAAAGAAATGGAAAGGCTTTATGGAAGAGGTTATGAGCTCTTAAAACAACTTGGTTATAGTGGAAAAGGATGTGGTGTGAAGAACAAGGCATTTTTGTTCCTATAGAGGCTAACAACAAATAAAAAATGGTCTTGGATATTGTCTTTCAAAAGTAACAAAAGTAATGAAAATACCTTCGCTTAATATCAACACTATTTTGTGTGGTTCTTCTAAGACAACTCTAACTTTAAAGCATCCTAAATTGATTGAAACAACAAGTGATGCATCATTGGAATACATTGAATATGTGAATCCTTGAAAGAAATGCTATGATTTTATGATAAGTCACCAACCTCCCATCACAAACAAGGATTCACTTGTGCCATGGTTAGTACTGAACAAGTTGATGAAGAAAACAAAACAAGTGACATTGAATAAGACAAAGAAAAGAACATTCTTAAAGTTCTGAGACAAAGTGCACTACTTATGGGAGATACAATCAACGTACCAATGTACACATCTAATGAAGACATAATGGTTCAAATAGTAAAAAGCATTGATGAGTGTGTCGTAGAAGAAAGTACCCTTTGCTTGACATGGGATTAATACATGATAAAATTGACTTAATGAGGCCTTGATTCAAGTGTTGTGGGGAATTTTATGCATCCACATTAGGTCTTGGACCCTTGCAAATCGAATAGCATGCTTTTAACGATGTCTTCTAAAGGTGTTGTAAAGTGTTGTAAGATACTTTCAAACTTTTCTAGACTTAATTAACCAATTTTTATCCTAATTCAACATTATAAATTTGTTTAATAACATTATTACATCAATATAGAAGGTTCTTAACTAAAACTTAATGTTAAACTAGTGTTTTAATCTGTCTTGCACATTCACATTGGTTCTTGTGCCTTTCTAGGCTACGTGGACCTCATTTTAGTGTTGTAAAGTGTACTTAATCACACTTTCAAATTGAATTTTATGTCCCAAGCCCCAATTGAATTTTACATCATCATTAATAGTCCCTATCAACCCATATTGTGCATCTTGAGGCATAATTTGATCAAATAACCGACATAGTCATCATATAAGCCTAATTTTCTTACTTCTCAACATTCTAGCTAGCAAAAATGGCCCCTGTGGGACCCATTCACCAGTAGTGGTGAATTAGTCCCATCTAGGTGGGACCCATTCACCATTAATGGTGAATTAGTCCCATCTAGGTGGAACCCATTCACCATTAGTGGCAAATGAGTTCCATTTGAGCCATTTTTTGGGGTTTTGAGTAGGAAAATTAGGTTTTAAGTTTAATTCTTCTCCATGTCAGCCTTAGGGATCTAATTAATGGTAAAATAAGGTGAATTTCCTATAAAATCACCTCTCTAAACTCATTTTTACATCTATTCATCCATTAACACATTCACATCATTTGTTCATCATCTATCTTCTATCTCAAGTCAAGCAAGCTAGGGCATTTACATTGCAAGTCATCAATTTAGCTTCCTAAGACATCCAAGGGTAGATTCTAAATGTTATTTTGTAGAATTTCAAGATCAATCATCATGGAAAGGTAATCCATTCCATTGTTGCATTTTTCATTCCTTTCTTTCATCATTTTGGTTTAATTACCTAAAAGGTTTGACCAAGGCAAACCCCCATTCCCTAACATTCAACATCTCTCTCTCTTGTCTTGTATGTTTGCATATTTAGGTCTCTTGGCTCAGGATTGGAAATCATTTAATATCAAGTTGCAAGGTTCTTAAAGTCTTCTCCTCATTCATCAAATCAAAATATCAACGAAAATCCATTTTTTAGACTCGTAAATTAGAGTTTCAGAAGCAGGCACCTGTAGGGCATCAAAGTGTAGATCAGAAGCTTCATAATCCACCTTTGAAAATCCTAAAATTCAAAAGTGGACTCATTCATCATGAGTGGTGAATTAGTCCCACTCCAGGGTCAATTTTAGATTTTTTGCATTTTTGAGTACCCTTTTGTCAGAAACGAGTTCCAGTACAGTTTGGTAGAACTAGGACTGATTTGCCTAGAATGGAAAATGAGTCCTACCAGGCCTAAATTTCAGCATTATCAGCATTCCAGAAGTCATTTCTAGTCCTCATCCATATCTCAGGTCCATACTTTCAATCTGATTCATTTCTATTGCAATTTTCCATTCGTTTTTAGGTGATTTTGTATTACACAATGTGTTTACAAACAAGTTGTTTTCCTTTGGTTTCTACTCATTAGTCAATCAATCTGATTTTTTTCTTACATTCAAGCATTATATCTAGGAATATTGCATCCTTATTCTATCCATATTGCATTGAATTTGAATGTAACATAAGCATTTTTGGCCCATCTTTCTCCTTTTAGGTGAAAAATCCTAGGAGAAGTAGAAAGCAAGTGGATGCCAAAAATCTATGCTACATTTTGGTGAACCTACTTTTTGCATAATTATCTTTTCTGATTTGGAATCCTTCATCATCATATATCTAGCTTGCATTAGGGTTTTCATGATTCATTTGCATGCTAGGTGTTAATTTTTTTATTCATAAAAAGTGCATTTAGGTCGCATTTTTGGCATCTAAATTCATTTAAATTTTCTGACATTCTGCATTTTTCATTTAGGTTTGCATCATAGCACTCAAAACACATCAAAATCACTTAAAATTTTCTAATTTTTTTGAAAAAGTCCATACTAGGACTCATTCGCCACCCTGGGCGAATCAGTCCCTTTTGACCCTTGAAATTGTCTTTTACAAAGTTGAAAGCATTGTTTTTAGGCTTCTGTTTGGTGCCATTTCATACTTATATCAGTTGGTTTCATTTTTGTATCTTGCATTTCATCAAATCTAGCTTAAATTAGCTCATTTCATGCATGGTTTAAATTTCACATTTGCATTCTCATATTCTTACATAGCATAATCAATCAATTATCATTTGAAAATTGCATTTCATTTCAGACATTTACATTGCATTTTAAATTAGCATAGATTGTTATTTCAAAATGTTAGTTTCAATCTTCTCCAAATTTGCAAAGAAAAAGCTAGTTAACAAACATTCAAGTTCTTCATTCAATGCATTCCCTAGTTATGATAGTCCCCTAGCACAAGAGAATAAAAATGTTAATGCTTGTCTTAAACTAACACTCCTTTCTATCTCTCCTATTTGTGTGGATGATGTGTTAGAAGGGAATACAAAAGTAGATAAACATGATGATCCTAATTTTACTTCTTCTGATACCTCTCCTTTTAGTGACGAAGGTATCTTGATGAAAGAAGGTACAATCGTTGAGCATCATGAAGGTCTTATTTGTCCTTCTCCTCATTCCCCTTGTGAAGATAGTATAACAACACAAGATGAATGCATTTCCACCACCTTACCTAGTCTCTATTCATCTCCCAACACTTCCCCTATTTGTGACAATACTTTCATGAATAATCATGACCAACACATTTGTGAGGAGAATATGTTGTTATCAAGAAACCCAATGATTGAGAGTTATAACATTATTTCTCTCCTTCCTAATGTTCCTAACACTTGGAAGGCTCTATTTGAACAAGAAGATCCAATCATTGACACACATGAAAATCCTAGTTGTCCTCCCCTTCATGACTCCCCTATTTGTGATGAAGCTTCAACATGTGATGCACCTCTTGGTTGTCACTTTCCTCAAAGCTATCCTACTAGGGTAGATCCTATGGACCAAGACAATGAGATCATGGAAAACAATCAACTTTTCCCCTCTCCTAATATCTCTCCTATTACTGAAGATGATATTATGTTGTTGCACAATCCAATCAATGAAAATCGTGAGCATCCTATGTGGGACAACATCATAGAACAAGATAATTAAACCATGAATAGCTCCCTTACTTATGATGATGACATTTTGGAGGAACAAATCATTGAATGTCAAGAAAATTTGGATTGTCGTTCTCCTAACAACTCTTCTCCTAGGGATACTAGTATGGTATAAGAAAATGATTTATCTTCCTTAGGGATACATCAAACCAAGACCGCCAAGGTTATGCATGCGCAAGTGTCCATTAGATCCCCTTCAATAAATGAACCACCTACATACCCCATGGTACATCCAAAGAATCCTCTAATTCTTTACCCACCATCACACAAGCAACAAACTCAAGACCAATCCAAACTCATCCTTTACCCACCATCACACAAGAAAAAAACTCCACACCAACCTAAACTTATTCTTTACCCACCATCACACAAGCCAAAAACTCAACACCAACCCCAACTCATTCTTTACCCACCCAAGCATAATGTTTCATACCAACCAAGTTACAATGACCTTTCTCACATATGTAACAAAGTATATACAATCAAAGAAAATCAAGCCAAAACTATGTTTACTTATCCACATAAATAACATTAGTTGTTGCTCCTTTCCATGCAATAGTTGTAGGATCATAGCATACTCACTGTTGGCACTCTCAAATTTTGCAGATTTGAGATGCCTATATCGAAAATTTTGCTTCTACACTTTCAAAAGTGTACCTGATGAAACTTACTTGAATGACCAACTTTGGAGGGTCATATTTTGAAGCCCATTGATTTCTAAGAAAAATACCTTTGTAGAAACACTCATGTGTCCTATGTGAATGTGCATCTCAATTTTCAGCTTCCCACGATGAGTTTTTTTCAAGGTTTCAAAAAGTGAAGCTGCAGGGTTTTGTCACTGTTTAGCTATTTGCAAACGTTCAGTTTTGCAAAGTTGCCTCCCATTTGAACTTGCATTTTGCAACCAGATGACTTTAAAGAGAAAATGAATATTTTTATGCATTCTCCATGCTTATATGAGCTCACATGTCAGTTTTCAGAGCCTCATGACCTCATTTACTATTTTTAGCAGATCAAAACCAAATGCAATTTATTCAGTTTTGCATTTGCATTCTTGACAGCATTTCAGAGAGGCCAACTTTGAGTGTTAATAAATTTTTCTCAACGATGATTCAAGATAATCCCTCTTGCCCATGTGTTCTCTATACCAAAGTGATCTACTGTGTCCAGTGGCAGCTCGCTAGGAGCTGATTTGATATTTTTGCAACGAGGTGATTTCATCAGTTTCAATTGGTTTAGAACAGTTTATTGCAGAAAGTTTAAGCAACTTTGACAGCGAATAAATTTTTCCTCGTGATCTATTTCTCTGATCCGTCTTTTTCATTGCATTCTCTATACCAATGTCTACATGCCTGTAAGTTTTCATTGCTCCAGGAGGTTGTTTGCTCAGTTTTCAAAGCCAATTTCGAAGCCAACTTGCACAGTTTGGCACATTTTGCAGAAGTGCCTGAAAGTGAGTTTTAAGGAAAACCCATTTCATGTTTCATTCTATATGCATTCAAAAGCTTCCCCAAAGTCATTTGAGCATGAAATTTGTTCCAAAATGATTTTTTTTTTACCCGGGTCCACTTGGGGACCCGACATGCTTTGCACTTTTGTGAAATTGTTTGCCCTCAAGATTTAAAATGCAAAGTGAGATCTACCTTTCAATTGTGGAATTGAGAATCATACCATCATGAGATAAAGGAAATCACTATGCTGGATATGGGGAGTATTGGAGCAAAATATAGAAAACAATCAGTATTCTATGGATTAAGTGACTTTGTTAAAAGATGTATTTGTAAGTGCCTTGCTTGACATGCATATAAGTATGGAATTATTGACATATTAAGAATGTTAAACATTGAAGCTCAATGAAATGAAATCCCTTTGAAAGATGAAAATGCATGGAACAGACATCAAGAACAAAGGTGGAAGCAAAGGGAGCAACATGAATTTGATAATTCAACACCTTCAACCATCTCAAATAGTGTCAATGCAACTCCTTGACATAGTGTCTAAGCTGGTCATAGGATTTTGTTCTTTGTTAAGAAAACTCAAAGGGGGTAAGCTATTGAATGAAAACTCATGGTTTCAAGAGTTTAATGTACATGAATGCTATACAAGTGATAACTGACCAAGGAAAATAATCCAACTATCATTTGTGGGATGGTCCATTTGGGATTGTTTCTCTAAAAGTTTCTTGAGAAATATTTCCTCTGTCTCTGATGGGGGTTGAGAAATTTGAATGGAGGCCATTTCATTTTCTTCGCAGTCTGTTGCAATGTGTGGGACACCAAATTGGAGCTAGAGACAAAAGAGGGGGAATGTGACCTTTTGTGAGGAGACAAAACCCTCAAATAGTGCCGCACTCAACAAAGACACTCACAAAGCAGATGTTTCAAAGGGCATTAGAAACTTCAAGGCACTACAAACATAATGGGAGGATGTGTTAATAATCATTGACAAAGACTTTACAAGTTTTCAAGTACTATAGACAACACATGGGAGAAAGTCAAAGTTGTGCCTAGCTTAGGACATTGGCAATATGGATATGTTGAAAATACCTCACTAACTTGCAGAGAAATGTAATGGGCGCAACCATGAAGGCATTAAAGAATCCTTAAGAAATACCAAAAAAATGCATTAGCAGATTGCAACCAAAGGCTTGAATGAAGCTTTCAATGTATGTTGCAGATGTATTTGGGAATCATCATCAGAAGTGATGATAAAGTTATCTAAATGTAAATCTCAGGAAATCTCTACACATCAAGAGAAGGAATCATGGAATGCCACGCCAGCTGGGATATAAAACAAATATGGTGAAAAATCCTTAGAAACTTAAAAACACGTGCATGAAAAGGGGTGCAAACATCCATCAAAGGCATAGAAGATGAAGGAGTTGCGCACATTGAATGAGGGTATCTACATCCATCAAAATGCAGGAAATACACATAATGGAGGCATTGAAAAAGCTTTAGAAGCTTTCAAAGAGTGAGCTCTGCCTAAGGAAAGATCCATAGTACATGACCACAAACCATTGAGTGGCAACATTAACTTGCAAGATATGGTTGGGGATAGTAAAGAAGGGTGCATTGTAAATGAAGGGAGAAAGCCCCAAATGAATGCAACCAGAGAAGGAGGACATAGGCAATAGATGAATAAAATGGATTTGTTATAAACTCTTGAGAAATTCTTAAAGAATGATTGTAAATGGAATGCTATGGTGGAGAATGATGCGTGATTGTAAATGGAATGCTATGGTGGACAATGATGCGTGAACAGGGATCTACAAAATGAGACTGCCACCATAGAAATTTTAGAGTGAATGAATGCAAAGAAGGATTAGGGAAAAATATGAAGCAAAAGGGGTAGAAAAGAAATCAACGATGGAGATTAAAGAGGACAAGATGCAGCTTGATCTCAATCGTCACCAGGAAAATCACGATCCAAAGATGCAAGTAGGTTATTGCTCATGAAAGTGTGAGTTGCTGCCACGTGGAGGTGGGCCAAAAGGATGTCTTCATATGCGTGTAAAAATTAAAGGGGGCAAAGGATTGTTTGAAAATTTAAGGAGTTTGATAAAACTAAATTTTCCCAATGAATTTTTAAGAAGGAAGCATATGAGTGGTGGGCCTCATAATAATAAATAAATACTTGAATATAATTTTCATGGGAAATAGTTAAAGGTTTTTAATCTTTTAATCTCCGTGAGATGAGCAAGATTGCTCCACGTGGAGCAAGCGGGCCCAGATTTGTCTTGATTTGAAAAGAAAAAGGGGAAATATAAATAGAGGTCCCATGAAATATTGAAACATGAAGGCTTTGTTGATGCTCGTGTAATGATAAGGAATCATCTGTGGACCCTGTGTATTTCCTAAAATGCATAAATGAAGTCTTATTTGCCCGATATGTTTTCTTAAAAGGATAGTTTTCACTTTTTGTAAAGTGAAATAAATTGAATGGGAAAATATTTTAAAGCACATAAGAGTGCACAAAGAGTATGTTTGTTTAAAGTGAATAATTTATTCACTGGGAGAAATATTTCAAATGTGAAGGAAATTACATGGAGGCATGGGAAATAATTTTACCTAGTGGTAAAATTTATGAGGGGCTTCATTTCATTTAAAAGGTAGAATATTGAGGTGTACTAAGGAATGTTTCAAAGTGAATAAACATTCACAGTGTGTAAAATTTAAAGTGAAACCAAAAGGCTCACAGGTGAAATGTGTTGAATATTCACTATTATAAAGTGAATGTCTTATTCATTTTATAGGCATATAATATTATTTGTTGGAGGTGAAATAACGTAAAGTGTAGCAACATAAAACAAAAGGAAAAGAAGAAATATGAAATTTTCATGGGCAAACAGGCTAAGGCATTTTCTGGTAGCTTGGTGAATTTGAAGATTCTCCACATGGGAATTTTTTCTATTGCTTGGTAACTAACAACAAAGGCATATTTGAAGAGAAAAATTCAATTGGAGGAGAGAGGAGAGAGGCTTTGAGAAATTGTTGATCAACGGTGAATTGAGATTCCAAATGGCATCTTCGAATCAGCTTTAGGGATTCTTCTTAATCTTCTCTTCTTCTATTTTTTCTTCTCTTCTCTTCTCATGATTCAAGGTTCAGAGATTAACTTCTGGTTCTGGGGTTTTTGTATGAGGTTGGGGTAGATAGAGAATTGTAAATTTTGAGCCATATTGAGTCTATAAGCTGTAATTTCTGATTTCATGAGCAAATATAGCCAATTTATGCAAATAAATCATGAAAGTGTGTGAACATTCATGAATATCTTCAAATTGTCTCCACACTTGTACAGTTTAATCATATGAATTCAATAATACAAAGTATATTTGAGTTTTTCATCTCAAATTTCATGAGATTGTGTTATTTGTTTATGGGTCTATTTCAAAGAAATGGTTAAATGCTTTGAACAAATAACAGTGATTTCAAGTGTGCAGGTTGGATTTGGTAAGAAGAGTTTGATTGATAACAGGAGTTGGATTGTTGGTGTAAGGCACTAATAGTTGATGCAAGGCATTAACAATTTAAATCCACTGGTTGAAAGTCATTTGCTGATGAATTCTTTTTATGTGTTTAACTCCATGGCCTAGAATTAGGCACTGATTTATCTTGCAGCTTACTGCATCTCAGAAACATTTTATAAATTCAAAATCATTTCAAATCCTTATGTGTTGTAGTTATCTCATGCTCCAAATAGTTGATATTACTAATGAATAGCCAATTCTATTCAGCATTATCCTATTATGTTGAGCTATTAAATGAGATTATTTGTTGTTGTTAATGTTGTTTATGATAATAGTTCAAAGACTGTAAAAGCATTAAGGGATCACCCTCTTGGGTCTTGCAAAGCCCAAAGTGCAGGAGGATTTTTAAAGTCCTCATCAGTTGGTCCAGGTCCTTCGAGCTGCCCTTGATTGGAATTGGAAATTCCATAGGTAGATTAGAAGACAAACCTGGTTACATTAAAAAAAAAACCAACAAAATGGCAACTTTGATGGGGATAAATTTGAATCTCCAAGTGCAGACTACTTAATTACAGAGTCATATTATTTTTTTCCATTTTGAATTTAGTTCAAATAATGAAGGATTTCAAGCCTGGAGAGATAATTGTTTCAGTGAACCTGATTATTTTATGATCTGTGGTGCTTTGCTGGTGAAAGGAACTTAGAAAGAAAATTACATGTGAAAGAACTTCCTGTTGTTCGAAGTTCAGTCCTCTACAATTAGAAGACAATTTGCAGTAGCTGCAACATTTCTAGGTATTCTTCATTCTTGGTTTTCAAGAAAATTGTATATGAAAACCATATTTGAACATCTTAGAATAAACCTTGCTTCCCTATTGAGTGATTAGCACTAAGAGAGGGAAAGGAATAGTATATTTAGTTTACATACCACTGAATTGTAATTTGTAGCTTATGTATTATGCTAGAAAAGTATGCTAGTTTTTAAATTTTCCTATTAAATATATCTTAGGCATAGATGCATTTGCATTATGTATTGTAACATTCTAAGATCATGATAAAAGCTATACATAGGGAAAATGAATGATCATCTTTAGATTTGATATGTGAATTGTGAAAGAGGCATGTTAAAATGTTTCAATATATGCATCCTAGTATAGTTTTGGATGGAACTATGGTTTGTGATCAGTCCCAGCCAGATGGTCAAAGAAGTTTCAGCACTGGAAGGTATAGAGCCATCAATTTCAGTGGAATTATTGGTTACCCAAATGACATTCCAGCTAAAGTCAGAGATAAGTTACTGAGATTCACTAGCGACAAGGCTAAATCAGCAGATAGACATCTCCAAGAATTCAGCAATGTGATGGAAGATTATGAGGTTGACTACGAAGATGTGATCATGAGATTATTTATTCAATCCTTAACTGGAGATGCAAGGTAATGGTTCTCCTATCCACTAGCATCCTCCATTCATTCATGGGAAGAGTTCAAGGTAGTGTTCATGGAGAAATTTGGAGAAAGGATTGACCCTTTTTTGATAAGGAAAAGGTTCATGAACATGGAGAAAGGAAAAGATGAATTTGTCCTATCTTTTAATCTTAGGTTTTCAAAGATCATAAGAGAGATTCCTGAAGACATAAGACCAAATGATGCTGAATGTTTGGTCGTGTACTTGGGAGCATTTGACAAGAAAATGGGTTTCTTATTAAGAGACAAAGAGCCTAGAATCTTGCACCAAGCATATCAAATTGTTGTGGATATCGAGAAAAAATTAAGATACTCAATGATGAAATGACATAGGGTTGTGATTGCTAGTCATCCCAATACATCTCATGCATATAGAACACATGGAGCAGATAATAGAAGTGCTTGTCAAGATGATAATTCTGCTGCTCTGATTTCTCCATCATCACAACATGCAGATCATAATGAGCTTCATGCTAAATGTCATCGAGATTTTTGCAATGTTGATCAATCATCTATTGTTCAAGGATTGTCTCAAATGAAAAGAATCAAAGGAGAGTCATTACATGATTTTTTTCAATGCTTTCTTGAAGATTCCCACAAAATTTAGACATGAAGATTTAGTGTGCATTGACTTGTTTTGTCAGAGTTGTGAGTCTGGGCTGAGTACTTTGTCAGAGGAGTTGAAACCCCATAGCTTTGATCAAGTATTTGATTGGATAAGGATGGTGGAATCAGCCAAATGTGCTTATGTACAAAATGCAGATTCTCAAAATGAAGACAACAGTTGTCCTCTTGAAGAAAATCAGATAACAATGCAAACAAGTGAAAAGGATATGGTAGAAAATGAAGTTCCATGTTGTATGGATGAAGATGAACATTGTAATCAACTTACACTCAACACATGTGCAAATCCTTGCAACAGTGAGGAAAATGATGACACATGGGATGATGATAGAGTAGATATGGAAGAATGTTTCTCTTGTGATATCTTAGGTGATGGAAAAGTAAATAAAAAATAGAATGCTATCCCATGTCATGATGTGATTAGTGATTACAATGTATGTGTTGTTGATACACCATTACAAAGCAGTGATTATGAGTTTAAAAGTGTAGCCTCGAGCATTTATTCTGAAGATTTTGAACATGGTTCAAGTAGTAATAATTTGTCTTGTGATGAAAATCATGATGAGGTTGTTATCTCTAACTGCTCCTCTAAAGATTGTGATTTCTTTCCTGAGGATAAATATGGAAGTATATTTATCACTTGAAGAATACAATGATATAAATGCTCATGGTGAATACACAGAATGTGATTCAGATTCACTATCATTAGAGAAAGCTCATTGTGAGAGTGATGCAAAAATTGAAGACAAACATGTTTGTGATCAATATGTCAACTCAAAACATAATGTTGAATATGATGAAGATGTTGATAAGTGTGCTTATGTCCCTACTCTTCATGGTTGTTTGTATGAAGCAAAAAAGGAAAGGTTTGTGTTACATGAAGAGCATGATGATGAAATAATGGATTCCTTTTGGAATAATCAAGTGGCACATTGTGACATATATATGGATCTTAAATCAACATCATTATCCATTAATGACATTGAAGAGCTTGCTGATCCATATGATCGTAAAGTTTCAAATTGTGTTGACACTACAAAAACACTTAATCCATGTGTGGAACAACCAAGGAGTGAGAATAATGGTGAATTTCATGTTGATGAGTGTGAAGTTGAGTACAATTGCTTCTTGTTTGATGCTCCTAATCTTTAGTGTGTGAATAGTGATATGTTTCCATCCTATGTGAAAGGGATTTATGTGAGAGATGATGAAGATTCTAGTCATATTACTAATGAGGAGTTTTCAATTAGCAATAAATCTTTCACTTTTGAGTTAGCACACATATGAACTGACATTGCACATGCAAAAATCAATGCAGATAGTTGTATTCATGTTGTCCCTATTGATGTTGAATTAATTAAGCCTATTTTGAAGTATTTGGTTTTGAGTTGAATAATGATGACATGAATGCATCAGAATATGTTCTCAAACCTAAGATGAGTGCATTTACTCATTCTTTAGAACTTAATGTTGCAACTTATCCCTGTCTCCATAATGCCAAGGTATGTTCCGATATACCTGAATAGAAGTGTCAAAAGATGTTCCTATGTTGCAGTAATCAGTATATAAGGATGCTCCAAAATATGCATCTTTTGTCTTTAACATATATCAAGATGGTTTGCATGATGAACAAGATCTTATGTTAAGTTCTTGTGATGGTTTTACCATTGATGTGTAAATCAATGACCAGATTGAACTTGATAGTTCTATCCATTTAGCAGATTGTAAGTGCTATTTTTGTCAGCTGGAAGGAGTTTTCATAGAATGTGGCAATGTGCAAGATAACGAGGAATGTTGTTTTTAGTTTGAGAATGATGTAAATGATGAATATGATAGCTTGTTTCCACATAACAATCAACATTTGGAAAGTATGTCTGACTTTGAAATGCATAGTGATTATGAACATGTTGATGATGTTGTATATGATGGCCTGTTGAGAGGTACCAACATGTTCAATCAGGAAAATGGTTGTGATCAGACTATGCTTTCATATGCTCTTGATCCCCATTTTCAAATCTTTCCACTTGATACAAAATCAAAGAATGAAGAAAGTGGCAATGATGTGGCCTATTTTATTTGGTTGCCAATTAACGACAAAGCTGAACAGAGAGCAAGTTTCCACTTGCATGAAGGCAACCTGATACTTGTGTTTGTAAGGGTGCAGTCACCCATGTTGTTATGGTTTGACAGAGGCAAGCATGAGTTGAGGGAGATCAGTTCTTTTTACATAATTGTGTTTGATAGAGGAAAATGTTGACTCCCCTTTTTCATTTGGTGGCCTGGTGTCACTAGAATAAAGGAGCAATTTTAGGACACTTGATTGACTCAGTTATTTTGTCTACTCCCTAGAGATCTGGAATCTTGCTATGCCCAAAGGGGCCATATGTCCCTAGTTGGAGCCATTGTTGGCACTCTCAAATTTTGAAAATTTGAGATCCCTATATCAAAAATTTTGCCTCTAAACTTTCAGAAGTGCACTTGATGAAACTTGCCTGAATGACCTACTTTGGAGGGTCATATTTTGAAGCCCATTGATTTCTAAGAAAAATACCTTTATAGAAACACTCATGTGTCCTATGTGAATGTGCATGTCAATTTTTAGCTTCCCACGATGAGTTTTTTCAAGGTTTCAAAAAGTGAAGTTGCAGGGTTTTGTCATTGTTCAGCTATTTGCGAACAATCAGTTTTGCAAAGTTTCCTCCCATTTCAACTTGCATTTTGCAACCAGATGACTGTCAACAAAAAATGAATATTGTTTTGCATTCTCCATGCTTAGATGAGCTCACATGTCAGTTTTTAGAGCCTCATGACCTCATTTGCTATTTTTAGCAGATCAAAACAAAATGCAATTTATTCAGTTTTGCATTTGCATTCATGACACCATTTCAGAGAGGCCAAGTTTGAGCATTAATAACTTTTTATCAATGATGATGCAAGCTAATCTCTCTTTCCCATGTGTTCTCTATACCAAAGTGATCTACTGCGTCTAGTGGCAGCTCACCAGGAGCTGATTTGATATTTTTACAATGAGGTGATTTCATTAGTTTCAATTGATTTAGAACAGTTGTTTATTGTAGAAAGTTTGAGTAAGAAAATTTGACAGCGAATAACTTTTGCCTCGTGATTGATTTCTTCGATCCGTCTTTTTCATTACATTATCTGGACCAATGTCTACATGCTTGTAAGTTTTCATTGCTCTAGGAGGTTGTTTGCTTAGTTTTCAAAGCCAATTTTGAAGCCAACTTGGCTAGTTTGGCACATTTTGCAGAAGTGCCTAAAAGTGAGTTTTAAGGAAAACCCATTTAATGTTTCATTCCAGATGCATTCAAACCTTCCCCAAAGTCATTTGAGCATGAAAGTTGTTCCAAAAAGAAAAAAAATCAGCCAGGTCCACTTGGGGACCCAACATGCTTTGCACTTTTGTGAAATTATTTTCCCTCAAGATTTGAAACGCAAAGTGAGATCTACCTTTCAAATGTGGAATTGAGAATCATACCATCATGAGATAAAGGAAAGCACTATGCTGGATATGGGGAGTATTAGAGCAAAATATAGACAACAATCAGTATTCTATGGATTGAGTGACTTTGTTAAAAGATGTATTTGTAAGTTCCTTGCTTGACATGCATATAAGTATGGAATTATTGACATATTAAGAATGTTTAACATTGAACCTTAATGAAATTTCATCACTTTGAAAGATGAAAATGCATGGAACATACATCAAGAACAGAGGTGGAAGCAAAGGGATAGACATGAATTTGATAATTCAACACCTTCAATCATCTCAAACCGTGTCAATGCAACTCCTTGGCATAGTGTCTGAGCTGATCATAGGATTTTGTTCTTTGCTAAGAAAAATAAAAGTAGGTAAGCTATTGAATGAAAAATAATGGTGTCAAGAGTTTAATGTACATGAATGCTATATAAGTGATAACTAACCAAGGAAAATAATCCAACTATCATGTGTGGGATGGTCCATTTGGGATTTTTTCTCCAAAAGTTTCTTGAGAATTATTTCCTCTGCCTCTAATGGGGGTTGAGAAATTTTAATGGAGGCCATTTCATTTGCTTCACAATCCATTACAATGCGTGGGACACCAAATTGGAGTGTGAGACAGAAGAGGGGGAATGTGACCTTTTGTGAGGAGACAAAACCCTCAAATAGTGTTGCACTTGGCAGAGATACTCACAAAGCATATGTTTCAAAGGGCCTAAGAAACTTCAAGGCACTGCAAACATAATGGGAGGATGTGCTATCAATAATCATTGACAAAGAATTTACAAGTTTTCAAGTACTGTAGACAACACACGGGAGAAAGTCAAAGTTGTGCCTAGCTTAGGACATTCACAATATGGATATGTTGAAAATGCCTCACTAACTTGCAGAGAAATTTAATGGGTGCAACCATGAAGACATTGAAGAATCCTTCAGAACTACCAAACAAATGCATTAGCAAATTGCAACCAAAGGCTCAAATGAAGCTTTCAATGTATGTTGCAGATGTATTTGGGCATCATCATCAGAAGTGATGAGAAAGTTGTTTGAATGTAAATCTCAGGAAATCTCTGCACAGCAAGAGAAGGAATCATGGAATGCCACGCCAGCTGGGATATAAAACAAATATGTTGAAGAAGCCTTAGAAACTTAAAAGAACATGCATGAAAAGGGGTGCAAACATCCATCAAAGGCATAGAAGATGAAGGAGTTGTGCGCATTGAATGGGGTATCTACATCCATCAAAATGCATGAAATACACATAATGGAGGCATTGAAAAAGGTTTAGAAGCTTTCAAAGTGCAAGCTCTACCTAAGGAAAGATCCATAGTACATGACCACAAACCATTAAGTGGCAACATTAACTTGCAAGATGTGGTTGGGCGTAGTAAAGAAGGGTGCATTGTAAATGAAGGGAGAAAGCCCCAAATGAATGCAGCCAGAGAAGGAGGACGTAGGCAGTAGATGAATAAAATGGATTTGTTATAAAATATTGAGAAGTTCTTATAGAATGATTGTAAATGGAATGCCATGGTGGAGAATGATGTGTGAACATGGATCTACAAAATGAGACTGCCGCCATTGAAATTGTAGAGTGAATGAATGCAAAGAAGGATTAGGGAAAAAATATGAAGCAAAAGGGGTAGAAAAGAAATCAACGATGGAGATTAAAGAGGATAAGATGCAGCTTGATCTTGACCGTCACCCATGAAATTGGAATCCAAAGATGCAAGCAGGTTATTGCTAGTGAAATTTTTGGTTGCTGCAACGTGGAGGTGGGCCCAAATGATGTCTTCATACACGTGTAAAAATTAAAGAGGCAAAGGGTTGTTTGAAAATTTAAGGAGTCCGATAAAGCTAAATTTTCCTGATGAATTTTTAAGAGGGAAGCATATGAGTGGTGGGCCCAATAATAATAAATAAATACTTGACTATAATGTGCACATGAAATAGTTAAAGGTTTCCAATCTTTTAATCTTCGTGAGATGAGCGAGATTGCTCCATGTGGAGCAAGCGGGCCCGGATTTGTCTTGATTTGAAAACCAAAAGGGAAAATATAATGAGAGGTCTCTTGAAATATTGAAACATGAAGGCTTTGTTGATGTCCGTGTAATGATAAGGAATCATGGGTGGACCCTGTGTATTTCCTAAAATGCATAAATGAAGTCTTATTTGCTTGATATATTTCTTAAAAGGATAGTTTTCAATTTTTGTAAAGTGAAATAAATTGAATGGGAAAATATTTTAAAGCACATAAGAGTGCACAAAGAGTATGTTTGTTTAAAGTGAATAATTTATTCACTGGGAGAAATATTTCAAATGTGAAGGAAATTACACGGAGGCATGGGTAATACTTTTACCTAGTGGTAAAATTTATGAGGGGCTTCATTTCATTTAAAAGGCAGAATATTGAGGTGCATTAAGGAATGTTTCAAAGTGAATAAAAATTCATAGTGTGTAAAATTTAAAGTGAAACCAAAAGGCTCAAAGGTGAAATGTGTTGAATATTCACTATTATAAAGTGAATGTCTTATTCATTTTATAGGTACATAATATTATTTGCTGGAGGTGAAATAATGTAAAGTGTAGCAACATAAAATAAAAGGCGGAGTAAAAATATGAAATTTTCATGGGCAAACAGGCTAAGGCATTTTCACGCAGCTTGGTGAATTTGAAGATTCTCCACATAGGCATTTTTTCTGTTTCTTGGCAACTAACAACAAAGGAATATTTGAAGAGAAAAATTCAGTTGGAGGAGAGAGGAGAGAGGGTTTGAGAAATTGTTGATCAATGGTGAATTGAGATTCCAGATGACATCTTCAGATCAGCTTTAGGGCTTCTTCTGAATCTTCTCTTCTTCTATTTTTCATTCTCTTCTCTTCTCATGATTCAAGGTTCAGAGATTAACTTCTGGTTCTGGGGTTTTTGTATGAGGTTGGGGTAGATAGAGAATTTAAATTCTGAGTCATATTGAGTCTATAAGTTGTAATTTCTGATTTCATGAGCAAATACGGCCAGTTTATGCAAATAAATCATGAAAGTGTGTGCACATTCATGAATATCTTCAAATTGTCTCCATACTTGTACAGTTTAATCATATGAATTCAATAATACAAATTATCTTTGAGTTTGTCATCTCAAATTTCATGAGATTGTGTTATTTGTTTATGGGTCTATTTCAAAGAAATGGTTAAATGCTTTGAATAGATAACAGTGATTTCAAGTGTGCATGTTGGATTTGGTAAGAAGAGTTTGATTGATAATAGGAGTGGGATTGTTGGTGTAAGGCACTAACAGTTGATGCAAGGTATTAACAATTTAAATCCACTGGTTGAAAGTCATTTGCTGATGAATTATTTTTATGTGTTTGACTCCATGGCCTAGAATTAGGCACTGATTTATCTTGTAGCTTAGTACATCTCATAAATGTTTTATAAATTTAAAATCATTTCAAATCCTTATGTGTTGTAGTTATCTCATGCTCCAAATAGTTGATATTACTGATGAACAGCTAATTCTATTCAGTATTATCCTATTATGTTGAGTTATTAAATGAAATTATCTGTTGTTGTTAATGTTGTTTATGATAATAGTGCAAGGATTGTAAAAGCATTAAGGGATCACCCTCTAGGGTCTTGCAGAGCCCAAAGTGTAGGAGGCCTTTTAAAGTCCTCGTCAGCTAGTCTAGGTCCTTCGAGATGCCCTTGATTGGAATCAACAATTCCATAGGTAGATTAGAAGACAAACCTGGTTACAGTAAGAAAACAAACCAACACTCACCATTGCATGTTTTACATCCATCACAAGGGGCAACATACCATCATCCATTTTAGACTCACCTTTGTCCTGCACTAAGTGGGGGCAAGGGGTTTGATATCCTTGACCTTTTATGTCACTTGTCATTTTCTCTTTTGACTCATCATTAACCTTCATGAACATGTCTAAGCAAGCTTGGGATGTGGATGCCATGTATTAAGATTGAATTGTATGTGACATATTACCCATTTACATGATGTAGCTTATCAGAAACATATGACTTGGCATAGGGCTTTCCAATTAAGATCTCATACCTTCTTCTACTTTAAAGAAATTTCTCACAATATTGGTGTTAGCAACCACTTTAAAGTGGGGGGCATATATAGAAAATGTATTTTTGCAAATTTCATGGCATGATTTACTTTTTCTTGTGACGTGTCTTCTCCTTGGTGGTGTCATTGGGATTGATGCCCTCCAAGAGTGTATGATCAACTAAAGTGGCTTGATGTGAATGAGGCATCCCATGGATAATGATCTGACATCCTAAATTGTCCTCTCTTGGAGACATTAGGCATAATGTTCCCTAAGAAGAATACCTTACACAAATAAAGAAAAATCCCCTTCAAAAAAATCTTTTTACATGAAATTCAAAAATATTTACAAAAAGCATTACCTTGTGGTGCCTTATCAATGTTATCAGGAGCATAACTTTAGTATGGTTTGTATAATGGGAAGCCGACACATTGGCATGACTTTCTCATTATACGGTGGGAAGCTGATACACTGGCATGACTTTCTCACTAAACCACTTCTTTTGGACTTTCTCACCACGTAGACAACCAAAAGTTTTGTGGCCCCAAAGTGAGTATGCATCTTCTTTTCAGACAAATAGCCTAAATCTAATCCATAACTAGCTGGACAAACAATCAAAGCTTGATCCACCTTTTCATTTTCATCTTTCTCTTGCTTTCCTTTGCATGATTTTGTATCTTGGTCGCTTGACCTACATATGGATCTCTCTTGAATGTCTACTTTAGTGTGATTTTAAAGCAAGTTCATCCTCTCACTAAAGTGGGGGCTAAATGTGTCGTAGAGAAAAGTACCCTTTGCTTGACATGGGATTGATTCATGATAAAATGGACTTAATGATGCCTTGATTCAAGTGTTGTGAGACATTTTATGCATCCACATTAGGTCTTGGACCCTTGCAAATCGAATAGCATGCTTTTAATGTCTTGTAAAGGTGTTGTAAAGTGTTGTAAGATACTTTCACGCTTTTCTAGACTTAATTAACCTATTATTTTCCTAATTCAACATGATAAGATGTGTTTAATAACATTATTATATCAATCTAGAATGTTCTTAAATAAAACTTAATGTTAAACTAGTGTTGTAATGTGTCTTGCACATTCACATTGGTTCTTGTGCCTTTCTAGGGTATGTGGACCTCATTTTAGTGTTGTAAAGTGTACTTAATCACACTTTCACATTGAATTTTGTGTCCCAAGACCCAATTGACTTTTACATCATCACTAATAGGCCCTTATCAACCCATATTGTGCATCCTGAGGCATAATTTGACCAAATAATCGACATAGTCATCATATAAGCCTAAATTTATTACTTCTCGACATTCTAGCTAGAAAAAATGGCCCATGTGGGACCCATTTGCAATTAGTGGCAAGTTAGTCCCATCTAGGTGTGACCCATTTTCCATTAGTGGTGAATGAGTCCCATTTGAGCCATTTTTTTAAGGTTTTGAGTAGGAAAAAATAGGTTTTATGTTTAATTCTTCTCCATGTTGGCCTTAGGGATCTAATTAATGGTAAAATAAGGTGAATTTTCTATAAAATCACCTCTCTAAATTCATTTTTACATCTATTCATCCATTAACACATTCACATCAATCATTCATCATCTATCTTCTATCTCAAGTCAATCAAGCTAGGGCATTTACATTTCAAGTCATCAATTTAGCTTCCTAAGACATCCAAGTGCAGATTCTACATGTTATGTTGTAGACTTGCAAGATAAATCATCATGGAAAGGTAATCCATTCCATTTTTTCATGTTTCATTTATTTCTTTCATCATTTTGGTTTAATTACCTAAAAGGGGTTTGACCAAGACAAACCCCCATGCCCTAACATTCAACATCTCTCTCTCTTGTCTTTTATGTTTGTAGATTTAGGTCCCTTGGAAGCTTGGAAATCATTGAAAATTAAGTTGCAAGGTTTCTAGAGTATTCTCCTCATTCATCAAGTCAAAATATCAACAAAAATCCATTTTCAGAGCTATAAATCAGAGTTACAGAAATTGACACCTATAGGGCATCAAAGTCAGATCAGAAGCTTCAGAATCCACCTTTGAAAATCCAGAAATTCAGAAGTGGAATCATTCGCCATGAGTGGCAAATGAGTCCCTCTCCAGGGTTAATTTTGAGTTTTTTGCATTTTTAAGTACCCTTTTGTCAAAAATGGGTTCCGATACAGTTTGGTAGAACTAGGACTGATTTTCCTAGAATGGTGAATGAGTCCTACCAAGCCTAAATTTTAGTATTAGTAGCATTCTAGAAGTCATTTCTAGTCCTCATCCATATCTCAGGTCAGGTGCACACTTTCAATCTAATTCATTTTAGTTGCAGTTTTCCATTTGTTTTTAGGTGATTTTGCATTAGATAATGTGTTTTCAAACAAGTTGTTTTCCTTTAGTTTCTACTCATTATTCAATCAATCTCATTCATTTCTCACATTCAAGCATTATATCTAGGCATATTGCATCCTTATTCTATCCATATTGCATTGAATTTGAATGTATTATAAGCATTTTTGGCCCATATTTCTCCTTTTAGGTGAAAAATCCTAGGAGAGCTAGAAAGCAAGTGGATTCCAAAAACCTATGTTACAATGAGGATGAACAAGAAGACCATGCAACATTATTACATGAATTTCATGAACTATTTTCTTGGACTTATTTGGATGTGTCGAGCATTGATGCTAAAATAGTTATGCATATCATAGTTCTTGCACAAGATGCTAGACCAGTAAGACAAATGATACGCAAGATGAATCCTAAGATAGCTTTATTGGTTAAATCTAAGATTGAAAAACTCCTCGAAGATGGATTTTTTTTTTTCGTATTGACTATTCTCCATGGATCTCAAATATTGTTGTAGTTCTAGATATAATCAAATATTTACCAAACCTCGAGATCAATATAAGAGAGCATTTACTACAACTTGAGGAACATTCTATAGGGTTTTTATTCCTTTTAGATTAAAGAACGTGAGTGCAACATATCAAAGAGATATGACATTAATATTTCATATTTACATATTGTAGAGATGGGGGATTCCCTGCTCATGAATCTCTTCATTCTCAAGAGAATATCAGGGAGCAAACTACCCTAAACTACCTCAAGCTTTAGTTAATGAGACTAAATGAATAAATTTCAAATAATATCTTACTAAGGATAATATTCAAATAGACCACTTCATAATCTGGGAGAGCAGGGTATTGAGATCTTTGCCACAAAAGGAATAGGTATTGGCCAAAGGACTATAGTGCATGATTAACATGCCAATGCGGCACACTGGAGTCTTAGGTATGTACTAACTTCCAAGACAAATGAAGAACTAAAAACCTTAGGCATAAATACTTTAACCTTACTAATGTACTCAAACCTAAGGTGTGTTCAACGAAATAGATAAATAGAAAATAGGAAAAACCAAAAATATACGGAGGTCCAAGGGTGTAGTGTCAAAAAATATCGTTAGTAACATTTTTACACTTGTTTGGGACCTCCTTGTAAAATTGAGCTTAATGATGTCTTGACTTAGTGTTGTAATGTGTTTTACATACTCACATTATGTCTTGGGCCCTTGTAAACTAATGTACTTAATTTGTACCTTGCTAAGGTGTTGCAAAGTGTTGTAACACACTTTCACACATTTCTAAGGTTTTATTAATTAATTGAACCTAATAAAAATTTTTTTAACCTTAATACTACCTTATTCAAAGTGTTGTAACATAATTTCACACTTTTATAGGGTTTTCATTAATAATTGGGCTTCTTTATGCTTTAATTGGCCTTATTTTGCATCCACAAGACTCTTTTAATGCATCTTTTTAAGGATGATCCTGACATTTAAATAAACACCCAACTGTAATTCAGGTGTTTTCAGCTTGTGTGGCCTAGATTTAGTGATCTGAGACTCATTCACCACCTTGGGAAAATGAGTCCCACCTAGGTTTTTGGGTCCCAAACTTGGTTTCACACCTTTCTAAGAATTTTTAAATTTGGCCCCATAAATTATGCCTAATGGGACTTGTTGATCATCAAATCTTGCACCTCTCTGACAGTCTTATGGGAAATTCAATGAGTGAGGGACTAATTTCTACATCACTGAATACCTCCAAGATTTTTATAGAAAGATGATTCTTCTTTGGGGGTTTGGAGCAATGGGATGAAAGAAATGTAGATATAAAACATAAAAAGGGTGATACACTAACACTTTTACAATATTTCAAACCCAACCATTCCTATGATTGATATAATTAGACATCAAACACCATAACCCTTCATTGTTGGAAAGAGAACAAACAACAAAGTCTAACAACAAGCACAATGCAGACTTTCAAATATTCCCGCAGGCAATGTTCATTAAGGTCCGATCAAACATAAAGATTTCTTAGGGTAACAAAAAGAACATTTAGAAAATACGTAAGCTCTTTCTCTCAGTACAACATAATATATAGTAAAACAATAACCCTTTAGAAAAATAGAGAATTCTAATGACATAATCCAATTTTCACAAGTCACTATCCTACCATACGAGCATACAACATGGAAATCAGCTACTTAAACCATTCAAATTTAGCTTGCAAGACATAGTGTTTCATTCAAAACAATAATATAAAGACAAAAAGCTTGAAAAAGACCATACATGTACAGTCTCAATAATTTCTCCTCAATAGTTCATGCTTTAAATATCAAATGAACTTTAAAACAAAGGTTAGATGCCAATCAGACAATAGTTTAAGACCTAAAAGATATAACATGCCAGAGATAAGTAGCTCTACAATTTTGCTTCTGAAAATAATTCTCTCCTAAGAAAATTAAAGAAACTTTCCTTAGCCAAGGAAATTGAAACTTGAAATTCCAACCATTCATTATGTCATTGCCTTCCTTATATAGCTGCAGAAAAAGAAAACACCGCCTCATCAAAAAAGTTAATATTGTTAGGTGTTTGATAGTTTTTTCATCAATTCTTAGCTATTGCATTGATTTTTTTCAAATATTTAGAAAAGATAGAGGCCCATAAATGATCAAATCCTAAAAAAAATAGCCTAGTAAAAAGGTCCAGTTAGCCGATCACATCACCTAGAAGCACCAACTCAAAGCTTCCATCCCAAAAACCAAGAAAAGAAAAAGGCCATCCAGCTTGGACAAACTCCCCAAAATATATCACTCCATAGGAGATGCAATCTATCCACAACAAAGAGGTGACGTGTTAAAAAGGTGGACACTTTCGAGCTCATGAATATAGCTCCCTAGAAAATCCCTGATGATCCAACATGTGTTCTTAACTATCTCTTGAAAGGGAGATGAAAGATGAATGTTGCGTAGCGACCACATGGCGCATTGTGCACCTTTCCAATAACTCTACTTGAGCATGTGGTCACACCTAAAACTGAAAACATTGTACAAGCCGAAAATCAAAATGATTAAGGAAAAAACACTTCACAGTTCTAGCGACTCACAAAGGGGTCTTCACTTGTGGAGGAACAAACCTTGGCCTCTTATTTTTCTTGGAGTTTGATGAAAGTGGCATGCTAAGCCTCCCAATCTACATCAGTTGGTAGGATGAGGTTTCAGATCTACGTGTATGCTTCCTCAAGATCAAAAATCTCCTTAAAAGAGATGAATCCCCATCTAGAAGAAACCACTCCCAGGTGATAATAGAGTCGAGAAAGAGGATAGACCTTGCAATCAACATCATCAATCGTGGGTGTTGCACTCAAACTTGGGAGTTCCACAGAGGTCTAGATTTTGTGTCAGATTGCATCAGTGACTTGCTCAACTATCAATGCATCTTCATCTGGTGAAAGAAGAGGAGGCAACCCGTAAGTAACCAAGACGTTGAAGTACTTCTTGATCTCGATGACTCGCTTATTCAGCACCATCTAGCACTCTCTACACTTTTTTGCAACCTTATGTTAGTTGATTATCTCATTAGCTTTTATGGAGGTGATCTGTTGATCAAGAATCCCTACTCTTTCTAGGAGCTGGTCTGTGGCGATGCACAACTTGGAAATAAAACTTTGTGAATCTACCACTTGGGATGAACATTTCTACATAAAGTGATCGGCCATCAGACCAACCCTAGTATTCAATTCTGAAACATCTCTTAGCAATTGTAAAGCGGGTCCAAGAACGACACTACCAGCTGCAATGTGCTCCCAATGTGTGAATATCAACCTCTTCATTATTGAGAGGGATCAAGATCCTCATGCTCTTCATTATCGAGAGGGATCCAGATCCTCATGAAACAACTAATTCTTGGTTAAATTGGACCTCTCTTACCCTTGTGCTTTCTTCCATTTGACTTTTCCCCAGAGGATGTTTTCCAATTCCGAGCTCAGTCTTTCGACTTCTTTTCTTGCCTCTTCTACTTCTACTTGGATCATCCAAAGATCGTAAGAAGCTCAGGATTGGGAATCATCTATCTCTCTTCAGATTTTCAATTTTAGCACGAAGCTAAACCTGTTCACTCCGAGCTTCTGCAAGCAACTTAGACGAGTCTCCTTGCTAGACTTGAATCTACTTTATGTGGGCCACTTCAGCTTCTCTAGCTTGGATCTCATTCTATAGTCTGCTCACTATTTCTCTTACATTTTCCAAATCTAACTTACACTTATTTAACTTCATGTCTATCCTCTCATAGTCAACATATACCACCTTCTGAGTTGCTTTTGCTAGGACCACCTTGTTGTGTGGGTGAGTTTCATTCAAATCCAAGCCTACGACATGAATGTCATAGTCCTCCATCTACATTTTCCCTTCAGGCTTGGAAATGAGTGGCTTCATGGTAGTAATAAGTAGAGAGTTTTGCTCTTCATTGAAGCAAGCTTCAATCTTCTTTGTGGCAGGCTTCTCAACATTCTTCAATAATATTTTCTACTTCTTGGCCTTTCAGGCCTTTTGGTACCATTAAAATGACCCTAAAGAGTTTGAGGGACATCAACACTCTGTGCTACAATGGAAGCACCAGAGTGCAGTCCAAAAAGGGTGACAGCAGGGGAAACATCAGATGTGTGAGCATGAGGGGAGGAAAAAGGCAATGTGATCATGGAAAAGGGTGGAACACCAAATTGAGTAGGGGAAAAACTAGTAGGGGTGAACACAAAAATAGGTTGATGGAGAGGTGCCTTCTTAGAAGTAGATGGGCCAGGAGTGACCGATAAAGTGGTGGTATCATCCATTTCAATGGGGGCCCTTGACAGGGTGATTAAAGACATAATAGAAGCCACCACAGAGGATGTTCCTTCGGCACATGTGGTAGTTTCAGTAGGTTCATTGAAAATGGTAGGGGGTGCATTTAGGATTACTATTTCAGGGTCCAAGGATGGAGGATTCCTTTCCATGGGAGGGGCCATAGGATTGACCAAAGATGCAAAAATAGGAAGAAGAGGTGGAGTAAAACTTACCTGAGTGATAGTGGTCGAAGTGTTCTATAGGATGGACTCCACTTCCTTGTCTTGTCAGACTGACACATTAGCGGCACCTAGATCTTGAATCTTTCTTTGCTTTGCATGACCAGAACTAGCATATTCTGATCCTCTAGTAGTAGATCCTTCTGAAACTTGGTCTTCAATGGCTATTGTGGATCCTCTTACAGACTGTTGGGTCCTTTTACCTTTACTTTAAGTAGTGGAAGCGGATAGAGCTTGTGAATCCCTTTGTCTCAAGTCTATTCGACTATCAGATTCCTGAGGTCTAAAAACTTGAAGTCAAACTTGTTCCTCGTCGATCTCATGGCTCTTTTCAGGATTTTTTTTGTTGGAATCAACTTCTTTATCATATAGGTGGGTATGTGTAGGATCATCATGGAAAAACCAAGCCCTTAAGTGACAAAAAATTTAGAAAGATCAGAGTTAGGCAAGTTCACTTAAAATTTTTGAATAAGTTATCTATATTATTTCAAAAATAAGTAAGAATAGAATTTGTAGCAAATTTAATGTAGTTTCTAAACTACTAGGTTTGTTTAAAGAAAAAAAATCCTATTTGGTAAAAATTTGAAATTTCAATGTAGTAACTGTACTTAAATTTCAGGGAAAAAATAAGAAGTAGGTGTCTATCTGACCACCCTAACCACAATAAAATGATAATATTTTTTTATAATAGTTTATATATAATTAGAGGACTCATGTCCCAATGTGATGCATATTTTTTGTAATTTTTTTCCAAGTAAATAATTAATTATGAATTTTTATTACAAATTTTGAAAAATATAAAACTCATATGTATGACCACCTTAACTTGGTCAAAACTTCCTGAAATTCAATTTTTTTTTTTAATCCTATAGTATGTGAAGCATAGAATGTGGCGCATGTTTTGTATTCAAAAAATGTGATACCATTTGAAAGCTAGAGATGTTTTTCATTCAGCCTATCAAACAGGACTTTAGTCGTAATTCGAATAGAAAATGAATAATAATTACTCATTAAATTCAAATTAAAGAATAATTTATATTGGTGGAAATATGGGAATCTCCTTTAAAAAACCCTTTTCGTTTCATCAATTTTGGGTAAAAAAAAATCATCAGCCACATACCCATCATATTGCCACTTTTTGGCCCATCATGATCCTGCACATACCCAAGTCCTCAAATTCATCATTAAGTGGCTGAATGTTACTGAACAAGGTACTTGGGCACCTCATCTCTTGTTGAACTCTCCAAAAGTCTTCCTTTTTTGTTTTTGACCATCCCTTATGCCTCAGCTACACGTTGAGAGACTTGCCCATTGGGAGATTCCTATGATACTCTGCCTGTGACTCATAGAAACTTAGCCATTTTGGTCACTCCTCTGGAATGCAAGATAGGTCAATGTATATCTCCGCACTTTCTTGACTTGGGTTCCTCCTTCTTTGGAAATAATCTCGAACCTCATTTCGCAAACTATAAATCTTGTTCAGGTTTTAATTCCACTTCATGCAAATGAGGACCAAGCCCAAGGTCACTAGTAAATTTGCGAACTCATCCTCTGCCTTTCGTTTAGTCAGTATTACATGACTCTTAGCAATCACAAGAGGAAGATCGTAAAGCTTTGTTTTGTTCCTGCCGGCACCACAAATCCTATCAATGACAGTTACTTGTTGGAATGCTTCTAATGTGAAAACCTTGTCTGTTACAAATCTGGGCAGTTGGAAAGCCTCCCCGAGAAAACCATGAAATTTGATGACTGTGAAATCCTCACCCAGGAAATAATCTAGTGGGATTAGTGGATCTCTTATCCATTCCATAACCTGTTGATAGAAACGACAAATGGGAAGGGGCAACAAATCCTAGAGCATTGGCCTCAGAAAATTATTTACAAACCAATAATAATACCTTGTTCTTGAAAACATAGGGGTCCATATAGAAACTGGCTAGAGACAACCCCTTTCATATAGCCTAGATACTAGTATATTCCTTACCAACCACTCAAAATTTTGATGGGAAACCAAATGAGTCAAGACAAAAGAATACTTGAATTTGGACTCTGTATTGTAATTCTTCAGCTACTCCCTCATGTTCCCAACAATTACTTCAGCAAAATCATAGTACCTTTGAACTTTTTCTCATTTGACCATAAGAGCTAGAGAAAAATTGAAAGGATTAACCTCTCCATCATCATCAAGGCCAAAATCCTAGGCCAACATTGAGAACATAGATTGCATGTTCTTAAATTTCTTGCGTGAAAGAGGCCAACGAATCTGCCCTCCCTTTGGTCTTTCTTTGGTCTCATCTTCATAAAAAAAAATTGTCTAAACATGTCCTCCCGTAGGACATCCATTTGCTCTTCATCAAAAAGCTCAATGCCCTAGCTCATAAGGATACACAACATATCTTGTATAATTTTGGCCTCTATATTTTTGATAAACTTCTTTGCACATGCGTCAACCAACTTTAGGAAAGGATGTACACCAGGAAACATAAACTATGGTAGGCCATTGTTCCAGAGTCAAAACGCAAAACCCTTTGATGGTTCATGCTCCAACATCTCTGAAACACACCTTCCCTAAGGTTTTTAGGGTTAGCCAATATTTAAGGGTCAAAAACATTATCAGTGATGTCTTGCACTACCTCTCTTTTGATGTGTTTATCGGTTTGTAACTTTCTAGAGTGCTCAAAAGTCCGCTCTTATACTATTGGGGAATTGACGAATGAGTTGTGCCCAAAACCATCGGCATAACCAAGTCTTCTATTTGAAACTATGGCTTGTCTACCAGAGGTTGATGCTTCCACCATGGTTGTACGAGAAATTTGTAGAGAGCTTCTTTGGTGATAACAACCACTTTTCTTTTGCTTCTTTAGAGAAATATAATTTTGAATGCAATTAATTCTCTCACTCATACATGTAGTTAGGGCTATGCCATTACCGTTGGTTTATTAAATGATGCCATTGTGGTGATACATGTGGGTTGGAGATCCATATCCCTTGGGAATGCCAAAAAAGACACAAGAATGGAATTAGTACATTCCCTCCACCATCTTTTTATCAAATAAACTCATTACATCAAAAAGTGTGTTTTTTTCTATGTGAAACATGTTGAGGTGATATAAGTTACTCTTGAAAAGATGTGCCAATTAATTTTTCAAAGATTTAGCATGCATTAATCCATATATTTTCTCATTAGTAAGATGGCTGGCATTGATGATGGAAAAGGACACATGTTAATGATCGAAATAAAAGAGGATTTACTCCCAATGCCCAAATTTATTTCTCAAGGCATTATGTCAAATTCTTTGTAGGATTTATCTGCCCTTCTTTGTTTTTCCTTCAACTTTTCCCATTACTGTCTGACCCAAAATAGACCTTCTGTTGGTTGAGTTTGTTGGCCCATTTTTCCATATATAGCTATGCCACCTTTTGCAACATTCGATCAAAAATATTGTCTCTTAAGTTTAGCAAGCTTGCCACTATTTACCATTCTGCCATAATTCTCTACTTATTAGAACGTCTGTTGGCTTAGGCATTCCCATTCGACTCCTTCCACGAAGGCCACAATACTACTTTGTGGGAGAGGTCACTAGTGACTGAATTAAGTGCATGGTGAAGAAATTCGACCGCCTCATCATGGTTGTGTTTAGCTGTGTAGTTGGCACAGACTTCATCAATAATGAGAACCAACTCTAGAGCAACTACAACGTGCTTTCCTGCTTCGTGGCCTAGTTGCTGGACCTAAATTTGTCCAAGCCCATGATAATTTAGTTGTGTCACTAGATGTTTGACACTTCACTGATGGAGGGGCTTGGAAAGATAGTGCAAGAGGCTATCCCTAGCATTGGTATACCAAGCACCATGGATATTTGTAGGCATGTGGACATTGGAATAGATGTACCCTGGTTGCCCTTCCTCTCTGACTTCCACACTATGGACGTTGAGATGCACTATTTCTCTTCTTAGCCAAAAAACACTTTTCTGTTGTGAGAGTACAAAGTGGAGTGCATTCTAGGACACACTTAGAGGAAGCACTTCAACTTTCTGGTGTAGAGTAGCAGCGATTAGACCCTAGGTCTACGCTATTTGGACCACGTGCGTCATGTGTTTAGCCCCTTTTTGGAACCCATCAGATGAAAAGAAGAAGAAGAAGAAAGAAGAAGAAGAAGAAGAACTTGATAACAAGCCCTTTTTGCTTCGTCGACAATGGTTGGAGGCTTTACCTTACTATTTGATTCTTTTTGCCTCCCTTTTGCTTCTTTTTTCTCTGTTGCTCTTTTGGGTTTTCTTGAGAGAGCCTCATGTTTAAATCTAAGCCTCAAGCTATTCATTATATTGTGAAATTTTTGATGAACATAATATAATACAACTTTTCATTTCTTTCGTGTTCTTCTTCGATGGCTTATTCTCAAAATTAAAATGTATTTACAAAAAAATTACATATGGCACATAACTATTAATTTTTTTTAAAGAATTGTGTATTTTAATGGAATAACATAAAAAAATATTGTTCACAATATATCTAAAGCATTTCCTTCATATCTTCTAGTGCGTACACATTCTTTTCCTTGCACGCGCTAATTCAAAAGGGTCCCTTCCATAGCCCTTCAAATTTTGTGTGTTTCCCTGGTTTTGTAGTGTGCTTGTCATACTTTAGCACTAAGCTCCCTTCTTTGAATTCTGGGTTAGAATTTTTTTGTTGAACCAATGCTCCATTGTTTGTTGGAAATTTATCATGGAGTCATTGGCCTTTTCTCTCTCTTCTTCTAGCTTGAGGAGCTCTGCTAGCCATACTTCCATTCTACCACATTCCTTAATTTCTAGGGCTTTCAGTAGTTGTAAGGAAAGGATGCTATGGAGATAGGTAGCACTACCTCCTTTCTGTACACCAATTCACAGAGGGAAGTATTCATAATTTTCTTGGGAGCAGTTTGATCTGCCCATAGAGTAGCTGACAGATGTTTATGCCAATCCCTTTGTCATTCCAACCTAATACGCTTGATTAACCTAATTAGGTTTTTGTTGGTTGATTCTACTAACCCATTCCCATGTGTGTAATTTGATGAAGTCTTGAGGAAAATCCCATATCTAATAGAAAAAAATGACATACCTGATCCTACAAAGGCTCGGGAATTGTTGGATATGATGGTCTTGGGAAGGCCAAACCACTAGCTCTTCAAGGAAATTAACAATTTCCCCTTCTACAACACTTTTTAGGGCTATGGCCTTCATCCACCTTGTGAAGTAGTCAGTCAGCGTGAGGATCCACTTATTTCTAGCACTAGAAATAGGATTTATTATTTTGATAAAATCTAGACCCCATTGAGCAAAGGGTTCCTCATTTACAATCGGGCTTAGGGGCAGAGCTGCATTCTTTCTTTTGCCAACGAAATATTTGCATTGGATACACTTTTGCACCAAATGATGTTATTTGGAAAACATAGAGGGCCAGTACTATCTTGCTTGCATGATTTTTAAGGCAATAGTCTTGGTGAAGAAGTTCCCCCCCTCTGGACTGTGATGGAATTCATTGAGAACTCTTTCCTCTTGTAGATTGTCGAGACATCGGAGCAGTACACCATCATAATTTCTCTTAAATATTACATCCTCAATTAATACATACCTATTTCCTTGTAGTCAGTAGGATATCCTTGTATGAAGCGGAAGAAGTAGAAGACTGGTTGGGTAATATCTCTTCTGCATATACTATGTCTGATCAACCACCCAAGATTCTTTAGACTCGAATTGGTTCAAGTAAACTTGATCGGTCTCCTTGTTCACTTCAGGATTTTATTCCTATGCAATGTACTCACATAGACCTCTTCCCCGAATTAGCTTGGTTGGTCTAATGTCCACATCGTATTCTAGTATCTTGGTGATCCAATTTTGTATTGTTTATGTTATTTCTCCTTGTTTGATGTATTCCCACACACTATGATGAGCTAGGAGAATAGCGATCTTGTTGGTCGACACCAAGTGTTGAAATTTATTTAAACTTTTGACAATGGAAAAGGCTTGCTTCTCTACAAAATTATACCTAGCTTCATAGTCTTTCAGGTTCCTTGAATGGAAAGCAATCAGATGCTCTCTACCATCTTTTCCGCACTTTTGAGTGTGCATGGAAGCTATACTATGTTGGCCACTGTACACATAGAGAAAAACATATTTAGAAAAATTTGGATTAACCAACACTGGGGCTTCGGAGAGGGCTATATTTAGCCACTCAAAAGTTGCTTTTCCTTCTAGAGTCCATCTTAATAGTAGGTTCTTCTTAATCATCAAGGTGATTGGTCTCGCAATTCCTACAAAATCTGATATGAATCTACTAACAAAATTAATATTTCTGAGAAAAGATTGTAGTCCCTTTTGGTTTACTGGCAAGGGTAATTCCATTATAGATTTAAAACTTTTAGGGTCTATTGCTATTCCTTCCTTTGATACTACAAAGCCAAGGAGCTTACCTTGAGGTACTCCGAAGACACATTTTTTGGGATTCAAAGAAATCTTGAACTATTGGCATTTCTAGAAAGCTTTTCCTAGATGGTCAAAATGATCATCTTTTGATTTCAAAAAGACTGTTAGGCCATCCAGATATATGAGGATAATCTAGTTGATCAATCCTTCAAAAGCAATATACATTGCTCGTTGAAAAGTTGCACTAGCATTGGAAAGTTCAAATGACATCTTTGAATATGCAAATGTTCCCCACTTAGTGGTAAACGTTGTTTTGTGTTGGTTATATTCCTTCACATAGACTTGATTATACCCTAAGAAACTATTTAGCAAAGAAAACATTTGTGATCTGGCCACACTCTACAAAATCTGCTCCATCACTGGAAAGGGGTAATGTTCTTTTAATGAGGCTTTATTCAAGTCCCCAAAATCGACTCAAAAATGGATATCGCCATTATTTTTTTGAACTAGAACTAGATTCGATACCCAGGTGGAATGTTTGATATGGTATACGATAGATTCGATTTGACCAGCTTGGTGAGCTCCTGTGCCATCAGTGCTTTGACCTTTGGTTTGACTGGACTTTGCTTATGTTAGATGGTTTTAGATCCTTCTGCCAAATCAATGGTACGTTGGATTATGCCTGGGTCATATCCTCTTAGATCATCATAGGTCTAGGTGATAACCCCATCATACTTGAAGCATAGATCCCTTAGTCTTTTCTTGTCCTTATGAGGAACTTCCCTTTTGATTTTTAACTTTGTGTCACTTCCGACATCGAGCTCTTCATAATACCTTGCATATGTAGTAAATATTTTCTTATCATTCCTTGCATCTTCATAATCAAAGATATTTTTGAGATAAATTAATCCCCAGGGAAGCTTGTTCCCTTTCAATTGGATAATTTGATCTTCAGGAAATCCTATACTTGGTGGTGAATAGTCAGAAGTTGTCCTTGATTTCTACATGAAAAAAGTAGTTTGGATGTAATCATCAAAGACTTGTCAGTTTTCATCATTATCAAGAATTGAGGGTCAAACAATGATTTGTACCACAATCTACTTCATCAGGTTGAAAATTGGTTCAAATTGCCAACCGATAGAAGCCATCTAATCAACAACATTATTTTATGATTGGGGAATGAATTGTATGTTGAAAGCTTCAAAACTCTCAATCAGATCCCAAACCTGATGCCTGTGAGATCTCATCCTTATGTTCTTTGCAGTCGCTTGTCCATAGACCTAGCTCACCACTAGTTTTGAATCTCTAAAAGCTTATATCCTTCTTGCGCCTATTCACTTTGCTAGAATCAACCTGTGAACCAAGGCTTCATACTCAACATAGTTATTGGAGTATGAGAACTGAAAATGGTAAGCCTTGAGAGTCTCTGATCCTATTGGAGACACTAGTTAGAAACCCGCTTTGGAGCCAACTTTACACTTGGTACCATCAAAATATAAGGTCCATAGATGATTATTAGATGAATCATCGGATTCCTCCCAACCCTTCATTAGCTTCGGAAAGACCTGATCATTGTCAAAGATCATATATGTGCCTAGCATTATTGTATGGAAGTTTCCAAATGGATCAGAGTCAATGAATTGGTTGAGAAACACCTCTTCTTCAGGAGTCCAATCACTTGTATCTTTCTCAACTTCTAGCATTTCTACACAACATATCTCTTGTTGAGAGATGGAGGTGTATGCTACCTCAAAGCATAGGTTTGCATTGTTAGCAATGTGTTTGGGATGCAAGGATTTAGACAGAATCTTCATCTTCACCTCATTTTTGGTTCTAAGTATTAGGTGGGACTAGTCGAGCGCAAAGTATCTTCCAAGCCTTGCAGTGAAATCTCTTGAAAGACACATTCCAAAAACCAAGGGAATGTCTATCACTACTACTTCTTGTATGACTATTTTCCTTGGACACGTAAATAGGGTCAGAGATAGATCTTTTATTTGACCAATAGTTAGAACCTTCTTCCTATCTAGTTGCATGATTCCTTTTTCAAGTCGCTCATACTTAATTTTTAAAGCATTTGCCACTTGTTTTGGCATAACGATCATGCTAGCCCCTGAATCAATCATATTATTATACAACAATTTATCTCCCACAATAAGAGTTAACAAGAAAGGTGTGGGCTTTGGTTTTCTTATCCCTTTCTCCTTTGCATTGTCTACATAGTTTGCATATGATGTTGCCTTCAGAGCCTAAGGGGGTGGCATGGACCCTTTGTCTTCGCTTTAACTACACGACTGAGTTATGTCTACTTGTGAGCTTTGTTCTTCTTTCTTTACTGCTTCTTGAAGCAATGTCCCACAATGATACATTGGACGACACCTTTTTCAGTTGTTTTACTACATTGAGTGTTCCAAATGGTTGAGTCTTAGGCTTGTATAGTGGTATTTCTCTTGTCTTCACAAAGAAACGTTTCGTTGTGACTGGGCTCGGTGCCTTATCTACCTCTACTAATGGTAGGTTATGCAACTATGAAAAAGGTTGGACGATGGGCAATGGAGCTTACTTTTCTTGTAGGGGTGGTTGACGTGGTAACAAATGTGGCAAAGGTTGTTGCACATATTATCCCATGAGCCATCTTTTGGACCTTGTGTTATAATTTGATTGCACTTGTAGTATGCTAGTTATCAAAGCTTCATTTGCGAACACTGCATCTTCTTCCATCCAAAAAAATAGAGCTTGGTCGGGTGCAATATCCAGTTCTTGTTCCAAGGAAATTCCTTACATTTGTGCTTTGATGTGGGAATTTCCCATGTCAGAAGACTCATATTCGTCTACATTCGGAAGCACACCCTTGCTTCTTTGTTTCACTATCCTCTATTGCATGTTCCATCTTGGTAAATTTTGGGGCATATTACTATCGCTACATGGGAAGCACCATACATTTTCATCTTCTACCAAATTATTCTGGCCCAAGATTAACTCTTTGCTCGAGCTATCCTTAATTATCTGCAATGGCATGGTGACCAAAACTATTTGGTTTGTGGACGATGTTTGTTGACCTCCTCCTCTAGAGGATCCTTGGTATGGATTGTACTGATACAATGACTTTCCTCCACCATAGGCTTGTGTAGTTTGCTTCATAGGCATCACTTGTTGTTGTTTAATAAGGACCAACTTGTTAGAAAAATTCCACATGAGATTCTTCATGTCGATGATGTCTTCCATGATTAAGGAAGAGCTTGATGTGGTTGTTTAAATGGTAGGATACACATACATAGAATATGGAGTGGCCTACGTTAGTTGTACAATGGAAATGCTTGGAGTAGCTTCCTCCCATGGGGCATCAGAGATTTTCTCAGAAATTGGCATTGGAGGTCAAGGCAGAAGCTTTCCGACATCAATTAGACTATTTTCTGCATGCACCGCCACCTCATATATGTTGGAAAATATGTCCCCTCCAATGGAGGTTATCATAATTGCAATGTCTAGATTGAAATCTTTTAGATAGAACATGAACGCCATCGCAACTTGAGGTTGAGGAGTCAAGGATATCCTTTGCTAGGTCTTCTGAAATCTAGAGTTAAAGTCACTCATGGCTTCCTATGGAGCTCTCTTGATGGTAATTAGTTGTTGCATTAATGAAGAGCAATCTCCTTTCTCTAAGAAGAGTTCAAAAAGTCACTCTTCAAGCTATTCCCAGGAGATGATGGAGCCTGAGGCCAAAGATTGATACCAATCTTAGGATTTTCCTTTGAAAGAGGCAGTTAACAACTTGAAAGTGATGTTCTCCTCTGATATGTTATGTACCCTACATACCTCCGCTATATCTTGAAGGTATTCAGAAGGGGTTTTGAAGTCTTCTTTGGAGAATCTTGGAATAGCCTTGATGGCATTAGCAGGTATGGTAAGCCATATGTCTAGGGGTGTGGGTGGTCATGGCAAACTAGTGCTATCCCACGTTACAAAACTTCTATGAGGAGGAGGAGGTATGTGATCCATGGAGAAAAGATTCCTATGAATCGGGTATACATGTATTAAAATTTGGAAGTTTAAGCCTTTGGGTGGAGTAGATAAAGCTCTAAAGACCAGGCTCTTACTTCTTTCTCTATTGCTCCTTATAGCTGATATAGAACCTATAAATCTTCTCCTTCTAGGTGCTGAGGTAGGTAACTCAGAGTACTGGATATGACCTCTTGAAGATGCTCTTGTTTGGACTCTGGGCATGAAACTTCTAGTTTTCTTCCTTAGCCTGATTCAAGAAATATTTATGACTTCTAATCAAGCCTTCAGTAAACTTCTTGTCCCACCGGGCGTGCCAGAAAATGAACTGTTGATCATCAAAGCTTGTGCCTCTTTGACAGTCTTATGGGAAATTCAGTGAGTGGGGGACTAATTTGTGCCTCACTAAATACCTTCGGGATTTTTATAGAAATTCATCTCTTCTTTAGGGGTTTGGAGTAAAGGATAGAAAGAAATGTAAATATAAAACCTAAAAAGGGTGATACACCAACACTTTTACAACATTTCAAACCAACCATTCCTATGATTGATATAATTAGACATCGAACAACACAACCCTTCATTGTTGGAAAGAGAATGAACAACAAAGGCTAACAATAAGCACAGTACAAACTTTCAAATCTTCTTGCAAGAAGTGTTCATTAAGGTTAGATCAAACATAAAGATTTCTTAGGGTAATAGAAAGAACATTCAGAAAAATAGAGAAGTCCAATGACATAATCCAATTTTCACAAGTCACTATCCTACCATACGAAAATACAACATGGAAATCAACTACTTAAACCATTCAGATTCAACTTGCAAGACACAATATTTCATTCAAAATGATTATTTATAAAGAAAGAAAGCTCGAAAAAGGCCATACATGCACAGTCTCAATAATTGCTCCTCAATATTTTGTACTTTAAATATCAAATAAACTTTAAAAAAAAGGTCAAATGCCAATCGGATAATAGTTTAAGCCTTAAAAGATATAACATGCTAGAGATAAGTAGCTCTGCAATTGTGCTTCTAAAAATAATTCTATCTCCTAAGAAAACTAAAGAAACTTTGCTTAGCCAACAAAAATGAAACTTGAAATTTCAACCCCTCATTATGTCATCACCTTCCTTATATATCTGTAGAAAAATAAAACACCGCCTCAGCACAAAATTCAATACTGCCAAGTGTTTGATAGTTAATGGAAGACAATGCAATTGTAGATCTTTGGTTAGGTCACAATGCTCTTTACTCATCAATTCTCAGCTGTCGCATTGAATTTTTTAGATATTTAGCAAAGATAGAGCCTCGTAAACAATCAAATCCTAAAAACAACAGCCTGGAAAAATGGTCCAGTTGACCGATCACATCACCTAGAGGCACTGACTCAAAGCTTCCATCCCAAAAACAAGGAAAAGAAAAAGCCCATCTAGCTCTGAAAAACTCCCCAAAAGATATCACTCCATAGGAGATGCAATCCACCCCCAGTGAAGAGGTGACATGTCAAAAAGGTGGACACTTTTGAGCTCATGAATAGAGCTCCCTAGAAAATCCCTAATGAGCCAACATGTGTTCCGAACTCTCTCCCAAAAGGGAGATGAAAGATGCAAGTTGTGTAGCCACCATGTGGCACATTGCACACCTTTTTGATAACTCTACTTGAGTGCGGGAAAACCTAAAACTGAAAACATTGTATAAGTCAAAAATCAAAATAATTAAAGCAAAAGCACTTCATAGGACTCATTTGCCACGTTGGGAAAATGAGTCCCATGTGGCACAAAATAAAATTTAATTCAAATTTTTGCCAATATTTTATCCTCCTAGATCTAATGTCAGCTTGTAGTGTTATAAATTTAGGAATTCTGCATAATTAAGTATAAATACAAGGTTCTTTCACTCATTTTCATCCTAACGTCCCAAGCATTCAAGTATTCATGCATCATGTTTGTTTTTGAGCTAACAATTGTGATGTAGGGTTTCATGATTCAAGGTGGGATTTCATTCAAGATCTATCCTATCCAAGCAAGAGTTAAGATCTACATCCATTGAAGCCATCTCCTACATGTTTGTATCACTTCATTACGAGGGTTTGGTGAGTTGCAACATCTTATTTTGTTCATTCATCATTCTCCATTCTTATTTCATTTCATTTCAAGGTTTGATTACCAAAATGGGGTTTGACCAAGGCAAACCCATATCCACTAAAAAGCAACATTTTTCCCTCTATTTAGTGTGTGATTTGCAGTTTTAGATTAAAGACATATTGAGGAGAAAGTTTGGAGAAAGTTACAGTCAAAGTGCCTAAAGTTGTCAAAGTTGTCATCAAGCATTAGAAATACTTGGAGAACTTCTATAGGTTGCAAATCAAGGATTTAGACCCGCAAATCAATTGGGAAGCATAGAGAAGACCTTGAAGACAAGATTCAAACTTTATAGTTCTAGAAAACCCTAACTGGACTGATTCGCCACTTCTGGTGAATGAGTCCTAGTTTAGGTCAAAATTCAATTTTTTATAGATTTTGATACCCATTTTCCAGATTCTTGTTTCTTCATAGAAACCCAAATCTAGGACTGATTCACTCGGCTTGGTGAATGATTCCCACTCAACATTGAACTCACAATTTCCAAGATTTAAGACCTTCTAGTCATATTCAAATTTCTAGGTGCACACATTCCATCCTATAGCTTTCTATTTTGTTTCATTTTCATTTTTAGGTCATTTAGTGAAAGATTGCATTGAATTAGGCTTAAGCATTTTGAGTTGCATTTCATTTGTCTTTCCAAGTCTTAACTTGGTGGTGAACCCCTCATTAGTTTACATTCAGCCCTTAGGACAACCCTATTGCAAGATCTCTTTTTCCTTTGCATTGAGATCTCTAGGGTTCGTTCTTGAATGAGAGAGAGTGAAGATTGTCATTCTAGGTCCTAAACCCTAGAAACCAACAATTTTCCACCTTTCAAAGGGTTAACTTACAAATGATCATGCCTTTGTGTACCATAGAAAAATAAATGATTGACATTTTCATGGTCTTTTAGGTCTTTCTCCTATGATGTTTGACTTACTTTTCTTTGATTTAATGTTGTAATGTAACTCATGCATTCACATTAGGTCCTAAGGATTCAAATTATGACATCTTATGAAGGTGTTGTGAAGTGTTGTAACACATTTCTACACTTTTCTAAACTCTTTTCATTATAATTCACCTAAAAATCACCTTTTCATCACTTATCAAGTCCTATTATATGGTGTTGTAAAGTTTTGTAACAAGATTTCACGCTTTTCTAGGCTTAATTTCACTATTTACACCTTTCTTATGCTTTATTTGACCCCTTTATGCTCTCATAAGACTTAATTAAGTGTATTTTTGAATGTAAACCCCACCAATAACACTAAATGTGACTTAATTCCTAACACCCACTTACAAGCCGAAGGTGGGACCCATTCGCCATGGGTGGCAAATGAGTCCCTCTTTCCTCCAAATTCAAAATAACTCAAATTTTCTTTCTAGTTTTATTTAAAAATACCTTATATCGACTTCTGATGAGGTATTATTGGGTTATTAGGGAATAAGTGTGTATAAATAAGTGTTTTTCTCCTCATTTTACATCACCTAATCATCAAGTTCACTTGCATCATCAATTAGCATTCAAGCACTTTGCATCATTTAATCAAGCATTCATCAAGCATCTTGGAGCATCCATTGACATATCATCAAATTTCTTCAACAAGGTTATGGTGATTTTAGGACATTTACATGTTTTTTATTCATCATTCCTTGTGTTGGAATTCTCAAATTTTTCAAATTTGAAGTGCACATTTCAAAATTTTGCCTCTGCACTCGTAGAAGTGCACCTGAGAAATCTACCTAAATGACCTACTTTGGAGGGTCATAATTTGAGGCCTGTTGATTTTTCGTGCAAAACCCATTTGCAAACCCACTCATGTGTCCTATGTGAGTGTGCATGTCAATTTTCAGCTTCCCATGATAAGTTTTGTTAGGGTCTCAAAAAGTGAAGCCGAAAGGTTTTGGCACTTTGTTGCTGTTTGCAAATGTTCAGTTTTGCAAAGTAGCCTCCCATTTGAGCTTGCATTTTGTGACCAGATGACTATCAAGTCAAAATGATTATTTCTCTTTGTTCTCCATGCCTAAATGAACTCCCATCTCAAGTTTCAGAGCTTTATGATTTTATTTGCTATTTTTAGCAGATCAAAACCAAATGCAATTTATTCAATTTTGCACCCGAATTCCTGACAGCATTTAAAGGTGGTCAACTTCAACTGTCAATATCTTTTGATGGGAGATGATTTATGGAAATTCCTTTTGCACACATGTTCACTGTACTAAAATGAGCTTATGTGTCTAGTTGCAACTCACTAGGAGTTGATTTGGTATTTTTTCAATGAGGTGATTTGGTTAGTTTTAATTTGTTCCAAATAGTTGTTTGTTGCAGAAATTTCAACTGAGCAACTTTGACAATGAATATCTTTCACTTTGTGATTCCTTTCTCCAAGCCGTCTATTGCATTCAATTCTTAGGTCAAATGTTTGCATGCCTGCAAATTTTTATGGCTCCAGGAGGTTGTTTGACCATTTTCCTAAGGCAACTCCAGAGCCCACTTGGCCAGTTTGCACCATTCTCCAAAGTGCTTAAAAGGTAAATTCTAATGTAAACCCAATTCATTTTTTAACTCTAGATGCATTCAGAAGCTGCATCAAGTCAATTTGAGCACAAAGTTGATTGAAAGCGATTTTTTTTTTAGTCAGGCCCACATGGGGACCTGCCATGCTTTGCCCAGTCATGAAGTAAGTTACAATTGAACTCCAAAGGAAGCCTTACAGTGAGAGTAATCTGGTTGATATGTCTTCATTTTGCATTTAATTGATTACACTGGAATGAAGGGTGTGAATAACATAAACCCATTCTCAGAAAATAGAGATGAAGGCATTATCTTACTTAAGTGGCTATGGGGTAAAGTGACAACATTATTTAACTATGCCCTATTCTTTGGACATTTGCATGATATTACGAAAGAAAACGTGTTTGGAATCTACAAAGGGATAGCCAGTGCTAGCTGAAAGGGTTCATTTTCATAGCACAATGGAGATTCTTACTTGCTGCAGAGAATGCTTTTATTCTATTGCACCAACTATGGGTAAATATGTTCACCTTGCTAATAAAAGGTTGTAGCCTATGCTTGGAAGGAATGATCACAGATAAAATGTGTTAGAAGCCACCATGAATGAGGAGTTGAATGCAAAGCACAAAGATGAGATTAGGGCATCACAAATAGAAGAAATGAGATCAACAGTCAGGAAATGAAGATCAAATCCAACCAAATTTGGACCCTTCCCCGCTTGCTTGCCTAGATAAATTGCACATCCTTTAATTCCCTCAAGACAGTGAAATTTTTCCATGTGGCAAGTGTGGACCTGGCAGGAACATAAGGTGCGTGAGTTTTTATTTGCTTTTAACATGGGCAAAAGGCATTTTTAAAAAAATTTAAAACAAAGAGGGCTCATTTCATGTTAAAAAGAAAAATATTTAAAAGTAAGATGTGCCATGAGTTTTAAATATGGTGAATAGATGTATGAATGGTGGGTACTGGAAAGATTTTAAAACCTTTCATTTTACTTAATGAATAAAACTTTTAAATATGTGATGAAGCTGATAAAGGGGCACAAATAAATGGCCCAAGAGTATTATATTTAAATGACTTCACTTTAAATGGAGTATTTTAATGAGTGAAGTAAAAGTGGGTCCTTGAGGGTAAAAGCTTTAAATGTTTCTGGGCAAACATTTTAACTAAGGACATGGTGAAATGTTTATTGTTGGCACCTAAAATAATGTGCACAAGAATTATGGGTAAAATATTCTCTCTACTGGAGAATAAAATGGAAAGATGAAGTATTATTTGTTTGGGATTGAAATATTAAAGTGCACAGGAATTATTTTAATGCAAAGTGAAAATCTATTAGCTAAAATGTTAAAATATAGCTGCAACATTGTAACAAAACAAAGAAACGAAAGGGAAATAAATGTAGTTATTCACAGGAAAGAGAGTTTTTCACACAGCAGGTAAAATGGAGAGAGTTTTCACAGGTAGATTTTCTGTTTCAAAACAAAAGTGAATTTGTTGTTACAAGTGCAAAGGAAGAATTGGAGGGAAAATTTTGTTGCTGCAGAGAGAGGAGAGAGGCTTTGTAAATTTGTTGATCAACAGGAATGGAGCTGCCAGATGTCTTCAACGAATCAATTTTAGGGCTACTTTTGTTTTCTATTTCTTCTCCTCTCTCATTTGTAAAGAGTTCTGAGGTTGAGCTCTAGGTTTTGAATTCTTGTATGGGGTTGGGTCGATTGGAAATGTCAAGTTCTGAGTCATAATCTAAGCCTATAAGCTGTAATTGTTGATTTCATGAGCAAATATTAGCTAGTTTGTGCTAATAAATCATGAATGTCTTCAAAGTGTTTGCACATTCATGAATATCTTCAAATTGTCTCCAGACTTAAATCATATGTATTCAATAATACCAAGTATCTCTGGATTTGTCATCTCAATTTCCTTGAGATTTTGTTATTTGGTTATGGGTCTATTTCAAAGAAATGGTTAAATACTTTGAGCAGATAACAGTGATTTCAAGTGTGCAGGTTGGATTTGATAAGAAGAATTTTATCGATAATAGGAGAGGATATGTTAATGTAATACATTAATAGTTGATGCAACACATTAACAATTTAAATCCACTGGTTGAAGTTTGTTTGCTGATGAATTCATTTTATGTGTTTGAATCCATGGCCCATAATTAGGCACTGATTTATCTTGTAGCTTAGTACATCTCATAATTTTTTTATAAATTCAAAATCATTTTAAATTCCTTGTTGTTTGGTTGAGGTTTGTTGTATGTCCTGCTGCCCAATTTTTGAGCAAGTGTTGAGTTACTGAGAATGTAGCCAGATTGAGGTTGTCAATGCTTTCCTTGGTTTATTTTCATTGGGAGTTATCTGCTATAAAAATCAATGTTTGTGTGTAAGTGAATTAAGTTTTAGGAATTGTATAGGTTGACCCACCTTGGTCATGTAGAGCCAGAAGTGGAGAATATTTCATTCTTTGATTCAATCTTGTTAGTTGGCCAAAACCCCATTGAGTCTGATTATAAGAAATTGGTTAATTCTTTAGGATTTATTGGTCTAGTTCAATTTGGAGAACCAAAAAAATGGTGACTTTGCTAGGGATAATCTTGAATCTCCAAGTGTAAACTGCTTAACTCTAGAGTCATATTATTGTTTGTAATTCTGAATTTAGTTCAAATATTGAAGGCTTTCAAGCCTAGAGAAAGAATTTGTTGCAGTGAACCTAAAAATTTCAAGATCTATGGTGCTCTGCTAGTGAAAGGAACTCATATATGAATTTGCATGTGAAAGAGCTTCATGTTATTTGAAGTTTGGTCCTCTTAGAAGAGAGGTGTCGACTTTGTCAGAAGAACCTATTGAATAGGTGAATATAGTTCTAGATCTACAATATTTCTAGAACAATTTGTAGCAACTACAACATTTCTAGGTATTCCTCACCTTTGGTTTTCAAGAAACTCTTGTATGAAAACCATATTTGAACATTTTAGGAAAAATATTTGGTTCACTATTTAGTTATTTAGCACTAATAGAGGGAAGGGATAGTAAATTTAAGTTTGCACACTTCCATTTGTTGGATTTGTTGAATGTAATTGTAGTTCCATTGAAATAAGTTTTTCTAGTGCTCAGACATTTGATTGTATGGATGGTTAGAATGTATCTGTATATCCTTAGGATTCCCATCCATTTGTATTGTCATATGATTCAAGCTCGGGTTGTCATTATGTCAGCAATTATCCTAGTTGTCCACCATTTGGTCATGCTTGTAATTATGCACAATTAGTTGAGCCTTATTTTGTAATATCCATGGATCATAAAATAGCCATACCTGTAGATATTTTGAGACAACTAGTCAAGAAGTGTCAAAAGTCTGATAATCTTCATACAGTGGATACCCCAAAGTGTAAGAATCCAAGAATGCACAAGTCTAAGATAAGGCCAGAATGGAAAGTTGTATTTGAAAGAGGAGTTAAAGAGATGGATGAAAGGCACCAGATGCTTTTACAAGCCTAGTTAAGAAATAATCATGATGTATCTACTTGTCAAGTTAGTGCACCTATTGTCAATTCCTTTGATCCATTATATGCTCAGTTAGATTTTTCATGGGTTGATTACAAAACTAAAAGTATGTCAGCTCAAGTCTATGATAAGATGCCTAGATTTAATGGATATAATTTATGTGAAGGAGATGCACATGCCAAAAAAAATTCCAGCTTCATGGAGAAACACCCATTTGGATATTAGGATATGTGGATGAGATTCTTTGTCAGATCCCTCAAAGCTAGAGCTTAGGATTGGTATTTGAGTTTTCCTGAGAAATATTTTCCTTGTTGGGATAAATTAGTGAATGCTTATAGAAAATAATTTGCAAGAAACCCTTCTAACCTTGTCATGAGGTTAAAGAAAATTAGGAAACAAGATGAAGAGTCAAGTGTTGATTTGAGTTATAGCTTTGTTGCTTCCTTGTCACCCAAAAAATTTCAGACCTAGTACTCCAAGTTGTATCCATATGTATTTTGAAGCTTATCAAGAAGGATCTAGTGCATTATTATTATTATTATTTTGAAATATTGAGTATATAGATGGCTTACATAGTTTTAGATGAATGAATATGTGCAGAGATTGTTGTCTTCAATTATGGGAAAACATGTTGATGAAATCAACAACTATGTGAATAAAAATTATCAGAGCTCTTCACATAAATGCATACCTGAGAAGGTGGAAGATAAGAAGGATGCATCATCAAGTGATGAGGAATTTGTCTTTGAAAAAAATACAAAAGAAATATACTTAGCTAAAAGTTGCAGCCATGATGATGGACATGATGAGAGAGATGAAACATGTGAAGGTTTTTTGATCTCTTCTACAAATGCAAAAACAAAGAGCACATCTTCTACAACAATTGAAGGCTGCAAGCATGAAGATAACTTCTTGAATGATTCCTTCAGCCAAAACATGCTGATGAGACCTTCCCTTCAAGCAGTGAAAGTGATTTTGTGAAGAACAATGGGATTCCAGGTCTTCTGAGCCAAGAACATGATGAAGAATATCAATTGGATTTACTCTTTGAAGAAGAGATATGTGATCAATAGTGTGATGATACAATTGTTCCTACATGTGATGAGTGTAGTCTTGATGCAATTCTCTATGATGAGACAAAGGAACTTGCTGATTTGGGAAATTCTCCTACGGATGTCAGTGTATCAGCTGCAAGTGACAGAGTATGTAATGAATTTCAATTTGAAAGATCAAGAAAAAGCAGCTGCAATGAAGAAACCATTGATGGTTTTTCAATCTGAGAGTGAAAATGTTTGGGTATGTCCTCAAGAGGATGCAAATGACAAGCTCAGTGAAGACACCCAACTCAATACTAAAATGCAAAAAGATGTGGATTGTTGTTATGACAACCCAGAAGTAATAAAAGATGAACAAGTGGACAACCTATTCATTGTGATTAGTTGTGACCATGTTTTTGACAAGGTTGCTAGTAATCCAATCTCTTATGATTGGGGAAACCCTGTTTATGATCAGCCCACTGAGTTCTCATATTTTGAAGATGATGACACCTTGATATGCCTTGATTTGAAATTTGATAATGCATCCAATTCAAGTGAAGGTCAAGAAGAGGAAGTGGCTGAAAGAATAGATCGAAATAATGATCTATAAATTTGTGAACAAATTTCAAATTTATTGACCTCAAAATATAAAAAATGTGCACATAAGAATGACTCTCAGTTGTTGTGTGCTACTCCTATTGTTTTTGACAGTGATGATCTTCATTGTGCAAGGAATGATGCATGTGTTTTTGTTTCTCTTTCAAATGATGAACTGACTGATCATGATGATGATAATGAGGATGAAGACAAGAAGTTGTTTGATGGAAATGATGCATTGTATGATGAGTATGAAAGTGTGCATGTTGATGCAAACTTAGAAATCTATTTTGATGAGTTTGAAGCATCAAATGATGATAAGGATTGTATATCCAATGAGCCAAGTTTTGAAAACTTTGATGTAGATTTAAACAAGTATTTGTTGGCTGACTTGAATGAGCATAGTCATGAGTCTTTGAATGTGGATGTGGATGTTGATTTCAATGAGAAATCTGATTGTGCTTCTGAACTAGAATTGATTATTTTTTAGCAAGCTTGTGATATTGAAGATGATGATATGTTGTGTTCAAAAGATGACAGTATGACTATAGATGATGATGAGTCAAAATTATTTGATGACTCTCAATACCAGCAAGATGGAGAACAGTTACAAAGTGTGCTAATGCATGAGTGTATCTCTCTAAATACACTTGAAGATAGTTTGCATGATGAACAAGATCTTCTAGTAAATTCTTGTGATAGTTTCACTTTTGACATGCAAACTAGTGATCAAATTGAGCTTAATAGTTCCGGCCACATGGAAAATTGTAAGTGTTATTTTTGTCAACTAGGAGTTTTCATAGAATGTGGAAATGTGCAAAACATTGAACCAAGTTTGTCTTTAGCCTGAAAATGACTTATGTGTTGAATATGATCAGTTGTTGCCACATGATAATCAACATTTTGAAATTGTGTCTAACTTTTAGATGCATAGTGACTATGAACATGCTGATAATGTTGCATATGATTTCCTATTAGGAGGTACCAACATGTTCAATCAGACAGATGGTTGTGATTAGGATATACTTTCATGTAGTCTTGATCACCATTTTCAAATGTTGCCACTTGATGCAAAATTAGAGAATGAAGAGAGTGGCAATGATGCGCCCTATGTGATTTGGCTGTCATATGATAACAAAGCTAACAGAGAGCAAGTTTTCACTTGCACAGAGGTAGCTTAGTACTTGTGTTTGCAATGGTGCATTCATTCAGGTTGTTGTGGTATGATAAGTGAAAGCATGAGTTGAGGGAGATCAACTCTTTTTATATAATTGTGTTTCATAGACGTAAATTTTGACTCCCATTTTTCATTTGGTGGCCTAGTGTCACCAGATGAAGTTGAAATAGAAGAATGAATAAAGGAGTAGTTTAAGGACTACCCGATGGACTCAACATTTGGTCTACTCCCCAAAGATATGGATTCTTGCTATGCCCATAGGGGGCATACATCCCCAGTTGGAGCCACTATTGGCACTCTCAAATTTTGCAAATTTGAAGTTCCCATTTCTAAATTTTTCCTCTGCACTCTTAGAAGTGGACCTAAGAAATCTGCTTGAATGACCTACTTTAGAGGGTCATAATTTGAAGCCTGTTGATTTTCATCCAAAACACAATTTCATACCCACTCATGTGTCCTATGTGAGTGTGCATGTAAATTTTCAGCTTCGCATGATAAGTTTTGTTTGGGTCTCAAAAAGTGAAGCCAGAGGGTTTTGGCACTTTTTTGTTGTTTGCAAACACTCAGTTTTGCAAAGTATCCTCTCGTTTGAGCTTGAATTTTGTGACCATATGATTGTTTCTCTACATTCTCCATGCTTAAATGAACTCCCATGTCAAGTTTCAAATATTTATGATTTGATTTGCTATTTTTAGCATATCAAAACCAAATGCAATTTATTCAATTTTGCACCTGAATTCTTGACAGCATTTCAAGGTGGTCAACTTCGACCATCAATATCTTTTGATGGGAGATGATTCATGGAAATTAATTTTTGTACACGTGTTCACTATACCAAAATGAGCTTATGTGTCCGATGGAAGCTCGCTAAGAGTTGATTTGGTATTTTTTCAATGAGGTGATTATGTCAGTTTTAAGTGGTTCTGAACAATTGTTTGTTGTAGAAAGTTCAACTGAGCAACTTTGATAGTGAATATCTTTCATTCCATGATTCCTTTCTCTGAGTTGTAAGTTGCATTCAATTCTTAGGTCAGTATATTGTTGTTTTCTATCATGGATACACATAATATTGCACCCCTTACTCCATTCAACTATTTTGGTTGGAAAAAACAAATGGAGATTCATTTAAAGCATCAAGGGTTGTACAGGGTAACCATGGGTACATAAATTGAGCATATAGGTGCTACTCAAAATAGAAAATTGTTTAATAGGTGTGATGAAGCTTTTGATACTTTATTTTTGTCTCTTTCTTTTGATCTTCTTTTTCATGTTGAGTCTTGCACTACACCCAATGAGATCTAGACTACTTTGGAGTGTTTGTTTGGGAAGCAGGATACTATGAGAGGGTTTAAGTTAAAGAAAGAGCTTATTGGCTTAAATACTAGGGATTTTGACAACATCCAAGAGTTTTTCACCAAACTCAAGTCTCTTAGATTGTAGTTGTCATAGTGTGGTGTTTAGAAGGAAGACTCTCAGTTGATATTGTCCATTTTTTCTAAGCTTGGACCAGATTATTCAGTTTTTGTATCTACCTTTTATGCCCCTAGGGATGCACTTGGTACTAGATTTACTATGCATTCTTTTCATGATTTTGCATCTTCTCTCACTTGAGAGTATGCCAAGTTGGATAGCATGGACAAGTTGAAGCCCTCTTCATCATAGGTACTTATTGCATCATAAGATCCCAAAGATCAGAAGGCTTCTATAGGCAAAGGCAAGAAAAAAAAACAAAAGGATTACAAATCTCATGAGAAATAAAAGGAGTCCTCAGATTCATTCTCCTCTTCTAAGGGGAAATCATCTAGGAAGGAGAAGGATCCATGTGCATATTGCAAGAGAGGACATGTAGAACATAGAGTCTTTAAGGACATTGATGAGTTGAAGCATCTTCTTTAGAAACATTAGATTGATTTTCCTTCTAGGATGTCTACATCATCTCCTTCCACTCATTCTTCTTCTTCTTCAGAGTAGCATGACAGGGGCACAACTAGTTTACATACTTCATCAGATATGAAAGGACATGCTCTTTGTGCTACTTCAGGTCTTGGATTAGGGAGATGGCTCTAGATTCAAGAGAATCTCATCATATGGAATCTTCACAGTCTATGTTCACTTCCTTTGAGCCTTGCACTATGTCTCCTATTTTGATGGGAAACAATACATACATGAGTATTACAAGGAAGGGGTCTATTAGTTTTTGGGACAACACCTTTCAAGATGTCTTGTGTGTTCCTCACTTGACAAAAAACCTTCTTTCCATCTATCAGATCACACATGGAGGCAATGGGAGATCTGTGGAGTTCACAACTGATTCAATTATCATTAAAGACTTGGAGAGTAGAGTAGTTATTGCTACTGGGGTGGTGGATCACTCATCTCAATTGTAATCCTTTACAGATTTTGCTACTAATGGTGTTTTTGTTCCTATAGTTGTTCATCACACTTCCAGTGTCAATATTTATTTAGAGGAGACATTTGGCTTCTTGAACATTAGTTTTCTCACTTCGGATCCAATTCTTGAGTTGTCCATTCCATCTCCACCTACTGTTGTAGTTGCTAATACTTATATGGCTACCGATATGGTTTCTTCCGTTTCAGTGTAGTAGGACATAGTTGATCATTCATCTTTGGAGGTTTCTCTTCTGTCTTCACCTACTTTGAATTTTTCATTTGTTGAGGTCACACCTACTTCTGTGGAGACATCTTGGGCTACACCTAATTCACCTTCAAAGATTGCATTCATGAGGACTCTTCCCTCTAACTTCTTTCAGGAGATGATGTTTCTTTAGTCTTTTTGGAGCTTCTTCATTATGGGGGGGGTTATATGGTCTCTTCATTCCTCTCTTCTCGGAGGGTTCATACATGTATCTTTGTGATGGATAATGTCCTTGGGGGGTCTTATGGAGTCCTCCATCTTTCATCACTTAGTTGTTTTTTTCATTCTATTTTGGGAAGGAGTTTTGTTCCCACGTGGTTTTCTCCTTCACCCCATTTGATTTAGTTTGCATTGCATTTGTAAATGGGTACCTGATTAGGCCTTGTTGTTGGGACCCATATTTTATTTTATGCACCTTTTCCTAGTGTTTTAGCTACTCCCTAAGTTCATCTTAAGGGGGGGTTTTAGAGTAATAAGTCATCTCACTTAATTAATTTAATCATATTGGTTAATTAATTAAGTCACTTAATACTTTAGGTTTGCTTAAGCTAAACTTAGGTCCATTAATAATTATTTATTAATTAATTAATTATTATGTGTGCACACTAGGGTTTTCCTTTTAGGTTTTCTTGATCTCCTTCACAAGGCTTGATCTCATTGTAATTATTAGATTCTCTTAATGCAATTTTGCTTGAGGCTTGCAGAACATATTCTTTGGTTCTGAATATCTTTTGTATGTGATAGGTAATTTCATGTAGGTGATTCTTGAGGTTTGTGAGGTTGGGTTTCTCAACTTCTTTAGCCAAATGTCTACATGCCTACAATTTTTTATGGCTCCAGGAGGTTGTTTGACCAGTTTCCCAAGGCGATTCTAGAGCCCACTTGACCAGTTTGCACCATTCTTCAAAGTGCCTGAAAGGTAAATTCTGATGTAAACCCAGTTCATTTTTCAAATCCAAATGCATTTAGAAGCTACATCAAGTCAATTTGAGCACAAATTTGTTTGAAAATGATTGTTTTTAGCCGAGCCCACATGGGGACCTGACATGCTGTGGCTAGTCATGAAGTAACTTACAATTGAGCTCCAAAGACAACCTTATAGTGAGAGTGATCCAGTTGATATGTCTTGATTTTGCGTTTAATTGATTACATTGGAATGAAGGTTGTGAATAGCATAAACCCATTCTAAAGAAAAAGAGATTAGGGCATTATCTTACTTAAGTGGCTATGGGGTAAAGTCACAATGTTATTTAATTGTGCCATGTTCTTTGCACATTTGCATGATATTGAGAAAGAAAATGTGTTTGGCATCTATAGAGGGATAGCTAGTGCTAGTTGAAAGGGTTCATTTTTATAGGATGGTGGAGATTCTTACTTGTTGTAGAGAATGCTTTTATTCTAGTGCCTAAACTATGGGTAAATTTGATCACCTTGCTAATAAAAGGTTGTAGCCCACACTTGGAAGGAATGATCACGGATAATATGTGTCAGAAGCCACCATGAATGAGGAATTGAATTTTGAGCACAAAGATGAGATTAGGGCATCACAAACAGAAGAAATGAGATCAACAGTTAGAAAATGAAGATCAGATCTAGCCAAATCTAGACCCTTCCTTGCCAGCTCGCCTAGATAAGTTGCACGTCCTTTAATTCCCATGAGAAAGTGGAATTGTGCCATGTGGCAAGTGTGGGCCTCACAAAAATAGAAGGTGTGGTAGTTTTCATTCGCTTTTAACATGGGAAAAAGGAATTTTGTTTTAAATTTAAAACAAAAGACTCATTTCATGTTAAAAAGGAAAATATTTAAAGGTAAGATGTGTCGTGAGCTTTAAATATGGTGAGCAGATGTATGAATGGTGGGTCCCAGAAACATTTTAAAAGCTTTGATTTTACTTAATGAATATGTTGGAAAATATGCCTCAATCTTACTGGCATGTAAACTCCTAAAAGAGCAAAGTTGGTGAGACCCTCTGGAAGTCTTACCGACTAGCAGTTGTGTTCTAAACTTTTGAAGTGCTCAGGTTGCTAAGACTTTGGTTTTGTCTTTCCATCAGGAGTCATCGACAAGACATGTCAATCACTATGAAACTTCCATCTCATTCCACCTGGATAGATCTCTTGTCGATGAGTTGTTTTCTAATGGTTATCGAGGAGACTCATGGCAACAGAAGTCATCGAGAAGAGGCATGAATATTCAGAATGACTTATTCTGACTGAGTATGTCTCACCGATGTTTTACACATTGGAAACAGATGGAACACATCGGGAAAATAGTTGAACCTTCAAAGTGACTCATTCTGATAGCTCTAGTCTCAGGAATGGGTTGGCTCCTAGTGATCATTGGGAAGACTCTTGGCTGACGAATTTGTAGTTGGTATGACCTCTTGCCAAGAGTGCTAGTCTCACCAACAGATTTGTTTGTGAACTGCCGATGGAACTCCTTGTGATTTCTTTAGTGTGATCTCCTATCGATGACTATTGGTCTTGTCAATAGATAGGTGCTTTCGGTAAGAACTATTGCCGATGGTTTTCCTCTCACCGATGGGTATGAACATCGGTATGACATAAGGTTCTGTAAGACTCTTGGGGACAGCAGAACTCTTGTCGATATATCTACATAAGATGGATTTGTGTTCGGTATGACCTCTCACCAATAGCAATGGTCTGACCGATGGTTCTATAGTGGATATCGATGTGATGTCTTAGCAATAGAGTGAGTTTTGGTGACAGGTTTGAACTCGATATGACTCTTTCTGATGGCGGTGACTCTGGCTGATAATGACAGTCAAGCATTGTGGCATCAGGGAGACACAACCTAGTGTCTCACCGACCTGCGATATTGTTTGAATGCCTTGACCGAATGTCTATCCTATGTGGTTTGTTTTTGACCAATCAGAGAAGTGGAATGTGAACTACTAGCAGTTGGACTATTGTGACCATTCCAGTGAGGGAGATGAACAAACTGTGAGAGAATGGGTTACTCTGGGGCAATGGCGGATGATGATGAATAGTGTGAGATAAAAAAGTGTTGCTTGATTGAACACGATTTGATTCATGTGTATGAATTCAATTCAGAGAGCATTGTAACTGGGATGTTTTGTACAAGGTTGATCAATGAAATGTTGCTGCTGTAAATTGACATCAGAAAGTCAAGTCTGTACTTTATATGTAATTTTGTTTACTGTAATACAAAGAGGCTTTTCTTGGTGTGGTGGGTTTTTCTCTCGTAAGGGTTTTCCCATGTAAATCTAGTGTCCAATTGTGTATGTTCATTTCTCTATTCTATTATTTCTTTCATGAGTATCTTAATTGAACTGTAATTGAAAATTTAAAGTCCTACCTGCATTCTTCCGTGAGGTTTTGACATTAGGAGAGTTTGTTCCATACCTAAGCTTTCCTTACAAGTGGTATCAGAGCCTGGCCAGTTGTGTTATCCTTGTGAGTACGTTGGGTTTTTTGTGTCAATTCTATTTAGTGGGAGTCTTGTAGAAGTTTGGTAATTTGAATTACAGATTAAGATGGCAAGCACGTCAGGAAAGATTGAAATTGAGAAATTCAATGGCAGAAATTTTGAGTTGTAGAAACTTAAAATGGAAGATCTGTTGGTTGATCGTGATCTTTGGCTTGTTGTTTCTGGAACGAAGCCTACAGGAATGAAGCAAGACGATTGGGATCTTGCAGATTGAAAATCAAAGGGGCTGATAAGGCTCTGTTTAGCAGACTATGTTCTTCTAAATGTTCATGAAGAAAGGATAGCATCCTCTTTGTGGAAGAGACTAGGAGCTATTTATCAAGGTAAGTCTTTGGTGAATAAGTTGTTCTTGAGGAAGAAGTTGTATTATTTGAAAATGCAAGAAGGAGCATCTGTTGCTGATCATTTATGTTGATTTCTTAGTTAGCATTTGTGGGTGTGAAGATTGATGAAGAAGATCACTATATGCTACTGTTATGTTCTTTGCTAGATTATTGGGATCACTTGGTGATGGCTATTGGGAGTACAACATCCACTTTTAAGATGGAAGATGTTGTTGCTTCTTTGTTATCAAAAGAGATGAGAAGAAAATATGTTGAGATGGTGAAGGAGGCTCTTGCTGCTAGAGGTAGATTGAAAGAAAAAGGCAAGAAGAAAGACAAGAAGTCCAAATCCAAATCAGAGGGGAGATCAAAGTCTCCTAGCAAGAAGTCCAAGGTGAAGTGCTGGAATTGTGGGCAACCTGGTCATGTTTAAAAGGATTGTAAAGAGGAGAAAAAGAAGAATAAGTATTCTCCGATAATGATTCTTCTCAGAGTGATGCAGACGCTTTCATTGTAGGCTTGGCAACTCAGGCATTAGATGATGTCTGGCTGATTGATTCTGGACCATCTTTCCACATGACATTTCATAGAGACTGGTTCACTAAGTATGAAAAATACAATGGTGGAAGGGTTTATTTGGCAAGCGATTCATCTTTGGAAATAGTTGGCTGTGGAAGAGTCAGAATTCAATTCCCTAATGGAAGAGTGAAGGGAATCAATGATGTGATGCATATACCAAGTCTGGCTCAAAATTTGCTTTATGTTAGTAAGCTGAATGATATTGGAGTACAATTCAAGTTCTTTGGAAATAGTTGCAAGATAACTAGAGGCTCAATGGTGCTAGCTAGGGGTGCTCGTATTGGTACCTTGTATAAACTAGATGCACAAGTTGTGCAATGAAATAGTGTCTCTGTAAAGTCACAGAAGGCTACTCATGGAGAAAAGGAGGAAAAAGTTCCTGATAGTGCAAACTCTATGGAAGTTAAACTTCCAGCAAAAAAGACTATGCTCTGGCATCATAGGCTTGGCCACATTGGAGAAAAAAGTTTAAAAACCTTGAAAAATAAAAACCTAGTTGAAGTGATTGATTATTGTAACCTTGAATTTGAGTTTTGTGAACATTGTATATATGGTAAACAACACTGTGTTTCATTTTACTCCAGTCCTCACAAATCTTCTGGCTTACTTGATTACATACATTATGATGTTTTTGGTCTAGTAAATGTTCCTTCTTTGTATAAATCAAGATATTATTTATTGTTCATTGGTGATTATTCAAGAAGGGCATTTGTTTATTTTTTGAAAAGTAAATCAGAAGTGTTTAGTCATTTTAAGGAATTTAAAAACCTTGTGGAAAATTAGACTGGAAGGAAAATAAAATGTTTAAGGACTGAAAATGGCAGTGAGTTTTGTTTTGATGAGTTCAAGAGGTACTGTAAAGATCATGGGATTAAAAAACATAAAACTACACCCTACACTCCGCAACAAAATGGAGTTGTTGAAAGGCTCAACAAGACAGTGATGGAAAGAGCACAAAGTATGCTAAGCAGTGTTGGCTTGGAGGAGAAGTTCAGGGCTGAGGTAGTTGCAACAACATGTTATTTAATAAACCATTCTCAGAATTCTGCTCTTGTTGAGAAAACACCTTTGGAAGCATGGTCGAGAAAGAATCCCTCTCTGAGACACATTCATGTCTTTGGCTGTGAGGCATATGCATATGTGCCGAATGAAAAAAGATCTAAATTGGAAAACAAGGCTGTTAAATGTATTTTTATTGGTTATAGTGCTGGCATAAAAGGATACAAGCTTTGGAATTCTGATATAGAGAAGGTTCTGTACAACAGAAGTGTTATTTTTCATGAACTGAAGCCTTCTACTTTGGATTTGCAGTTAGAGACAAAATCAGAAAATAAAAAGGATGTGGTTGAAATTCCTTCGACACTAGATAAAGAGAAATTCAAAATTCAAAATGTACCTAAAATTGAGGAGTTCTCAAGTAGTTTTAAGAGTTCTGAAGAAGAATAACAACCTCAGCCTTAGCCTGTGAGGAGGTCAACACGTGAAAGAAAGCAACCTGATAGGTATGGGTTTTCTTTGTTAGATTCTACTTATGCCTATCCTTTAATTTCTAGCACTGATGAGCCTAGGACTGTGAAAGAGGCATTTACACTGTCTAATTCAAACTCTTGGTTGGAAGCCATGAATGAAGAAATGACATCTTTAGAAAATAATGATACTTGGAGTTTGGTGCCCTTGCCTGAAGGTAGAAAAGGTGTTGGCTGCAAATGGGTATTTAAAAAGAAAATAGGTTTGGATGGCAATGTGGAAAAGTATAAGGCGAGGTTGGTTGCGAGGGGATATTCCTAGGTAGAAGGAATTGATTATGGAGAAATTTTTTCTCCTATAGCTAAGTTGACATCTATCAGATTTCTTTTATTACTTGCAACAGCATATGACTTAGAGATTGAATAAATGGATGTGAAGACAACATTTCTTCATGGTGACCTTGAAGAAGAAATTTATATGTTCCAACCAGAGCACTTTGTGGAAAAAGTTGTCTGCAAAGTTTGAAATGAAATATCTTGGTGCAGCCAGGTATATTCTAGGAATGGAAATAACCAGGGACAAGAGTAGAAAAATTTGGCTTAGTCAGAGGAATGAAGCTATCTATTGAAGACTATCCAAAATCTTCTACTGAGATAGAGGACGTGACCAAAGTGGCTTATGCTAGTGTAGTTGGTAGTTTAATGTATGTAATGGTCTGTACAAGGCCAGACATTGCCCAAGTAGTGGGAGTACTTAGTCACTTTATGGAAGATACTGGAAGGATGCATTGGGACGCTGTGAAAAGAGTGTTTAGATATCTGAAGGGAACTTTAGAATATGCTTTGTGTTACCATGGAAATTTGGTTTAATCACAGAGGTCTCTCAACATTTTAGGCTATGTGGATTCTGATTGGGCAGGGGACATTGACACCAGAAGATCCACCAGTGGATATATTTTCATGATGAATGGTGGTTTAGTTAGTTGGATGAGTAAGTGACAAGCTATAGTCGCTTTGTCCACTACAAAGGTAGAATACATGGTAGCAACACATGCTTGCAAATAAGAAATATAGTTAAAATGTTTGTAGTATAACATTGGGTTTGATGCAGGGATAATTAAAATCTACTGTTATAGTCAAAGTGCTATTTTTTTGGCAAAAAATTATAATTTTCATGCCAAGATGAAACATATTAATGTGTAGTATCATTTTGTATGAGATATGGTGGAGGATGGAAAGGTCTCTTTAGAAAAAGTGGATACTTTGGAAAATTTTGCAAATGCACTGATGAAACTAGTGAGCACAAACAAGTTCAGGTGGTGTGCCAGTTTGATGGGCCTCAGTTCCCATGAATTCTAGTAGTTTTGTTGTGCTCTGGAGGTGTCAGTAAGATCTTCATCAAGTGGGAGATTGTTGGAAAATGTGCCTCAATCTTACTGGCATGTAAACTCCTGAAAGAGCAAAGTCAGTGAGACCCTTTGGAAGTCTTACCAACTAGCAACTGTGTTCTAAACTTCTAAAGTGCTCAGATCACTGAGACTTTGGTTTTTTTTTGCTGATGGCAGTCATTGGCAAGACATGTCGATTCTTATGAATCTTCCATCTCATTCTGCCCAGACAGATCTCCTACCGACGGGTTGGTTTCTAATGGTTATCGGGGAGACTCAAGATGATAGAATTCATCAAGGAGAGGTATGAACATTCAAAATGACTTATTTCAACCAAGTATGTCTCGCCGAGGTTTTACACATTGGCAATAGACGAAACACATTGAGAAGACGGTTGAACCTTTAGAGTGACTCATTTCGATAGCTCTAGTCTCAGCAATGGGTTGGCTCCTGGTGATCGTCAGGAAGAATCTTGGTTGATGGATTTGTAGTCGGTATGAACTCTTGCCGAGAGTGCTAGTCTTGCCGACAGATTTATTTGTGAACTGTCAATGGAACTCCTCGTGATGTCTTCGGTTTGATCTCCTGCCGATGACTATTGGTCTCATCGACAGATAGGTGCTTTTGGTAAGAACTCTTGCCGATGGTTTTCCTCTCGTCGATAGGTATGAACATTGGTATGACATAAGGTTTTGTAAGACTCTTGGTGACTGTAGAACTCTTGTCGATAGATATGCACAAGGTGGATTTTTCTTCGGTATGACTTCTCGCCGATAGCGATGGTCTGGTCGATGGTTCTACAATGGATATCGATTTGATGTCTTAGCAATAGAGTGAGTCTGGGCAATAGGTTTGAACTTGATATGACTCTTGCTGATGGTGGTGACTCTGGCCGATAATGACAGTCAGGCATTGTGACATTGGGGAGACATGTCCTAGTGTCTCACCGACATGCGATATTGTTTGAACGCCTTGATTGAATGTCTATCCTATGTGGTATGTTTTCAACCAATTAGAGAAGCGGAATGTGAAACGCAAGTAGTTGGACTGTTGCGACTGTTCCTATGAGGGAAATGAATAGACTATGAGAGAATGGGTTACTATGGGGAAATGGTGAATGACGATGAATAGTGTGAGATAACGAAGTGTTGCTTGATTGAACATGATTTGATCAGTGTGTATGCATTCAATTTAGAGAGCATTGTAATTAGGATGTTCTGTACAAGGTTGATCAATGAAATGTTGCTGCTATAAATTGACATCAAAAAAGTGAAGTCTGTACTCTATATGTAATTTTGTTTACCGTAATACAAAGAGGCTTTTCTTGGTGTGGTGGGTTTTTCTCCCATAAGGGTTTTCCCATGTAAATCTGGTGCCCAATTATGTATGTTCATTTCTCTATTCTATTATTTCTTTCATGAGTATCTTAATTGAACTGTAATTGAAAATTTAAAGTCTTATCTACATTCTTCCTTGAGGTTTTGATGTTAGGAGAGTTTGTTCCGCACCTAAGCTTTCCTTACAGAATAAAGATTTGAAATATGTGATGAAGCTGATAAAGGGGCATGAATAAATGGCCCAAGAGTATTATACTTAAATGAATTCACTTTAAATGGAGTATTTTAATGAGTGAAGTAAATTGGGGCCTTGAGGGTAAAAGCTTTAAATGTTGTCGGGCAAACATTTTAACTAAGGACATGATGAAATATTTATTGTTGGCACATAAAATAATGTGCACAAGAAATTTTATGGGTAAAATATTCTCTCTGCTGGAGAATAAAATGTAAAGGTGAAGTATTATTTGTTGGGGATTGAAATATTAAAGTGCACAGGAAATATTTTAATGCAAAATGAAAATCTATTGGCTGAAAAGTTAAAATATAGCTACATCATTATAAAAAAAGGAAGAAACAGAAGGGAAATAAAGGCAACTTTCCATGGGCAAGAGAGTTTTCCACACAACAGGTAAAATGGAGTGTTTTGATGGGTAGATTTCCTGTTTCAAAAAAAAAGTGAATTTGTTGTTGCAAGTGCAAAGGAAGAATTGGAGGGAAAAGTTTTTTGTTGTGGAGAGAGGAGAGAAGCTTTGCAAATTTGTTGATCAACGGGAATGGAGCTGCCAGATGTCTTCAATGGATCATTTTTAGGGTTGCTTCTATTTTCTATTTCTCTTCCTCTGTCATTTGTAAAGAATTCTGAGGTTGAGTTCTAGGTTCTGGATTCTTGTATGGGGCTGTGTAGATAGAAAATGTCAAGTTTTGAGTCATAATCTGAGCCTGTAAGCTATAATTGTTTATTTTATGAGCAAATATTAGCTAGTTTTTGCTAGTAAATCATGAATGTCTTCAAAGTGTTTGCACATTCATGAATATCTTCAAATAGTCTCCAGAATTGTACAGTTAAATCATATGAATTCAATAATACCAAGTATCTTTGGATTTTTCATCTTAATTTCCCTGAGATTGTGTTATTTTTTTATGGGTCTATTTCAAAGAAATGGTTAAATACTTTGAGCAGATAATAGTGAGTTCAAGTGTGTAGGTTGGATTTGATAAGGAGAATTTGATTGATAACAAGAGAGGTTGTTAATGTAAGACATTAACAGTTGATGGAAAGCATTAACAATTTAAATCCACTGGTTGAAGTTTGTTTGTTGATGAATTCATTTTATGTGTTTGAATCCATGGCCCAAAATTAGGCACTGATTTATCTTGCAGCTTATTACATCTCTGAAACATTTTATAAATTCAAAATCATTTTAAATTCCTTATTGCTTGGTTGAGGTTTGTTGTATGTTATGCTTCCTAATTGCTGACCAAGTGTTGATTTATTGAGAATGTAGCCAAATTTGAGGTTGTCAATGCTTTCCTTGGTTTATTTTCATTGGGAGTTATCTACTATAAAAAACAATGTCGGTGTGTAAGTGAATTAAGTTTTAGGCATTGTATAGGTTGACCCACCTTGGTCCTACAGAGCCAGGAGTGGAGAAGATTTCATTCTTTGACTGAATCTTGTTAGTTGGCCAAAACCTCATTGAGTCTAATTATAAGAAATTGGCTAATTCTTTAGGATTCATTGGTCTGGTTCAATTTGGAGAACCAACACCTTGTTTATTTCATTTCATTTCTTTATCAAGGTTGTGATTGCCAAAGTGGGATTTGACCAAGGCAAATCCCTATACTCTAACCCTTAACCATTTTTCCCCCTTTGCATGTGTGTTTGCAGACTTTTACATGCAAAATTTTCAAGAAATTAAGTTTTGAAAGATGTTCAACAAGTCAAAAAAGTATTTGAAGTCAACTGAGCCCTATTTCAAGCTTGGAGACAACCTACAGTCTATTTTTTGTAGATTTGACTCCATCAACTTGACAAGAAGACAAGTGTGGATCTAGTGCTAAATAATTGACCTTTGATTTCATATAATTTTGGAAGAGGATTGATTTGCCATTAGTGGTGAATGAGTCCCACCTGAAGGCTGAAAAAGTTGATTTTGTCAGATTCTAGGTCCTGGCAATCGAAAACCTGTTTTAGGTGATTTTACTAGTAGGAGGACTGATTCCCCATCAATGGAAAATGAGTCCCACCATTCATCAACAGTGATTTTTCTAGCATTCCATAATCTTCTCAAATCTTCAATCTATTTCTAGGTGCACTCCTTTCAGTCTCTTTCATTTTAGAATTCATTTATGCATGTTTCTTGTTCATTCTTGCAAACCTCACTGTGTTTTCAAACATTGCATATTACATTAGTTTTGCATTAATAATAAATCAATTAGATCATTTATTTTTCATTTAAAACATTGCACTTAGTCTTAATTACATCATACAATCCTCTATTTTAGTGAACCATCACAATTTTGGGGTTTTATCTCTCCTTTTAGGTGAAAGATCCTAAGAGTGCAAGAGAAGTACATAAAACAAACAAAATTGTTGGTTCATTTTGGTGAACCTACATATTGAACACTTTATCTTTCCAATTTCAATTACATCTTGCATCCTAGGCATCCTTTGCATCAACATTCAATTAGGTTTTTTTTTTTTTTTGCATCCTAAGGTTTCTCAAATTGCATTAGTGAAAGACTCATATAGACTTCATTTTTGCATATCGTATCATTCAAAAACTAAAAATTTGCATTTGCATCCTCATTCTGCATCTGAAAAGCATTGAATTTATTTTATTTCTTTTGAAAAACACAAAACAATCTCATACCTGGACTCATTCGCCACCCTGGGCAAATTAGTCCATTTGCATTTTCTGCATTGAAATTTTTGGTATTTTCATAGTTTTTCCTACATTTTTGTTTCCTGTTATTGTCTTCTTGTTTTAGTTTATAGAATTTCTATCATTATAATTTTTTTGTTCCTAGTTTTCATTTGCATTTACCTCATATTTTGTGGTACTTGTATGAGTGTTTGGTGCCCTATTGATAATACTTTAGTGAGACGAAGTTCTAGACTCATGGCTTCCCACGATAGCACTTTCGTTGTGGACCTTGGGATCTCAAGAGATCCTAATCCTAGTATGGAAAATGGTGCATTAAGGATGGATACTATCACTAGTATTCCTTTACCTTCACATCCAATGCATGTTAACACACAAACAAATTCCATTCTGCAAGAAAAAGTCATTAGTATTCATTAGGATTTTTCACATTTGCAGCAAGATTTAAGTCTTGAAAACATTTCCACCACTACTATACCTACAATAGAAAATCTTCATTGCTTGATTGGAAGTGATGATGGCTTACAAGTTATGAAAAGAATAGCTAAGATATACAACTCACATGTTCATTCCACATCCCAATCAGCAAACATTGTTGTGAGCCAAGGAGGATCTCACATTCCTCCTTCTTCAACCATAGCATTCATACCAACCTATACCACTCCTCAACTTACAACAACTATGCAATAGGTTAGTCATGTGACTCCTTTCGCTATTCCAACTATCATTTCTAGTTCTTTTGTGGCATCAAAGGTTCCATCTTCTAACTTTACCCCTCTTAGTGTTCCTTTCACTTCTCCTAACATTACATACACTCTATCACCATTTTCCCTTCCACCTCATACCACTTACATTGACCCCACCATTACACAACTCTTTAACATCGTTTCATCCATGCAACAACAAATATCCACCATTAGCCAAAGTCAAAATGCTCCACCCACATATCACGTCCGTATTATCCCATTATCTCTAGAGATCTTGAGAATACAAATGCCACAAGGAATTGAGATGCCTAGGTTTGAGAAGTACAAAGGTAAAGGAGACCCTACTAATCATGTTAATGCCTATACAACATTGTGCAATGATGTTGTCCTTGATGATAAACTATTAGCCAAAAAATTTCGTAGGACCTTAAAAATGACACTGCATTAGAGTGGTTTTCAAACCTACCTAATCATTCAATCTAATCATTTAATGAACTTTTGGATGCTTTATAAGTCATTTCCAAGTCCATATGACTCCCAAAAATACAATGGCTTATTTAATGCAATGTAAACTATTGATGTTATGTTTCACACACTTTCTCAACACAGGCAAGGCATAAGTGCATTGCCTCTCTTAAAAGGAGACTTCCAACAAAAAATTGTTGAAAATCACCCCAAGGTCTCTCAGGTGTCAAGTCATGAATTGCATGGAATTCCTTAGTTGATTATGGATATGATTTTGTTGGTAATCATAGGGTGGACTTAAGTAGCTGGGTGGGATGAAATGAATCTCAGAGATTGAAGTTTCTAAGATGGAAGATGGCATGCACTTTGCTGCAGGTTTGAACAATTATCTGAAACTCCAAAGTTTTCCTTGAGTTTTGGATTTATAATATGCAATGGACCTTAGCTTAGTATATTTCTAAAAATGAGGAAAAAGAGCAAGGAAGAGGAGAGTTTCCTAGATCTGCAAGTAACTATGAATAGTGGTCTTGGAGGTTTTGTTGTGGACAACTTCCTTCAAACGGGATTCCACCTAACCAAGAAACCTATAGTATCATGAAATTTGTGCTATCTTCTAAGGTCTACAGGTATTTAACCATTCATCCACCACATACATGTATGAATAAAGATAAAATCTTAAAACAGCTTTAAGTTTTATCCCACACTAACTTTACACAACCATTTACCAGCAACAAATACAAAAAAGTATGGACCGGGAAGGCATCTACACAGTAGAAATTTTCATAACCATAGAACAACATTACCAAATCTATCTAAGAATTCTAAAACCAAATAGAAAAACAATGCAAATCTATCTAAAACATCTAACTATGAGAGATTGAATCATGAAACATGTAGAGAAACTTAGAAAATGCACCAAAGTCAATGTATTTCCATTAAAATTTATGTAGCATGTCGTTACAAAAACTCAACTCTCTTGAAAATGAGAGGATACCCCCTATTTATAGTGACCAAAAGGTAAAATGAATGGCCAAGATTCATTAGAAATTAGGTTTCTACCTACCTCACAATATTTACAATTTTAAAATACAACTTTGTCTTTATCCCTATTTTGTCTTCTAGTGACAACACTATAACATTTTTGTCCTTTTGCTAATTACCCTTTTGTTGTAGTGATTTATTTAGGAACTCTTCATCAATAATAGGGTTTCCTTCCTGCTTCTTCAAATCTGCATACTCTATAAATTTCAGCACTAATGGTTGGAGCTTATCCATGTCTACAATCTTAGAACGCAACACCTGATAACTCCACTCCTTGGATTGTTTGGTGAGCTTTTCCTAGTCTTCATCATACTTGGAAGTGTGGTCTTAGAACAACTCTAACTGGGCAACAACTTGGGAAACAAAGCTCATGAAATCAGTAGTGATTTCATCTGACGTCTTGTCCTCGATATTCTTCTAGAAGTGAGGCTTTATCTTCTCTGGATCCATCTGTATGATAGCCATATCATATCTTGTCAGTAGCTTCAAGTACTGAGTTCAATCTTCCTTGATCTCCTTAGCCCACTCGATATCCACATTCACCTTATTGAGCACCAACTCCTACCTTTCTTTTTGATTCACAAAGTCTCACTTCTATACATCCACTAGCTAGTGGTCATCCCTTTTGAGGGTGAGCTCCTTTTCCCAATTTGCACTTGGTAGTTTAGGAATAGCCTCAATCTTCGAGTAGGTGGATTCATATCTTGTCAAGGAGTCGGTGCAAAGCTTCCTCATACCCTCAAGAGACTATTGGAGATCCAAGAATTTGTTAGTTGTCCAGATAGCACAGTCGATGCCTATGTTTCCAACATATAGGACCTACTAGAACTAAATTTTTGTAGTCTTATCCAGGTTCTTTCTCTTTTCCAACTTTTCTATTTGTTCCCTTGAAAAAAATTGTGGTGGAGCCATGGATGTGGTAGGAACTTCCTCTATTGAGGACCATTGTTGGATGTATGCTGTCAGGTCATCCACTTGTGCCTTGAGCTCTTATTTTGAAATCTCATCCTATTGTATCAGGTGCACTATTGTGGCAACAAACTCTTGGACGTGCTCTACCTTTTTCTCCCTAGTAGATGTTCCTAAATCAATGGTAGAAACATTATAGCTTATCCCTTCTATTGCCACCATTGGCATTGCCACCTAGACGGTTCTAGATCCAGAGGCATCCATCCTCACCTTGGATCTGATTTTGGGATTCTTCTCCTTTTTGGTACTGATATGTGCCCAAGCTAAGATAGCTTGCAACCCTTCTCTTGGGTCAGTCGAGGAAGGCGCTTTCTTCTCAAGTTGCTTTTCTAGCCATTCGGGCATAGTAGACTTTTCTTTAGGTGATTCATGATCATCTTCCCCCTCCTTTGTTTGGACTTCTATTTCTTTATCTCCAACAACCTTTTCCTTCATTTTAGTGCCTTCTCCCTTTTCCTCATTGAAGTCTTGGATGAACACAAGGTGTTTGATGGGAGACTTAGTAGGCAATCGTTCCCTGGGACCTTCTTCTTTCTTAGCCTCCCCTTCTTCCTTTTCTTCAACTTCTTCATCTTGTTCATCCTTATGCACATGCTCCCCATGTTGTTCAATTTTGAGGCTCTTGTCAATTTGAACCTCACCTTTAGGTTTTTCCTCTTCTACGTTCTCTTCTTCTTCATGAGGAGGTGGCACATCTTCTTGATGTTCCTTCTCTTGTTCTTCTTGTCCTTCAAAGAAAGGTATTTCTTTGTTGTGTTCAGGGCTTTCCTATTGTTGTTATAGAAAGCTCCATATTTTCTTCCACCTTGCCATCTTCCTACCCTTCTTCTTTGGGAGGTGATCTTTTTTTTTCCTCTCCGACATCTTTCAGTTGTCAGGCCCACTCTTCCTAAAAATCAGGATCAAAAGTTTACATAATAAGCTTGCCACCAGTGTCTTCTTCTTCATCTCTACTTTTAGAGGATCTTGTTTATTCTTCTTCATGAACCACCTTGTTGATTTTCAGGTTATGATACTCTAGATGTTCATGATATTCATCTACCTCCTCTTCCAATGCTTTTGTTACTTCAATATCTTGCCTCTCCCATTCTACTGATATTGCCATTGTGGCTTCCATTGTTGGTGCTTCTGTTGGAGGCTTTGAGGGAGACGCACTATCGAGGACCTATGCTAAGGCAGCTTGGATGGTGGGATTCATTAGTAATTGGGAGATCTCAAAAGGAACATTCCACATGTTCCGCGAGAATTCCTTTAGCAATGTGAGCACGGTAATTGGTATTGTTGTTTCCACCAATGAAAGCAATGTGGTGGGGGACATAGAGGTGGAGGAAAGTGGAGAAGTTGTTGTAGAGGAGGAATCAACCAATATGATGGGCCTAGTTGGTGAAAATGAGGCAAGGTAGACAGAGATGTCCACTATGGGTGGGGATGTGGCAACCATAGCTTGAGAAATAGGTGGAGGGACGATGACATATGAGGCTACTGGTGGGGACTTTGGTCGATCTGTCTCAATTTATTCTCATTTGTGAAGGGGATCTTCTTGAACAGCAGGAAGCCCTACAGTGCTTCCTGTCCTTTTATGTTTCTTTATTCACTCACCCTCTGAGGCCTTCCTCGTGTATACTTTTGGATTTGGGTGATGTTCCTTGGCCTCTTTCCTTTTCCTTGTTCTTGTGGCAGAGGAGATTTTGAGGTTTCTCCTGTTGAGATTGTAGTAGTAGCATCATCTATGGAACGAGGCTCACTTTTGAGCCCTTCATAGGTTAGGACAACCCCTTATTCCTTCAACTGAGCAACCTGTCCATTGACCCATACTTTGGTGCGAGCCTCGATAGGCTTGGTTATGATATCAAGGTCATCGACCTCTTGCTCATCCCAATCTATGGTTGGTAGTGGAAAATTAGCTGCTGCATTGTACCTAGGGTCCATGATTGTGCTTTCATCTTCTTCAACTTGATTAGGTATAGGAAATAAATTCACCCTTTTCAAAAATTATGAAGTCATTCACATGTAATGCCTCATGCATACTTCCTTATCATCTTGGCAATTCACCTAGAAATATTCAACGTGATACAGATGGGCATAGTCGGGTCCTAATGCTTTCCTTATGTTCCCATATGGGTCCATTCGTGGGCGAATAGTGTAGAGGCTAAAATGATATTCTACTAGCTCCTTCTCTGAGTTCCCTACACAATGAGAGGTTTTCAGCTTGTACATCCCTTGACCAAAAGAAAGGGGACAGGGCATTCCCACCAAGTGCTTGCTGTTGAGAAGAGTATGTACATGTTGCAGCTACTGAGAGAGTTCTAGCAATATAATCCAATCATTGGGGTACCGGGGAAACTTATTTGGCCTCTCCATGTAACCTTGGGCATGAATGTATGTGAATTTAGGGTACTAAATAAACAAGAAGGCATACTATTTTAGGAACACCTAAGCACTGTGAGAGACTCATCTCTCGAAATCTCCTCCAAGTAGTCTAATAATGTGACCTATGAAAGCATCATTCACTCTACAATAGTCCCTCTTAATTTTTTTGAATTGGAGCTGGGGCTATCTATCATAAACTTTCAAATTTCACCTAGATTCCTCATCAAGTGCCCTAAATAGTTCATTGTACTACCTCCACTCAGCTAGTGAGTAGACAAGGTAGGATGTCATATAAAATTAGAGGTCTTCTTGATATTCATAAATTGCTACTGGAAGCAGTCACTTATTATTCCCCCCAGTAGAATGTGGTCTGTGCAGAATCCTCTTCCTTTCTATGAAGGATTTTCTCTACAAAGTAGACTATCCATTCTTGAAAATATGCAGTAGCAGGAAGGCCCATTATTCTACTCAATAGAGTTACTAAGTCATGATAGTCTTCATGGAAATCACTATAGTAAAGTTCTTGGGGAACTTTCACAGCATTGCCCCGCTTCTCTTTGAGCCAATACTGGTTTATAATATTTTTGCATCCAATGGGATCTACATCCCACATTGTCTTGCATTCCTCTATTTTTGGTAGTTCCATTTCCCCAAAGGTAGGGATGTGAAAATTCTTTATTATCGCCTCTCCCAACATATTAGCCAATATGTTCCCATCTTTATCAACTATTATTTGAGTCTCTAGTTGATATGCTTGTCGACAAGCCATGACCAATTCAGGATTGACAATGGATGGAGGAAAGCCCAGAGCCTTAGCAATTCCACTACTCTTGATTAACCTTGCATTATTTGTGGTCGGGTTGATCCTAACCCTTTGTTTAAATTCATCAATATCAATGTACTCGATATTGGTATTTGTGATCTCCTTCTAGTCTGTAACAACCTTTGAGTGTAAGGGATCCCCTTGGAATTGATATTTCATTTGATCGTTGTCTTCCTTCCCATGAGGAGCTCTTCCTTTTTTCTTCCCTTTATCTTTCTCAGCAGCTGCCCCCGAGGGTCCTACACCTGATTCCATATATCCTATAGACAAAGGCATGATAAGTGTGATTAAGCACAAAGACATCAACATTAGCCAAAAACCCTACTAATGAAGTCAGGTTGGATAATACATTAGTCATAAAATCATATATTTTCTTTGAGATTCCATCATTAGTTTACTAGAGGGAATTTGGTCAACCTGGGCCCAAAGGGTCAGACTTCCTTGGCAGGATTGTTGTTGTGAGGGGCGAACAAGGTAGGGAAATCTTTGTGGTTCCTCCTTGCTTCAAGTTTGAATGATTTGATAGGTTTATGCAAGGGAGGGTTCAATTTAAGAATGTGGGTCAAGGCTCATTTCCATATTGGAGGTTGCTTGGATCATCATTGGAGCACTTCGAGTTGTGAGGCGGGAAAGCCATCCAAGGTTTTCTATTTGAAATGGCTAGGAGGAAGCAAAATATCGAAGGTGGAGTTCTGAGGTCTAGGACCCACAAGTCTGAAAGGTGGTCGACATAACCTCTTACTCTTTTAAGTTCTCGGGTCTCAAGGGCTGGAAAGCTATTGGATGATGGTCCTTTGAAATGGCAGATACTGAATGGAAATCCAGTGGGAGTGACCCAACAGATTGGACCCGAAATCGTGTTTGGCCTTTGGGTTTCCTTCATTAAGTTTTAAGCGATTAGGGCACCGAGCTCCAGAGGTCGAAATGACATGCTCATTTCACCCTGACAGCTGAGATGAGATGACATCCAGACGGTGAAAACTTGGGGAGGCAATCCGATGAAGGATGACACTTAAGTTTTGGTTATTCATTGTTCATGTGGTGTTGGAACATGTGGGACCTGAGAGGTGGAAAGCAGTTACTAGAAGGTCATGAGAAATGGCGTTGTTCATGTGGAAGTCCGAAAGGTCAGGCCTGAAGGACACTAGGGATGTTGTATTTTGTTTGTTTAACTCGGTTGACAAATGGCATGACAGGGCCCAAGAATGGGCAAACGAGGCGGGTATTCCATTTGAAGCAGAAAAAACCACATGACATCCCAGGGATAGAATCCCATAGGAGCAAGCCCGGGAGTCCTCAAAGGAAGCAAAGTTAATTTTTTGTAAATCCCTACGGCGAACAGGGTAGGGAAATCCAGAGTCACGAGTCTAGGTTGTCATTTTTCCATCATTTCAAAATTACTTGAGTTTGATGTTTTCTAGATGGTGATGGGGAGGCTTGGGTTCAGAGGGGATGAGCGCTCTATGAGAAGAATGGCGCTGAGATGATAAAGTTTCAGATTTCAACTTTAGGGCAATTTGAAGGTTTTCTTGCAATTTGACATGGGTTTTTTAGGTATTCTCTTCATCTACCAAACAAATGCATTTTAACTTGGTTTCTCCCACCACTTAAACACGAAATCACCCAAAAAAATTGCAGGAGGGTAGACAGAGAGTATACCTCAAGAACCCAACTATGAAGACCACTAAATCTTTGAAGAACCGATTGATGAAGGCAACTCCTATAGTGGCGGAAAATGGCGAAGGCACTGGATCTCTCTGGCATTTATGAACTTCCTCTTGGATAACCTGACATGTGAAAATGATAGGTCGGGCTAGGTTTTCATACTTCCAATGAAATTTAATACACCCCATTAATGTGAGTATGGCAAATGAGGAGGTTTGTAAGTTTAAATTTTGAGACGGAGGCAAGTGGTCCAGAACCCGTAGGCTGAAAGGACGGGGGCTAATGGTCATTCTAAATGTTAATACAAAAACATCGGCAAGATGAGGCATGGGGTCTGGGGGCTAGAACTCAAGCAAAGGTTGGCCATCCCAGGGAAAACTCACAACTGAGTCCCAAGAAGAGAAGTTCGGCTAATTAGGCCTGGGGCACATGAAGGATAGCAACTTTGCAATACAATTCATGCAGACGACAGTCAAGGAGCCAGATCCCGAGAGATGGAAAGCCTTCGAAGGATGGTCGTTAGAGACGATGAAGGAAAAAAGGAAGTCTGGTAGTAGAATCCCAAAAGGCCCAGTCCAAAGGGTCTTGATGCAATGCAATTTGAGACATGATGGATGACTGACTGAGACCTAGGGTGCAAAAGGATGAAGTCATTTGGTTGTTTGGAATGACAAGCACCACAGGGAAACCTGAGAGGTCGGGCCCAAAGGAAGCCAAGGACGCTGGTAGAGGAAAACTACCAAAGAAACTCCGTGAAGGCCTAGGACTTAGCAAATTTTGTGGGGATGAGACATGGTCAACTTGAGGTGAGATTTCAAAGACATACTGACCATCTAGGACACCAAAATTGGGGGCACACAAAATGAGGCAATGACAAAATAGGCTAGCAAGGTGAAAGAAAGAGAGGGTCCCCATTCTAAATGGGGCATGTGTGCCAGGGGCACAAGATAAAAAAAATGTAGATGAAAAAGTAACTAATTTCATTTCACATTATCAGTCATTGTATGCTCAAATTGATGTCAAGCTTCTTGATTCACATCTACAAAATATGTTTATTGAAAACTTACACACTCACCTTCAGGATAAGTTAACTATGATTAAATTTCCTTCATTCATGCATTTATGCATGACTCTTTGTGACCATCACAACTTGGTTACTAGTCATGATTCAAATTACACTTCTAACCGAGCTGAGAAGTCTAAGAGAAACAACCAAAACAATGCGCAAAACTTTAGAAAACCAAATAGAGGCTTCTTACAATTCAATCCACCTTCTCTGCAACCAACCCAACCTATTTAGAGTCAAGTGGTAGTTGTTAAAGCAATGATTCCCTTTACCTATGGGGACCCGAAGAGACAATTTACCCCCTTACCTGATACTCTCCATAACACAATGAACCAATTATTCCAACAACAAATGATCAATTTTCCTACTATTAAACCACTTGATACCACCAAGCATTTACCACCCACGTTTAAACCAAATTCTTATTGTCATGTTCATCACCAAAATGGACATGACACTAAACAATGTAAGCATCTCAAACACTTAGTTCAAGACTTCATTGATTTTGGTTGTTTGTCCATTGCGGGTGTCAATGATCAAGGAAATAAGTTTGTTGCACCCCTAATCAAAAATTACAAATCTTCACCAACCCTATGCCTAAACACAATGTTTCATTTTTCAAGGCTAGTGAACCTTCAAACACTCATGTGATGAACATTGATACAAATAATGAACAACATGATATTACTCCAAATGTTACCCAAGTTAATCCTATGAATGAACTTGTGGGTATGATAGAAATTATCCCTTGTAAGTGCCCAACCAAAAAATCTATTGATATTATATTTTCTTCTCATGATATACTTAAAAATCTTCCTAATGGTCCTCTTTACATAGCTGAAAAAATCTATGATCAACCCACCAATGGGATATTAATAGATCCCGCCTGTGGTAAGAATGTGATCATGAAAGAGTATTTTGTATTACATGATCTCTATCAAGATGATTATAATAAACCAACCACATGGATTAAAACACATACTGGTTTTATGTGCCCTATGATTGGATTGATCATACTCCCATTACAGGTAGGGCCCAAAAATTTGGATGTAACATTTTCTATTATTCCATAATCAGATCAGTTTTGTTTGCGGCTAGATCATCCTTGGCTTCTCTCAATGAAAGTTGTTCCTTTAGTTGTTCACAAATGTTTGAAGTTTCCAAATGGAAATGAAATATTTACTATACACCATAGTGGCTTTAATCCATTGTCATCTATAGGTAATTTTTCCTTAGAATGCTTTTGTCCTAAACCTATGGAACCCATCACCCCTTGAAAGGACTTCTTTTTTCATAACATATCAAAAGTTCAAAAGCCAAACGAATAGCCAAATTTTTTCTTCGTAACATGTCCCTATCCACTTTTGCTACTCCTATCCTTGATGAAACCATGCTTCATCCTAAGTCCAGAATTGAACAAACAATACAACCTCATGAGCACCCAACCATAAACACTTCCCCTTCATCATTTAAATTCCCAAGAGAAAATGAAACCAATCCTATCATGCCTCCTCGCATTAAACAAGTTTATAAAGCCAAAGAGAAAGTGATTGACCCATATTCTTCAGTTTCTTCCATTCTTCCCCCTTTGGAAGAAAAGGAACCTATGGTGGATCAACTTGGTTTTTACCCTCAACAACTTCAAAATAAAATTAAGTAAAACTGCGGTGTTAGGGACTGTAGGCGTCATCATCATCTCATTGCTCATCAAATGGAAACTAAAAATAACAAAAAAAATCAACCTCTTCCTTTGACAAAAGAAATAAATGATCACCCTCATCCTCCTAATCTACCACTAGATAGTATAGTCCAACCCTCACAACAAAATGATCTGATCCAACAATCACAACTCCTGATACATCCTTCCTTAGAAATTACCCTCCATCCACCCGTCGTGATTAACCTAAATGATGATGAGGAGGTGGAGATCACTAAAATCGATGAAGAAGTGCATAATGATTTAAATTATTTATTTTCATTTTGCATGAGCTTAAAAGGTAAATATGCTACACCAAGTGAAGAACCTGGCAATTCCCCTAGTTTGGCACTTGCAATTCTTCCTTTGGATAGTCAACTTCCCTCACAATATACTGAACATGATTGGGAGGCAGATGACTTGTTAGATGGTTGACTTGCATTCCCCTTGCTAGCCTTTTATATTCATCTTCCTTTTTCTTTTTCTTTTCTTTGATGTGCTTCTATATGCATATTGTGTTCCCCCATACTGTATGTTTGATTTTCTCTCTCTTTGTGAAATTCCTCTATTTGTACCTCTATTCTTATATATGTCATACATTTTGCATTTTATTTCTCTCTTTTGTTCTTTGTTTTCCTTTTGGGGATGATGAAAAGCATTGAGATGCCCTATGTCTCTTCCATTTTGACCCAAAAGGTCCCTTTTCCTTTTCCTTTTTTAATCTTTTCTTGTGTTTTTCCTTTTGGGGATGATGCAAGGCATCGAGACTGAAATGTCTCCTTCATGTTGACTCAAAATATTTTCCTTTTCTTTTTCCTTTTCATTTTCTTTTCGATTGTGTTTTCCTTTTGGGGATGATGCAAAGTGTTGAGACTGCAATGTCTCGACCATGTTGACCCAAAATAGACTTTTTTTTCTTTTTTTTTTCGCTCTCTTTGTGTCATTCTTTGAGCTCTATGTGCATTGGAGAATGATGATAGTTCCAAGCTCTTTAATAAAAACATTGCAGAAAAGAACATACTGACCCCAAATCCATAGATCCCTTATGTGTTTGGTGTGTTCCTTTCTAGGGGCAACCTCCTTTTCCTTTGTTCTCTTGTCTGTTCACATGAATTAGCCTAACTTAGAAACATATGACTTGGCATAGGGGCTTTCCAAGTTGGTTCTCATGTCTTGTTTTCTTTTCTTTTTTTGTATTTTTCCTTTGCTACTTTAAAGTAATTTCTCATAGAACAATGTGTAACAATTCCTTTAAAGTGGGGGGCATACATTGGCATACGTTGCATTCATTGCTTTGTGGATGACATTGGGTGTGATGTCCTTCATAAGTGTGATCTATCTTAGCATATTGCATTCCTCTTAGTGGCCTAATGTGATGCACTGCATCCCCTAAGTTGTGAATATTCTATTCTTTGATTGGTCCTCTCTTGGAGACATTAGACACAATGTTCCCTAAGTGACAGACCTTCCATGAAATTAACAAGACTCCTTTGAACATCTTTTCCATTTTACAATTTTGCATTTTATATTTTACATCTTTTCCACCCTGTATAATGCAACTCAAATTCCTGTGGTACCTTGCTCTTTGTTCATGAGTTCTAAGCATACAAAGCCTTTCTTTTCTCATGAAGCATGAACTGACATTTTCCCTTGTGGCACCTTCTTAAAGTTATCAGGAGGTATAACTTTAATATGGTTGAGCAGGAAGCCCATTCAGTGGCATGACTTTCCCCATAGCCACCTATGTGATTGTGAGTGCACACCAACTAGCCTATGTATTTCACCTCTTGGGTCTTCTCACCCAATAGACCACCATGAGTAATGTTGCCCCAGAGTGAGTATGCATTCTCTTTTATAGACAAATAGACTAGATCTGATTCATAACTAGTTGAACAAATGATCGAAGCTTGATCCAACTTTTCCTTTTCCCTCTCCCTTCTTTCTTTCTATTTCACTTAGGTTCCTTTGTTCTTACGTTTAGTTTTCCACAGGATCTTCATCTTGGGGGCTTGATCATCCCTCTTGATCATAGTCATTCCATCTTGCTAACATAAGTGCATTTGGATCCTTCTCGATATGCATGCCTACTTTAGTGTGATTTTGAAGCAAGTTCATCCTCTCACTAAAGTGGGGGATAAATGTACCATAGAAAAATGGATCATTGACATTTTCATGGTCTTTTAGGTCTTTCTCCTATGATTTTTGACTTACTTTTCTTTGATTTAATGTTGCAATGTAACTTATGCATTCACATTAGGTCCTAAAGATTCAAATTATGACATCTTGTGAAGGTGTTGTGAAGTGTTGTAACACATTTCTACACTTTTCTAGACTTTCCATTATAATTCACCTAAAAATCACCTTTTCATCACTTACCAAGTCCTATTCTAAGGTGTTGTAAAGTCTTGTAACAATATTTCATGTTTTTCTAGGCTTATTTTCACTATTTACACCTTTCTTATGCTTTATTTGACCCCTTTATGCTCTCATAAGACTTAATTAAGTGTATTTTTGAATGTAAACCCAATAAATAAAATTAAATGTGACTTAATTCCCAACACCCACTTACAAGCCCAAGGTGGGACCCATTCGCCATGGGTGGTGAATGAGTCCCTCTTCACTCCAAATTCAAAATAATTCAAATTTTCTTTCGGGTTTTTATTTAAAAATACCTTATGTTAGCCTAGGATGAGGTATTATTAGGTTATTAGGGCATAAGTGTGTATAAATAAGTGTTTTTCTCCTCATTTTACATCTCCTAATCATCAAGTTCACTTGCATTCATCAATTAGCATTCAAGCACTTTGCATCATTTAATCAAGCATTCATCAAGCATATTGGAGCAACCATTGACATATCTTCAGATTTATTCAACAAGTTTTTGGTGAGTTTAGGACATTTGCATGTTGTTTAGTCATCATTTCTTTATCAAGGGTTTGATTACCAAAGTGGGATTTGACCAAGGCAAATCCCTATACTCTAACCCTTAACCATTTTTCCCCCTTTGCATGTGTGTTTGCAGAATTTTGCATGCAGATTTTTCAAGCAATTAGGTGTTGAAATGTGGTCAACAAGTCAACAAAGTGTTTCAAGTCAGCTAAACCCTATTTCAAGCTTGGAGACAATCTATAGCCTATTTTCTACAGATTTCACTTTGACAACCCAACAACAAGGCAAGTGCGGATCTAGAGAGCTACAAAATTGACCTTTGATTTCATAGAATTTTGGAAGAGGATTGATTCACCATTAGTGGTGAATGAATCCCACCTTAAGGCTGAAAAAGTTGATTTTGTCAGACTCCAGTTCCCAGTAGTCAAAAACCTGTTTTAGGAGATTTTACTTGTAGGAGGATTGATTCGCCATTAGTGGCGAATGAGTTACACAAGTCATCAACAGTGATTTTTCCAGCATTCTAGAATCTTCTCAAATTTTTAATTTGTTTCAAGGTGCACTCCTTTCAGTCTATTTCATTTCTAAGTTCATTTTTGCAAGTTTCTTGTTCATTCTTGCAAACCTCATTATATTTTCAAACATTGCATAATACATTAGTTTTGCATTAATAATCAGTCAATTAGATCATTTAGTTTCATTTACAACATTGCACTTAGTCTTAATTACATCATACAATCCTCTATTTGAGTGAACCATCATAATTTTGGGGATTTATCTCTCCTTTTAGGTAAAAGATCCTAAGAGTGCAAGAGAAGTACATAAAACAAGCAAAATTGTTGGTTCGGTCTGAAACCTTCCTCCAAACTTCACCTTGACAACCTAGAAAAAATTTTAACAAGGGAAAATGTTGGGAATGTTTTAGGGCTTGTTGTAGTCAAACCCTCACTTTGGTGTTCTCACTTCCACGGATAACCAAATAGATAGAAAAACTAGAAAAAGTGAAAAAATAGAAAATGGTAAAAGAAATCCATGGTAAAGGAGGAGAACCTATAACATGAAATAGAAAAGTGAAAAAATTAATATATTTAAAAATAGATAAGAAATAATCTAGAGCATTACCACTAGTCCATGTCCCCCTCTTGAATGCATGAATGCACTATTGAAGGCTTGCAAGAGAGCTTTGGCTATTGGAGGGACCTGATCAATTTGTCAGAGCTTCATTGTAGAAGTAATTTTGTAAGATGGAGGAGCTAAGAATAGAGAGAGACTGAAAATATTGAAGTGTTAGAATGAGAAGGAACCCCCAAAATGAGAGAAAAGAGAGAGTTTTGTTGCTGCAAGAGGTAGGAGGAGTCGTTATACTCATATTATTGACTTTAGGGATATGTGTCATGAGTTAGGATTCCAAAATTCTACATTTCAAACTTTGAAAACAACATGAATGGTAGTGCACTATGCAGATGTCCACATATCACACAGGTGTCCAGCAAAACAATTTTTAGGAAATGAGGTGGTGGACTATTATCACTTTGTCGCTGGTCCTCGTTGAGTTGGAGTCACAAAATTATGAGCCATGAGGTTCTTATCATAAACACAATTAAATGTAAAAAATGCAAGGCCAAATATGTAAATGTGAAATTTCCTATAGGGTGAAATTTTGTGATATTACATTTTTTCCCCACTTTAGTGGGCTAGATTTTGGGAAGAATCAACCACACTAAAGTAGAAGTCAACACAAAACTTAAAAAATTTACAGATTTGCATTCCACAAAGGATATTGTAGAGGAAGTAGAGGTCAAGCAAGTAGGTATTGAATAGGCCCCCAATGATTGAATATAGGGCCTGTCATGAAATCTTGCATAAAATTTGATTCTACAACATTCAAATTTTAAGTAAGCTCAAAAATTGGAAGAAGCTACTAGGGTGATAAGAATGATCAAGAAAAAATTCAATGGTTTGGAAGAAGAATATGGTAAAGAGGCGACTATATGCCCCCTCTTGAGTTTTACCCTAGTGAAGTGGAGTAAAATCAGGAAAAATGAGGGGACCATGATCACTAGAAAGAATGTGCCTTGGGGGGCCTATATATACCTAGGTGGGCCCTTAGAAGGGTCATTTTCACTATTCATCGTGGGAGTTTTGTTGAATTTTTTGAGAGAAAATTTAGTAAAATTCCATGCTAATGAGATTATGAGGAGCCCAGGCTAGACTAGGTATGACTCATACTTGCAGAGGGTCATGAGCTAGACTAGGTAAGTTCGAAAACCTTGTTTTTAAAACATTTTTTGACATTTTTAGCTACCTAAAGGACAAAATTGCAATGAATGTTCTTGAGTGGCATGAAGTTATCCCACATGTGTGCTTGTGTCTAGCCTACATGTTTTGGCCCTTCTTCGGCACTATCATTCACCACACGTGCTAGCATCCAACAAAAATTTCATGGTGAATGGCACATAGATGTCTATGCGATGTGTCCATGTCCCAAAGGTTCAACTTAGATTTTTTTGCTACTAGAGATATTTTCCATTCCCAGTGTGCTAATTCAAGTATTTTTTTGCTTCTTATAGTATTACCTAGAGACTAGAGAGTGACGGGTAGGTGCCACTTCTCATCCAGGACTAGGTATGCTTCTATGATGAGTCAGTTTGTGGCATTTCTACACCATGCTTGAGATGCTCTATCATGATCACATGCTCATGGCATTGATGGAGTAATGGGATTCCACCACATTGATATTTCACTTATTGACAAGTGAGATGTCAATCACCTTAGAGGATGTGTGCCACATCCTCAATCTACCCATCCATGGATGGAGGGTGGAAATAGATGACACACACTCCAAGTGCGAGTGGATAGAGGGGGTCAGATATTGCACTAGATGGGATCAGGGTGATGATGACACCAACCACATTTATATCCACTAGTTTGAGGAGGTCAATGTGGTGATCTCGCTAGTACGAAAGGTGATGGTGGTCATAGTGGCCATGTAGGTCATGATGGATGCATGGAGCTCTCACCCTCATGGGGGCCTCATGCATACCATCAGAGCAATGGAGCATCACCAAATAACTTTTGCATGGGATCAGAGTATGATCTCACACCTATACCGGAGTTGGGAAAGTATGTACACTATGATTATGTTAGCCTCACAATGTGCACATAGCTATAGGTATGGGAATTCAGCCACATCACATGCATGTGACCAGTGGGGTACCCCCAGGTGCAAGATTACACAGTACCTATGGCCCACTAGTATGAGCTAGTGAGATAGTGGAGACATGGAGACTTATAGTTTTTATGTTTACAATTTGATTCACTAAGGTCTGACCAAATTTGTTGGTGACCTTATAGATGATTAAGATGGGTCAATGATCACTGGTACCTTAGGAACCTACAATGTGCTCATTTTTTTATTGGCCACACTGATTATATCATCATGCCCTATTACTGGTGGAGGGTCATCTGGTAGCAAGGGATCATTGAGACCATCCCACACATGGTCCCCTCATACACACAGGCTCTGAGGAGCACCACACAACTAGGAAACCACTAGTTTCTAACCATCATAGATGTCATCCCCTTAGATGATGATGCAGATGACCAAGATCAGCCCAAGGCACATCTTGTTGATGACATAGGTGTGGTGTGTGGGTTCTAAACCTAGTGGTTGCTTCATTTTCCCACACTAGTTTTCATAGCGGATGCCCATAGAGGGGATCTAGGAGTGTAGGATGATATACTAGAGTAACGTAGTTGAAAAGGTGAAAAATGGTGTGCTCATTTTTACCTTTAGGGTTTCGAACCTAAAAGGAGAGAGACAATTCTTCACACACTTCACTCAAGAACAAACCCTTGATATTTCAATGCAAAGGAGATTGAAATCTTGCAAAGGGAATGTCCTAAAGGTTGAATGATATCTAGTGAGGGGTTCACCATCAAGTTTAGACTTGGAAAAGAAAATTCAATGCAATATAGAATAAAAAAACTCTAATTGAATGTAAATTAACTCTAAATGACCTAAAAAGATGAAAAAAACACAATAGAAAGCTATGAATTAGAAAGTGTGCACCTGGGAGATTTAAAAAGGTATAATGGAGGTCTATAATTCTATAAAATATGTTGTTAATGCTAACTAGGACTCATTCGCTAAGTTGGGTGAATCAATTCTGCTTCAAAAAAAATGTGTAGATACAGGTTTCAGCCAAAAGGGTATCCAAATATGTCAGAATATTTGTTAGGCCTATACAATGGGACTCATTCACCAATAGTAGTGAATCAATCCACTTTTTCTTTTTTAGAAGTTTTGAACTAGATTTTGTTCCTCTCAATTTGCTCTGCTCTTCTCAACTAGTTTTTGGATTTGAAACTGCAAATTTCCACCTATAGACCTTCTCCAAGATTCTCCAAGGATTGATGACAACTTTAGGGATTTTGATGACTTGATAACATTTCTCCAACTTTTCTTCTTGAAAAATCTAGAACCTAGCCCTGCAAATCACACATAAGAAGAGGGAAAATTGTTGTGGGGGTTAGTGAATAGGAGTTTTCCTTGGTCAAACCCCTTGTTGGTATTTAAACCTTGAAATGAAAGCAAATATGAAAGGAAAATGATGAATGAAAAAAAGACAATGTTTCAACTCACCAAACCCTAGCAATTAGGTGTTGTAAGTATGCTTGAAATGGCTACAATATATGCGGTTCTTGACTCTTTCTTGAATGATCTTGATCTTGCTTTAAACACTTTCTTGAATCATAAACTCTACATCACATTTATTAGCACAATAAAAAACATGAAGAATGCAATCTTTGACATGATGATTGGCACTTGAAGAATGCTCTAAAATTCTTGATAATCTACCCTTGAAATACCTTAAATTCTCTTGTGAACTCTTTAATGCTTGTAGAATTTTCTTGGTGAATATGAGTGAAATAACCTTGTATTTATACTCAATTATGCAAGAATTCCTTAAATTACAACACTACAAGCAAACATCAGATCTAGGAGAATAAAATCCCATTAGAAATTTGAATTAAATTTGAATTTTGGTCACATGGGACTCATTCACCCAAGGTGGAAAATGAGTCCCACTAGACATAATGTATGGTACCAAGAATGAAAAATGCTTAGAAATGTGTGAAACCTACATCGGGGCCAAAAACACCTGAATTATGATTGGTTACTAATCTATGTTAGGATAATCCTCAAAAACATGCAATAAATGAGGCTTGTGGATGAAAAATAGGGCCAATTAAAGCATAAGAAAGCCTAATTATTACTGAAAAAACTAGAGAAATGTGAAAGTGTGTTACAACACTTTACAACACTCCAAACAAGGCAAGATTAAGGTTGATTATGATTAAAATTATGTTTATTATGCTTAGTTAATTGATAAAACCCTATAAAAGTGTGAAAGTGTGTTACAACACTTCACAACACTTTAACAAGGTAGCATTAAATTACATTAGTTCACAAGGGCTGAAGACCTAATGTGACTATGTTATCCACATTGCAACACTAAATCAAGGAAACATTAAGCTGAAATCCACAAGGGGGACCCAAACAAATGTGAAAATGTCAAGGTATACATTTTAGTACACTACATTTAGCCCCCACTTTAGTGAGAGGATGAACCTACTTCAAACTCACACTAAAGTAGACAATCATACACCAAGGGGGTTCAAATGTTCCAATGCTAGCAAGATGAGATGGCAATGATCAAGAGGGGCGATAAAGATCCCATGACAAACCAACATAAGAACAAGGGAAAACACATGAGAATGATATAAAGAACAACGACAAGGAACAAGCATACACTTCCAAAGATGAAGAAAAGAAAAGGCGAAATAAAATAATCAAATCAAGCTTCAACCATTTTTCCATCATGATGTGGATCAGATCTAGGTTGTTTGTCTGAAAAATGCATCTCACTCTGAGCTGACGAAACTCCTAGTTGTCCATCAGGTGAGAAACATACACTCATGGTTGGTATGTACTCACACACACAAAAGTGGATATAGGGAAATTCATGCCTCGCATTGGGATTCCTACTCAAACCATACCAAATTTATACCTCTTGATAAATTTAATAAGGCACCACACAAAAATGATTTTCGAGCTTCATGAGGAAAGCAAAACTTCATATACTTGGAGCTCATGTGAACAAACAAGATGGATCCACAGGAAGACAAGCTATGTTATGCAAGGTGACCATATAACAACAAATGCAAAATGCAAAATAGGAAATATTCAAAGTAGCCTTGCTTATTTCATGCGAGGTATTTAACTTAGGGAGCATTGTGCATAATGTCTTCAAGAGAGGACCAATCAAAGAATAGAAAATTTGCAACTTAGGGTCCATGCAGTGTGTTGTATCTGTGGATGCTAAAATCTGCAAATGGTTAGTAACTAACATATACAAACATGATTAGTTTTCAAGCAATAAGCACCATTCAACATTCATATGAGATATCTAACATGTTTTAAAATGTTATCTAATAACAAGATACATAAAATCCTACAAAGAAAAACATGAAATCAATTTATCCCATATTGGATTGGTGTCACATGTGCTAGTGACCTTTTCCCAACCCTTGATTGATAGCTTAAAATGAAAATGCTATAGATGATGGAGATGATGGAGTGAAATGGACAAGATCAAATCTCAAATGAAGAGAGTAACCTTGCAAGATTGTGAAGGATTTGCTCAAAGATGAAGCTTGTATTTAAAGATTTTTCAAAATGCTAAGTGTTGAGGAGAGACCAATGTGGGTCTAAAGATCAAGCCAATAAGATAAGGCCACTTGTCAAGTGATGATAGGCCAATGGTTGTGCAAGATTTGGGAAGAGTGCCCAAGAGGGGGAAATTTTGAATTCAAATTTGCAATAAATTTTGAGAGGGGGACAAGAAAAAAGAGCAATAAATGCCATGTTTGACTTGTCATGTTGAGGGAAAATGAGTGTTTTAATAAATCAATAAAATTGATTTATTGTGCAAGTGGGGATATCTAGATAATGCAAGTGGGATGGGATTAACATTTAATCAGGGTTAGATTAAATAGGTGATGATCATGCTGATTTAATGCTGATTAGGTGAGTTGACTTTTAAGACTTTGATATTTGATTTGTTTAAATCAAAAAATGGTGGAATATGATTTGGGTTTGATTTAAATAAAGTCCTGATTTATTTGATGAATGGAATATGATTATGCATGATGTAAATTTGACATGTCTACATTTTTCCCCTCTTTGAAGCAATGAACTTGTTGCGTTGGTTCAAAGAATAAACTTGTCGCGATCGAAATAAAAAAATTTCTGATTTTTCTGATGCCCCAGTGGAAAGAAGTACACTGGTACATTGCCCCCTCGAGAGATCGAGCGAAAAGATTCGATTTGAGGGTCGATCTCACGATAAAGAGGTTCAAAATGGATGGTTATGGATGACGATGCAAATGAGATGATTTTAAGATGCTTAGAATAACAAATCTGTATTATTCTAAACAACTTAAATGATGATATGATGTGAGATGGATGAGATTGATGATGCGATATGCTATGGATGATTTATGATATGCTTAGACTAACAGATCTATATTATGATGATGATTATGCAATGCATGTGAAATGATTGATATTTCCTATGATGTATGATATAGATGATATGTGGTATGCTGTCAGTTTTCTGGATGTATGATGGATGCATGATGGATGCAGGATGGATGGATGCATGATGGATGCAGTGGTGATGATGATTAACTATTCATGCTGTGATGTTAGTGCGGAAAATGAAGATATTAGATGATGACAAGAGGATCCAACAAGTCCATGATTGATCGAGACTTTATTAGAGATGATGATGATGATGATGATAGATGATGATGATTTGCTTATCAAGGATTGGGATTTTCAAAGGGTCACTTTATTTTTCATAACATGCCTAAGCACGATGCATCAAGGTATGAAGGACCAGGATGGCGTTGTACTTAGTGTGATGGACTTTGACTCAACAAGCAGATAGGAGTATTCTTGTTCACACTTGACATACAGAAACCTTGCTAGGGTGTACTTAACAAAGCAAGTATTCGCCAAGTTATTTTACAAGAATGTCCAACAAGCATAGCAGACAAAAGATAATGATCGTTGCCCCATTCCTATCTCTCTAAATCCTTCGTTCGGATGTCATCGAGAGGTCCTTGGAATGAGCGCAATAAGATAAATCAAAAGAAAAGATCAAGTACACAAACAAGCCAATGTTCTTCATACCTTCAGCCAAAGGGATGTGTTTTGATAGGATAAGAATCCAAGGTGATATCGATAAATGAAGCCCATTGTCGAAACGATATATCCTAGGACATGCATTGTACAAGATGATGATGGGTTTGATAAGTTGATTGATAGGCTATTGATATAAGGTTGAGTGACATGTTTCCGACTAATCAAGAGTTTGATTTTGTGTTCAATGGTTCATTGTTTCGATTTTGATTTTACGATTGAAGCTTGATTTTGTTGCTTGCTATGATTGTTTCTGTTTGCGTTGCCAAAGGATGAAGGTGATGATCAGTTTATTATGGATGATTGATTATTTCGGGTGTAGGCAAAATGGGATGGATGGATTTTTTCAAATATTTGGATGTTTTTGACGTTTTTTGGAATGTTTTGAGGCTATTTTTGGTGTTTTTGAGATTTTACAAATGTTTTTATTTTTGATTTTCTGAATGTTTTTGGATTTTGTGTTTTTTGAATGTTTTTGGATTTTGATGCTTTTCAAATGTTTTTGGATTTTGTGTCTTTCAAATGTTTTTGGATTTTAGTGTTTTTTGAATGTTTTTGGATTTTGATGTTTTTGGAATGTTTTTGGATTTTGATGTTATTTGAATGTTTTTGGATTTTGATGTCTCGGGGGCTGATCGAAGATTAGCCTTTCCTACGTTTAAGCTCAGAGATGACGTAGTTCGGATTCCAATGTTTTTGATGTTTTTTGCTTTTTGAATGTTTTTGGATTTTTGATATGTTTTGAATGTTTTTGGAATTTTTTGATTTTCTAATGTTTTTGGATTTTTGCATGATTTTGACGATTTTGATATGGACATGTGTAATGATATCAGTGCTTTGTTTGGGGTTTTTTTTTGAAAACCAAGCTAAGGTGGATTGATCAGATCGATGGATTGATGATGATGATAACATTGTTGAGGATACACAACAATGCAATGATAGTGTTATGCAACACAAGGATTTGATGGGATTGATGATGATAACATTGTTGAGGATACACAACAATGCAAGGACTGGATCGATCAGGATTGATAATGATAACATTATCGAGGATACACGACAATGCAAGGATAGTGTTAAGCAACACAAGGATATCCCGAGATGATGACTTTTTGATTGGATTTGATTGATCATGATTGTTGAAGCTTGATTTGGAACAAAAGATGTTTGGATGATTTGATGTGATGTTTGAAGGGTGCAAATTAGATGTGACTGATATCGATTGTTTTGATTGATGTTCGATGAAAGATGATGCTTGATAAGGAATGTTTTCTCGTCAAAATATGCCATGGGCTATGATGATTTGGATTTTTTCTCACAAGTGGTTTGAGCAATTTGATTTCATGTTTGCCAATGTTCAGATCACCACATAAGTTGGAGGATGTAGATCAAGATCTATTCTCGAAGCAAGATGTACATATCTGCCCCCAATGTCTAGCAATGTATGGAGTGCGATGGGATGGATGCTTGTATAGGTGTATGGATGGATGGATAAGGTAAGTACACAAAGGATGCCAAGGATTTATCTTGCGATAAGATAAGGTGCTCAAATAATGAATGTTCATTTGGATAATGCTTCATGGCTTAGATAACATAGGATAGGATAGGATCAATGAAAATGACCCATGTCAAGATGTTTGTTGTAAGCAAGCGTAAGGTGTGCCCCAAAATTTCATCAAGATCAAGATAACTAAGATGATGGATGCAAATATATGTGAATGGATTGGATAAATGGTTCATGGATGGATGGATTTATTATGGATAAGATGGATGGAATGCTCGATTTATTCTGGATGGGATGAGATGAGATGCTTTCATCTGAACTAGTGCATGTAGATGCTCGATTCTACACATGATGCCTATTTTCTAGGTTTTCATCATGGTCTTGCCCAAAGCGCCGCCCATGCGGTTTTCACTAGAGGATGATTTTTCTCTTTACTGTTTTCAATCATTTTTCTAATTTTTTTGGATTTTCATATTTTTTGATTTTTTTGTATTTTTTTGATTTTTTCTAAAAGATTCATGTTGAACCACCTGGTGGTGTTGACATAGATGCCCCTGTCATAATGTGCCATCAGTATCCTGCCTGAAGGAGCTGCTTTGCTAAGATACGTGCACTTGAATGCAACTTTTGGGATTCTTGATCTGCTTCATCGATACCAAGGTTAACTCTGTCTTTGTGCATACATCGCGATAAAGTACCTTCTGAATCCTTATGATGAAGGGTCGTTTCCATTACATGGTCAATATAAGAATTGGATATCATGCGTGGAGGCGTGGATGGAGTGCATTTAGGGATAAGAGATGGATCGGTTGATAGTTTGGAACCTTTGACTCTCCAAACTTGGGAAGATGAGCAATGATGGGTGGATACGGAAATGTGCATGAAGTTAGGACCAACTACTTTATACACTTTGTATGTTGCTTGAGAAACCTGCTTTTTCTTTTGTGGATGTCTTTGATGGATATATTTCCCTTTTTGGTTTTGCCCCATAGTTTCTTTGACTGATGGAGTTTGATAGGGATGATCTTTCTTTGTATTTTTTGGTATCCATTTGTATTTTATTTTTCCATTATGCTTCTCAGCTTCTTTTGCTTTGATAATTTTCTTTGTACTTTGATTCAAATCTTTCTTTCGAAGTTGGTCCCAATTCATGGATGGGGTGATGGGTGGATGAAGATTCATGGCGTGTCTGGTTGTAGTATTGACACTAGTTTCATCATAAGGACTCTTCGTGCTTCCTATGTTGATGTTTGCTTGAGACGAAGTTGCCCCCAGTATGGTGGAAGTAGTACCTTCATGCTTTGATTTATCCTATTCTAAGAGCTCTTGTTCAATAAGTGTTCTCTGATAGATGACCACCATAGGTGACGTTCTTTCAATTTGCTGCTCTGCTAACTATGGATGTTCTATCTGACTTGTTTCCTTGAGTGGATAATGTTGGATATCTTTATTCATGATGGCCTCAATCTGAATTTGGGATATATCTGATCCTGATGTTGATAACTCAGTTTGACTGTAGGAGTTGATAATCTGCTCTTTTTGTGTAGTGATGTCAGGAATAAAGGGATCCTGTTTTGAATAATGATCATCTATGTTTCCATCCAAAGAAAGCATCTCATGGGTAGATGGAGGAGTATGGATATGATCATCTTGCATGGATAAGAGAGTGTTCATTAGATTATTGTAGTATCTTGAAGATACAAATTCTTGATCTTGATTAATTTCGGAGTTGCTTTCGACAAGCTTTGGATCAAGTTCTTGACATGGGGCAGCTTCAAAGGATGGATTTCTTACAAAGGGTTCTTGGACATCATTATTAAACATGGGGAATGGCTCAATATCCTCAACTGTTGAGTTCAAGGTTCTTTCAGTATCTGTAACCATGCGGCCAAAGGGGATCAACATGTTTTGAAAAGGACCATTGCTAAACTTTGGTGAAAGATTTTGATCATGCTTTGGAATAAATTTTTGAGATATGTCCTCTAACTCATAAGGCGATGTAGAGACATTTTCAAAATGATCATAGGTGAACTGATTGTGCATTATGTCAATTGGATCAAATAACCCTAACACTCCTTGGAAGAGATCACTAAAAAGTGGCTCTTGATGTATGGTGAGTTTATCATCGGATTGTGTAGATAGATCCTCAATGTGCTCCTCGATGGAGAGGTTTCGATCATTGTTTTCGACAACTGTGGTGGAGAGATTATGAATGTATTTGACCATAGAGTCAAGTGATGTTGATATTTCTTGAATTGGCTCATTGTCGAGTTTTGTTGGTGGATTTTGATCGTGATTCAAAAGTGACTCTCGACATATGTTGATTTGATCATTGGATGAAGTAAACGTGTGCTCAGTGATGGATCGATCTTGATCCTTGTTTTCAATAGTTGTCATCTTTTGTACTTGTGCTTGTGTTGGTTGGGTAGCTTGAGAGGCTTGGGAAACTTGAGAGGATTGTTTCACTTGTTGAGCTTGTGTTGTTTGTTGCATGGCTAGATATTTTTGGAATCCCTTTTGAAAAGCAGCTTGTAATGTCGCGTTATATTGGATTGATGTGGTGGAAGTTGGTGGTGGTGGGGGTGGTGGTGGATTTAGAATCATGTTGGATGTAGTGACAAGTGTTTGAGATACGCTCGGAGTGATCATGGTAGTGAGAGGTTGAGATGTGATGGGTGTGATAGTGGTGTTTGGAATGATTGAAGGGATAGTGATGGTTGGAATGACCGAGGTGATAGGTCCTTGGGAGACCGTATTTTGATTGGTTGGGATCAACGTTGTTATTTGATTAGATACCATCCATTGGTGTGATGTCGATGGTATATTCAAAGGATTTGTCATGATGGTTTGATTGATGTTAGGTGGATTGATTTGGATGGCATGATTGGTGTTAGGTAAAGGGGGAAGCCCTAAACCAAGGAATGATGTAGGTAATGGTGGTGGAGATTTCCCTTGGCGCAATGCCTCAACTATTTTGGAAAGTTCCGCAATTTGATCTCACCAAATTTGTTCTTGATTTTGATCTTGACTCACTTGAGGATAGTTGATTTGGCTTGTGTTCAAGTAGTTTTGGCATGCATGCTTGTCATTTTTGAATGGGATCATGGACGAATGGATTTTGGATGACGTTTTGATTTGGGATGATGTTCAGATTTGGCATGATAGGATGAACATTGTTGGTTTTGAGAATCATTTTTCCAAAGTTTTCCGAGTTAGGATTCATGTTTCAAAAACTTGCACTTGGTACATCCACATTTGGTTTGTAGGGATTTGGTGGAATGACGTTGTTCATTTCAAGGCTCATGCATTGATTATTCGATTGGTGGATTTGTAGGTTTGGACTTAGATCTATCATTGGGAAATGTGTTCCAAACTTTGACTTGGGCATACTCACATTCGTTGTGCTATTGATATTTGTAGGAGATAGTGATCCTATGTATGGACTTTGATAATTGATAGGCATTGCAAGGCTTTGAAGATTCAATTGATTTAGATTACTCAAGATGTATGGATCAAGTGTATATTCCATGTTCCTCTTGTGTTTTGACTTTGTTATGAAAGTGACCTCTAAGGTTCTTAGGATCAATGACGAGATGAAGGATGAAAGGTGAATGATATGAGTGTTGAACGTTTAGGGATTTTGGATCAATGCTAGACTTCGGGCTTGATTTTGATTGTTTGATTTGGATGATGAACTCGTAAACCCTAAGATGTTGGATGTGATCTTAGGATGAACTTTGTTCAAAGGATTGCTAATTTTAACTAGAGGTATGAGAAAGGATGCATTCCCATTCCCTCTAACTAAACAAGGTGATTTTGATTTTTGATGATGTGCCTAAGTCTAGAATGATGTTGTTAAAAGCTCTAATGTTGTTTGGATGGATGAATTTTGATAAACATTTGAGTTGGATGAAGTGTTTGATTTTGATCCTAAGAGACTTAGAGAGACTTTGTTTACTAGGCCAAGGTATTGAAGAACACACTTTTCTCTAAGAGCAATCAAAAGACCAATATAACCAAGAGATATCAAGCACATGTGTGGGGTCCAATTTGTTATCTTTGCTTAATGGCTTTATTTTACAAAAAACACTCTCTTTGATTAAAGTTTCAAACTAAGATGTACCAATGTCTTAATTTTAAACCCCACAAGATATTTTATGTGGAAATTCACCGAACTTTAAGGCAAGGGTTTTCCTATCATTACTTTAGTAGACAAATTGAGGTGTAATCCAATGTTTAAAAACCTCTAAGAATATAAATCCCAAGGGAAAGCAATAACATATGTATTGAGTCAATTGTATTTGTCTCCCAAAGGGTTTGAAATTTTGAGAATCATGTTGAATGTTTATTTGCAAAATGTTTTCGAATACACACCGGTTTTCTCAACCACACAATTACAAGCCCCATGGATGTGTAAGACAACATTTGTTGGATTCCCAATTCTGACAAGTCTACTATCCCTAGCAGATGGTTAGATGTTGACCCCACTGGCTCCCTCCACCGGCCCATTAACGCCAATCGTATGCCTTGCCACTGTTAATTCCATGAAACTCCCATGGCATTGCCTTCCATCTCTACTAGAAGACCGGTGAAGAGTGTGGGGTGGCTCTCGTATCGACCATTCTTGCACCAACAAATAGATCAAGGACGGAAATTCTTAGCACATGGGTCTAGTAAGGACTTCTTCGCTCATGGATTGACCCATACCTGTAAGAGTCCCTTCGATCCATCTTTTTCAGAGTCAACCTGATTATGGTGTTTAACCTAAACTCCTCATTATATCCCTACTTAGAAATACTCTTTTTGGCTTTAGAGTGTTACCGGGTTGAGGCCCTTGTGATAATTTTTCCCCTGCCCTCTAAGATAAACAAAGTTTTGCAGTACATTATCAACTGGTAACTCGACGATCTTGATGGTACAAAGAAAGAGGAATGTACCACATAATGCCCCTACTCACACTCGCACAAGATGTTCAATTTTTAAGCCCAAATTGAAGTGTTTCAAAGCAATAAAATGTATTTTGAGTGTTTCTCTTGCACCCTAGATCGCACGAAGCGCAAGGGGAGAGCATACGCACTCAAAAGACAAAATCACACAATTCAAATACTTGTTCATTTTATAGCCTTCAAAGCAATTGTGAGTTCGTTTTAAGCACCAAAATGAAGTGTGAGTTTTGCTTGTCCAATTTGTTAACCTCAAACGAAATCTAGTCAATGTTGCCTACAGTTCATTTTAATCCTTTCGCAATGAAATTTGAAAGCCTAGGTAATGTTCGTTTTAAAGCCCAATGTCAAAATGATTTAGCCTAAAACAGAAAATTAAGGTGTAAAATGAAATCTTCAAGCATTAAAAAATGCTTTATCAACTCCAAATTCCAATGTTCAATTTCTCTTTACTCCAATCTAGCTTTCGTTTTCACTTGATCTCAATGTTTTATTTTGACGTCAACCTTTACCTGCAAACATCATCCTGACAAATAAGATTCATTAATAATGTTTCAAGTATAATGAATTTCCAAACTTTGTCAAATAAGAAAGCTATTCTTAGAAACAAGTGTTTGAGAGATTTAAAAAAAGAAAAGAAAATAGTTCAATAACTTATAAAGTATTTTCCTTTTAAATCCACTTTCAACTTATGAATATAATTGTTCTAAACAAACTCAAGGCTGCATTTATGATTTGCTTGTCTAAAGAAACTCTACATTACTCATGCTCAAATCATTTTTATGCATAGTCACACTCCATATTAAATCATATAACCTAAATAGCTGAGCTACAAAAACAAAGCTCGAAACTTATCAAAGTTTTTAACCATTCTACTTTTAGCAAATTATTCAAAGTCAAGCTGTGAGATGCATTGAGTGATAAGTCAAACTTGTCCATAACTCCACCATCAAGTTGCAAATAATGTAAGAAATGGCGCACATTTACTTCTGACACTGTTTCAACAACAACAAAGAATAGTTAGATCTTTAAATGAAATCTGACAGATATATGATATAAACTGCGCCATTGGTAGGTGAAAACAGAAATCATGCCCAATAACTATTTTAAGCAATCTTCAGGCAGGCAGGTGTGAGAGACTTTCAAGAAAATGCAACTGCCAAGAAACTTTCTAGCGCCATAATGTTAGTTGCAAGGCTTTAAAAACTTTTAGGATAATGCAATTGTGGGTGTAAAACTAGAATTTTGTAGCCTTTGACACTAAATTAGATGCTATGGAATAGGGTACGGACATCCATAAAAGAATGTATTTGAAAGCAACTTATTGTAAAACGTAGCTATTGAAGCACCTGGCAGACATATAAGTGAAAATGTGGAAGCATAGACAGGGCATGTGAAATGTTTAAAGCTGCTTCTATCCCATCTTTTAGTGCATAGACTTCTCCATCGTACTCTCTATCTCTACAAGATCAAAGAAGACCAATGGACTGGGAGGCACTCTCCAAAATTGTCACATTAAAACGGGGTAGAACCAACGATCCAGCCAGATGCCATTTTCAAGACAACTTTATGACAAGATAATGGAAAGAAGACAGCACACTTTATGACAAAGGCACCTACAAGAATGGTGGAGATTACCAGCATTTCTACAACCCTTAAGAAGGTGACTCTGAACTGAATGACACCATTTTGTTTCAGACTAGCAGAGGAAGCCAAAATATTACACAGAAATTCATAATCTGACTCACCCAGATGATCGTATTATGAAGCAATTCCTGGAAACAACTGACTACATCCTCTACACCCTCCTCTGCAATATCTTTATCCTCATCTCCCGCTTCGCCTTCATCCTCTTCATTACACTCTGTTTGATTCGATCCCTTTCTGCCCGTTATGCCGCTTCTCCAACCCGCTCGACTTCAATAGCTACAGCACAACAGGAAATTAGAAATAATGGTGCTAAGAATAAAAAGTAGTAGAATTAGTAGTTACAGGGTTTCATTCTATAAGATTATGCTAGTGTTAATGGTGATGTTGTTGGTAAAGAGGGGAGCAGAGGCAAACAATATGAATTCCTACATAAGCTCGATAACGCCAAGTGAGACTTATTTGAACGCCACAATGAAACCCCACGATTCGTGTTGTGTTTCCTTACTCAATGTTATAAAAACATAGCAGCAGTGCCTCTGTAACTCCCTCAACAGTCCCCTCATCCAGCAAGGCATCAATATCACTCAAGCCCTATTGATACTAGTGACAATAGCGGCCTAGACACATCTTTGCAAATATTCTTGCCTCTGCTGGCTGTCCTTTTTCTTGGCGTGTTCAAATCATTTTCCTGAATCTGTCAACAGTATGTAATTTCCATGATAATTGTTCTCTACTCATCCATCAGTGATTCAAGGAATTCAAAATGCAAATGGACAACAAGTGGTAAGACAGTCAAATATAATGCCAAGATAGACTAGAATAAGGGTGGCAGATTCTGAAGGGCGTAAATCACTGGCATAGAATGAGATTTGGAAGATTTGTGATGACTGTCAGGGAGTATCTAATCACTACCACATCGCATTAACTTGAAAAGATCCTTGAAAGAAATTTATTGTATGGATGTAAAAAATAAAAATAAAAAAAATAGTCAAATCTCTTACTGAACTAAATTCATTGGAGATTAAAGGAGGTAATGACAGAATGCCATCCAATGAGAAATCCATTACAAATTTCCCAGATGAGAAGATGTTAGCATAAATAACAAAGTGATATCAATAAAATGCTGAGAGACGAAAGTAGAGTGAACTTCTTTTAGAAATCACATCAGAAATATAAGACAAAGTGTGTGCATCTAAGGAACTTTGCAAGATTATAATAAGAAGACAATAAGTAAGGGCTGCGTAAATAACAAAAGAGATGGTGCCTAAATCTGTGAATAGATATTTTCACTCTCTCTTATGAAGTTCGAATGCCCTCCTTCTAGCGCCATTTTGTGGATGCTAAAATTTGCAAATGGTTAGTAACTAACATATACAAACATGATTAGTTTTCAAGCAATAAGCACCATTCAACATCCATATGAGATATCTAACATGTTTTAAAATGTTATATAATAACAAGATACATAAAAGCCTACAAAGAAAAACATGAAATCAATCTATCCCATATTGGATTGGTGTCACATGTGCTAGTGACCCTTTCCCAACCCTTGATTGATAGCTTAAAATGAAAATGCTATAGATGATGGAGATGATGGAGTGAAATGGACAAGATCAAATCTCAAATGAAGAGAGTAACCTTGCAAGATTGTGAAGGATTTTCTCAAAGATGAAGCTTGTATTTAAAGATTTTTCAAAATGCTAAGTGTTGAGGAGAGACCAATGTGGGACTAAAGATCAAGCCAATAAGATAAGGCCACTTGTCAAGTGATGATAGGAAAATGGTTGTGCAAGATTTGGGAAGAGTGCCCAAGAGGGGGAAATTTTGAATTCAAATTTGCAATAAATTTTGAGAGGGGGACAAGAAAAAAGAGCAATAAATGCCATGTTTGACTTGTCATGTTGAGGGAAAATGAGTGTTTTAATAAATCAATAAAATTGATTTATTGTGCAAGTGGGGATATCTAGATAATGCAAGTGGGATGGGATTAACATTTAATCAGGGTTAGATTAAATAGGTGATGATCATGCTGATTTAATGCTGATTAGGTGAGTTGACTTTTAAGACTTTGATATTTGATTTGTTTAAATCAGAAAATGGTGGAATATGATTTGGGTTTGATTTAAATAAAGTCTTGATTTATTTGATGAATGGAATATGATTATGCATGATGTAAATTTGACATGTCTACAGTATCAATCAACTAAGAGGAACATAATATGATAAGAAATATCATTCTCTTGAAGTACATCACACCCAATGTCATCCACAAAGTGGAAAACACATCATATGAAGTAAAAAGATTGCACCAAGAATTGATAAAAAGGAAAATGCAAAAGAATAATGCCAATTGATGCCCCCACTTTAAATAAATTGCTAAATACCATGTAAGAAATTAATTTAAAGTATCAAATAAAAATGCAAACAAGAAGGAAGACATGAGAGCTAACTTGGAAGGCCCTATGCCAAGTCATATGTTTCCAAGTAAAGTTGAGTCATGCAAGAGAAAAAGAAAAGGGAGGGGTTGCTCCCAAAATTAAAAAACCAAACACATAAGGGATTTATGGAGTTGGGGTCAGTATGTTCTTTTTGCAATGTTTTTAGAGAGCTTGGAACTATCATGATCCCCCAAATACACATAGAACCAGAAGAATGACACAAAGAGAGTGAAAACAAAGAAAAACCTTTTGGGTCAACATGGAAGAGACATGAATGTCTCGATGCCTATGTCATCCCCAAAAGGAAAACACAAGACAAAAAGAGAAAAGGAGAAAAGGAAAAGGAAAAAGAAAAAAAAGAAATCCTTTTGGGTCAACATGGAAGAGACATGAATTTCTTGATGCCTTGGATCATCCCCAAAAGGAAAACACAAGACAAATGAAAAGGAGAAACTGAAAAGGAAAAAGAAAAAAAAAGAAATCTTTTTGGGTCAACATGGAGGATACATGAATGTCTCAATTCCTTACATCATCCCCAAAAGGAAATACATATTTTCCTAGGTTGAAGAGCCTCTATTATACACTCATATGTAGAAACAAGAAAAGTTATCTCATTTTCATACTTGTCTACAAGATTCTAGGGAATCCTTTCTCTGTGATGCATATTGTTTTGAAATATTACAAATAATGTAGCCAATGCATTATCTTGAGCCTTGTAATCACCAATGTTGTGCATGTAATCAAAAATTTGATGGACTACTAGTTTTCTTCTATCCCAAACAATGTCTCTTCTTCCAAGTAGCTCCCTCATAAAGTAAAACAATAAGCACACAATTAGAATTCCAAATATGAAAGAATACTTCTTTTCACTGGTTTGTTTTAGATTTTCCAAAAGTTATTGCTGGAGCAACTCGCATAGGTCATAGTCCTTCTCATTCACCACCATATCATGTAAGCAACATAGATTGCAGTTGAAGACACAAAATTGTCCCTATTTATGAAATAAATTTTGTGACCTATCATTATTGATGCATACTTCACAATAGGATTAGTAATAGGTTTTGTAGTAAGTGCTCTTCTATCAAATGTAGCACTGGTCAACTCCATAATTACTTCATTCTTCATATACTTTAGTATTGGTACAAGTCTAGTATCACACAATCTAGTTACAACTTTGATTTCTTCCTTAGAGATGAGTTTGGGAATGTCTATCCATATAAATTTACCATGCATTCTTCTCAATGTAATCCTCACATATTTTGCATCTAGACTACTACAATAGTTTGGAAACTAGTTCCAAATATCCAATTTCTTATGTATTGAGTTAGCATATTCTGGTTTTACCAAGAAACTATCTCCAATCAACTCCTTAGTCCAAATATCCTTGATCTTCTATTGATCAAATTCATCCAATTTGTTATTAATGTAAAACCTTGTGTCCTCAATGGGTAAAACCTTAGGAGGAATCTTTGAAAAAGAACCTTCAAGATCATTTTCAAAGACTTTCTATGAACATCTTCTAAACTTAGGTCTAGATCTCTTTGTAATGTTGACTATGGTCAATGTGGTCATTATATCTTCAATTGATCTCAAATGCACTTATAAAATAACTTTCATTCCAAACCTACAAAGAATAGATAGATTTAAATACCTTTTATGCACAAGAAAAAATATGGGGTTTGAACCACTTTGCTTCGAATTGACTTCAACTATCCTTGAATTAACTCTATTTTCTTCCAAAAGTGCAATAGTGATTAGAATCAACTTAGAAGTTCACTTTATACTTTTTCGATCTACCTTAATTTCACATTTATTGTTTCAATTTCAAAAAGTTGTTAAATACTTCATTAATATGTACTAAAAAAACCTTAAAATGCTCCACATTTCTTTATATTTGCATACTTTCTACCTATTTCTTTTCCAGAAGCTTAATCTTGCCATTTTACACCATATATATTCATGTCACTCCTTGACACTTCATATTTCCAAGAGTTGTTAGATTTTCTATCATTTCTCCCCCTAAGCCCATGCCTAGGTTTATTTTCCAAGGGAATTATCTATACCAGAGAGAAGTACATATGCATTTGATTCATCTTTGTTCTCAAGTACCACTTTCTTTCTCCAAATCTGCTCCATTTCCTTCTTTACTTTAGTATGATCAATTTTATTTACAGGTTCATTCCTCTATCCTGGATTAGTCTACCATCCATTCTTACTTCTACAAAATCTTGAAATGTGTCCATATTTGTTGCAATTGTAGCATACATTATTTTTCTAACTAAACTAACTTCTATTCAATCTTGATCTACACTAGTTAATCTTATGTCCAAATACATTGCATGTATAATAGTAACCACGGAAAGATTGAAACATTATACTAGTATTAAATATATTCATCATATGGCTTCTACACTCAATAGCTCTATGTCCAATTTTTTTGCATGGAAAACATTGTCTTGAAAGAGATCTAACATTCTGATTTATTCTACTTCTACATTATAATGCCTTATCCAAATTTATTGCATGAAAATAAAATACCATTAAAAGATCTGTACCTTTGTGCATTAGGTTTTTTGATAGGAGGTCTTCCAACATTTCCTCTTTGATTTCTAAATTGTTTGTTATTTCCTTGATTCTTCCTTTGATTTTTAGCCTTGTTAGGTGTTTGATTTACCTTTGAGCTTTCTCCTTTGAGTCCTAAACCACCTTTGTCCTTAGAAGGATTTTTTTCAACAATTAGTTTATCAAGCATTGTAGTACTTATTTTTAATTTATCCTCTTGAACTCTTGATTTCTCCACATCTGATCTTAGGGTTACTATTTCTTGTTCAAGTCTTGTGCATTCATCAATCTTGCTTTGTATAGATGCATTTAGGAAATCGTTAACTTTTTTATTTTCTTCCACTTGTACTTTCAATCTAGTGATATCTTCATTTTCCTTCTTCAATTGTTCATTGACTTCTTTATGTCTTTCTCTAAACTTCTTGATTTGTTCTCTCAACTTTTTGATACATTCATTTTCTTCCTCTAGGATTTACTTAAAACGTTTATTCTTACCTTCAACTCTATCAAGATCTTCAAGAGTAGATTTAGGTTATTCTTTGTCAAACATGTAGTCATCTTCTACATAAACAATTGCAAAAGTTTCTTCCAGAGGAATAGGAAACCTTTTATTTTCCATGTGTTCAAACTCCAAGATCTTCCTCAAGTTGTTAGGCTTCTCAAAAGGAACTGAGCTCTGATACCAATTGTTTAACAACCAAAATATTGAGAGGGGGTGAATGAGTATTCTATATGACCAATTACTCACAAACCATCCAATTAACAAAGTATATCTAGTTGCAGCAATAAATGAAAGCAATGAAAGGAGTCACAAGATCACAAAACACATGAACACTAGGATTTTTACATGGAAAACCCAATATGGAAAAAAAAATAGTGATGATTAGCTCATAATATATTGTAATTGATTTTTAGGTGTTATAGGGGCTCATGGCTAGGACACAATATCCTTATAAAGCTCATAGCCAAGGATATATACAGAAACAAAAATGGCTTCATAGACAAAGTGAACTAATACAAAGTGCACCTTCCTTGTGTTGAATTAAGCTCCTTTGAAGCTTTGAATGAAAAACACTACTCATCTTAGCAGTTTCCTAATATTCACAAGAATTCTACACTTATTCTGATCTCACACATCTAAACTCGCATGTTCACACAATGTCAGATATCTTTCACATCATGTATTATATGTCATATATATTCTACCACTCAAAAATATGTCGTACAAGTATACCCAATTACATCTGCATACATCAATTAGGTCAGCTTAATTAGATGTAGCCCTATTTTAATTCAAAATAGCTTTGTCAGCGCCACACACAATTCAAAAATATTTTCGCACTCAAACGAAATGTGCAATACATGATTTATGGCAGCATGGACCTAAAATAGGTCCTACTAACATTCAAAGTACATACTTATTCTTTACAACACATTACATGTATTAGGTTAGCCAAGAATTAAACCTAATCACAAAATAAGCCAACTAATCACAAACTAATGATCCATATGTTCATATAAGTACACATTACATAGAATATATAATAATGAGACATGTGGGTAATCTCCCAAAATTGCTAAGATTGATTCTCAACATCAGAGAAATGCAAACCATATTATATCTACCCAATCACATTGTATAAGCCAAAAAACTAAATGTTGAACTTTTGTCATTTGTAACTTTCAACTTGCTTAACCAAAATAGCTAAAATATTGATCATAGATGCACCTAATAGTAAGGAATAACATATTGTAATCTCTTGAACTCATCTTGTTGCATGAGCGATTCCAAACCAAAATGCTAGACTAAAATGTATCAATTATTTTTACCGTATTAGACAAAACTATCAATAATTAATGTTTGCATCAATGACAACAAATTATGGGGTTTCTTCTTCATCCTTTCAACAAATTCATAAATTCATACCCATCTCATATCTATTAGAAGTTTGTGGATTCTGATAGATTAAGGTTTTAAATTCATGATTCAAGTTTCACATTGCATAATTGCATTCATTTGGTATTTTTCATTCATCTCCCAAAAGAACCTTTCAGGTTGATTTACCCCATCCTTAGTAATAACGAAAATAGAAAGATCTCCATTAAGGTTGACTCACCTAAGGGTTGAAATTCAATCTTGTCCTAGGGGATCTCTTTTTCCTAATGAACTAGGGAAGATAGGTGCATACTTTCTTTCACATCCCATTATAGGGATCCTATTTAACTATATTTTAGGAAGTAGTTCCAAACATGACGTTTCTTCTATGTCAAACTTCCATACTTGGGTTTCAACTCAAAATTGTCACCAATGATCTCATTTACCCACACTTCTCCCAAATTTTCATGATTGTGTTCTTCTAATTTGGCATGAATATACATCCTTACATCCTTAATATGCATAACCCCATAAGGAACTTGCAAAATTTCACCTTCCAGACCTATCACTTTTGATTTATCAGGTTACTTCCTAAATTTAGGTCAAGGTCGATCCACAACTTCCACTTATTATAGGTTATACATCTTGCAAAATAATTGAAATCCTTCAAAAATTTAGGGAAACATGAAAAAAAATATAAATACCTTTAGATCTTTGTCAGTTAGGTTTTTGTACACAAATTCTATATCACTTCACTTCACTCTTTCTCTTCTCTTCTCACCTTGAATGCATGATTTCAAATGACTTAAAAAAATATGATATTAATTATAAGCCACTTTTGAATTACCTAAATCACATTAATTGCATTGATTTTAAGTTAGGTCAAAATTTGATGAACCCTAATTGTAATGACACAGTCACCTTCAAACTCTTTGCAAATCTTCATAATGAAATATTTTCCACCAGTGATTTCACAAGTAGGTCAAGCATGTCAACCTACACCTTATATCAATGTCTTGAAGGCATCAAGACTATATTTTTGGTAGGGGCTTACTATTTTTTGTTAAAACTACCCTTGAGCCAAAGCTCTTTATTTAGTTTTTAAAGGAAACATTGGCCCTAGCTCGACTAGCACAAACTCAGTCTTAACCTCATTCTCCTCTTTCTTTTTCTATATCTTATTCATCTCATTCTTCATCTCTACAGGATTAGCCTTATTCACTAGATCATTCTTCTTTACCGAATTAACTTTCACATTCTTTATTTTGTAAAATTTGACTATATTTCTAGGTTTATTGCATTTGTGACATATGACAACATTTTGAACAATCTCACTTCCACCAACTCTAGAAATGCATACATTAGCCTTATACCCAAATCCACTACATGCATAACAATAGCCATTGAAATATTGAAACCTCATACCATTATTGTAACCATTCATTATCTATTTTTTGCATTCAATAGCCTTATGAACAAATCTATTACATGTATAATACTAACTAAGAAATGATTGAAGATTCTGATTCATTCTTCTACACTCTACAACCTTACTTATTGCATGAATAATAGTAACCATCAAAATATGAGTACCTTTGTGCATTTGGTTATCTAATAGGTGGTCTTTTGAAGTCTTTCCTTTGATTCTAGACTTGTTTTCCATTGCTCTTCTTGTCTTCAATCTTCTTTTGTGGTGCAGGAGCACCTAGTTCAATGAATGCCTTCAAAAGGAAAATTTGTAAGAATTTGAATCTTCAAGTGTAAGAACATTGTAAGAGTTCTTGTAAGGTCAAATTTGATGTATTTAGGTCTCAAAGAGGTCTTTAAGGGGTCTAGGATGTTAAAAATGCAGAAGTTGTCCTTTATTGTCAAAATGCAAAAAAAGATGTAAAAATGTAAAAAGTGCAAAAAAATCTTGCAAAATGTAGACAAAGTCAAGAATGTGAAGAGGCATCTTGGTGGACAAGGTGGTTAGACAGTTGGAAATTGAAAAGGCATAAAGTATTATCTAAGAACCCAATTAAGGGTTTGAGAGTCATCTAAGAATAATAACTGCATCCCACCATTGTAGACTTATTAGAATGGTGGAATGGATTATTTTGAATATTTAAAAACAAAATTGAGTGTGTTTTTGTGTACAAGAACAAGGGTGGAAGGAATATGGGGTTGTGGTCGCTGCCCTTGCAAGAAAACATAAAAAATTGCCTTAAAGAAAGATGGTTTCAGGTTGGCATATGTTGAAGAAACATGTTTGAAGGCTAGGAACTAATTCTTAAGGAATAAGAAGACCTAATATGACATTTTTGAATAGGTAATAGAGCATATAGAGGTTTGCAACATTCACTTCCAATAAACCCTCATTCATTTCATATTGTAAAGCCTACATTTAAGGGTTTTGAGTTACAGTGTTTTGTAGAGCCTTTAAGCCCCTAAAAGTGATTGATTCTTTAGTTTTGAAGCATGATGAAAGACTGTTGTAAGTCATTGGTTGTTTTGGTGGTGATCTAAAAGAACTTTCTTTGTAAATTTGGCCTAATTAATGGTTTTTTCTAGCGTTCAAACCATAAATCTAGTAAATTCCTTTAAACAGTCTATTCTAAGATTTTGATATGTTAGAGTGGATCAAAATGGGTTTCAGATTATGTCTTGGCTCTGAGGAGTTTTGGTATGGGATGCTTGGTATACCCATTTTTGTTATGTGCCAATGGTACTAGGGTTTTGATCTAAGTTTACTTGAAGATGGAATTATGAGAAAACAAAGATTAAAATGATTGAATTTGTGTTGTAACTACTAAACCAATGTTATAAAAGGTGTTTCAATGTTTGAGAAAAGGTTAGAAGGAAAATTTGATGATTTGATGAGTTTGAGTAATGTGAATCCCCATGAAAAATTGGTGTTTTGTCTAGAAGAATCTAATGGTCCAGTGTTATTTCTGTGCATCCTTGGTTTGTTTCAAGCCAAAATATGATGAATGCAGTGTATTGGTGGTTTGGAAGGATCCTGAAGTAAATTTGTTGCCATGGTAATTATGGTGCAAGATTGATGGTATGAATATGCATAATGAACAATTTAGTTTCCTTAGAGTTTGCTCTCAAGGTATTTGTTTTATATCAGTGATAAAAGTGATTCAGTGCCAGAAAAAGGGTTAGAAGCCATATTGGGTGAAGGTTGTCTTTTTTTTCCTTATTTGTGGGTTACAATTGAAGAATGAATTAGTGAATATGGAAGAATTATTTGATTCAGTGAATTCTAATCAGGTTTTGGCTTTTTTCTTGTTAGAAAGGTGTTGGTACTAATGAGTTTGGGTCTGATAAAGGTTTTGAGCCTAAGTTTGAGGATTTATGGCTTTGTGAAGTGAAGAATCAAGTGAAATCATATGGATTTTTGATGAAAAGTTTAGTGAATCAAAGATGCTTGTTCAATTTGATCTTATCCAATTATGTTTTGGTCTAATGTACCCTGATAAATTATTGTTGTTGATAGATTCTCTTGCATCAATTGGTATCAGAGATAGTAGATTCTAATAATTGGTTTAGTTTTTGTTGAGTTTGGTTGCAAGTACTTGATCCATCTAGCTATAGAGATGAAGAGTTTTGAGTTGTGTGTTGGTAGACAAGCTAAGGTATATGATCACCATCCTCCAATGGAGATTAAGCTGGGTAGAAGGTGCAAGGAAAGAGAATGAGGCATCTTCCAAGATTTTTTGTTGGGTAAGATGGATGGTTTCCTAAGTTGGTGAGTTGTTTGGTGACGTAGTAGAGAAGATGGATACCTGATTGTGAATCACTTGAGTTTGTAACCATGTTGAAGAATACTCCATTGATGAGAGTAGATGAGAAGATGAAAAGATGAAGACAAGTTGGTCAGAGAAGTTCAAGGAAGAAGAGGAAAGATTTCTTGGAAAATCAAAGTGTAAGGACAACCCTGTGGCCTTGGTTGAAAAAGAGCTAGTGGAAAGTTGTGAGTGGTGAAAGGGAAGTCCTATGTCCTTTTGAAAGAGAATATGGTTGAGAACTTGATGAAAAAAAAGAGAAATGACAAAAAGGAAAAGGCAAAGACAAAGTGAAGGAATGAAGAAAAAGTTGAAGACAAATATTGGAACCAAGATAGAGAAAGATCCAGAAGCATTCCAAGGCAGACTTGAATTTTTTTTGTAGATACAAGAAAATTTGATATGTTTCCAAAGGACTTGGAAATTTTTGTTGGTTGGTTGTATGGTGTAGGAGCACCCAGTTGAATGAATGCCTTCAAAAGGAGAATTTGTAAGAATTTGAATCTTCAAGTGTAAAAACATTGTAAAAGGTCTTGTAAGGTCAAATTTGATGTATTTAGGTCTCAAAGAGGTCTTTAAGGCATCTAGGATGCTAAAAATGCAAAAGTTGTCCTTTATTGTCAAAATGCAAAAAAAGATGTAAAAATGTAAAAAGTGCAAAAAAAACTTGCAAAATGTAGACAAAGTCAAGAATGTGAAGAGACACCTGAGTGGAGAAGGTGGTTAGACAGTTGGAAATTGAAAAGGAAGTTGCATTAATGGTTGTGAAAGTTATAAAAATCTTAGTGGAGGGCGAGCAAAAGCAAATTTTTTATTCTTGAAGACATTTCAATAAATAAAGACCTTGTTTCTTGTATTTACAAAGTTTTACTCATTTGTTCTATAGATTGTGATATATATATTTATTTATTTTTCTTTGCAAGAGCGTTAGAAATCTCTTGAAGGGAGTTTTGAAAGGTTTTCATTAGTTTTAGGACAAATATAGTCAAAGTCTTGTCTAAGAACCCAGTCAAGGGTTTGAGTCTTGTAAGAAGAATAACCCCATCCTGCCATTGTAGACTTATTAGAATGGTGGGATGGATTATTTTGAATATTATTAGAATTTTTTGAGTGTGTGTGTGTGTACATGAATAGGGGAGGCAAGAATATGGGGTTGTGGTCACTTCCCTTGCAAGAAAACACATAAATTTGCCTTAAAGAAAGATGGTTTCATGTTGGCATATGTTGAAGATACATGTTTGAAGGCTAGGAACTAATTCTTAAGGTATAAGCAGACATAATATGACATTTTTGAATAGGTGAAAAATCATATGGAGGCTTGCAACATTCACTTCTAATAAAACCTCATTCATTTTGTATTGTAAAGCCTACATTAAATGGTTTTGAGTTGCAATTTTTTGTGGAGCCTTTCAGCCCCTAAAAGTGATTGATTCTTTAGTTTCAAAGCCTTATGAAAGACTTTTTTAAGTCCTTGGTTGTTTTGGTGGTGATCTAAAAGCACTTTCTTTGTAAATTTGGCCTAATTAATGGTGTTTTATAGCATTTAGACCATAAATTTGGTAAATTACTTTAAACAGCCTATTCTAGGCTTTCGATATGTTAGATTGGATTAAAATGGGTTTCAGATTATGTCTTGGCTCTAATTATTTTTAATATGGGATAATTGGTATACCCATTTTTGTTATGTGCCAATGCTACTAGAGTTTTGATCTAAGTTTACCAGAAGATGGAATTATGGGAAAACAGAGATTAAAATGATTGAATTTGTGTTGTAACTACTAAACCAATGTTATTAAAGGTGTTTCACTATTTGAGAAAAGGTTAGAAGGAAAATTTGATGATTTGATGAGTTTGAGTAATGTGAAGCCCTATGAGAAAATTAGTGTTTTTTCTGCAAGAATCTAATGGTTCAGTGTTATTTGTATGTATCCTTGGTTTGTTTCAAGCCAAAATATGATGAATGTAGTGTATTGATCATTTTGAAGGATCCTAAAGTAAATTTGTTGTCTTGGTAATCATGGTGCAAGATACATGGTATGAATATGCATGGTGAACAATTTAGGTGCCTTAGAGTTTTCTCTCAAGGTATTTGTTTTGTATTAGTACTAAAAGTGATTCAATGTTAGAAAAAGGGTTAGAAGCTAGATTGGGTGAAGGTTGTCTTTTTTTTCCTTGTTTGTGGGTTGCAATTGAAAATGAATTAGTGAAGATGGAATAGTTATTTGGTTCAGTGAATTCTAATCAGGTTTTGGCTTTGTTCTTGTTAGAAAGGTGTTGGTAATGATGAGTTTGGGTCTGATAAAGGTTTGGAGCCTTATTTTGAGGATTTATGGCTTTGAGAAATGAAGAATCAAGTGAAATTGTATGGATTTTTGATGAAAAGTTTAGTGAATCAAAGATGCTTGCTCAATTTGATCTTCTCCAATTATGTTTGGGTCTATTGTACCATGATGAATTTTTGTTGTTGATAGATTATCTTGCATCATTTTATTCATTTTTCATCTTTTTAGTACTTGGTGTGGGTATGTGCAGGATCATCATGGAAAAAATAGGCCCTTAAGTGGCGAAAAAATTAGAAAAATCAGAGTTGGATAACTTGACGTAAAAATTTGAATAATTTATCTATATTATTTCAAAAATATATAAGAATAGAGTTTTTAGAAAATTGAATGTAGTTTCTAAACTATTAGGTTTATTAAAAAAAAAAAAAAAAACTATTTGGTGAAAATTTGAAATTTCAATGTAGTAGCACTTAAATTTCAGTGAAAAAATAAGAACTAGGTGTTTGTCTGACCACCCTAACCACAATAAAATGGTAATATTTTTTTATAATATTTTAGATATAATTAGAGGACTCATATCCCAATGTGATGCATATTTTTTTGTAATTTTTTTTTAAGTAAATAATTAATTATGAATTTTTTGTTACAACTTTTAAAAAATATAAAAACTCATATGTCTGACCACCTTTACTTGGTCAAAAATTCATGAAATTCAATTTTTTTTTAATCCTATAGTATGTGAAGCATAGAATGTGACACATGTTTTGGATTTAAAAAATGTGACACCGTTTGAAAGTTATAGATTTTTTTCAATCGACCTATCAATCAGGACTTTAGTCATAATTCAAATAGAAAATGAATAATAATAATTTATTAAATTCAAAGTAAAGCTTAATTTATATTGGTGGAAAGCTGAGAATATCTTTTAAAAACTATTTTCATTTCATCAATTTTTGGTTAAAAAAATGTGCTAGCCACATTCCCTACACATACCCATCATATCGCCACTTTTTGGCCCATCATGATCCTGCACATACCCGTGTCTGATATGATTTTGAACTTTCTCCTTTTTCAAACCCTAATCCTCCTTTGTATTTAGAATTATTTTAATTTGCAATCATTTCATCAAGTATTGTAGATCTCTACTTTAATTTGTCTTATTGATTCTTTCCTTTCTCTAGATCTTATCTCAAAGTCACAACCTCTTCTTCAAGTCTTGAACACTTTGTAGATGTTCTTTTCATTTTTTATTATGGAATTCTTCAACTCTTTTTCCTTCTTTAACTTTTACTTTTAGACTAGTGATTGTCTCATTTGATTGCTTCAACTACTCATTAACCTAGTTATGTCTTTCTCTAAACTTCTTTATATGCTTCATTAATTTTTTGATGCATTCTTCCATTTCCACTGCATTTTCTTTCAAATCTCTATTGTCACTTTAAGTTCTTTCCAGATCTTCAAGGCCTAATATTTGTTCTCCATTCATATTAACCATGCAATATTCTTCATTGAATCCAACCATAGGAATTTCTTTTGGATGAGTAGGATATCTCCTTGTATTCATGTGTTCAACCTCCAATATCTTTCTCAAGTGGTCAAGATTCTTCCAAGGAACCAAGCTCTGATACCAATTGTTGAACACCCAAAATACTTAGAGAGGGTGAATCAATATTCTCTAAAACCACTTAAACATATATTCAATTCAATTCATCTAACTTGAAGCAATGAAAAAAATAATTAAATCATACATCACATTACATAACACAAGAAAATCAAATTTATATAGAAAACCCAAAAATCAAAAAGCCACGATGAGGATTAGATTGCGATATATTGTAAATGATTACAACATATTATGGAAAGTCTCAATCATAGGAGGACTAACTATCTTGAGAACTCACTATCCCACTTGAATAGTAGAGAAAGAAGAAATGGTGGATCACTACCAAGATTTGAATTGATACAGTGTATCTACAATATGCTAGAGATAGTTCCACTAAAGCTAAATACACTTAACACACTTCATTTTTTTCAATAGTTACACCCACTCTACTCTTCTTTGCATCACACTCACATTCTCTGCTTAGGAATTTGCATCATTAGTACACATGACATCACTACAACACCAAAATGAACTTAAATTTATATGTATTACATCCATAAACATCTACAACATCAATTAGGTTGGCCTAATTAGATGAAATATGTAATACATCAACCTATCAACTCAAGATCCTACCACACACCTCAAATCTTGTAATGTATCAAAATAGATCATCAATGACCTATAATTATTCCCATAAGTTTTCTCAAATTATACTTTAACTTTGCACAACCCCAAATTCTTTAGGTTAGCACTAGATAATAGAGATTGGTGAAATAAACCATCTGTTTATTCATAACACAACATGTGAACCACCAAAACACTTTTTACTTGGATCACACACTCTTTTGACACATGTAAGAACTCCCATAAAAGTGTATTACCAAATATTCTTCCTCTATGGAATGTGGAGCATTCCAAACGTGTACTTTGCAATGGTAGCACTATCATTGTCAAGTTTGATACTCCGTTAATCATGACTTTTACACTAGAGGATATCAAGGCATGAAACTTTGGATTTAATATCATCCAACATATACCAAAATTTTCTTAGAACTGCATAACCTAATTTTTCATGTTAGAGCAATGCGAACCTCAGAATGAGTTCCTTGTACACTGAAAAATTGAACTATGTGAATTAGCCAAATATAAACACATCTGTTATGCTCTAGATAAAAAAAATTGCACTTATATAATGGATTTCCATCACCATAATCATTTAGAATCATCAAATAGTATCACATTAATGTTGACATCAATGACAACACTATATATTCCCATTCTTGTGCTGCAAACAATCTCATCAATGGGGAGAAAACTTCCAATAGAGTATTGTTGGAATATGTTGTCATTGATGTCAAAAGGGGATCAAAGGAGAAGTCAAGTTGATCTTGTGTAGAAGCATAAAATGTTGTCATTGATGTCGAGAGGTGGATTAGAAGGGTGTAATACCTAATCCTAGGAGAGAGTTGTTTGGAAGTGTTTAGTAATGTCAAGGTAGTACTAGGTGTGAGGTGAAGTGACCATGAAAGGAAGAAGGATGTGCAGAGGCAACATAGATGTCATGAAGATATCAAAAAGGTGATGAGTTAGGTCATGAAAAGAAGATAAGTTTGAATTGAACTAAAGTGCATGACATCTGACAAATTTTTTTTGTGAAAGATGTATGGTTTAGTTTCTTGAAGTTATGGTACATGATGCTAATGAAAGAAGCATGTTTTTGCAAATGTTGCTAAGGTTCTCAAATGTTGCATTGTTGTCATGCAAGATTTTCTTGAGGTTTTAGAGGTTTCTTCTAGAAGCCAAAGGTGTAAACAGACAATAAATTTGATGTGGGTCTCTCGAGAGCTTTCTAGAAAGGTATGTGCAAGGTTTGATGTTAATCAACATGTTAGCATTTATTTGTTCATGCTATTGGTCTAGGGTTTATTGGTTAAACCCTACATGTGCAGGAGTTTATAGTCAAAGTGTACAAAATGTTCTATTTTGTCTGTGACTTAGTATTGTAGGTTAAAGGTCACATAAGTAACAACTTATGTCATTTATCTCATGGAGGTGATTGGCCCCATCATATAGGTTGGAAGTGTTTTTAAGGTGTATCCACATAACAATTCCCATCAACAAGAGTCAATTTTGTGTCTCATCGATAGATTGATGAAGGATCATTGGAGTGACTAGCTAGTTTCAGTGGGACTGGAAAAGTTGTCCCAACAATGGAGCGATGGTATATGGGACCCACAGAGGTTGACATGGATGATGATAGTGTAGAAACGAGGATGAAAAGTGGAGTGTGGACCTCAGGTGGAGTATGGAATCCTTATCAGTGTGAGTGTATGTCATCAGAAGGGCCAAAGATCTTTTCCCCTCGATGCAATGATGAGAAGGTAGAGCTTCAAGTGGGACCCATTCATAATGATGGTGGTGACAGTGATGATGGAGATAATAGGTAGCATGATTAGGTTCAGCGAATGGTAATCCACATCCTTGTTGTGGATTATGACTCAGTAACATAGTGATGAAGTGGATTGGTAATGTCATCAATGGTCTTCATTGATGTGACTAAGTCATATCGGTGGGAGTGTCATGATCGTCTCCCTGATAAGCGATGGCTATATCATCGGTGAGACTATATGTAATTGCTAGGACCAAGAAGAAGGTCCCTCTAATAGGGTGATGGAAGAATGGACACCAGTAGTGGGACTCAATAAGGTTGACATGCATTGATGGTACAAACACAAATCAAATTACAGGATGGAATGTGATAGAAAATGACAAGTGAAACATGACATGTGGTGACATGATGGCGTGGGGACCATACAATAGTCAAGGATATCAGTGTGACATAGGCTAATTGGTAGGAATCTTAAGGTTGTCCCTCTGATGCAATGATAACCTTCCTATCAGGTAGAAAAACTGATATTGCCAGGATCTTGAAGAAGGTCTCTACAATAAGGTGATAGGAGAGTATGATGATGATTGTGGGACTTGATAGTAATAAAATTATTAAGAAGGTGATTGATATGGTGACATGTGGAAAATGTCTAGTGGTTGATTTTGCATCGTTGTTGCAAATCAATGATTATATATGTGTGATCTAATGGTGAAAGTCAATGATGATCAATGGTGTAGGATGAATAAGGTTGATCAGACCATGCTAGTGATAAGATGCTTCATTAGTGTGAAGGTTAAGTTTCGCTAGGACTATGGAGCTAGTCACAATGATAGGGAAATGGGAGATTGGATGCTGATTGTGGGACTAGCTAATGTAAGATGTGGGCAATGACATAGGTTGGTGCAAGCGACGTGGAAATAGATGATTGATCTATCTAGAAATTCACATCCTTGTTGTGAATGACATCGATGTGATTGAATGGTATCGCCAGGACCTTGAAGCCTATCTTAGTGACAGAGTGATGGGTGAGTGTATCTACTTCATCAATGTGACTTTGGTGCATCAGTAGGACTTGGGATGATGTCCCTCTAATGGAGTGATAAGGCGAGAAGTCAATGGGACTCAGTTGTGATGAAGGACTGACAAGTGGCGAACAACAACTACTTGATATGCTAATTCGCATCATTGTTGTGAATTAGGTGGCAATGACATGGGAGATAGATGGCATGTTGGCCATGTACTCAAAGGTAGTTCATATCAAAGACAATGATGGACATCGCATATACTGTAAAGGATTTCCAAGTGATAGAGCAAAATAATAGATCAATGGAGGAGATTTGAATGACCGCTTATTGGATAGTCATGATTTAAAGACATGACAGTAAATGAGAATCATAGGATCAGGGCATGAAAGGAGAAGATTGATGACTAAAATTCAAAATCAATGATCTTAAATGGCTAAGTCTATGTAAATAGGGTTTCTACTGGAAACTGACATAGAGCAAAGAGTTAATTGGTCCAACTACACCTAGCAACCAATTGAATGAATATTTGATCTCCAAAGTGGTGAAATAGGTTGTAGATAAGATCATACTAAATCTGATCATATAGATAGTAGAACATATTTAATGTAGTTCTATTCTTAGGGTTTTATAGGATGTTATTCTTGCAAACTCTCTGAGATAGAATTTAATGTTGTAAGGATTGATGCAAAGAGGTATGGTGATATCTGATAAACAAACATTATCAGATATCTTAATGATGGTGTGTGGCTTGATGAACTGGTAGCTTGATGGTGAAGATAAAAAGTATGGGAACCCTAATAGTGAGCTAGAGCTGATTTGGATGTTGGAGACAGTCTTGTGGTTAAGATCATAGGTCAGTGGAGAATGAAGAGAATCTAATATTTTTTAATTTGTTGTATTTGTTGTGTGTGAGTAGTTAGTGTAGTCTGAATGTATAGAGATAACTTAACAGAGTAATGTAGAGTTGAGTTGTAGTAAACAAAGTTAATAAAAGTAACCTATAATGTAATACAAATAATCATCTAGGTGAATATATGTGAAAGTACAGAAGAGCAAAAAGAGATGGATAGAGATAGAACAATGATTGTTCTATGTGCAAAGGAAAGTGCAGAGTAGGGGTGTGTTGCTGAGAATGCAACTTCAACATCATAAAGTAAGTTGTAGTAAGTGCAACAATGTATTGAATGTAATGATGCATCATAGGTTATGCAGAACCAATCTATGCATATATAAGCTTGTAATATTGTAAGAGGTTGTAGCCTCATTGTACTAAGTTGTAACTTAGGTTAGGGGATTGTATTATCCTTAGAGTTGTAGCTCCTAAACTAGGTTGTTTTTGTATCCTTGAAGTTGTGGCTTCTAAATTAGGTAGTTGATGCTTGTTTGGGTTGTATCCCTAAAAAATTGTAACAGAGATTTGGATTGTGACCTTGGGTTTGAGCAGTAGACTCAAGCAGGCTTAGTCACTATGGTTTTCCCCATATCAGGTTTTCCATGTATATTTGTTGTTATGTGATGTTTTTGTGTGCATGCATATTTTTGTATCACATGATTAATATCTACACATTAAGGGTTAAAGAAAGTAGTTTGCAAAAAAGGTTTTAAGAGCTAATTTTTTAATATCTACTCATTCACCCCCCCTTAGTAGATCATTGTGTTCAAAAAATTGGTATCAGAGCCCTAGGTTCCATAGGAGAAGCTTAATCAGCTCGGGTAGATCTTGGTGAGTGAACACAATATGGATAACAACAAAGCTCATTTGTAGAAGGAGTGCCTCTCTTTAATGGATCAGATTATATATGGTGGAGCTTCAGAATGAAGTTACATTTGGGATCCATATGGTTTGATGTATGGATGTTAGTGGAATATGGATATACAACTTATGCTACACCTCCAAATACTGAGGATGAAAATATGGCATATGAGAACAATGCTAAAGCAATGGATGCAATTATTTGTGGGTTTTCAAGCTCCATATTTGTCAAAATAATGCATTGAAAAAGTGCACGAGAAGTGTGGAACAAGCTAAAAAGGATGTATGAAGAAAGTGATGTTGAAGTGCAGTCATTGATTGAGAGATGTCATAGCGAATCTGTAAGTCTTGAGACAAGTGAAGATGAAAAATTTGCAAGTTGGTTATCAAGTGAAGCTGCAACAAGAGGTGATGAAGATGAAACATCTACTTTAGGATCATAGGGGCCTAATGAAGTTGAAGTTGATTACATTAGGATATTGAGAAGAGGCTCTAGAAAATATAGAGGTAACCAACCCAATAAAAGTTTGAAGTCTAGTAGAATAAGTCCTATAGTTGCTAAATGCTTTCATAGTAAGAAGGATAATCCTAAGAGAAAAAAGAACAATAAGGAGAATAAGAAGAAGGATTTGCATGCAAGTGAAGAAAAAGGATCATCTAATGTTATTGGTAGATTAGATGATGAATATGGAAGTTTCTATGGGATTGACCCATTTCCAATGACCTTTGATGAATAGATTGAGAGGTATGATAAAGATAAAGAGGATGAAACCTCCAATAATGAAGAAGAAGTGGATGTTGAAGGTAAACTCATTTGTGCTCTAAATGAGATTAAATTTTTTAAGGAGAATGAAGAAAAAAAGGTGCATGCACAAAAGGAGATAGAAAAGTTGAATAAGAGCCTTGAAGAATCTAATCAAATGGTGATTAGCTTGAAGACTAGGATGGAAGAAGAAAGAAGAGAAAAAGAAGTAGTTCAGACTAAACTACAGTCTAAATCCAATGAGTGCACGAAGTTGGAAGTAGAGATAGTTTCTCTGAGAAAAGAGTTAACAGATGTAAAATTATAGATGGATAAAAGCTTGAAGCTGAAAAGTGGCTCTCAGATGGTAGATGAGTTGAGCAGGTCACAAAAGTTGTCAAGAGCAAGGGTAAAAATTTACCTTGGTGATGAAAAAGGGAAAAGTCATTCTACTAGTGAAAGATTGTTGGATAGCTTTCAAACAATAGAGAAAGGTTGCACAAGTGGCTCAAAAGAAAGCATCTCTACAAATAGACTGAAGAAAACACAAGAAGAAAAGGAACCAATTTCTAATAAGAAGAAAGTTAATGAAGAAAAGAGACCTACTACAAAAAAAAGGAAGAACATTTATCCAATTGTTGATTATTAGAAGAAGAAGCCCATAAGAGATAAGAAAATGAAGAGCTCAGTCCATGAATAACTAAAGAGATAGTAACATACACAAGGTGTTGTTAGAAATAGATTTACAACAATGAGATACATGAAGAAGCCAATGCAGAGAAGACCACCGTATCATGAGCAAAGAAATGGTATGACAAATTGTTCCTCATGTTTTTATGGCTACTATTATTCATGTAATGAATTTGGTCATAAAGCATGTGAATGTAGAACTATACCTATAAAGAGAAAAAATCATATGTGTAGAAATGCATTTTCTCCTATGATAGGCATGAATGTATTGTGCTATAAATGTGATAAATATGGTCATACAACTAAGTACTGTAGATTAGATTATGCAAGACCAACAACATACATGTAAAATTAAAAGCATATTGTAAGGAAAAGAATGTGTCTTCCAAAGTGAACAATGGTTCACATACTATTGAAAAGTGGGTTGATGTATCAAAGAAGGTGCACAAGATGATTTGGAGAGAGAAATATTGGCGAGCAGTGCTCCAGGAGGCTAGTTCTGCCTTACATCACTAATTTGTAGTGATGGGGCATGAGTCCAGGGGGAGTTTGATTGGAATCTTATTTATCACTAGAAATAGAAGAAAGTGATCAAGTCAAAGGGTGATAACACCAACAAAGGAGTGGATAGTCATCTGTGGAAATTGATATCAAAATTTGATATCAGATATTGGAGAGAAAGTGGTGTAAGTGTTTTGTTGAGAGAAATGATTGTTGACTGCAAGGAGAAGATATATTTCTTAGGGGGAGCTATTCTATATATATTGTTTTTAAAAATTGGTATCAGGCCACTATAAAATTTGTTTAGAACAGTCTAGTTGGTAGAGAGCCCAAAAGGCAGCAAATTCTTGAGTTTTCTAAGAAGAAAATGTTGCATGATCTCAAGGGGAGTTTCTTTAGTTAGCAAATCAATTGTATGATAATATTAGCTAGTATAAATGAAATGAAGAACTTGGAATAAACCAAATGGATGAGTAGGAAATCATAAGAGTATGGAGAAAGCTCTAAGCGGGAGCTGCTATAAGTATCAAATCAATGTTATACTCGATACAATGTAGTCCAGGATATCACTTATTACATAGCATACAGTGAACACATGATTCACAATTAGGATCAATATGATAATCAGTATCAAGGAATGATATCATCAATTGGTGTCAAGTATATGACTTCAATTGGTACAGAGCATGAATCAAAATATCTATAGTTGATATCACACCTAACTGACGTTGAGCTTGTAATGTCACTTCAACTAGCATCAGATATTTTTTAATTGGTATAGAGTAGTTGGAGCATATGGTTCTGCCATTGTAGTAAAAAGGTTGAATGCAACAATTAGCATAACAACAAAAAATATTTTCAATTAGTATTAGTCAAACGGGGAGCTAAGTCCCTTTGTCATGCTAAGAAGAAGTGAAGGTTACAACAGTATAGTGACCTAAGATAAAGAGGAGAATACTTCTAGGAGGTGTGATCCCTTTTCCATTGATGTCAAAGGGGGTGAAAGTCATGCAAATGCTCAAAGAGGAGCATTGGAGGAAGCAATAATAAAAGTAGAAGGTAGAGATGATACTGGTACAAACGTTGAATTGGTTAATTAGTATCATTGACCATTTAAAGTTTTTCCATCAATGACAAAGGGGGAGATTGTTCAAATATGTTGTCATTGATGTCAAAAGGGGATCAAAGAAGTGGAGTTGATCCTATGCAGCAACATACAATATTTTCATTGATGTCAAGAGATGGATTAGAAGGGTGTAATACTTGATCTTAGGAGTGAGTTGTTTGGTAGTGTTCAGTAATGTCAAGGTAGTATCAAGTGTGATTTGAAGTGACTATGCAAGGAAGAAGGATGTGCAAAGGCAGCATAGATGTCATGAAGATATCATAAAGGTGACGAGTTAGGTCATGCAAAGAAAATAAGTTTGAATTGAAGCAAAGTGCATGATGATAGAAAATGTTTGTGAAAGATGTATGTTTTATTTTATGGAAGTTATGTTAGAAGATGTTGATGAAAGAAGCATGTTTTTGCGAATTTTGCTAAGGTTCTTAAATGTTGCATTGTTGTCATGAAAGATTTGTATGAGGTTGTAGAGGTTTCTTCTAGAAGCCAAAGGTGTAAATAGGTGGTAGATTCAATGTGGGTTTCTCGAGAGCTTTCCAAAAAGGTATTGTGTAGGGTTTGACATCAATCAACATGTCAGCATTTATTTGTTCATGCTCTCAATCTAGGGTTTATCGATTAAACCCTACATGTGTAGGAGTTTTATAATCACATTGTTCAAAATGTTCTATTTTTTCGGTGACTTAGTATTGTAGGTTGAAGATCACATAGGTAACAACTTATGTCATTTATCTCGTGGAGGTGACATGCCCCATCATCTAGGTTGGCGGTGTCCTTAAGGTGTATCAGTGTAATAGTGCCCATCAACGGGAGTCAAGTTGGTGTCTCATCAATGGATTGATGAAGGTTCATCAAAGTGACCGACTAGTTTCAGTGGGACTAAAAAGGTGTCCCAGTGATGGAGCGATGGTGTATGGGACCTGCAGAGGTTGACATGGATGATGACAGTGCAGATACCAAGATGACATGTGGAGTGTGGAACCCAGGTGGAGTATGAAATACTTATTGGCATTAGTGTATTTCATCAGTGGGGCCTAAGATCTTGTCCCCTTGACGCAACAATGAGAAAGTAGAGCTCTGAGTGGGATCCAGTCATAATGATGGTGGTGATAGAGATAACATGTGGCATGATCAAATTGGGCGAATGGTAATCCACATCCTTCTTGTGGATTATGATGTAGTAACATGGAGATGAAGTGGCTTGGTGACATCATCAATAGTCTTCATGAATGTGACTAAGTCATATCAACGGAAGTGTCATGATCGTCTCCTTGATACAAAAATGGCTATATCATCGGTGAGACTATATGTCATTCCTAGGAACTTGAAGAAGGTCCCTCCGACAGGGAAATGGAAGAATGAACACTAATAGAAGGACCTAGTAATGTTGAAGTGCATTGGTGGTACGAACACAGATCGAATGATAGGATGGCACGTGACAAAAAATGACAAGTGAAACATGACATGTGGTGACACGATGGCATGGGGACCATACAATAGTGAAGGATATTGGTGTGACATAGGCTCATTGATAGGAATCTTAAGGTTTTCCCTCCAGTGCAACGATGACCTTCCTATCAGGTAGACAAAGTGATATTGCCAAGACCTTGAAGAAGGTCTCTCTGATAGGGCAATAGGAAGTGTGATGTTGATTGTGGGACCTGATAGTAATGAAGGTATCTAGAAGGTGATTGATATGGTGACATGTGGCAAACATCTAGTGGTTGATTTTGTATTGTTGTTGCAAATCAATGATTATATATGTGTGAGCTAACAATGAAAGTCAATGACAATGAACAATGCAGGATGAAGGTTGATCAGATGATATTGGTGATATGATGCTTCATTGATGTGAAGGTTGAGTATCGCTAGGACTATGGAGCTAGTCCCAATGATAGGGAGATGGGAGATTTGATGTTGATCACGGGACTAGCTAATGTATGATGGGGACAGTGATGTAGGTTACTGCAAGCGACGTGGTGATAGATGATTGATCTATCTGGAAATTCACATCCTTGTTGTGAAAGGAATTGGTGTGACTAAATGGTATCACTAGGACCTTCAAGCCTGCCTCAGCAATAGAGTGATGGGTGAGTATATGTACTTCATCGATGTGACTTTGGTGCATCAGTAGGACTGGGGATGATGTCCCTCTAATGAAATGATAAGGTGAGAAGTCAGTGGGACCCAATTGTGATGAAGGATTGATAGGTGGAAAATAACAATTGCTTGGTGTGCTAATTTGCATTATTGTTGTGAATTAGGTGGTGATGACATGGGAGACAGTTGACATGTGCTCCATGTACTTGAAGGTAGTTCATATTGGAGAGAACAACTAACATCGCTAAGACTATAATGGATGTTCCAGTGATAGAGTGATATGATAGATCAATGGAGGATATCTAAATGACTGCTTATTGAGTGGTCATGATTTAAAGACAGTAGTAAATTAGGATCACATGATCAGGGTACAAAAGGAGAAGATCAATGGTCATAATTCAAAATAAATGATCTCAAATGGCTAAGTCCCTATAAATAGGATTTCAACTGGAAACCAACATAGAGCAGAGAGTTAATTGGTCTAGATACACCCAACAACCAATTGAATAAAGATTTGATCTCCAAAGCAGTGATACAGGTTGTAGATAAGATTAAGATAAGATTAAGATAAGATCAAATCGAATATAATCATATGGACAAGAGAACGTATTTAATGCAGATTTGTTCTTAGGGTTTTGCAAGATGTTATTCTTGCAAACTCTCTGAGATACAATTTAATGTTGTAAGGTTCAATACACAAAGGTATGGTGATATCCAATAAACCTCATCATATATCTTAATGATGGTGTGTGGCTGGATGAACTGGAAGCTTTCTAGTGAAGATAGCAAATATGCAAACCTTAATAGTGAGTTGGAGCTGATCTAAATGGTGGGGAGAATCTCGAGGCTGAAATCGTAGGTTAGTGGAGAATGAATACAATATGATATTTTCTAAGTTGTATATATTGTGTGTGAGTAGGTAGTGTATTCTGTAAGTATAGAGAGAGTTGAATAGAGTAATGTAGAGTTGAGTTGTAGTAGACAGAGTTAGAAATTTAAGTAACCTAGACTCTAATGCAAATAATCATCTAGGTGAATATATGTGAAAGTGTAGAAGAGCAGAAAGAGATGGATAGAGGTAGAATAGTGATTGTTCTATGTGCAGAGGAAAGTGAAAAGTAGGGGTGTGTTGCTGATAGTGCAACTTCAACAGTATAAAGTAAGTTGTAGTAAGTGCAATAATGTATTAAATGTAATGATTCATCATAGGTTATGCAGAACTAATCTATGCATATATAAGTTTGTAATGTTGTAAGACGTTGTAGCCTCATTGTATTGGGTCATAGCACAGGTTAGGGGATTGTAGTCTCCTTAGAGTTGTAGCTCATAAACCAACATGTTGTTGCATACTTGAATTTGTGGCTTCTAAACTTGGTAGTTGATGCTTCCTTGGTTTGTAGCCCTAAAACATTGTAAGAGATTTGTATTGTGACCTTGGATTAGAGCAGTAGACTCAAGCAAGCTAAGTCACCATGGTTTTTCCCATATCAGGTTTTCCATGTGTATCTGGTGTTATGTGATGTTTTTGTGTGCGTGCATATTTCTATATCACATGATTAATATCTACACATTAAAAGGGTTAAAGAATGTAGTTTGTACAAAAGGTTTTAAGAGCTAAATTTTTAATATCTATTGATTCACTCCCCTCTTAGAAGATCATCGTGTTCCAACAATTATACTCCCCTTAAAATGTTAGTGTAATTGCTACACTAATATTTTAAGGAGATGATGAATGAAGAGAGGATCCATTAGAAATATTACACACCTCACGTGATCAACTATCCTTTTCCCCAAGTGTAAAGAAAATGATAATAGTATTATCATGTTGCTCCCCATTGATGAAATATGGTCGTCAAAATATTTTTTGCACCCCCATTCATTGCAATGATCATCATATGATACTATAAATGCCACATAACAAGGAGTAACACCATAGTAATTAATTTATTATTTTGTATGGATCCACATCAATGTCATACAATTGATTTTAACCATTATTTTTTCTTTAAATCCAAACATCCATCAATAGAATGGCTAACTATTTGATGGTATGCACAAAAGACAAGTTTTTATTTACTTGTTTATTATCTTTTATTTCATGAAGAGGTGGTAGGGTGATTAATTATCATTGTAAAAGCATGCATAATATGTGTTCTATTTTAGACAAGGGATGCAAAGCAGGTAAGAGGCCATCTCCAATAGGACCATGAGGTGGTGGTGGGGTTGGAGTTGGAGTAAATATCTTATGCAAAGGTGGAGGTCATTGATAACCAATTCTTTTTGTAGAGGGATGAAGAGTTTTTTCTAAGAGGGTGTGAATTTCATGTTCATTATTTGTATCACACCCTTGTTTAGAAATAATCTTTAATCCATGGCCATAACACTTTTCTAGGCCAACGGGTGTATCACTAACTTTATTTACATAGGATGGATGAATGTTTTTGGAAAGGGTTTATCTCTATTGGCATTGGAAAGAGCATTGATATGTAACAGGTTAGGGATGAATTGTAAAGGAGTGTCTTTTTGAGAGGAAGAAAACATGTTAAGTGAAGGTATGGTATATTTTGAAAAAAAATTGGCTAGGGTTAGTGGGTAAGGTCGCAGGTGTAAACATGGGTTTTGGTACCCTAATGTTCTCTTTCACTTCTAGGGTCTTTCACCTAAAAGGAAAGGGATAGGGTAAAAACCGGCTATGTTCACACTCAAGATTAATGTAAAATGAATGAAGTATGCCAAGATGAGACGATCTAAATGTAAAGGACTGATAAAATAGATTGATTTTGCATACAAAGTGTTTGAAAACACATTGTGATATGAAAAAAGAACTAAAAACATAAACAAACAATAACATAGCTTAATGAAACTGAATGAGGTGTACCTAGAGGCTAAAACCTAATGTGGAGAGGTTTTGGTATGCTACAAATTTTACTGTTGAATCCCACTGGGACTCATTCACCACATATGGTGAATGAGTCTTGTTTCTGGTGAAAACTATCGGAATAGGTTTCTAGATGCCAGGAACAGAAAACTTCATAAAACACTTTTTCTAGGCTGGAAATGGAACTCATTCACCATAGATGGTGAATTAGTCCACCTATAGATTTCTAAAAAGTCAAGGTTCAACTTTGTGGATCTTGATATCCACTTTTCTGCCTAACAGGTTATTGGATCTGAATGTGGAAAATCTGATGAGAAGGTGTTCTTCAAGCTTCAAATAGGGTTTTGTTTACTTTGAATGATATTTGAAAATTTTATGACACTTTTAAGACCTATATCTTTGAAAAATATTCATACAAGACCTACAAAACACACATGCAAACAAGGAGAAAAGTGTTAAGGGTTAGAGTATAGGGGTTTGCTTTGGTCAAACCCTAGTTTGGTAATCAAATCCCTAAAAATGAAATAAAATAAAGAGAGAATGATGAACAAATAACATGCAATGTCATAAACTCACCAAACCCTTGATGTTGAAGTTTGAATATATGTTGCTCCAAGATGCTTGAATTTGCTTGATTGAATGATTAAGGATGCTCTAGAATGCTTAAATGCTATGATGGATTGAATGCATGAATGAATACTTGAATGAATGGGAGGGCTTAAAATGACTAGAAAATTTAATATTTATACACAATTTGTCTTAATTTCTTAAAAATACATCACAGGCCAACCTTAGGTCTTAAGAAATAAAAACTTGCCAATAATTTGAATTTATTTTTATTTTTGTGCCAAGAGGGACTCATTCACCCCTAATGGAGAATGGGTCCCACTCAATGCATGTGAATGGGTGTCGAGAATTTAGTTGTCTTAAATGATGTTTGTCAGGTTTATATTTAAAAATACACTTAATTAAGGCATGTAAGTACATAAAGGGGCTAAATAAAGCATAAGAAAGGTGTATTTATTGATGAAAAACCTAGAAAAGCATGAAAGTTTATTACAAGACTTTACAACACTTTAAAATAAGACTTGCTAAGTGATAAAAAAGGGGTATGTATGTGAATTATATTAAGAAGAGTCTAGAAAAGTATGAAAATGTGTTACAACACTTCAGAACACTTTTACAAGACATCATAAAGTTTTAATGATTCATAAAGATTTAAGACCTAATGTGAATGTGTGGGCCACATTGCAACATTAAATCAATGCAAAATCAAGCCAATTAAGTACAAGGAGGGAGAAAACAAGAAAAATTAGAAGTGTTACTTTTTCTGTGTCCATAGTTAGCCCCCACTTTAGTGAGAGGATAAATTTTCCTCAAACTCACATTAAAGTAGAGCAATGCATCTTAAGAGGTATTCCATTGAACTAATGCTTAGCTTGATGAGACAATAACGATCAAGAGGAATGATCAAGCCCCTAGGATGAAGATCCCATGGAAAACTAAACATAAGCACAAAGAATGCACATGAAAATGAAAAAGAGCAAAAGGAAAGACAAAGAAAAAATAAATGAATCAAATCAAGATTCGATCATTTTTCTAGCCTATTGTTGATCAAATCTAGGTTGTTTGTGTGGAAAGAAAATGTATACTCACTCTAGGGCAACGGAACTCATGGCTATCCACCAGGTGAGAAAGACCAAAAGGTGAGAAACATACACTCACTGTTGATATGCACTCACAAACACACATGAGGCTATGGGTAAAGTCGTGCCTTCGAATGGGCTTCCTAATCAACCATACCAAAGTTATACCTCCTGATAAATTTAATAAGGCTCCAAAGGAAAATGTAGTTATGTGCTTCATGGGACAAGCAAAGCTTCATATGCTTAGGACTCACGAAAAAACAAGATAGCACCATAAGCATGCAAGTTGTGTTATGGAAGGTGGCCATATAAATGTAAAATGTAACATGAAAAGATGTTCAAATGAGTATTTCTTAGTTCATGTGAGGTCTATAACTTATGGAGCATTGTGTCTAATGTCTCCAAGAGAGGACTGATCAAAGAATAGAATATTCACAACTTAGGGGATGCAGTGCATTACATCAAGCCACTAAGAGGAATGTAATATGCTAAGATAGATCACACTTATGAAGGACACTATACCCAAATCATCCATAAAGTGACAAACCCATCGTATGAAAAAAGAAGGTTGCACTAAGAATCAAGAAAAAGAAAAATGCAAAATGAATAATGCCAATGTATTCCCCCACTTTAAAGGAATTTCTACACACCGTTCTATGAGCAATTACTTTAAAGTACTGAATGAAAAATGCAAAAAGAAATAAGACATGAGAGATAACTTGGAAATCCCTATGCCAAGTCATATGTTTTCAAGTAATGTTGCATCATGCAAATGAAAAAGGAAAAAAAGAAAGAGGGGTTGCCCCCAAAAAGGAACACACCAAACACATAATGGATCTATGGATTTTGGGTCATTATGTTTGTTGCTGCAATGTTTTGATTAAAGAGCTCAAAGTTGTCATCATTCCCCAAATACATAGACCTGGAAGAATGACACAAAGAGAGTGAAAACAAAAGAAAAAGAATCCATTTTGGGTCAACATGGAAGAGACATAGGATGTCTCAATGCTTTGCATCATCCACAAAAGGAAAACACAAAAAAAAGGGCGAAATGAAAAAGAAAGCCTTGTGGATCAACATGAAGGAGAAATTTTGGTCTTAATGTCTTGTGTCATCCCCAAAAGGAAAACACAAGAAAAAAGTGAAAAATAAAATAGAAAGGCGTTTTGGGTCAACATGGAAGAGACAAAGGGTGTCTCAACGCTTTGTGTCATCCCCAAAAGGAAAAAACAAAACAAAGGCAAAAAGAGAAAATAGAAAGACCTTTTGGGTCAACATGGAAGAGACATAGGGTGTCTCAATGCTTTGTGTCATCCCCAAAAGGAAAACACAAAAAAAAGGAAAAAAGAGAAAATAGAAAGAACTTTTGGGTCAACATGGAAAAGACATAGGGATCTCAATTCTTTGCGTCATCCCCAAAAGGAGAACACAAAACAAAAGAAAAAAAGAAAAGTGAAAGAAATGTATGACATATAGAAGAATGAAGGGACAAATAGATGAGTTGCACAAAGAGAGAGAGAGAGAGAGAGAGAGAGAGAGAGAGAGAGAGAGAGAGAGAGAGAACATCAAACAACACATCATAAGGGATCACATTATGCACATGTAATCACACCAAAAAAAAGAAAAGAAAAATGTAAAAGGCTACTAAGGAAAATACAAGTCAACCATCTAACAAGTCATCCACCTCCCAATAATGTTCGGAAGGTGAACAACTGGAGAGAGGGACAAGAGCAAGGGCCAAACTAGGTGAAGTGTTAGGATCATCACTCTATATAGGAGATATCTCGGTTAAGGTCATAGATGAAGAAAACAATGTGTTTAATTCATTATGTATTTTTTCATCGATTTTTGTTGTTTCCCCATCATCATCTAGGTTAATCACAATAGGAGGATGAATGATTATACCTGAAGGAGAGTGTATCTCTTGTTGTGATTGTTGTATTGGATTACTTTGTGGTGGGTCAGAAGGAGTGTGGTGATGCATTTCTTCTGTAAAATGAGGATTATTATTTTCTTTGTTTTCTTATTCATGTAACTGACAAGCAAGGAGATGACATCGATGCCTATGCTTTGTAGCACCTCGGTTTCTTTTTATTCTATTTTGAAGTTGTGTGGGTATAAGAGCGGGTTGATCCACTATAGGCTCCTTTTCTTCCCTAAGGGGAGGAACAAAAGGAACCATAGGAGGTGGTTTAATCACTTTCTCTTTCTCTTTATAAACTTGTTTTATGTGAGGGGGCATGAAAGGGTTGGTTTCATTATCTCTTGGGTGTTTGGACGATGAGGGTGAAGTTTTTATTATTGGTTAAACTTGATTTACTGGTTCAAGTTCAGGTTGAAGCATTATCTCATCTAGGATGAGAGTGTCAAAAGTGGACGAGGACATGTTGCGAAGAAACATTTCCGCTATTCATTTGGCTTTGAATTTTTTATAGGAAATGAAAAAGAAGTCTTTGTGAGGTGTTATGGGTTCCATAGGCTCAGGAAAAAAGGCTTCCAAGGAAAAGTGTCCTTTAGAAGACAATGGGTTAAAGCCACTATGGTAGAGAGTAAATATGTCATTTTCAAGTGGAAACTTCAAAAATTTGTGAATGATTGAAGGGACAAATTTCATTGAGCGAAGCCATGGATGGCCTAGCCATGGACAAAATTGATCTGATTGTGGAATGATAGAGAATGTTACATCCAATGTTTTAGGTCCTATCTGTAATGGAAGGATGATCAATCCTATTATAGGGTATGCAAAACCATTATGTTTCTTGATCCATGTTGTTGGTTTTTCATAATTATCTTGATAAAGATCATATAATACTAAAAACTCTTCTATGATCATGTTCTTTCCACACGCGAGATCTATTAATATCCCATTAGTGGGCTTATCACAGATGCAGTCGGCTATGTAAAGAGGACCATCAAGAAGACTTTTGAGTATGTCTTGAGAAGAAAAATTAATATCAGGAGATTTCTTAGTTTGGCCCTTACGAGGGATAATGTCTATCGTACCCACCATTTCATCCATAGGATTAACATGGGTAACATGAGGAGTAAGATCATGGTGCTCATTATTTGTATCGACATTCATCACATCATTGTTTGAAGGTTCACTAGCTTTGACAAATTAAATATTGTGTTTAGGCATTGGGTTGGTAAAAAAATTAAATTTTTGGTTGGGAGGGGCAACAGACTTATTGCCTTGATCATTGACACTCACAATGGATAGATGAACATAATCAATGAGGTCTTGCACTAGGTGTTTAAGATGCTTACACTGTTTTGTGGCATGTCCATTTTGGTGATGAAAATGACAATAAGCATTTGGTTAAAATGTTTGGGGTAAGGGTTTAGTAGGATCAAGTGGTTTAACAATAGGCAAGGTGATCATTTGTTGCTGTAAAAGTTGAGTCATCATGTTATGAAGGGTATCAGGAAAAGGTGTAAACTATCTCTTTGGATCCCCTTAGTTAAAGGGCACCGTATTTTTAACAATAGCAACTTGGTTTTTAACAGGTGGAGTTGGTTGCAGAGGAGGGGGGTTGAATTGCAATAATTCTTTGTTTTGTTTTATAAAGGGTTGTGAATTATTTGGGTTGACATGTTCAAATTTCTCAGCTCGGCTAGAAGTGGACTTGGCATCGTGACTACTAACCGAATTGTGATAGTCACAAAGGGTTGTACATAGATGCATGAAAGACAAAAATTTCATCTTGGTCAATTTATCTTGAATTTGACTTTTTAAATTTTCACTGAACATTTTTGAGATGTGGATCAGGAACCTTGACATCGATTTGGGCATAGTGACTAATAGCGTGAGATGAAATCGGTTACCTTTTCATCCACATTTTTTTTACATCTCATTAAATCAGCCAATGTCTTTTTGGGAGTCATGTGCACTTGGAAATGATTCATGAATGCATCAACAAGTTTATTAAATGAACGAATTGAATTTTTTGATAAAGAGGAAAACCATTCCAAGGAAATGTCCTTTAAAGTCCCAGGAAAAATTTTAGCTAACAATTTATCCTCAAGGAAAAAAATCACTACATAAGGTGGTATAGGCATTGACATGATTAGTAGGATCACCCTTCCCTCCATAATTTTCAAATCTAGGTATCTCAATTCCTTGTGGCATCGGTGTTCTTAATATTTCTAAAGATAATGGGTGGCTATGGACATAATAGGTGGGTGATGCATTTTGACTTTGGTTTATGATGGATATTGTTGTTGCATAGAAGAAATAATGTGGAAGAGTTGTGTGATGAGAGGATCGGGATAGGTGATAGGAGGTGGAAGAGAGATGGTGATGGAGTGTATGTAGTAGTAGGACAAGTGAAGGGAACACTGATAGGTGGGAAGGTGGTCTAGAGGATAGAACATTTGATGCCACAAAGGAACTAGGAGTGCTAGTAGGAATACCAAAGGAAGGAGTCACATTACTAATAGATTGCATGACTTGCAACTTGGGGAGTGGCGTGGGTAGGTATGGATGCTATGATTGAAGGGGGGGAATGTGAGGTCCTTAGTGGCTGATCATAGTGTTTGTTGGTTGAGATGCACTAGAGGTGAAAGGAACATATTTTTGATATATATCAGCATTTTGTTTCAAAATTTCTAGGCCTTCATCACTTTCAAGCATGCAATGGATTTTTTCTATAGTTGGAATGGTAGTGGCTGAAATGTTTTCAAGACTTACTTGATGTTGGAGATGTGTTAAGTCCTCATGAATGTTAACTATTTTTTCATGCAGTATAGAATCAGTTTGTGTGTCAACATGCATGTTACCTAAATGCAAGGAGTTAATAAAGGTATTGTACATGCCTAATGCACTATTATCAATACCAGGAGTAGTGGCTTGGGATAACCCAAGGTCCACAATGAATGTGCTATCGTGGGATGCCATGAGTCATGAATTTCTTCTCACTAAAGTATTATTAATAGGGTACCAAACACTCATACAAAGGCTACTAAAGGTGGGGTGGATGCCAATGTAATGAAAACTAAGAGAAATAAAATGCTAATAACAAAAATTTTGGAAACTGTAATAGAGATGCAATAACAAAAAATAGATATGCAGAAAATGCTCTCAAAATGACAGAAATTATAGTGCAAAATATGCAACTGGGCTAATTCGTCCAGGGTGGGGAATGAGTCCAGGGATGATTTTTTTTGAAAATTTAAAATGAATTTTATGCTTTTTAGATTGTTCAATGCAAAACTATGATGTAGATATAGAATTTCAATGTTCTAAATTGTTTTTTTTAAATGCAATAATGAAATCTAAATGATCTTTTCACTAATGCAATTTTGAAAACCCTAGGATACAAAACAATGCAAAACCTAATGTAATGTTGATGCAAGCTAGCCCTATGATGTAAATGCACTTGAAATTAGAAGTAAAAATGTTCTTAAGATGGGTTCACCAAAATGTAAACATGGTTTTTCCTACCCTAATGTTCTCTTTCACATTTAGGGTCTTTCACCTAAAAGGAAAGGGATAGGGTAAAAGCTGGCTATGTTCACACTCAAGATTAATGTAAAATGAATGAAGTATTCCTAGATGAGATGATCTAAATGCAAAGGACTGATAAAATAGATTGATTTTGTATGTAAAGTGTTTGAAAACATGTTGTGATATGCAAAAAGAATTAAAAACATAAGAAAACAATAACAAAATTAATGAAATTGAATGAGGTGCACCTAGAGGCTAAAAGCTAATGTGGAGAGGTTTTGGTATGATGTAGAGTTTACTCTTGAAGCCCACTAGGACTCATTCACTACAAATGGCCAATTACTCTTGTTTCTAGTAAAAACTAATAAAATAGGTTTCAAGATGTCAGGAACAAAAATATTTAGAAAATACTTTTTCCATCCTGGCAGTGGGACTCATTTGCCTTAGATGGTGAATTATTCCACTTGCATATTTCTAAAAAGTCAAGGGTCAACTCTATGGATCTTGATCTACACTTTTCTACTTGACAGGTTGCCAGATCCGAATCTGGAAAATCTTACAAGAAAGTATTCTCCAAGCTTCAAATAGGGTTTTGTTGACTTTGAATAATCTTTGATAATTTGATGACACTTTTAAAACCTATCTCTTTGACAAATATGTATACAAGACCTACAAAAAAAAATGTAAAGAGGGGGAAAAGTGGTAAGCATTAGAATATAGGGGTTTTCCTTGGTCAAACCCTAGTTTGGTAAACAAACCCTTAAAAATGAAATAAAATAAAATAAAGAGAGAATGATGAACAAATAGTAACATGCAATTTCATAAACTCACTAAACCCTTGATGTTGAAGTCTGAAGATATGCTACTCCAAGATGCTTGAATGCTTGATTGAATGATTAAGGATGCTAGAATGATTGAATGCTATGATGGATTGAATGCATGAATGAATACTTGAATGAATGGGGGAGCTTAAAATGAATATAAAATTATATATTTATACACAATTATTCCCTAATTTCCTAAAAATACATCACAGGCTAACCTTAGGTCTTAAGAAATAAAAATTACCAGTAATTTGAATTTATTTTAATTTTTGTGCCAAGAGGGACTCATTCACCCCTAATGGTGAATGGGTCCCACTCAAGGCATGTGAATGGGTGTCAGGAATTAAGTTGTCTTAAATGATGTTTGTTGGGTTTATAATTAAAAATATACTTAATTAAGGCTTGCAAGTGCATAAAGGGGTCAAATAAAGCATAAGAAAGGTGTATTTATTGATGACAAGGCTAGAAAAGAGTGAAGTTTTGTTACAAGACTTTACAACACTTTAAAATAAGACTTGGTAAGCGATAAAAAAGGGGGTATGTAGGTGAATTATAATAAGAAGAGTCTAGAAAAGTGTGAAAATGTGTTACAACACTTCAAAACACTTTTACAAGACATCATAAAGTCTTAATGATTCATAAAGATTCAAGAAATAATGTGAATGTGTGGGCCACATTGCAACATTAAATCAAGCCAAAATCAAGCCAATTAAGTACAAGGAGGGACAAAACAAGAAAAAGTAGAAGGGTTACTTTTTTTGTGTCCACAGGAGGATGGTATATGGGTTCTTCATTCTTAGGTGTTATGTTTGTAAGGATAATTTTGGTTTTCCTAGTAGGTAAGATATTATTTGGAGAGCTATCAATGATCTCTTCTTCTTGTACCAAGATATCTTCACTAAAAGAGACTGTATTGGGAAAAAAGGATACATGAGCCTCATCACTTATTGGAGAAGCATTATGATGCAAAGGATAAAAAAATGAAAAGAATTTATTTTGTAGATTCTATTGAATCTTTTGAAGGTGTCTCAAACACTACCTTGCTATGGTGAACTCAATAATATGTTTTTCATTAAACCATCAACAACCAAGGGTTTTGACAATCTTTTTATATAGTGAACACACATAGACTTGTACAACTTACATATATGCTTTATTTTTGAATTTCCTTTTGTAGAAACCTGACCAATAGCCTATATAAAATTTTCACCAAATTTCATGAAATTTCACTAGTTCAAACAAAAGTTATGGATTTTTTTGTCTTGTTGAAAACCCTAGCTTTGTGACAGGGCAGTTAGCAAGGTTTTGAACTTGTTTTTCAAACAAAACATCATGGAATTACATTAAACCAAAAGTATTAGACTCTCTAGACAAAGCTCTAACTTTCCATCCACTCACAGACTTGTCACTGTTCTGTATAAGGCCATACAAGATTGATTTTTTATTATTTTTGCTGAAAATTGTCACAAACTATGAAAAAATAGGATATTTTCATGAAAAAATGATCCTACAGCTTCTTGGAGTGTTCATTCTCATTCCTTTAGTGTGAAATCCAATCCAAAATAGTTACAAATCAAAAATATGTTTCTTTTTCTTCAATACCTAATGTCTATTGTATCAAACTTGAAAAATGTGCCCCTTTTTACAACCTAGAATTGAAGAAATTTTTTAAAGAGACCCTACATTGTCTTTCATGGTCTTTCAAGACCTTATTGGACTAAAAAAACCCAACACTAAGGCTGAGGAAGAAACCCTAACCCTTCAACAAGCCAAAATTACCTAGGAAATCCAAATTTGCATTTTGGCAGGAAAATCAAAATTTGAATTTCTAGGCCTATGTAGACTACCTAGGCCATTTGAAATGATCCCAATGGACCCCCTAAGATCTTCACCAACTCAAATAGGACTCATAATATTGATATGAGTCATAAAAACATCACCAGAGTGATGCTCCTGCATCTCCCATGGGAAAAAAAAATGAAACTGATGTTCCACCTAAGAGGAGGTCTACAATAGTCTTTCCATGCTTCATGATGTCTAATTCATTCATCCATGTGGTATCCTCATATGGAATTTTCTTCTATTTTACCAAATATTGAAATTATTGCTCGCCTTTGGTCTTCTTGCTCTCTTTAGTGTTAATAATACACTCTAACTCTGTTGGTTTGGTGTGTCGTAGGTTCTCTATCCAATTAGCACATAATATATTATGTATACCCACTCCTTCATCAACAATTTCATCCCCTTTGTAAGGGTATAAGTTGGTAACATTGAAAACTAGTGATATGCCTACTCCACTAGGTAATTATATCTCATAGGAATTATTGGAAAACTTCTTAAAAACCCTACAAGAACCTATTTCTTTATCTTCAACTTGGTATATTCACCATTGGTAAACCTTTTCTTCTTGAGATGTGCTAAGACAAGATCTCCAACCTTAAAACTGACCTCTCTTCTCTTCAAATCTGCCTTTTGTTTGTACTTGTCCACACTAGCTTGGAGTTGTTATTTCACTTGTTGATGTATCTCTTACATGGAAATTGCAAATTGTTCACCCTCTACGCTTTTCTTCTCCATACCACTGAGGTCTCTTAGTTCAAACAATCCTTGTGGCTACATTCCATAGACCACCTAAAATAGACTCTTCCAATGCTCCTATTCACTGAGTCATATAGTCACTTGGCATAAATTTTCCCTTCAACCTGGAAATCGTCCTATTCCAAGAAGTAATCTTGAATTTTCCTTTATTTCTCCTTTCTTCCTAAAATAATCCCACCATAGGGATTCATGACCTTTCAACTTGGTCCTAACCAACTTTACTTGTTGCTCTTCAAGTACCTCCTCAAATTCAAAGTACTTGTCAAACTCCTCTATCTAATCAAGGAGTTATTCACTATTCAAGCTATCTGTATATACTAGAAGTTCCATCTTCACCTCGGTTCCTTCGCCCTTGACTACCTTCAAAAATATTTCCATCATCACATCATCAACATCCATCTCTTCTTAGGGTTCTTCTTGGGGTACTTCATCCACCACTTCATCTTGGTCACTCATATCCCTTGTAACCACTCATCTTATTTGGTTAGCTTCCACTACAATGAGTCTTGCATCCAAATTGACTCTCATTTCCCTCATTTATCTAGCAAGGAATTATCCCAATTGTGTTGCTATTCTCTTTTCCACCCTTTTAGTAGCATTGATTCTTGGAGGCATCTTTCTCCTTTTGGATTGTTAACCCTTGTATTGGTTTTCTTGACTTAATCTAGCTTTGATACCAATAATTATGAAAAGGATAAACAAAGGAAAATAACATTTTTTTGTAAATTCTATTGACTCTTCTGAAGCTATCTCAAAACCTACCTTGCTATGGTGAACTCAAAAATATGTTTTTTCATTAAACCCTTAAATACACACAAAGACATGCACAACTTACACATATGCTTGATTTGTGAATTTTCCTTTCATAGAAACTTTACCAATAGCCTAAAGAAATATTTCACCAAATTTCATGAATTTTCACTAGTTCAAACGAAAGTTATGGATTTTTTTGTCTTGTTGGAAACCCTAGCTCTGTGACAGGTAGTTAGCAGGGTTTTACTTGTTTCTCAAACAAAAAATAATGAAATTGTACAAAACCAAAAGCATTAGACTCTCTAGAAAAATCTCTAACTTTTCATCCACTCACAGAACTGTCAATATTCTGTAGAAGGTCGTATATGACTGATTTTTGACTATTTTTGTACAAAATTGTCACAAATTGTGAAGAAAATAGGGCATTTTCATGAAAAACTACTCTGATCTAGCTTGTTGGAGAATTCCTTCTCATTCCTTCAATGTTAATTCCCATCCAAAAAAGTTACAAATTAAATATATGTGTCTTTTCCTTCAAAACCTAATGTCTATTGTATCAAAATTGAAAAATATGCCCTTTTTAAAAACCTAGAATTGAAGAAAAACATGTAAAGAGACCCTACATGGTCTTTCAAGACCTTTGGATTCAAAAATCCCAACATTAAGGGTAAGGGACAAACCCCAACCCTTCAACAAGCCAAAATCACCTAGGAAATTCAAATTTCCATTTTGGCGGGAAAATCAAAATTTGAATTTCTAGGCCTATTTAAACAACCTATACCATTTTACATGATCCCAATGGAACCCCTAAGATCTTCACCAACTCAACTAGGACTCTTAACATCAAAATGAGTCAAAAAATCATCACTAGAGTGATGCTCTTGCATCACATTACCAAAGACACAACATGAAACACCAACCAAGGATTTTAAAGAAGACATCATTTTTCCAAATAATTTAGACATTATGAAATATTTTTACTAAAAAAATTTATGCACTAAAAAAATGATTTGTATAGAACAGTGAAAGTAGAGACTAGGAACAAATATGAACAAAAGGCTAAGAGAGATCACTATCATCAAAATTTGGTCCAAAGAATCCAAGATAGGAGTGCTAGGTGCCTTGGACCCGATAAATTAAGTTTCAAAGCTTTAAGGATATAGAAATAAAATTCATTGTCTAGGGATCCTAATTTACAAATATTTAGGTCTGACAATAGGAAAATTTCCAGAAATGCACAAAATTTCACTTTTTCTATATGTAAAAGATGATTATGCATGCAATTTTAGAATTTTGGAATAATGCAATTGTGTCCAAAGAAAAAACTCAGATTGTAAAATGCAATAATCAACTAAACCTAGTTTGAAAAATCTAGAAATTGAATTTTTCCACCTTTAAAATATCAATTATGTCAAAATGTAATTTTTTACCTTTTCAACATATGTTGTGCATAAATTATAAAATTAAACACTTTAGTATTGTTTTAGACCTTAACATAACTCAATTAAGATTGTATAATACAATAAGTGACTAGGTCTATCTTTCAACAACTAAAATTAACAATTGTTTATGTTTTGGATTGAAAATACTATGTAAATCTCAACTTTGTTAATGATTTCTATCATATTTTTTATGCATAAATTGTAAATTCAATTTTTTGCAAGTTATATTTAGATGAACATTAACATGTCCTAATTAAGATTGCAAAAGGTTTTAAGGCACACAAATGTCAAAATTCACCAAAATATGATTTTGGAAAAAAGGGATATAGGGTCTAAATCACACTTCTTCCAATATCACAAGAGAAAGGATTAAATTTGATTTCAAAGACCTGCTTGGCTACTAACCTCAATGGAAGAGCCATAATGGTGGATTAGGGTTTTACTCATTTGGTGTGTGATGATTAAATTATTGTTCACTAATGTAATTTGAGAATGCAAAGATGTGCCTATATTAATTTTTAAAATGTAGCATTGAGATGATTTTTGAAAAATATAAAACTGAAAGAAGGAAACAAAATTTGAAAAGTAAAGTGTAGATATAGAGGAACCTAGCATATAGATTTGATCTTGAGATACTAGATAAGGGCACTAGGTGCCCTGTATCTAAAAAATAGATACTCATAATCATAATTCAAAACTCAGTTGGCCTTTGTTTATAGGTTTTTCTCCTCTAGTCTTAGTGTCAAAACTTCATCTATCACTAATAAAATCCACTTTCCCTAATTTTTTGATTTGTAGTCGACTTGAATGCTTGAATGAACAATTAGGTCTTCAATCCTCTCCAATTTCACTTTAGGTCTACAACTTACATAGAAGAAAGAGGGTAAATGGTTGTTTTGTATAGGGGCTTTCCTAAGTCAAACCCTTTTTTGTTATTTCTACCTCCACAATGACTATGATGATGTAAAAGAGAGCTTTCCCTTGGTTGGAAAAGTGATAAATTATAAACAAGTAATAAATTGATAATTGTTCCAACTCACCACTTTGATTTTCAATTCTTGATGAACTAAAGTCATTGTACTCACCACCTTGAAGGAGAATTTCGATGTTTGATTTGAAGTCCTAAAAATGTTAGTACTGGAAAAGAAAAACTTGAAAGATAAAAAAACTCACCTGAAAACATGATACATTACTAAAATGATGCTTGACTGAAATAATGTTGCTATAATTCTACTAATTTTGCTCTTGACTATTTTTTATGATGTTCAATTATATCTATAAAGTTCTAGGCTTTGAAATGATGAAAATGTCTTGTATTTGTTAGCAAATAATGTATAATGTATTACATTGTAGTGGCGGGGATGTATACAATTAAGTAACTGATAGGGCAGGGTTGGCTGAGACAAACATTGTCCCATGCTCTGGGTCACTCCTAGGCAAACCCCTTTGGTGTTACTCTCCACCTTCTTAACCTATAGGTCCTAAATCTTGTTAGGCACCCCTTGTTCTCCTGGCCAACCCTACTATCATCTGCATACACCTAACCAAGTCAATCTTGGTGCTCACTCCTCTATTCTCTCCTTGGCCCTTAATCTTCCTAAAGACCAACTAACTCTCCAAACCTTACCAACTTGTTGCAGGGGAATGTGGCATCTTCTATAGCTTCAAAACCATCCCTCCATGGTTCTTGATCAGTCACAAGCCTTCAAATCTCCATCGCTTCCCTCAAACCCTAGTCTAGGGTTTAAGAAAGGCTACTAGCCCTTGAGCCCCAATTAGGCCTCTTAGCCTGAGAAATTAGGCTATAACTCCAATCCTACTAAGGTTCATCACAAACTTATTTTTGAGACCCTAGGTCATTTTCTAACCTCTTAAGGATTTTTGAGGTTTTAGGCTCCCTCAATCCGTACACAGGCATAACCCTGATTTTGTGGGAATTAGGGCTTTTTAAGCCATTTCTTGACCTCACTGTGAACTGTCAACTTGTTTTAGTCACCAAATGGTTAGGAGGGAACTCCTGCTTCCTGCCAAGCCTTTGTGAGACCTCCTGCAACCACCACATACCCTGAGTTGCTAGAAAGTAAACACCCCTGCAACATTAGTGTGAATTTTGCACTGTCTTTCCTAACCGGGCATAGCCAAGCTCACCTAGGAAGAGACTTTTAACATACTTCTTGGACTTCTACAGACCCCTACTCCTAATATATGTATATTATTGGAGTTTAGCTTCATTCCCAACAAGCCCGTACTCAAAGTACAGTGGCAATGCAAGCTAAAACCCCATTGTTCTACAATTTACCAGTCAAAACTGCAAATGAAGGAAGAGCACAATATTTACAAGAAACCTTGAAAATGAATAACTAGTTAGCTAATATTCCAAACAAAGCTTCAAAGAAAATCTCACTACATGCTAAACCTTCCAAATTTGATCAATTCATTAATTTGCTAAATCAGAAACAAGAACAAGAAAACAGAAAATGCCCACTAAATTGTCCTTGCTCTTTTGATCACAAGCTAATTATAGCTTCAACACACACATTCCGACCTCACTTCCAACTCAAGGTTTACCTTTTAAAGGTTCAAAAAGTAGTTTATTTTCCCTTTGGTTAGACTTAACCACCTCAAAAGGCCAAAATTGCATAAATGCAACATTTTGGGCTTATTCCTAGCTCCTAGAGAAACCTAAAGGAAAACAAGTTAAGTAAACTCATCCAATCTACCAAGAACTATTGAACCAAATTCCTTCTAACATATCCTAACATCTTAAACACAAAACAAGATGGTCAACATGACCTTGAAGTATTAAAACTCAAAATTGCTTCCTAGGCTCCCAAAATTGCCTAGTGTTACCTAATGCTCTCTAGGTGCTCCTGCACCATTCTCCCCCTCTCAGCCCAAACACTAAGGAATGGAAGGAGAGACTAGTGACAGGTCAATACCAAACTTTTGGAACTGATCTTCTTGTACCCATGTAGCTTGTGATTCATGCTTGTTCTTCCACTTGATAAGGTGCTCCATGTACACCTTGTTTCTTGTAGCCTTCTTCACTCTTAGCTCCAAGATCTTCTCTGCCTGAGGCTTGTCTTGACTAGGTAAGGAGACATTGCTGATGTCCTTGAAGATCTCCTAACTGTTCTGATCCACATAATTGACTATCCCCTTATACTTGATCAAATCGACTATGTTGAAAACTGGTGAGATTCCTAGATCGGTAGGTAACTCCACCTTGTATGCATTCTTGCCATACTTGGCCAATATATTACATGGACCCACTCTCTTCATCTACAACTTGGTTGACATTCCTTTCTACAACCTTGATTTGTTAAGGTGGACCATAACATAGTCCCCTACTTGAAATTGCACATCTTTCCTTGACATATCTTCCTTCTCCTTCACTTTTTGTGTAGCCTCAGTGATTGTCCTCTTGACCTATTCTTGATTCTCCTTCATGGTCTAACTGAAGTATTCTGCATGTCCACTTCTTTGATCCATAGTTCCAAGGTCTCTGAGCTCACATATGCCTCTTGGGTGCATCCCATACACAACTTCAAATGGACTCTTCCCTGTTGTCCTATTTACATTGTCATTATAAGCATACTCAGCTTGGGAGATAACCATATCCCATGTCTGTCCATATTCTTTAGTTAAGCACCTTAGAAGATTACCTAGCGCCCTATTAACCACCTTTGTTTGACCATCGATCTGAGGATGGTAAGATGATCCAAATGACATATTTGCACCCAATCTACTCCATAGAGTCTTCCAAAAGTGTCTCATGAACTTCACATCCCTGTCTGAAACAATGCTCAAAGGTAGTCCATGGATCCTTACTACCTCCTTGAAGGAAAGATGAGCTATGTAACTAGCATCATGAGTAGTTTTGCAAGGGATAAAATGACTCATCTTGCTAAATCTATCCACTACTACATAAACACTATCAAAACTAGTTTTGGTCTTAGGAAGGCCTACCACAAAATCCATGCTCACACACTCCCATGGTCTGTTTGGAATGGGTAGGGGTTGGTACAAACCAGCATTACTAGCTCCTCCCTTAGCTTTCATACACACAACACATTGTTCCACATACTTTCTAACATCTCTTGCCAACTTAGGCCAATAATAGAATCTTTGCACTAGCTCTAAAATATTATTTATGCCAAAATGTCCACTAAGGCTACCATTATGCTTTTCCTAAATCATATTTTCCCTCATTGACCCTCTTGGAACACATAACTGATTTCCCTTAAACAATAACCCACTTTGCAAAGTGTATTCTGAGTTTGACTATGGAAATGGTTCTCAAAGTTAGAACATACCTTATAGACCTCTGAAAAGTCTTCATCTTCTCCATATAGATCCTTGAAACTCTCTATGCCAATGCTCTTGATCTACATCTCTTGGATTGTCAACAATCTCCTGCTTAGTGCATCAGCTACTTTGTTTAGTTGTCCCTTCTTGTGCTTGATGGTGAAGGTAAAAGCTTTGATGTATTCCATCCATTTCAAATGCCTATTACTCAATTTCTCCTGAGTGTTGATAAAGCTAAGTGCCTGATTGTTAGTAAAGACTACAAACTCCTTGGGTAGAAGATAATGCCTCCATTTCCTAAGTGACTGAACCAAAGCATAAAGTTCCAAGTCATAGGTTGAATACTTCTTCTTTGCTTCATTGAGCTTCTCACTAAAGAAGGCTATAGGTCTACCCTCTTGACTAAGCACACCTCCTACTGCCACTCCACTAGCATCACATTCAATAGTGAACAACTTGTCAAAACTAGGTAACAAGAGAATAAGTTGAGTTGCCACCTCTTGTTTTAGTCTTTCAAACCCTTTCTCAGCTTCTTGAGTCCACACAAACTTAGTTTTTATACCACCCTTGATTGTATCTAAGACTGGTGCACATATACCACTAAAATTCCTTATGAATTTCCTATAAAATTGAGCTAATCCATGAAAACTTCTTACCTCTGTCCCTATGGTTTTTTATACCACCCTTGATTGTATCTAAGACTAGTGCACATATACCACTAAAATTCCTTATGAATTTCCTATAAAATTGAGCTAATCCATGAAAAATTCTTACCTTTGTCCCTGTGGTTGGTGTAGGCTAGTTGAGGATAGCTTCCACCTTGCTTGGATCCATCTTTAGTGATCCTCTTGACACTATAAAACCCAAATAGACAAGCTCTTTCTTAAAGAGCTCACACTTCTCTAGATTGATTTCCAATTTCTCCTCTTTTAACCTTCTAAGAACTTGCTCCACATGTTTCAAATGCTCTTATGCTGTCTTGTTGTATATGAGGATGTCATCAAGATACACTACCACAAATATCCCTATAAAATCCTTGAGCACTTCATTCATGAGCCTCATGAATGTGCTAGGGGCATTAGAGAGACCAAATGGCATCACTCTCCACTCATATAACCCATCATTTGTCTTAAAAGTTGTCTTCCACTCATCACCATCCTTAATTCTGATCTGATGCTATCCACTCTTGAGATCCAACTTTTTGAAGTACTGAGCTCCTCCAAGACAATCCATTAAGTCTTCAATCCTAGGGATAGGGAATATATATCTAATTGTGATTCTATTTATTGCTCTAGAATCGGTACATAACCTCCACTTACCTTCCTTCTTGGTTGCTAAAACCACTAGTACTGCACATGGGTTGATGCTCTTTTGAATCAATCCTTGATCCAACAACTCTTCCACTTGCCTAGCTACCTCCAAATTCTGATCTGGTGTGAGTTTGTATGCTACTTTGTTAGGTAATAGGGCTCCAAGTATGAAGTCAATTTGATGACTTATGGCTCTCTTTGGTGGTAAAGTTGTAGGTGTACCATCACTAACTATGCTCTTGTACTTTTCAAGTAACTTTTGGACTGCTTCTGGTAAGACTGTCTTTTCAGCCTTGTCTTCTTCTTTAGCTTGTAACACAACCACATATCCTTCATTCCCCTGATGTAGGTTGTTAAGGAACTCTTTACCACTGCTCAACATGATGTTTGGTGTCTTTGACTATCCTTCTTCTTCCTCTGACAGTGATTGTAAATTAAAAGTTTTCCCATCCTTCTTAAATGAGATGGTGTTCTCTTTCCCATCATACATGACACTCCTATCATACTGCCATGGTCTGCCCAGTAGTAGATGGCATGCATCCATGGGTAAAACATCACAAACTAACTTGTCCTTGTATCCTCCAATGTAGAACTCCACTGTTACCTACTCACTTACTAAAACACTTTGTCCCTTGTTTGGCCATGTGACCTTGTAAGGGTTAATATGGGGTACCTTCTCCAATTTTAGTTTCATTACTACCTCCTCTGATATGATATTTTCTATTGAACCTGAATCTACTATGACCTTGCATACTTTACCAAGTATCTTGCACCTCACTCTAAATAGTGCTCTCCTTTGTTTTGGTTCTTCTTTAACCAGTTGTCTGATCAAGACTCTATTGAACATCAGATTCTCTCCTACCTCAGATTCAATATGACTGACCTTAGATGCCTTAGGACTCATGGTGTCCTCTTGTGCATAAGCCACTCTCTTTTCATTGCTTGATGAAGATGCTTTCTCCAGGCACCTATAAGCAAGATGGCCTACTTGACTACAATGGTAGCATTTCATGTTTGCAAAATAAGAATTGCTCCTACCTGCTCCTCTTCCTTTGTTTGAACCTCCTTGAGGTCCTCTACCTCTATTATATCCACCTCTAGAAGATGTTTCTCCTCCATGCTCAGTGAGTTTAGATTCTCCATGCTTTCTTTGGTCATTGCCTCTACCTTGGTAACCACCACACTGTCCTCTTTGATGTCTTTGATCTCTGCCTTTGCCTCTACCCTTAGAAGCTTGATCTTGCTTCCTCTTTCTTCTTTCCTCAATATTTATGGCCAACTAATAGCATTGGTGTACTGTCTTAGGACTTAAAATAGCCATCTTCTCTTGAATGTTCCACTTCAAGCCATTAAGGTATCTAGCTACCTTAAGATTTTCATCCTCTGTAACATTGGACCTCATACAAAGTTTTTGAAACTCTTTAGTATAAGTGTTCACATCTTGGTCCTTCTGCCTTAAGCTTTGCCTCTTCTTGTGTAATTGAATCTCATAGTCATCTGGCATATAGGCTTCTCTGACTTTGGAAACCATTCCTTTCCAAGTTGAAATAGGCTACTTGCCTTCCTTTTCCCTCTCTGTCTGAATGAATTTCCACCATGTCAAGGAAGATCCTCTTAGTCTTGATTTAGCCACCTTTACCTTCTGTGCTTCAGTGACTCCATCGCAATCAAAATGGTTCTCCATTCCCTCTATCTAGTCCATGACTAGATCAACTTCCATTTTCCCACTAAATAGTGGTATGCCTTCAAGTGATTTTCCACTCAAGGCCTTTAATGCCTTCAAGAAATGTTCTTCTTTCAGGACAGGGTCAGGTTCAGGGGTCTTGTCTTCCTCTGCAACCTCTTCTTCCTTTGGTATCCTTCCTTCAAATTGTACATTCCTCACTACTTGTTCAAGCTGGGCTATCCTTTCCCTCAATTGTCTATTATCTTCCTCCTGCTCTTCAACTATCTTGGCCAATTGTGCATTTTTCACCATGACAGTAGTACCACTTGACTCAACCTCTGACATATATTACTCTTTCCCAAATCTTTAACTTTCTCTGATACTAATCTAATAGGGCAGGATTGGCTAAGACAATCACTGTCCCATGCTTTGGGTCACTCCTAGGAAAACCCATTTGGTGTTACTCTCCACCTTCTTAACCTATAGGTCCTAAAGCTTGTTAGGCACCCTAGGTTCTCTTGGTTAACCCTACTATCATTTGCATACACCTAACCAAGTCAATCTTGGTGCTTACTCCTCTATTCTCTCCTTGGCCCTTAATCTTCCTAAAGGCCAACTAACGCCCCAAACCTTACCAACTTGTTACAGGGGCATGTGGTGTCTTCTATAGCTTCAAAACCATCCCTCCATGGTTCTTGATAGTCACAAGCCTTCAAATATCCATCGCTTCCCTCAAACCCTAGTCTAGGGTTTAAGAAGGGCTGGTAGCCCTTAAGCCCCAATTAGGCCTCTTAGCCTGAGAAATTAGGCTATAACTCCAATCCTACTGAGGTTCATCACAAACTTCTTTTTGAGACCCTAGGTCATTTTCTAACCTCTCAAGGATTTTTGAGGTTTTAGCCTCCCTCAGTCTATACACAGGCGTAACCCTGATTTTGTGGGAATTAGGGCTTTTTAAGCCATTTCTTGACCTCACTGTGAACTGTCAACTTGTTTTAGTCACCAAATGGTTAGGAGGGAACTCCTGCTTCCTACCAAGCCTTTGTGAGACCTCCTGCAACCACCACATACCCTGAGTTGCTAGAAAGTAAACACCCCTGCAACATTAGTGTGAATTTTGCACTGTCTTTCCTAACTAGGCATAGCCAAGCTCGCCTAGGAAGAGACTTTTAACATACTTCTTAGACTTCTACAGACCCCTACTCCTAATATATGTACAGTCATGGAGTTTAGCTTCATTCACAACAAGCCTATACTCAAAGTACAATGGAAATGCAAGCTAAAACCCCATTGTCCTACAATTTACCAGTGAAAACTACAAATGAAGGAAGAGCACAGTAACAAACTTGAAAGATAAACAAAATCACTTGAAAAAATGATACATTACTAACATGATTCTTGACTAAAATAAGTTGCTATAATTCTACTAATTTTTCTCTTGACTATTTTTTAGGATGTTCAATTATATCTATAAAGTTCTTGGCTTTGAAATGATGAAAACGTCTTGTATTTGTTGTAAATAATGTAGAATGTATTACATTGTAGTGGCGGGGATGTATACAATTAAGTAACTCCAACCGTTGCAACTATCCAACTACCCCTCTATTATGCTAAATTGTTGCTCTCAACCGCACTACTTCTTCAACTCTTTAAATGCATTTTTAATATCGAATAATGGACATCCAATTTCTATGCATTTTATATCGTATGGTATCAAAGATAGTTTGTATACCTATTCATTGTAATCTGTAAGGTGATGGAAGAGGTTTAGCAAGGACAACACCACTACAGGAGGCAATGATTCCTAGCTCCTGGAATGACTAGTTTGATAGGCCACAAAATATTGTATTTGGGTGTGATCCATAAAATAAGGTCATGAGTGCCATGTTTTAGCATGCTTTCATGGAATATGACCTCTCCTATAATTTTATTGTCCATCTGCATCCTTATCAATCTGCTCTTGTCATTCGTCAATCACTTCGAAGCTACAATTTGTTTCTAGAGTTTCAAATCAGAGGCGAAATAAAAGGGTGGCATTGCTTCCTTTAGTAGTGAAATATGGGCTTTAATGAAGGTAGAGGTAATCCATGATTCCATGATCAAGGAATATAGGCTCAAAGATAATTCATGATCTTTGATTTTGATTCAATATTATGATCTTTATTTCCTACCCTATAACTACAAAGTAAATATCAGTTTCAATTATTTGATAAGAATAAAAATTGGAGATTTGGCATTTAGGGGTTGACTAAGAAGGTCCAAGAGAACCAATAAATACAAGGTTTAGGGTCTGTCAAAAACAATCAAGCTCAGTCCACAAGCCATTTTTTTGGAATACAAGTTGCTTAAAGGTTTTATATCATTATGGAGATTGTAGTAGATAAGTTATATAAGTATTCTAGTTTTAATTTTCATACTTGGAAAAGGAAAATTCAAATGCAATTAATGAATAAAACTTTATGGGAAATAGTAAGTGGAAAAGAGAGTCCACCTATAGGTACAAATAAGTTACTGGATTGGAATAGTAGAGATGATAAAGCCAAGGTTATTATCAATCGTGCACTTTCTGATTTTGAACTACATCACATAGATTTGGAAAAATCGTCAAAGAAAATTTGGGATGATCCAAATAAGTTGTTTGGAGAAAAAGAACCTAATGAAAAGTTCTCTTTAAAACTTCAATTATTCAGATTCAAAATGGAATATGGAATGAAAATGTCAAATCACATAAGTAGTTTGAGGTCTCTCCTTAGGCAATTAGTAGAATTTGAGGATTCATTAGATGATGAAGTTGTTACTAACCACTCTTGTGTTTATGCATTAGTATTATGAGCCTTTAAGATTGGAGGTTGGTGGCACTGGAGGATGGAGGAATTTCTATCATCTCAATCAACTTCTCACTTTGAGATGATGATTTGCATGAGAAGTGTTTTTGGATTTAATTTCTTGTTTTTTCTTGTTATTGTTGACAGATTTGAGGATACATATATTATGAAGTTTGATTTTTGGAGATAGGTAAGGGGTTGGGTGAAGATCTTAGTATGGATTGTTTCCTATAGAGTGTTCATGACACTATGACTAAGGATGATACCTTTACAAGTGTCAAGGAGACAACTTGGAGGATGGTTGTCCAATAATTACAGTCAAGACCAAAGATTATACCTTTACAAAGGTTGAGGAGAAAAATTAGAGGGTGGTTGTCCAATAATTATGGTCTGATTCAAGAGTTTATGGGAGGATGAACTTGGGAATTCAGCTCATAGCTACTCCTTTTAGAGGATTACGAGGCAACTTGGAGGAGTTCAACTTGATTTAGGATTTGTTTCTTCAAAAAGGAAAATCTTCTCAAGAATATATATCTATTTTGTAATCAACAAGTTTTGTTATGTAAACCATAAGGGGGTCCCTTAATAGGTGAATTAGAGCTTTAAGGTATATAGTTGTAGGTAGAATGTAATAAGGGGGTGAGTGTTAGCAAATAATGTATAATGTATTACATTGTAGTGGTGGGGATGTATATAGTTAAATAACTCTAATTGTTGCAACTGTCCAACCACCCCTCTACTATTCTCAACCATTACTCTCAACCACACTGCTTCTTCAAAACTTTAAATGCATTTGTAATATAAAATAATGGATATATAGTTTGTATGCATTTTATATCAGTATTTTATATGCAATTATTAAATTTCCCATAAATTAATTATCAATAATCGACAAATGAATTTGGATTTCCAAATGTTAAAATGTTGAAATTGACATATTTTAAATTAGGGCCAAAATAGGCAAGACAGGGGCCTTAAGCATCATTAAATAAATATTAATCCATTTTCTCTATTCAACTCTAATTTTTTAAAGATTATTATGAAATAGGAAAAATAAACACACAATTGGGTCAAAGTACAAGAGGGGGAGCTAAACTTGGCATGAAATTGTAAAGGGTGACAAATTACAATACTACAATCTTATCTCCATCCTTACATGTTTTATCAAAAACATCTCAAGTGAGCTATATCCTATTCATCAAATGGATAACAAAAATCATTTGTATCACATGAAATATCTCATAGTGAAGGTTTTGGTCCCAAACACTCATTTTTATTTTGATATGTTATAAGCAATTGATCCAATTGACTATTGTATTCTTTCAAATTTTATATTTCACCCTTTGGTGAGTTATTTTTATCTTCTATTTCTTCTTTTTCCTTTTTAACTTCCTCTAGTTATTTGAACCTAAGACATTATTTTCACATAGTTAATTCTTCATGTTTTACTCTTATTTATTATCTAGCTTATTTATACATATTAGAGGTGTCAGACTTTTTAAGTGATATATAATAAATATGTGGGTCTAGAAATGACTCAAATTATATATGTGGTGTTGCACAACCCTCTATATCTTGTCAACACATGTCAAGTACATTATTATGGACACCATTCATTGTATAATGTGATATGACATTTTTCATGAATAAAAGATTATTATGAAATGGGAAAATTAAACACACAATTGGGTCAAAGTACATGAGGGGGATCTAAACTTGGTGTGAAATTGTCAAGGGTGACAATTTACAACACTACAATTTTTATCTCCATCCTTACACTTTTTATCAAAAAAATCTCAAGTGAGCTATATCCTATTCATCAAATGGATAACACAAATCATTTGTATCACATGAAATATCTCATAGTGAAGGTTTTGATCCCAAACACTCATTTTTATTTTGATATGTTATAAGCAATTGATCCACTTGACTATTGTATTCTTTCAAATTTTATATTTCACCCTTTTGTGAGTTATTTTTATATTCTATTTCTTCTTTTTCCTTTTTAACTTCCTCTAGTTATTTGAACATAAGATATTATTTTCACATAAATATTCATAATTATCTTTTCTTATATGTTTTATTTTTTCTATCAAATTTGAAATACACATTTTAACTTTCAGCAATTATTCTTCCAAAATATCTCTTACACATTAAATTCTTTTTTTCTTTCTTCACTCTTTTTCCAACATTTCCCATTGAAATAAATAATTTTTTTATTCAGTTGAATTTACTCAATATTGTTGCACTTGACTATGATTCAATTAGCTACTATAATCCATGTCTACTTAAATCTCCTCCCTTCACTATGCCACCACTTTAATGTCTTGTTCCTTGAGGGCTAGTGTTGTACCACCAAACCTCTTCATAATAATTATTTTCACCATGTAAAAGATATAAAGAAATTCTAAAATTTTCATTTTTCCTAAACTTTTTAACATTAATTTCTTCTTTGGTATGATCTCCTTCATTATGCAACAACAATTGAGGCCCTCACAACATAACCAAATGTTGATAGAATAACCTTGATTAGAACCCATGGTTTAATATGTTTTTATATTTGGTAAACCTCTATATGATACAACAATAATGAAAAAATTAGATATATATGCAATAATTATAACTCAGATTATAATAAATTATATACATTCATAACATTATATATTAATATACTCTCATATTTATACATATCTTATAGTTAATTCTTCATGTTTTACTCTCATTTATTATCTAGCTTATTTATACATATTAAAGATGTTTCCAGACTATTTAAGTGATATATAATAAATATGTGGGTCTAGAAACGACTCAAATTATATATGTAGGTAATGCAGGAGAGTTTTATTACAGCTTTTTTGCGTTGTTTTCAGATCGTGGTTGGTGCAATTTAACAGGTAAGCTGTCGTCATGACATTTAATGAGAGATTTAAGTGGGTAACCTACAACAATAACTTGTTGCGTTGGTGCTAACAGGCTTCTGAGGAGATACAGAGATCTTCATACCTTCAAGATGGCAAGAAATGGGAAGTGTATGATTTGGCCGTGGGAGATCATTCCCTTTTTGTAAGAAGAGCTGCAGAGAGTGTTTTGGTGGGTTGCGTAGTGGTTGCATGGACGTTGTATCTAGGGAAGAAGCCGAGGCAGCGCGAATGTTACTTGGTGGACTACAGCTGCTACGGAGCGCCGGATGATCGAAAGATGAACGCAGAGACGAGCATATATTTTTCTATTAAATACCAGCCGCTGGTGGCGGAACATCTGGAGTTGCAATGGAAGGTGTTCCTGCGGTCTGGGTTGGGGGAGGAGACGGCCGCCTCCCACTTCCTCTTCGACGAGAATGGGGAGGCAACGCTAGCGGAGGCGCAGTTGGAGATCCGCGAGTGCTTGGCGGTCGTACTCGACGACCTCTTCGCAAAAACGCGGCTCCATCCGCAGCAGATCGACATTCTGATCGTGACCGTGTCGACCTTCACCCCGGCTCCCTCGCACGCGTCCCGGATCGTCCACCACTACAAAATGAAGGAGAGCGTCAAGACCTTCAACATCTCTGGTATGGGCCGCAGCGCAAACGTCATCGGCCTCGACATGGCCAAGGACCTCTTCCGCCTTTAGCCAGACTCGTACACTCGGTTGTGGCCACCGAGTGTACAACCCTCAATGCCAGTTATCCGGGAAGCGATTAGTCCATGATGCTCACCAACTGCCTTTTCAGAGTTGGGGGTTATGCGGTGCTTCTTTCCAACAACCCTCGCAAAGCGGAGCGGGCCAAAATGAGGTTCCTGCACGTCGTCCGGATAGCCGTGGCCGCAGACGACGAGTCCTACGGATGCGTAATTGGAAAAGAAGACGCCGACGGCTTCTACGGGATCTCCCTCCGCCCTTTGCTCATTCAGGTGGCCTCCAACGCTGTGAAGAGGAACCTGGCTACCCTCGACCCCAAAGTTCTTCCGCTGAGGGAGATGCTCTACTACGCCTTCAACACGCTGTGCATCAAGCTTTTTAAGATGAACTTGGAGCCTTATATTCCAAATTTCAGGCTGGCATTCCAGCATTTCTGCATCCACCCGAGGGGGAGGGCAGTGGTGAACGGGATGGGGAAGAGTCTAAGGCTCACCGACTTCCATCAGGAGCCCTCACGCATGGCGCTCCATCGCTTTGGGAACACTTCACCAGCGGCCTCTGGTACGAGGTGGCTTACATGGAAGCCAAAGGACGCTTCAAAGCAGGACATCGCCTTCTGCAGATTGCCTTAGGCTCGGGGTTTAAGTGCAACACCGCTGTGTGGGAAGTCATGAGAGAAAGCCATCCCGGTGAAATGATTTTCAACGTATAGGAGGACTGCATACACAGGTATCCCTGTAATACCCGTCACAGGTTCACCGATGATTACTGCCAAGTATATTTCGATGCCTTCAGAAGCCAAGCCGCAGCGACCTGACTTACTCATAAAATTTTTTAACTGAGTGCTTATATATATAAAATATATAAATAATTTGCAGTTCGTAAAATTCAATAAGGTTTGGAAGTAATTAAACTCGCCGTCTGTGGGAATCGAACCCACGACCACGTGGTTAAAAGCCACGCGCTCTACCAGCTGAGCTAAGACGGCAAGCCTGTTGCAATTCCTTTATAATTTTATGTCTCAAATACAGCATATTTCAATTGTTGCATGCATATGTACGAAATCCGGACAAACTATTTGGATTTCCTCGTCCTTACCTCTCAAATTCCTTTCCCTTCCTATCTATTTCGAAATAGGGGAGAGGGGGAGAGGGGGAGAGGGCATAGGGGTGTAGTTGTGGAGGGTTCAATAGTCGCGCAATAATTATGATTATAATATTCAATCTTACCACATAGTTATACTATATATTGTAAATAAATAGTCTAAATGTTGATCAAAAGTGGACTCGAACACATGAGAATTTTTGAATGTTATATAAAAAAACATAAATACATTCATGAAGAAGTGAAATAAATATTTTTTGTCTCAAATAAAATATCATAACTATCTACTATAAGTGTGATATTTCAAAAATAAAATGCTCATTTAATAAAATAAGACACTTATTTAAACAAGTATTGTTATCATAGTGAAAAAATATTATACTTATGTGTACAACTATTAGGGTTCAGGAAGATTGGAATAATAAACATTAACAATTATATGTAGATTAAATAACCCAAAAATAACAATAAAGAATGACACAAAAGAGATCAACACAAAAATTTAGCATGGTTCACGCAATATGGGGCTACATCCACAAAAAATCAATCATCCAATAATTTTATTATCCAGTGCAAAATAGATTACAATTTTGCAAACACCATGTTGTAACATACATCCTAATCACTTATAACAAGCTTTTTGGAACCTTCTAGAATTAGGGTTTTACAAGGGCGTTTTTCACTTGACATGTTAACTGAAAAAACTTTGGTGTGTCAACAGGAAAAAAACCTTGACGTTTTAGCGAATACACCTCGACGAGTTAATAGCATTTACATGATCAGTCGCCACATATGAACAATCTCCCACTTGGAGACTAATCAGGCTCCACACCAAACAATCTCCCACTTGGAGACTGATTCTAGACGACACCGCTACACTTGCAACTCCCACTAGATTATAGGTCTAACCGGTTTCTTATGCCCCTCATTATCATGTGAATGCCAACAAAAACTGATGAGGAAATCAGTTTCTCCCATGTAACTACCTTTGTCAACATATATGTAGGATTCTCACTTGTGTGAATTTTCTCTAGCTTCAATTGTCCATCCTCCAAAAATGATTAGATGAAGTGGTATCTGAACTGTATGTGCTTAGTTTTTGAATGTAGAGCTAAGTTCTTAGCAAGATGAATAGCACTCTGACTATCAGTGTACAAAGGGCTATCTTCTCATCGTCGTCCCAATTCCTCAAGAAAACATTGTAACCAAATCATCTACTTGCTAGCTTTCATAGCAACAGCATACTCAACTTCAGTAGTTGAAAGTTTAACAACCTTTTCTAGCTTTGAAATCCAACTAACTGTAGTACCTCCTACAATAAAAACATACCCTATAGTACTCCTCCTGCTATCAATATCACCCACCAGATCAAAGTCAACATATCCTTTTAGAGAAAAATTTGTTCCTCCAAAACATAGTTTCTTTGAAGTAGTACCTCTCAAATATCAAAAAATCCATTTTACCACATTCCAATATTACATTCTTGGATTGCTCATATACCTACTCACAACTGCCACTGCATGTGCAATATCTGGCCTTGTTCATACCATTGCATAGATCAAGCTTCCAACTGCTAATGCATATAGTATCTTAGACATTTTTTCTTCCCCCTCTTGTGTCTTTGGACACATCTCCTCAGTCAACTTAAAATGACTAGGCAAAGGTGTACTAACTACTTTTGCATTCTACATGTTAAACCTTTTCAACACCTTCTCTACATACTCACTTTGAGACAAAATACATTTTTTTTTTGTTTTGTTCCATGTAATCCTCATACCAAGGATTTGTTTTGTTGCACCCAAATCCCTCATAGCAAATGAATTTGCTAATTTTTGTTGAAGCTCATTAATATGTTGCATGTTAGACTTGGCAACAAGCATGCCATCAACATAACACAACAAGATAATATAGCTACCATTACTCAATTTCTTAAAAGAAACACAATAATCAAAATGACATCTTTTGTAACCTTGTTTAGCCATAAAACTATCAAATTTCAAATACCATTGTCGAGGTGTTTGCTTCAAGTCATATAAACTCTTCTTTAACCTTCACACAAATTCCTCCTTACCCTTGACCTCATATCCCTATGCTTGTTGCATGTATATTTCCTCTTCCAAATCCTCGTGGAGAAATGTTGCTTTCATATCTAGCTGTTCAAGATGCAAGTCTTCCACAGCCACAAGATTTAGAATGGTTATAATAGAAGTCGTCTTTACAACCAGAGAAAACATTTCATCAAAATCTCTACCTTTTTTCTATGCAAAACCTTTTATCATGAGTCTGGCCTTATATCTTTTCTTGCCTCCATATTCTTCCTTCAGCCTATAAACCCATTTATTTGGCAATGCTCTTTTACCTACAGACAATTGGACTAAGTCTCAAGTCTGATTCTACAACAAGGAATATATTTCCTCTTTCATGCCTAACTCCCACTTCTTTTTGGTATCTACCTGCATTACTTCTTCATATCCTTTAAGTTCACCAAAATTGGTTAATAATATAGAATATAATGATGGATAAAATATTTCTAGAGGTCTAGTCATCTTTGTAGAATGTTTAACACTTAGAGGAGTCTGTGGGATAACTTCTTGTTGTTGAGCATCAGGTACCATTGGCATTTTATTTTCTGGAATCTCATCCAATGCAACATATTCCTTTTTGTCATGCTCATGCTTTTTTTTCCTATAGTTGATCCTTATACATGACCTTCTCATTCAATATAACATCTCTTCTCCTAATGATTTTATGATTTTCATAATCCCATAATCGATAACCAAATTCATCTACTCCATATCCAATGAAGGTATATTTTTTAGACTTAGCCTCAAGCTTGGTTCTATTTTCAATATCAACATGGACAAAAGCTTCATAGCTAGAAAGATTTTCAAAAATGAATAGTTTACCTTTTCACCCATCCATGCCTCCTTTGGAATGCCACCATTCAAAGGATTTCAAGGTCCCGTGTTTATTAAATAAACAACAATATGTACAACATTTTTCCAAAACTGTAAGGGTAGTCCAACAAGCAATCTTATGCTCCTTGCGTGCTCCATAATGGTCCTATTCATCCTCTTAGACACGCCCTTTTCTTATGGGGTTCCAGGAACCATTTTCTACTTATGGATTCCATTGTATGAAAAGTAATTTTCAAATTCTTTGCTTCAATACTTACCTCCATTATTAGATCCGAGATACTTCAAATTTTTTCTTGCCTCATTCTCAACCAAAGCTTTCCACTTTTTAAAAGTTTTAAATACTTCTAATTTTTTTTTTAAGAAAAATACCTTGCATCATCAATAAAAGTAACATAATAGCAAGAGCCAATAAGAGAAGATACCTGAGCTGGTCTCCATACATCTGAATGCACAAGCTCTAATTTCTCACTCTTCTCTTTCCCAACTTTGAGAAATCAAACTCTTTTTTGTTTTCCATAAATACAATTTTCATAGAACTCCAAGTCAATCTGCTTCAGACTTGGTAGCAACTTTTTGGAGTGAAGGATCTTCATCCCTTTAGATCACTCATGTGCCCAAGTCTATGATGCCACAATTCTATTTGTGCCCTTGTAGTCAGTGTTATAACTTTCTCAGTAGCAATTGTTTTTGTAGCAACTAAGGTAGAATAAGTATTACTAGTAAACAAATACAATGTGCCTACCTTTTCACCTTTAGTGACCTTCCATACTTTGTCCGATTTTTTGAAAAGGTAACTATGTAGCCTCCACTACCTAGTTGTTCTACAAAAATTAAATTCCTTCTCAAATTTGGAACATGCCTTACCTCCTGTAGCAACCATTCATTTACATTCTACAACTTGATTTTTATCTTTCCTTTTCCAACAATCTGACAAGGTTCATCATCACCCAAATATACTTGTCCAAAATCACCTTGAACATAATCTACAAAATATTTCCTATGGGGTGCAGGCATGAAATGAAGCCCCTGAATCTATTACCCAGGAATCATTAGCATTATCTAAACACATAATTAAAACATCTTGTAATTTATCACTTGCAACATTAGCCTCCTTACTGTCATCATGTTGTCTATCTCCTTGTCTTCCCTTTTGAGACCAACAATCCTTCTTGAAGTTTCTTGGCTTTCCATAATGCTAGCAATCCATTCTTCCTTTAGATTTAGATCTTCCTTTCTTTGACTTCCCTTGTGACTTCCCATGATTTTTTGGGCTTTTTCCTCTCCTTTTTTCTTCTCAGGTTCTCTATAATCAAAGTATTACCTGATTTTGAACTCTCACCCGTGCTTTTCCATCACATTTTCTCACTAAGGATAACACTAACAACATCATCAAATTTTAATGTATTTGAACCAGAGATAGAGTTACTTACATCCATTACCAAGCTATTCTAGCTTTCTAGCAAAGAACATAAAACCAAGAGAGTTGTCACCTCTTCATCAAAATTCACTTTTACATAAGTTAACTGACTAGTAATCGTATTAAATTCATTTAAATGATCTATCATAGATCCACCTTCAATCATTTTCAGATTAAACAAAGGCTTCATGAGAAATACCTTATTTGAGGTTGAGGGTTTTTCATACAATTTAGCCAAATTTTACATCAAATCCTCTGTTGTCATTTCTTTTCTTATATTGAATTTCATAGATGGTGCTAGGCACAACCGAATGGTTCTCAGTACCTTTCTATCCAAAATCTTTCATTCTTCATCAGACATCACAACTCCTTTCTTTGCTTTTCCTTGAAATGGCTACCATAGATCCTTTTGATACGAATAATCTTCCATCTGGATTTTCCATAATTGATAAAAAAAATTGTTGAACTTCTCAACCTTTAATTTTTCTTCTTACATTGCTCCCACTCAAATCTAGAGGTTTCCTCCTAATCGGTTGAAATACACATGACTCTAATACTAGCTATTAGGGTTCAAACAAATTGGAGAAATAAACATTAACAATTATATGCAGATTATTATTCATCCAATGATTTTATTATTCATTGTAAAAAAGATTACAATCTTGCAAACACCACATCACAACATACATCCCAACCACTTATAACAAGCTTTTTAGAAAATTCTAGAATTAGGGTTTTACAAGGTTGTTTTTCATTTGATGTGTTAATTGGAAAAACCTTGACGTGTCAGCGGGAAATTTTTTTTTACGTGTTAGTGGGAAAACCTTGATGAGTTAAAAAAAAAAGAAAATCGAGGCGATTCCCCAAACTCCATTTCTTGTTATGAGTATGTACAATATTTGCATGATCAATCACCACATACCAACAACAACTATTGGGGTAGCAATGTACAAACATTGGACTATTTTAAATTAATAGTTTGTCCTATCACAAATATAAAAAGTGAGCACAATAAATACCGTGCACTTTACTAGTAAATTCTAAGGATTTAAAAAAATAGTGTTCAACTATTGGTCCTGTAGACATTGGAAATGGATGGTCCCCACCTTTGAGGCATGAAGACAAGGATAGGGATCCTATTTCACAATTGCCACACTCAAGGACACCTTAGAGATCTTCACCAAATAAAGGATGGAAAAGATCTGACTATAAGGTATCCTTAGAGATGATTGAGACAGGAAAGGGGGTTTACCACCAAGTGTAATCTTGGAAAAGATGATGAATTGGAAAACATAGTGTGATATGCAAAAAGACCTAGAAAGATGAATTGAATGCAAGTTGTAGACACATAAAATATACTGATTGACATTGTGTGTCTAATCCTGACTTACTAACATCATTTTTCCTGAATCACCCCTTGGTCTAACCGTTTAATCAAATCTCCTTATTTGATTAAATTCATCAATATTTCTCCCCTAATTAAATAAATCATTTTATCTAATCAAGTCATCGTTTTTGTTAATTAAATCAATCCATATGATCTAATTATCCCTATTTAATTAAATAATCAATTTATTTGATTAAATCTCTAAAGTCTATCCATTAAATTAAATAAATTAAAACATTATTTGATTTAATCTAACACCATCTCTTTTAATTAAATAAATCAAAATCTTTATTTAATTAACCTCTTATCATATGCCTCTCTTATTTGATTTAAATAAATCCATAAATTTGAGTCAAATAGGTCACATCATCTAACCTTTCTCATTAAATTAATTACCCCTTGATTAATTTAATCCATCTCATGTCACATCCTCTAGATAATGCAAGTTGCACATGAAAATAGATTTAATTCATTTATTAAATCTCTATTTTCCTCACAAGGCATCTTTTGGAATATTCTCTCAATTTGAATTCAAAAATTCCAAGTCAACATGTACATCCAACAAGGAAATAAATTCATCTTACATGTCCTTTGCCTTGAGCCAAGTGGCATTTATTGCATTTTCCCTTCCCTCTTACATATCATTTCAACAAATTTGAAATTCAAAGTTATGCGTTTATTGGCACAAACCCCAAATCTTGCACATCCTTCATCCATTCATAGATTGACAAGTGGCATCATACCATTCGATGAATGTTAGTCCCACATTGTTCAAATTTGGGCATTCATCCATCTTGGAATTCTATAAATAAAGAGCTCATATCCACATTTCAACATCCACAATCTAGGAAAAGTTACCATGCTCAAATATCTCTTGAATTTCATCCATTATCATTGAGTCATAGCTAGGTTTTTGCAGATTTTGGCTTGGATTTCTCATTCTTCACCAACAAAGTGGGTCAATCATCTTCAATACATCAAGCTTGCATCACAGGAATTGGGAAAGGGCCAATTTTCACATCAAATTGGCACCAATTCCCCCATGGGATCATGAGTTTGCACATCTAATTAGGATCTAATCTTTGTTTTATCATTTTCATTGTGTTCTTTGTTATTTTCTTTCCTAGTTTGAAGTTGTAAATGGATTTCATGGGGAATCCTTGTTTTGGCTTGCAATCACTTGTCTAACTTGTTTATTCTTGTTTTTTTACAGGTACCAAGGTTGGGGTTCGCACATTTGGTGCTAGAAGGAGGGCTTGATATCATTCTTTTCCATCTTTTCTTAAAATTTCCGCATTTTCACTCACATAGAAAATTCCAATGCTGGGAGCTCAATGTTGTTGTTTTGGCACCACTTAAAACTAAAACTGTGACACTGGACTTGTCCCGCCAAAATATTTGAATTTTAAACTCCACCACTAGACTCATTGACTTGCAGGAACTTTCAAAAATTTTAAAAACTGCGACGCTGGGTGAAAATTGCGACATAGTTGAGCTCTATTTTCTGACACAGAGCGACACTGACTGGTAAGCAGCGCTGTGAGGGCACCGCTCATAAATCAAACTATGACATAGTTGCGAGTTGCGACGCTAGAAGATAGTAAAAAGGGAAAATTCAATTTTAGTACGTGCTTTTGATTTATGATTAATGTGTCTTCTATTTTCTGCTTTTTATTTTTTGTATTTTCCAAAAGCTGACTGGTTTTTCTTCCTTGTAGGTTGGAAATAGAAATCGAAGGAAGGAGAAGCATGAGGAGGATGTTTCATCAAATCAAAGTGTTTTTAAACACTTTAGTGTTCGCTTAACACTTGGTTAAGAAATTTGTTATCTTTTTCTTAAGACACTAGTTTTCATTTGGCTTTTAAAAAGAACCTTTCAATTTCTTCTTGCAAAGGGCTAAAACGAACTTTAGGATCACAACTTATTAGATTTTGTTTCTTGGACTAACAATTGAACAAAGTGTCTATCAGTTGTCTTTTGGTGCTCTAAAACGAACTCACATTTTGGCTTTGTGGATTTAAAAAAGAACAAGTGCAACTTTGTTTTGTGAAGGCTTACTTAAACTAAAGCCATTGAAAAAGGATGTATGTGCTTCTCTCGTGCTTTATAGTGATCTTGAGAATCAAAAGGCCTTTTTCATGACTTTAGGGTGAGACAAAGCAATCACCTCCACACTTCGATTTGGGCTTAAATTTGAACATCTTGTGTGAATGTGAGTGGGGACATTGTTGCGTATATTCTCTTTCCTTGTTGCAAACAAGGATTGATCGAGTTACGAATATTGTTCTTCATTTGCTTTTGTTTATCCTAGAGGGCCTGCCTTGGGGAAAAAGTACTCACCCAAGGGAATGACTCAACTGGTAACACTCTAAAGCCAAGAGTATTTCCAACTGGTATATAAATGTGGGTATTGGAGTAAACGCCAATATCACGCGGTTGATTCCGACAAGATGGATCCGAAAGGAGACTCTTGTCGTATGGGTCAATCCCCACAAACAAAAAGTCCTTACTAGAAGCCATGTGCTAGAATTTGCCAAAATCCTTTAATCTATTTGTTGGTGCAAGAACGGTCATTCTAAAGCCACCCCACACCTTTACGGTCTTCTAGTAGAAATGGAAAACATGCCATGGGAGTTTCATGTGTGTTTATGCTTGGCTGCCCCGTATAAGTGAGTGTCGTGGAGGGGATCCAGTGGGGTCAAGCATCTAATCATTCACTAGAGATAAGCGTAGTTGGACTTGTCCAAGTGGGAATCCAACAAATATTCTCTTACACATCCATAAGATTGTACTTATTCTTGGGTAACAAAATGCATTGCTTGATTGAAAACATTTCAAAAACAAACACTTAACATCATCTAAATTTCAAACCCTTTTGAGGATAAATACAATTGACTCAATCCATATGTTATTGCTTTCCCTTGGGATTCACATCCTTAGAGGTTTCTAAGCATTGGATTATATCTCGATTTGTCTCCTTAAGTAAACTATAGGAAAACCCTTGCCTTTAGTTCATTGAATTTCCACATAACATATCTTGCGGGGTTTGAAGAAGTTAAGACATTAGACATCTTAGTTTGAAAACCTAATCATGAGAAAATGTTTTTGGTAAAATAAATTCATTAAGCAAAGCTAAGCAAAATGAACTTTCATATGTGTTGAAGACTCACAATCCCAAAGCAAAAATCATTGTTTGGAAATCCGAAAATGAATGGTCAAATGAAATCATTTCTTGGTCACAAAGAAGCATTTGCATGCTCTTCAATACCTAGATCTAGGCAAACAAAGTGTCCCTTTTAGGTTCATCTTAGGATCAAAAGTGAATCAAAATCTTTTTCATCCACCCTCCAAAACATCAAAACAAAATCATCTCATCATCGCCTTTTGAAAATCTTGAAATCATCCTTAAAATGTTAGGCTTTGTGGTAAAATCAAAATCATCAAAATCATTGAGACTAAATCCTTGTAAAACATTATCAAAAACACCTTTGGCTAGGTATGTGTAGATACATCCTTTTGCATATGCTTAGTCAAAGTTATCAAAATCATCTTGTCTAGCTTAGTATATGTGGATGAATCCTTCTTCATATACTTAGTGAAATGATCATCTTGTTTGAATAGGTGTGGGTAGATGCATCTTTCTCCTTGCACATATTCAAATCATCATCCATTGAACAAATCTATCCCTTAGATCATCATCCAACATCATGGGGTCTTTTTTCTCAAAAATCAAAATCAAAATCAAAATCAAAATCAAGGACAAAATCCCAAATCCAAAAACAAATCAAAATCAAAATCCACAAGTCCTAAAAGTCTAGTATCTCATTCAAGATTTTATCAAAAGCCAAAAAAAATTGCATCATCCATCCCTTACATCATCATCATATCATCACCTTTGATCCTCAAGGCATCCTAAAAACTTTCTACTTTGGGCATAAAATAAAGATCGATCCAAAGAATCGAGAGATTCATCTCCCATATTCTTGAAGATTGATCCTTGTTTTATGGTTCTAACTAGATCTCAATACAAGAAGAGTATGGAAGACAACAAAGAAACACCTGCCGAATTAAGTAATCCTTTGACCCTCTCATCATCACAAAATCTGCAAGAAGAAAACCAAGGAGAGGACCTTACTTTTGGAATGTCTCGGGAGGAAATGACTAAAATGCTCCAAAATCTGGAGAACCATAGAATCATCAACATCATGATGAGGCTCAACCCTTCGTTATACATGCTTGAGCTAGCAAAACAAGGGGCCAAGTTACCTTCGGATTTTGATGTGAGTACCATAGTGGAGACATCTTTTCCTCCAATCTCATCCACCATCCCCATTTCATCTACACCCCCATCTCAAAACATCATGCAAAACATTCCGCAAATCACAACATCGTTTGCTCCAACCCAGCCCAATATTACTAAGGGAAGTGCATTTTTCAATGCAATTCAAACACACCCCCTTGTTAATAATTAAAATTTGGATGCAAACACTACCTTGGAACAAAGCATACCCCAAAACCCATTACACAAAAATGTTCCTCTCACATTCCATCACGATGCATCATCATCATTTTTTCACACAACACCTCAAACACCTCTTCTCACAAATTCACAAGAAGAGGGAGATATGTTCGGACCAGGGGGCATATTCGATAACATGACATTCTCACAACTCACACCCCTTACATTTCCACCTCTCCCACCATTGCCATTATCATCCACACCACTCCTTGGTTTAGGGCTTCCCCCTCTACCAAATATCAATCAAAGCATTACACCAAACAATCAAAAAAATTCATTGATACCACAACAACAAACGACAAATGCACAAGCAATGGCAACATCATCAAACACCCCCTTAACATCACAAAGCATGGTCTCTCAGGGACCAACCATAACAACAGCACCATCCATCACGCAAAACACCAACACCACCTTCACAAACACCATTCCAAATCCACCACCACCTCCACCACCTCCAACTTCCGCCACATCAAGCCAATACGACACGGCATTGCAAGTTGCTTTCCAAAGAGGATACCAACAAGTTCAGAAACAAAAAGCTGAACAACTAGCTACTTAGCAAGCTGCTCAAGCTGCGCAGGCTACCCAAGCAGCCCAAGCTGCCTTACAAGCGCAACAAGCCCAAGTGTTATTGTAACAACAACAACAAGTAGCCCAAGCCGCGTAGGCATCACAAGCATTACAAGCACAAAGGGCCACTCAAGCACAACTTCTAGTACAACAACAAGCAGTACAAGCACAAGTTGTACAAGCGTAAGCTCAAGCACAAGCTCACTATCAGGCACAACAAGCCCAATACCAAGCACAACTTCTTGCACAAAGACAAGCAACGCAATTGTAAGCATATCATCAAGCATTAAAGCAATACCAAGAGTAGCAAGAAGCAACATAATTGGCAGCCCAACAACAAGTGTTGTTGGAACAATAGCAAGCACAACAACAAGTGTTGTTGGAATAGCAACAAGTGCAACAACAAGCACAAATCATAGCACAGCAACGACAAGATCAACAACAAGTGTTCATACAAAAGTAGGTGGAAGCCTACCTCACTCGCCAGAACATACAGATACCATCGAACAACGCACCGATCAACCCACCCATCCAACCCATGATTAAAACACCCCAAAAAAATTTCATCCCACCCCCTGATCCCTAAAATTATGTGACAACACAACTCAGGTTGCTCTCGCAACAAGTGCTCAACCTTCAATCAGGGCGAACAACCAAAATACCAAGCAACTTGTGTCCCTATCCATTTGATAGGAGCTTAGTAATGAAACCATTCCCCAAGGGATTTGAAATCCCCAAATTTGACAAATATCAAGGGATGGGAAACCCTGAAGATCACATCAGGGAATTCCAGGTTCATTGCATGGAGGTCGCATATGATGATACTTATCTAATGCGGCTATTTCCTAGGAGCTTGGAAGGTCACGCTATAGAATGGTTCTCTCGCGTACCTTCAGGAATTAGAACATTCCAAGAAATTATGGACACATTCATTAAAAATTATGCATGAAACATTGCAATGGATGTTAGTCTCAAAGAACTCTCAGATCTAAAACAAGGAAAGGGTGAATCATTTGCCTCATTCCTACAACGATGGCGATCCAAGGCCAATCGGAGCAAGTGGACCATGCCAGAAGAAAAAAAAGTTTGCACCATCATAGCCAACCTTGAAGGCCACTTGGCATTTCATCTCAAGGTTCAAGGCATCACCACATATGATCAATTGATCTCCAAGACGCTTAGTATCGAAAGAGCCCTTATGACTCAACCCGCCGAATCAACATCATACCACGAATAAAAAAACAACCACCCACCATTCAATTACAATGATAAACCTCGTACATGGGAAAGAAACAAAAATATTACTAATGATGGTGTCGTTGATGCCAAGGTGGTCATTAGTGCCCCACGCCAACATACACCCGCACCACAAATCCAAATTCAACACCAAAAACCACCATCACACAACACACCAACCCAACAACCATCCAACCATCAATAATATCAATGACCAAAGGGGACCACCCCAACGCAAAAGTTATCCAAAATGAAAATACACCATTTTGGAGGAACCACTTGAGGACATACTGAAAAAGTTGATCAACGAAAAACTCATCAAGCCTCCTACATTTGAGAATTACCAAGAACCTGATGTCTAACCTCCTTGGTATCACGAGAATCAACTTTGCGAATATCATAAAATCAAAGGCCACACCACAAATAGTTGCATGAGACTCAAAAACATCATCCAAGATCTCATCAATAAGAAAATCATAAATGTGGAACAACCTACAGGAAATCAGGATCTTAAAATATACACGAATCTGATGCTGAATCATGGAAACAAAGGGAACAAAAATTATAAAGGAAGGGTAATGTAAATCATGTGTATGAAACAATCATTGCCTCCCTAAATGAATACTGCATGGTTATCACTATCAAGGGCACCCGTGTCGAAGATTGTGGAGTCACCACAAGAGGCGACAAAGTCACCATCGCAGGATCATCCCAACCAAATAGAGTCCATGCATCTAGATCCGTTCCTAATGGCTACAATGTCCTAGATCAACTCAAGAGAATTCCAGCACACATCTCCATCATGGAGTTGTTAAAAATATCATCAACTCATAAAAAGATCCTTGAGGAAGCATTAGCCTCATCCACTGTCCCCGCAAATCTCAATGCGGAGCAATTCCAAGCTATGGTTAGAAATATCATAATGCCTAATCTCCTTACATTCTCTGACCAAGATTTCCCTGCCCAACCATCTCACAACCGTGCACTTCACTTGGAAGCGATTGTACACAAGAGCAAAATCAAAAGAGTCTTGGTGGATGGGGGTGCAGGTTTTTTGCCCCTCTTTGAAGCAATGCACTCGTTGTGTTGGTTCAAAGAATAAATGATCATGATCAAAGCCAAAAATTTTGATATTTAAAAAATTTCCCCACTGCTGCCTGGTAGAAGAGAATATGCCAATATGATGCTCCCTCGAGAGATTAGACGAAAATTTTATTTTTTTGGGTGATCTCGCGAAAAAAAGTGACAAAGTACCCAACAGGTCTAAAAGGGGTCCAAGAGGCTAAAAATGTGTCTAAACGCAATAAAACGATGAAAAACAAGCCTCAACCAGACAAAACTAGGTTTGGGGGTCCAAAACCCTAGCAGGATAGCCAAACAGGGTGAAAAAACCCTAATTTTTAGGCTTAAAAGGGGCTCGAGGGGTCACTTTCAAGTCATTTTCACACACCTCCACTAGCAACCTTGAGATTTGAGCTCTGACTCTCCAGCGATATGGCACAATGACAGCTTCCCCTACACATCACTAATCAAGTTCAGACGTACCAGCTGCCACCTGGCATCGGGGCACCGGTATGTGACCCTTACCCAAGCTTTGTTTTTTCATTTACTGCTTCAATTAATGCTTTAAAGGAGCGGCTCGCCTACAGCGGCACTATATAGCACTGCTCAACATTCAAACTACGCCGTGCGGTGTTGTTTTGCGCCGCGCGGTGCTATTTTGTGCTGCAACGGTGCAGTTCAGAGTTTAAAAACCCGACGCTGAGCTCAGGCTCCTCGAGATGATTTGATAAAGTGCACCGCGATGTCGCCCATTTTACGAAAACTACGATGCTAGAAGGGAAAGTGCACCGCGGTGGCACCATTTGGCCCTTTTTGGCCTCTAGCGTCGGAGTTTGAGTAAAATCAAACTGCGACGCTATCACAAACTATGCCGCTAGGGAAGTTTTTGAAGCATTTGACCAAAAAAATTTCAAAATTTTTAACACGTTGACCTTCGTTGATGCAAGATGCGGAGAGGGAACTCTACTCTCGAGAGCATAGGTTGTAAGATTTGGCTAGCATCTTGTGGGACCTAAGAAACAGGGACCAGGATCAACTCGGGGTTGCGGGATTGTGGCACATTGCATACGCGACACCCATGCACACTCACCTAGGGATGTTGTCAGCACTGGCCGAGGGGTGGCACAGCGAGACGTTGTCGTTCCATCTCCCCACTAGCGAGGCCACCGTCACTCTGGAGGTCGTTTAGCACATTCTACAATTGCTTATTAATGACCGACGAGTGATCTTTGATATGGACAAGGGATGCGAGGCTTGTTGTAGAGTCCTCGCCACACGAGACATCATCTTCTGTGAGGGGAAGATAGAGCTAGAGTGATACAGGGTCATAGCACCTCCCCACCACTGGGTAGTTGCAGCTATCATTTCAGGTCTTGTTGCCCTCGACAGACATGGGAAATACTTCAGTCTTGGTTGAGGTATTGCTAGGAGCGGATGGTCTGAGACAGGCTAGTTCGCTTCACATGGGGGCCTAGTCTTCTAGCTTCGCTTTACAGGGACCTTCACGAGTACATATACACGGACGACAGAGCACTAGGGGCTGGGGTGACTTTACTTCATATCTGGGCATGGGAGCACATTTTTATGCTGTGTCCACGTGACGTTCTAGTTCCAATGGGGGCAGATGATGCCCTCATGGCACAATACAGAGGCAGTGTGTCCTTTACACACACTGGTGAGCACGGGATCCCCTACTAGAGGTGGGTCCTAGACAAGATGCTAGTTTTCACATGGCAACCATACCTCGGTCAGCCTATATGGGCCAATGATGGTGATCAGCTATTTTATTGCCGCTAGGACCGGTATATGCAGGGGCAAGAGCATACGATGATTGAGAGGTACCTACCCGGGCGCATGCAGCGTCAGTTTGGAGAGCCGCAGGATCGGCCTGATGACGCCTATGTAGCCGTCTTTGCTCGCAGCATGACACAGGTGTCATGGGGACATTGTATTCCTACCTCAGAGGTAGTTGACAGCTTTAGGCACTTGGTAGCCTGACCGTGGCTTATGATCAGGGCTTAGCAGATCCAGGCACCACCCAGGCCTACAGGGACTAGTTCTAACCTCCACTTCAGTTGACCATTCTAGGTGAGGATCCAGATGTACGCAGAGTCAGGGGTAGAGTGGGAGGCCGAGGCCAGAGAGCTGAGGTTCGACGAGATTCATCGGTCGTGCCCCTAGTCCAGCTAGGGCAGGGGGATGTTCATATGCAGGATCAGTAGCAGGTGCCGCTAGTTCCACCACCACGAGCTTAGGGTGAGGATCACCCTCACGTGCAGCCACGGGATACCTTGATTGCGCAGCTACAGGCCCCGGTTCAGGCGGTGATAGTGGAGAGAGATCAGGCGAGGGCTGAGAGAGAGCATCTCAGAGCAGAGAGAGATTAGGCTGTGCAGCAGAGATAGGCTGTAGAGCTACAGGCAGCCACAGAGCTAGGCCGTAGGCAGCAGATAGAGAGCATGACAGCCTCTTCCTCCCAGGGTACAGTGTTAGTGCGATCCTACAGGGATGCTATCTGAGAGGTAGAGTATTACCGGTGATCCTATCACGAGGCCTTACCTAGAGAAAAGTGGGTCCCAGAGTATTCAGAGCGGGCCAGCCATAGACCACCAAAGGGTCATGGTGACAGGGGCGAGGGCAGCATTCACAGAGATCGAGCTTGATCGAGATATTATGATACCTTTTGTGCCTTATGGGCTCATTTTTGATAGCCCTATGGGCATTTTGTACCGATTGACATATATGTACAGTGATCTGATTTATTCTTTGTACTATGACAGTGACATTATTGATAATATATATATATATATGAGCTAATTATGATTTTGATGTGATGCACTATGCTCTCTTTTATGTATGGATGGTTTATTTCTATATGCTTTGCAATGATGTCTTTATGGATGCATTTATTTCTGATGATACATGTGTTATGATTATGATTAACATATCTATATTATGTTAACCTATGATATGCAAATGTGATGATCTATTTATGATAATGCAAATGCGATGGTCCAATATGTGAAATGATATGATCCATTGTGCACATGCGAAATGATATGTAAATTCTGCTTATGAAATGTAAATGAATGGATGCATATATGAATTTTGTTTGTAATAAATTTTATATGTCTATGCCTATGTGGAATGATTTACGCAATGAATGTTTTATGAGATGCAAATGTTATTATCCTAAATGTAATAAATGATGATGTATGTGATGCAATGATATGTTAATGCAAAGTGATATGCTGATGCATAATGTAATGTGAACGTAAAGTGGTGAGATGATGTCATGATGTTATGCAAATATGTATGCCTAATGAATTAAATGCTTATATACCTATTGATTATGATTATGCAAAAATGATTATGAAATGCTTCCGTAGATGCTTATGTGATGATTTATATGAAATGGTTATGAAATGCAAATGAATGTTTATACAATGATTGATGTAATGCCATGAGATGCAATGTAATGGGTGAAATGTACTAGCATGGATGCACCTATCTATGAAGAATGTTTATGATAACCTATTTATATGATGATAAAAATGCAACGCGTATGTCTCCTATATGATATGTTTATGCAATGCATATGTTTCCTATATGATATGTTTATGTGATATGCTAATGATTTGTGGATGCAAGATCGATGGCGATGATGGTGATGATGATCAACTGTCATAATACCTTGTTAGTGCGATTAGTAAGAAAAGAAGTCATTTCAATGAGACACAAGATGATGCAAATGCAAATGATGATGATGATGATTACTTGCCGAGAAATTGGGATTTTCAAAGGGCCAAATTTTCTTACATTTGATAACACACGTGGTATGATGCATTAGGGTATAGAAAACCAGGATGACGTTGTACCCAGTGAGATGAACTTTGACTTGACCAGCAAATAGGAGTATTCTTGTTCACACCTGACATACGGAAACCTTGCTAGGATGCACTTCAGAAGTTTCAGGCACCTCGGACCAAAACACGGAAAGGTAAATCTATCCATGCAATAGTCAACAAGTTGCCCTAGACCTCTTCCATACATACCTAACAAAGCAAGCATTCACCAAGGTTATATTACAAGAACGTCCAACAAGCATAGTAGACAAAAGATAATGATCGTTGCCCCATTCCTATTTCTCTAAATCCTCTATTTTGGGATATCATCAAGACGTCCTTGGAATGAGCACAAAATAAGATAAGTCAAAAGATAAAGACCAAGTAAATAAACAAACTGATGCTCTTCAATACCGTTGACAGAAAGAGGATGTGTTTTCTAAGGATGATAGGTTCTGAAACTTATTGCCAAAAGATAATGCCCATTGTAGGAAGGATTCATCCTAGGACATGTTAGTGGATGGCGGCACGTCATTTCATTTATCCAAAGTGTTCTAAGGGATGATTCATATGGTACCAACTGGATGATATGTTACCAATATGAAGAGATGACCAACTTTCTTACGTACTGACTTAGACTTAAGACTTGACATTTGGAGTTCTGGTTTTTGATCTACTAGACTTGTTTCTAACTGTTTCACCAAAGGTTGAGGACAACGATTAGTTTATTATGGATGGTGTTATTGCAGGTGCAAGCAAGATGAGATGGATGGATTTTTCAAATATTTGGATGTTTTTGATGTTTTCAATGTTTTTGAGGCTATTTTTGGTATTTTTCAAGATTTTGCAAATGTTTTGAGATTTTCTGACATTTTGACCAAGAGACTAACCTAGAGACCTATCCTAGGGGTCTCGAGGGCTGATCAACATATTAGCCTTTCCTACATTATACACGCAGAGACCACGTAGTTCGACTGACAGCTTGACCGATTTACAGATGATGATATACATGATGAGATGTTAGTTTATTATGACAGACTCCTAAAGGACTGACCTAAGTGTCTTGGGGGATGATCAAAGATCAACCTTGCCTACGTTCAAGCTCAGAGATGACATAGTTTGAAAAGACGACTCTGTTTTTGGATTTTGACTGACTTTTTGACCTATTTTTGTATTTTTGATATGTTTTGATGTTTTTGGATTTTCTGATTTGAGGACTTTAAGAATATACATGAATCCGATCCGATGAGAATGTACCCCCAGCGTGATGCAATAGACTTCTCTGATAAAGGTAGGACAAACTGACCTTGAGGATGGGCCGAGTAGTACTAGGAGGGATCATGATACGAACACAGGACCAAGCTATGGTGCGGATTCAAGTGGATGAGTGATGGATGGAGACCTGAATGCGATGGATGATGGAAGAGTAATGGATGGATGATGCAGAACAAACTCTAAGGATCCTGGTGGATGGAAGATGCTTATTTACGCAAGGTGCCTGTTTGGCAGGTTTTCACCAAGGTACTTGCCCAAAGTGCCACCGAAGTGGTTTTCACTAGAGGATGATTTTTTTGATCCTTTTTCTATTTTTTGGATTTTTTGCTTTTTTGATTTTTTTTTGTCACCAAGGCGCCTGTTTGCCAGGTTTTTTGAAGTAACCATTTTTTCAGGACATTTTCTAATTTTTTTTTGGATTTTTCATTCTATACCTCCAAAGATTTAGGCATAAAACTTTTTGAGATGGGAGCTATTCATGGGCTCATGCAGAGGTTCCCCTTTGGGTGTTGATAACTGATATGCCCCTGACTTGTAACTTGCTATTATGACGAATGGTCCTAACCAATTAGGTTCAAATTTTCCTTTGCTGCTTGGGTTTGGGATATTCTTTTGATTTTCTTTTAAGACCAATTCTCTGACTTGGAACATCCTGCTTCTGATTTTCTTGTTGTAGCTCCTTTTGAGTCTATTCTGATAGACTTGCAAATGATTTAAAGCATCAATACATCTCTCATCTAGTAACTCCAGCTCATTTAGTCTTGACACTCGGTACTCTTCATCTTTGATGAGGTTTTGCAGTGATATTTTGAGGGATGGGAGCTTGATCTCAATGGGAAGTACCGCTTTTGATCCATAGACCAGGGAGAAGGGGGTGACACCGGTGGGCATGCGCATGTTGGTTCAATAGGCCCAGATGGCGGGATTAAGTTGCAGATGCCAGTCATGACCTGCGTCATTAACTGTTTTCTTAAGGATTTTCAAAATGGTTTTATTTGTAGCTTTTGCTTGGCCATTACCTTGGGGATAGTATGGGATGGAGAACCGATGTTGGATTTTAAATTTTTCACATAAGTCACGGACATCCTGATTCTTAAATGGTGTCCCATTATCTGAGATAATGGCTTATGGAACACCATAGCGGCATATGAGATAGTTTAGAATGAACTTTGAAATTTGCTTCCCAGTTATATACGTCATGGGTATGGCCTCCACCCACTTAGTAAAGTACTCAATTGTAGTTATGATGAATTTGTGGCTGTTAGATGAGGTGGGTGTGATTTTCCCAATGAGATCGAGTCCCCACTGCAAAAAGGGCCATGGTGTGATGATAGGATGAAGCTCTCGAGCTGGAGCATGGATGAGGTCTCCATGTTGCTAACATTGTAGACACTTTCTAGCATGATCATGTTCTTCTCGTTCCATTGTGGGCTAATAATACCCCATCCTTAGCAGTTTCTTGGCTATGGTCATTCCACTCGAGTGTGAACCACAGATACTGTTGTGAACCTCAGTTAGAGCAGTTAATGCCTCCTCAACATTTAGGTAGCATAGTAGGGTACCTTCTATGCTTCTACGGTATAGAGTATCACCTAGGATGACAAATTTGGATTCTTTTTTAACAAAGGTTCATTTTAGGTTTGAGGGTAAGTCGCTAGGTGTGACTCCTATGCGAAGGTATGTATAGATGTCATGGTACCAAGGATCGCCACGACCAATTATTTCACACACATATTCTGATTCTGGTACCTCAAATGTGGGAATGAGAAGCTGCTCGATCAGGAATTCATATTTTGGAATGTTGTGAGGGATGTCTAATAGGGATCCAATTGTTGCCATGGCGTCTACTGCTCTGTTGTTGGTTCTAGGAATCTGCTCAAATGTTATTTCAATGAAGGATTCCTTTAGAGTCTCCACCAATTTTTGGTATGGAGTGAGCTTGTCGTCCTTGGTCTGATATTCATTATTGACCTAATTTATGATCAACTGAGAGTCTCCATACACTTTGAGAGCTATGATGTTCCATCGCACTACTATCCTGAGACCTATAGTCAAAGCCTCATATTCTGCAATATTATTAGTCCAAGGGAACGCCAATTTGTATGACCTTGGTATGCAATCCCCTTGTGGGGTGATGAAGAAGACACCACCTCCTAATCCATGCTGTGTGTATGAGCCATCGAAGTATAGTTTCCAATGGTTAGCTACATTGAGGTTAAAAATGGATTCATCTAGAAATTATGAGACAAGAGGATTCTCAGAATAAATAGGTGCTTCTGGTAGTTGATCTATAATAACTTGTCCCTTGATTTCTTTCCTCTCTACATACTCGATGTCATACTCTGACAATATCATCACCCATTTTTCCATTCTTCTTGTGAGCATTGCCTTTGATAAGAGATACTTGAGGGGGTCAATTTTGGCGATGAGCTTTATCTTGTGTGCCAACATGTAATGTCTGAATTTTTGTGATGCAAACACTACTGCGAGGCATGATTTTTCAATGAATGAGTAGTTTAGCTCATGACTGACCATTGTCCTGCTGATATAGTAGATAGCCCTCTCCATTCCGTTTTCATCATGTTGAGCTAGGAGAGCTCCAAGGGTTGCTGTTGTTGCTGATACATATAAGATCAATGGCTTTCTTGGGATGGGTGGCATTAAGACTGGTGGTGTCAGTAGACATTCCTTGATTTTCTTGAATGCCTCTTCACATTTTGTATCCCATTTGTACGCTACCCCCTTGTGGAGTAGGTGAGAATATGGGTTTTGCTTGTCTGCCAATTGTGCTATGAATCGTCAGATGGATTGAAGTCGGCCTTGGAGGCCTCTCAGTTGCCTTAATGTTTTTGGTGCCTCCATTTTGAGAATTTCTTTCACTTTTTCTGGATCCACCTCGATACCCCTCATGGACACTATGTATCCTAGCAATTTTCCTGATTATACGCCGAAGACACACTTCTTGGGATTTAGTCTAACTTTGTATTCCTCCAGTCTGTCAAAGATAGCACTTAGGGTTGCTATGTGATCTTTTCTCTTTCTGGATTTAGCTAGGATATCGTTAACATAGTCTTCAACACTTTTATGGATCATGTCATGGAATATCAATTTCATGGCCCTTTGATATGTTGCACCTGCCTTCTTTAGGCCAAATGGCATCATGTTCCAGCAGTAAGTCCCCCATGGAAAAGTGAAAGTCGTCTTATGTTGATTTTCTTTTGCTATCATGATCTGGTTGTATCCTGAAAATATGTCCATTAGTGATAGCATCTCATGTCCTGCTGTCATGTCTACTATCATGTCAATGTTGGGAAGTGGGAAATCATCCTTTAGACATGCTTTGTTCAAATCTCTGAAGTCTGTACAGATTCTGATGGCTTCGTTAGGTTTTGAAATAGGTACAAAATTTGACACCCATTTTGGATAATCGATTGGTCGGATGAATCCTGCATCTAACAACTTTTTGAGCTCCATTTTGACCAAAAAGGCGATTTGAGGATGCATTTTTTGAAGCTTTTGTTTGACCAGTTTTGCTTTTGGATATACTGCTAAATGATGAACCATAGTCTTTGGATCAAGCCTTGGCATGTCAGCATAACTCCATGTGAAGTTTATTTTCCTTTCCCTTAGGAATGTTGCTAGGAGTTCTTGCTCTTCTGATAATAGTGATTCCACATAGAATGTGATATGCAGGGTCTCCTCTGTTCCTAAGTTGGCAGGATTGCATTTTTTGGCCAAGACTACTGACTTCTCCTGATGAATAGCTCTTAAAGGAAGATTGAATCCTTCATCCTTGGGTGCCTCAGAGAGGTTTTCATTGTTGGATACGTCCTTTCTTTTTAATTTTTTCTTGTTAGAGAATGCCACAGTGTGGTTTTCACTCAAGGACTTAGATATGATTCTTAGTTTCTCACTTTTGTGACTGAAGGATTCAATCATTTCCCCATAATAGGCATGTGTATCCAACTCTATTATAAACCCTGCCTTGTGATCCCCTTCTGGAATGTTATCCTGTAATCCCATGAATTCTGAGAGTGCCTCATCATTTTTTAATGTATCAAGAACCGGTGGTCCTCGTTGGTCGTAGTCGATGAGTTGGGGATATACTAAGCGGATCTCATGATTCTGATGGTCTGGTTCGAAGGATAGGGTACTAATCATGCATAGGGTGGTATCCTCAAATAACCTAGGTAGATTGGTCATGGTATCCTCGTCATCGCTACTAATATAGGTCTCAGTTATAAAGTTATGTATGTCTCTACCTATGGATATTGGTGAGCGTACTTCTGCTAGTATTGGCTGAGGAGAAATATTAACTGTTCTAACCAGAGGACTTCGGCCACGTATGGCTATACTCGGAGGGGTACATCCAAGGCCAAGATTTGTGATAGGTCGTGTCTTTGGCATGATAGGTATTCTGAGCCCATTGTCATTTTTTCCCAGTCTTTGATTTCTGTCATAGCCCATTGTGATCATCATTTGTAGGCCCTTGCTTATCTCATACATTGGTAATTCAGGTGTCAGTCTTTCATCTTGATACAACATGTGAGATGGATCTACTTCAATAATCTACTGGCCAAGGTCTCCCCATCTTGTGAATTCGGGATAGTCTTCAAGAAACGTTTGTGATGTGGAAGCTTGGTTCTCTTGTGGATGTTCACATGATCTAGGAGATTGTGGTAACTCTCCTATCACAAAAGCATTGTTAGGGAGCTTGTAGCTTCCACAATTGTCCTCCTGGATGATGAGCTTGATGTTGAAGATGGCAGGAATTTTTTTTTACGTGTCAGTGGGAAAACCTTGATGAGTTAGCAAAAAAAGAAAATCGAGGCGATGCCCCAAACTCCATTTCTTGTTATGAGCATGTACAATATTTGCATGATCAATCACCACATACCAACAACAACTATTGGAGTAGCAATGTACAAACATTGGAGTATTTTAAATTAATAGTTTGTCCTATCACAAATATAAAAAGTGAGAACAATAAATACCGTACACTTTACTAGTAAATTCTAAGGATTTAAAAAAATAGTGTTCAACTATTGGTCCTGTAGACATTGGAAATGGATGCTCCCCACCTTTGAGGCATGAAGACAAGGATAGGGATCCTATTTCACAATTGCCACACTCAAGGACACCTTAGAGATCTTCACCAAATAAAGGATGGAAAAGATCTGACTATAAGGTATCCTTAGAGATGATTGAGACAGGAAATGGGGTTTACCACCAAGTGTAATCTTGGAAAAGATGATGAATTGGAAAACATAGTGTGATATGCAAAAAGACCTAGAAAGATGAATTGAATGCAAGTAAAATAGAACAAGAAATCCAAATAGAAAGTGTGCACCTAGAAACTTGTAGAGGCTGGAAAGAAGACTGGAAATGTTGTTGATCCTAAAATTTTGACCTACTAGGACTCATTTACCATTTTGGGTGAATCAGTCCCAGATCAAGGTTTCTACACAGGAACGGGTTTCTTGAAAAAAGGTATCTAAAATTGCAAAAATATCAAAATTGACCCAAAATGGGACTCATTCACCACTTGTGGTGAATAAGTCTATTCTATATTTTTTAAAAATTAGAAGTTTTGATCTACACCTCCCAGTCTGCTATTTCTGTTGCTTTTGATTTATAGATCTGAAACCCTAATTTTTGGGGTTGTAAGTGACTTTTAGTGAGGATTTTGACATTGGAAATAGGGAATGACTCCAACAAGTTTGTAACCTATTATTCAATCCTTCAAAGCACCTAGATCTGTAATCACACAAAGAAAGAGAGAAAAAATATTGATTGTTAGGGGATAGGGGTTTTCCTTGGTCAAACCCCTTTTAGGTAATTAAACCAAAATGATGAAATAAGATAATGAAGTATGAACATGGAATAATGCAATTATAACCTTTCCATAATGATCGATCTTGAATTTTTGCAACAATTGATGGGGAATCTTACTCTTGAATGCCTTAAAACTGATCTTGAAAGCTATCTTGATGATCTTGTGAAGACTTGGAGTGCTTAACTCTTGCTTGCTTGACTTAACAAATTGAATACATGATGCTTGGATGAAATTAAGATTTGAAGGCTTTCTTATATAGGAAAGCCACTCAAATGACTGTTAATTTGATCCCCAAGGCTGACATAGGAAAAATTTGAATTGAAAACACACTTTTCCCACTCAAATTCTTAAAAATAGGACAAATGGGACTCATTCGCCATCCAGGGTGAATGAGTCCCACTTGGATGGGACTCATTTTCCCAAGGTTTAAAATGGGTTCCACAGGGGCTATTTTTCATGCTTAAGTGTCAAGGAATGCATAAATTAAGTTCATATGTTGATCTAGTCAGGCTTTTGATCAAAATAAGCCTTGGGATGCATAATATGGGGTCATAGGGGCTTATTAATGATGATGTAAAGGTTATAAATGCAAGAAGGCCCAAAATCCAATGTGAAAGTGTAAATAAATACACTTTACATGGATGGCGAATGAGTCCCACTTGGATGGGACTCATTTTCCCAAGGTTTAAAATGGGTTCCACAGGGGCTATTTTTCATGCTTAAGTGTCAAGGAATGCATAAATTAAGTTCATATGTTGATCTAGTCAGGCTTTTGATCAAAATAAGCCTTGGGATGCATAATATGGGGTCATAGGGGCTTATTAATGATGATGTAAAGGTTATAAATGCAAGAAGGCCCAAAATCCAATGTGAAAGTGTAAATAAATACACTTTACAACACCAAATTAAGGAAAAATTGGGTCTATTTAGCTTAGAAGGGCCGTAAATCTCATGTGAATGTGTAAAACACATTACAACACTAGATTAGGTCCACTTGATTTACAAGCCCTTTAAATTTAATGTGAAGATGTAAACAAATACATTTTACAACATTAAATTAGGACATAATTAAGTTAATTTAGCTTTAAAAGGGCCTAAGATCTAATGTGGATTTGTAAAACACCTCACAACACTACATCAAGGAAACAATAGGTGTAATTTATCATTAATTATTCCCAAATCAAGCAAGTAAAAAGGTGTACTTTTTCGATGACTCCAGGTCCATATGTGTTGAATATAAAAGCTATAGATATCAAATATTTATGGTTACCAATAGGTATTTGGTCCATTTAGTTGCATATTAATTTTATTCTAAATGAAAATATGATATTTTACAAGCAAGAAATGGTATGTTTTTGTTCAACTATTGGGGGTCCCATGATTAAGTTTTGGTCAAATCTTTAAAAAGTTAAATTTTAGACACTTCTCAATAGATTTGTTGATGTGGTGAGTTGCATGATGAGTCACACCTCCAAACCTTAGTTATAGATAGATAAGAGGCAAGTCCACATTTAAAAAAAATGAAGGTTCTATGATATTCTAGTCAACCGCTACATGTTGACAAAGTTAGCCCACATGACTATTGGCCCCTCTCCCCTAGTGCTTTTGGAACTGCATTACAATTATCTAAGAAAAATTCCCTATTTCAACAAGGCCTCTAGTGTAGTAGTTCGATATGAGTGTGGTTGATATTTGCATGGTGAGAATTATTGTAGCAAATCTAATCCAAGTTTCATGTCAATTATGTTGTTTTTTATTAGAGGATATGTGAAATGTTAATCAGATTTAGCTTCTTGGTGTATAATGATCAATTTTTTTAGGGAATTTTTATCGAGAGGCTTCATGTTGACATTACTAATTAGGATTAGTCTTTTTCTACAATTCAACTTGCCTCAAATCTTATAGTTTATTATTTTTGTTAGGGTGATCAACTAAATAAAGGCATCTAATAAGTAGCTTGTAGTTTGCAATATATAGTAGAAAAATCAATTCATAATTTTATAAGGTGTCACTCAATCAATAATAAATTAACAACATTATTACCTCTCAATGTGCATTTCTTGTAAAGAAATAGATAGAGAAATCAAGCAAAGAACTCAAATTATTTTATTTTTTACCTATTATCCATATTCAAATAACATGCAACAATAACTAATGTGTTGGAAACACATCATCTTGCACCACAAATTATGTTTTGAAAATTTTGATACTTTGACAAGGCATTTTCCATATTAGAGAAAAGTTAACTTGAATTTTTGTTAATAGGATTTGTAACGCCTATTTCTATTTGCAATTTTTTGAGTTAGTTGATTGCATTTAAGCTTTGCATTTAAAGAACATGAACATTGTTTGTAAATTGAAAATAAACTACTACAATCTTTTTGTAACATGAATGTGGTTTTTGATATGATCAAAGTCTTTGTAGTTCATGCATTAAAAGTTCTGTTAAGTTCTATTATTATTTTTAGAAGAATATAAAATTAAAAATAATATATGACTTTATGTGCAAGCACAATACTATTTTTGACCATTTGTATTATGTAATTGTAGTCCAACAAACTCATGTTATAATCTATTTATGAATATTTTTACTTAATATATTAAAAAAGATTATTTTTAAACATCAAATAATTTAATAATTATTTTTTTTGTCAATACAATTAAAGATGCTATTTGCTACTTTATATTTAAATAAAAAATTAAATTTTCCCATTAAATATTTAAATATTAAATCAATTAATATTAAAATAGAGAAATTACAAAACTTTAAATTTTTAACCTAAATTTAAAAAAAAATCAAATTCCTATCTTTAAACAACACTAAACAAGCTATTTAAAGCATCTTAGTAATAAGACATTGATGACAAAGAAAAATTGAAAAAAAAAGTATCTATACATGTTTTACTATTACACACCAAATTACAATATATTTGCATTACACACTAAGTTGTTTATGCCTATTTGAAAACTAAAATACTTAGCACATCAGATAAACATTTGTACATTGATTATATTTACAATATTTTGGAAAGCATTTCATATCAAATAGCTAACCAACAAAAATTCTACTAATAATCATCTCCTTCATAGCTATGAAGCATGATTTTGTATCTTCATAGTTCTAGTGACATCCTCATCCACTATTTCAAAATAAATTATAAATTTAGGCTTCTTATGTATAAAAAAGAAAGAACATATGATGTTTTTTCATAATATTAGCCACTAACTCCTACACTTCCCTCTATATTCTACTACAATCTAGTCATAATCACAAACATGAATCATGCTAGGTTTTAGTGTTTGGTATAGGACAAAGTCATGAAACAAGCCATTTGGAGGTGATCATAAAATTGTATCCACTAGAAAAGAATTCACCATAGTGTCAAATCTACTTGTTATAAATGAGGTGACAAATTTTAGCCATAGGTCTAAGCACTTATTACAAAGAGAGAGTGAGTGTTGAGTTTCTTGTAGAAATATTGAGGCATAATAGAAGAAATATTTTCTCATGTATATATAGGAGGTTTTCCCAAGACCTATTTTGGATCTTTTTCTTACAACTACCTCAACCCTATGATAATTCACAATAAATCATATATGGATACAACATCAATAACTTTTATATGGGTTTTATAAGTTTATAGCTCTAAATTCATAGGAAATGGGAGAAAACATAATCTACTCTAATACAATACCTAAACGTATATTTTTTAATGGATGAATAACTAGATCTCAACCATCAAACTAGTTCCCAATCCTATAGAGAAGAGTCAAGTCTAAATTAAGCCCTAATAATGAAGAAAAAACTAATATTCAAATGATTTTGATCTACTTGTCTCTATGTTTAAGAACTCAAACCCTAAAATACCATTTTATCCCAATGATGTGTTACAAGGTGTGTGCCCTTAGTCCCCTTGTGTTGTGTAGTGCAAAACTTAGGTTCGTGACATGGATTAACTTCCTCCTATAGATTCATTTACTCTGGTAGTTGTATCAGGCATTAACAAGGTCAATCTTTTGGTGCAATGGTAATTTTCTTTGCAACAATTGGTATCAGAGCCTAGGTCACGAGTTCGAACCCCTCGCTTGCTCTAGGGGGGATTTTTGCAAGGTATGCACCCTTGGTCTCCTTATTCTATGCAACACAACTCAAGTTCGTAACATGGCTTAACCACCTCCTATGGATTCATTAACTCTAGTAGTTGTATTAGGCATTAACAAGGCCGATCTTTTGGTGCAATGACAACCGTCTTCGTGGCACGATGCACCTTTACTTAGTAATCCATAAATTTTCCAAAATCCTAACATATCAATTGAGCTTCCCTAGCCTAGCACAAATTGCATGATGCAAGACGATTTACAACACCCTTTTGGTGAAAAATATTAGAGAAATAATATAAAGAATAGAAAGTGTGAACTCGAGTGTTCCTTGAATCCTCTAAAAATATTGAACAACCATGGAGATAAAATACACCAACATAAAATGTGTCTTGCATTGACTTAAATTGATTAAAGTTTACAAAGTATCATAGATTTTATATGAGTTAAAGACTATATTACACTCATGAACATGGGTATTATAAATAAAGTTCATGTAAAGCTCAGATGAGATTATTCCAAAATAATAGAGATCTACAATGTCCAAAGAGAATGTGAACCTAGAAATAGAACAACTAAAACACCAAAAGTCTTGTAGATAGATTGTAGGAATAAACAATATTGTAGATGTTATAGACATGTCCATGAACCTTGAAAACACCATCTTTTTATTGAAGAACAAATCAACCACTGAGGTAGTAGTCAAAACATGTGGATGGTTAGAAAAGTCATAACTTGATGGAAGCATAAGAGAACAAACATGATAGAGTTTTAAGAAAACCCATTAGTCTTTGGGTGTGCAGAGGGGAGATGAAGTACACATAGAATATGAGAAGATGAGGTATGAGAGGAGAATAGTGTAGAAAGAGATCACCTAAGGAGTTGAGTAGAGGTGTCAAAAGAGAGTACAAGTCATGATCAAGCTAGAGATACAAGGCCATGTGTGAGATTAACTAGGCAACATAAAGGAAAAGGGAAGAAAGGGCCATGTGTGAAGGATAACACAAGTAGACTGAGAGAGAAGGCACAAGGTAATGTCTGGAATCACAATGAATTTCTAGCTACATGAATTTCACACAATGGGGTGCATGGAAGTTGAATGTGTAAGCAATAATTTGGAGAGTTTATGCATGAGAAGTAAAAGGGAGAAGTTGAATGTGAGTATTCTAAATCAAAGAGGTTATATGTGAGAGTTGATTCAAAGAGCTATATGAGTGTGTGTATGAGTGTTAATAAGGGAAGAAAATTTCCTTGCATGTAAAAGGAGAAACTATATGATACAATGTGTGTTTTGGTGCACGTAGGGTTTGATCTTCATTGTTAAGGGTGATTTCTTGTTAGGGCTACTATGTGTAGTTATTATAGTTAGTGGGTGGCAGTTCTTAAGACTTGAGATATTAGTTTATGAAAAGGAAAAAATAGGTTTTACAGGGACCTGAAACCACAAAGTTTAAACAACAAAAGATAACAAAATAAGTCCAAACAAACAAACGGCTGTCCCAAAAAGGAAACGACAGCACAAAGAGACAACAGGGCCCAAAAAAGAACCACCCAAAAAACCAGAAACAAACACCACCGCACTACTCCATGGTGTTCAATAATTCCTCAGCCTCCTTTTCAACATCCTTCATACCCTGTAACCCCTGCTTGAGGATTTGAGCTGTATGTGATGAAGTCGGGGTCTTCCTCTTAGTGTTAGCCTGGGTACAACTCAAAATCCCTTCACCAGCAGATCTGCAGCCTCCTCTGTCCGCAATAAACATGGAAACTTTTGGCTTCCACATTATTATGTGTCAATTCCTAGGCACTAGAAGTAGGGTGGTATATTCAAATTGGTATCAAGACATTTGCATCGGGTGTGAATGCCATTATAATTTATAATACAATGAGTGAATTTTCATTCTATATGTCTCTTAGATGTTTTTCTTTTCATTTACACTTGATAATTGTGCTTTCACAAGTCTTAATATAAGTTGAAGGGATGCAAGCAAGAGGGAAAACACAAAATTTTGAATATCATGGTCCATTTCTTTAACATGGAATAAAATTGTTGTTTTCAATAAACTAGTTATAGTTTCATAATTGTCTTGGTAGTTACAAAGCCTCGATTAGAAAACCACCCCTCCAGTGCTTCTTATTAATTCTCCATCTTTTGGAATTCATAACTTTTCATACAAACTAAAAAAGATGTGTTCTTTTGAAATTGCATAACTTTTTGAGAAGAAAACTAAAAGTAAGGTAATATCCGAATTTTGGTACCATCAAACTACGATTTTTGACCATTTGTATTATGAAATTTTAATCCAATAGACTCATATTATGATATATTTATAAATATTTTTATTTAATATATTACAAAAGATTATTTTAAACATCAAACTATTTATTAATTAAAAAATACCATTAAAAATAATACAATATATTATAAATTTAAAAGAATAGAACTAAAAATAAATAAAATTGCAAAATCTTATCTCTAGACAACGTTGAACAAGCCATTTAGAACATCTTAGTCATTAGACACTGGTGACAAAGCAAAATTTAAAACAAACTAGGTATCTATATACGTTTTATTACTGTGCACACCAGGTTACAATATATTTATAATACACACTAAGCTGTCTATGCCTATCGACAGCTAAAATACTTAGCACATTACATCAATATTAGTATATTGTCTGTATGTACAATATTTTGGCGAGCACCAAATTTGTATCAGTTAGCCAAACCAACAGAAATCCTACTAACACTCATCTCCCTCATAGCTTTGAAGCGTGGCTCTTTATCTTCATATTTCTCTTTAACATAAACACTCATATAATCACCGAACTGAAACTTTGGATACATGCACAAGTCATGGCCGCCATCATCTTCCTTGACTTCAGCCTTGGCCTTCACTGCAGGATAAATCATTGCAGAGTATGATGGATTATAAAACGATGCCACTGATAAACGATTGCCATTTTCAGTGGGAAGGATACGATGCCATGCACTCTTGTATCTTCCTCCACTTATCGCTTCCAACTGATCTCCAATGTCTATCACTATGGAATGAGAAATGGGTTGTACATCAATCCAGTTGCCATTGCTGAGGACCTGTAGACCAGGGACCTCATCGTCCTGGAAGAGAAGAATGATGCCGCCTGCATCTGTGTGGGCACGAATGCCCTTAATAAGGTCTGGTCTGGGGCAGGGAGGGTAATGGCTCACCTTGGTGCCAAAAAATGGCTTATCATCACCTGCAAAAGCTTCCTTCAGGTACCCCTTTTCCAGGCCCAAATTGATGCTTATTATCTCAAGCAAGTTCTCTGCCAGTTTGTATATCTCCTTTCTGAATTCCTCCATTGTCTCCCTGCATACATACATGTGCATTAATATTTATACTATTATTGTTAATGTTGAAAAGTATTCTACAATTGTAGTAAGGAATGGAATATAATGACGTGAATGTGTTGAAAAAAATTCTTACATTTTATCTTAAATTTGATAGTCATTTACATGTCAAAATATTAAATATAATAATAAACATAATATTTTGAAAATAAATAAAATGTGATATTGCTATCAAGATTCAACTTTGTAGTTTTCGAGTCAAACTCATTGACTCATATTTCATGAGTAGTGGTTAACAAGAACCCATCTCTCATAATAACATATGGTCCAATTAGCACTCATTACATCAGTTAGCATTCATTACATCTAGGCGATGCTCACAGAGGTGAAGCATTGGACCTTCTCAAAAGGTCGCCCACCCTAGTACTACTCCAACTGCACTTAACCATAGAGTTTTCCCAAGATTAAACCAACTTAACTTGCAATTCCATTTGCAAAACTTTCAGCAAGTGTTGTACTTCATGAACCATTCATTTTAAAGCCTCTTTAACTCATCAAATGATAAGATATTTTCCACAACATATCAAATTATGATACGCTGGGAAAATACCTCTTATTATCAATTTCAAAATTATATAAAATAATTTTAAATTGATATATGTTGAAACATCTTTTAAATAGATTTTTAACATACCTACACTAATTTATAAACAATAACTTACCCAACCCTGTAAGAAAGACCGGTCCCATGTATAGAGATAGTTAACCATTCATAGCATTATACCATATGAGAATGTAAAGAAGTATACCTGAAATTGTTGGGCTGTGATGGCCATGAATTTGAGATTTCCAGTTCATTGATTAGAAAAACGTCTTCCCAATCCACGTCCTCTATCTCAGCACACTTGTTTCCACTGGTTTCTGCTACTATGGCATCGTCGAGCTTCTTGACAGGCAAAGACTGTTTGAAGCTTTGCTCTCTGGTAAGCTTGTAGTTCTCCGAGCATACCTTCTTCACAAGGTCCATGAGGCTGTGGGATATACCATGGTTCAAAAGCTGAAATCACAAATAAATACCGATAAATGGTCTGCAAACATATTGTTGGAGGAAACTGAAGCTCAACTTCTGAACTTTAATATTTGGTAACTCAGTGTGTTTTAGCCTAATCCTGAAAATTGTTCTAGAGTCAGGATAAGAGCCTCACGAATTTTGGAAGATAATAAGTTATACTCTCATTTCTAATTCACTGGTAGAATGCCTTTTCATAGAACATAAAGTTTTACAGTTAAAGAAACGAAGCCAAACAATTACAAATACTTTTATCTTTAAAATTTATAAATAAAATGTTGAAACTTTCAACTTACAAATTGCAAGTTACAGGGTCGGTTGAATAGCTATATTAAAGAACATAAAACATTTAAATAGAATACAAATTTCAAGTCAAATAAGTCTTAGTAAACTTTCAAATCAATATTTGCTGTTACATCAAGATTAACAAGATTCAGAAATGTTAGTGAACTTCCAAATCAACATTTTCGCTAAACCCAAAGTGACAGTTAATCCTCCCAAAAATGAGATAGTTAATCCATCTATATATAAATTTTAGAAATACTATCTTACTTTCTGCCCTTACATGAGTCCACATGTCAGGTTGTACTGATCACTTTTTATGCAGCAGTCACATGACTCAGACAGCATAGGGAGTTGAATTCCAAACAGACAAGTATAGGCTGGAAGTGGACAAGACCAGGGAAGTTTTTGGTTGCTCAGTACTAGATTCTCAGCATGCTAGAGTTCTAAATACACTAAGAGTTATGACCCACACAAATGAATAGGGCTGGAAGTGGAAAATAACGAAACTGAACTCCAAACCACAAAGTGACAGGTATATTAGAAAGAGCATCCAATCATGTTAGTATGAGATCTTACAAGTACTAACTGGTACATGAAAATGATACATTCTCAAACCATAAAATCAAATACTTCAAGTTTAATTCCACACCAGAAGATCAAACAGCAACTTTGCTAAAGAATTTACTTTCTAAAAAAATTGTATCATATGAAAGAAAATAGTACATCCAAAGTGCAGTTCTTTGCTCGTTACCATCAAGTCCTTACGAACAATACCAACCAAACAAGTTAAAAATAAAAATTCAACAATTAGAAAACACCCAATCACCTGGAAGAATCCAGGTGTCTCACAAGCATTTGCAATACTAGCCATGATTTCTGCTCTTCCTTCACCATTGAAATTCGCCATGTCTATCACTGGGATGGCCATTTTTTTCAGATTTTGTGAAGAAAACAAACCAAATTAAACTAATATATTACGTACTGAAACCAATAAATTCTTAGATACCACACCCACAAATTTTTCTAAGCATAAAAACACATTGAAGGCAACTATGATGGAGCTACTGATGAGAGTGCTGATATATATAGGATTTTGGAGAACAAGGAGGAAACTTCTTCCTTCATTCTTGGGTTATTCAAAGTCAAATTCAATCATCCACCGACAAAAATTCCTGTCGACGCATTCACCGGTCACAGCAGTCACTAATCTTTAATAAATGAAAACGCGTAAAAAGATCTGTTCTACTTCTGCTTTATCATCATCTTCTTGAATTTGTCACTTCGTTATCATTAGATGCTTCATAGATTGAGCCGTCAGTTAGTTAAGTTGGTTAACTTTTGGATGAATTATTTTTTAAACTACCACTGTTCTTGAAAATCTAAGGTAACTAACACATCTCTTGTTCAGTCTCTTTCATTCAAAGCCATCTGTCCTTAGCCTCTACAAAAGCAAAAAAATTAAAAAAAGATTGTTTTGGGTTCCGCACAAATTACTCTCTTCAATCCACCAAGCCAATATTGACTTCAACCTTACACAATTCTCAAGGCATTAAAGTTAGCAGAATAATAAAATATTAGCATGGAGCTCTGCACTACCCAATTCTTTTAATTAAAATATATGTGAAGAACTAAATTTGGCAATTATGTTTCATGGTGCTGCTGCTTTTCTAATAAACATTTGGGGTGGTTAGAAATTTAGAATTCTAACTGGATAACCTTGTAGTATTAAATTCCATCTTCAACTACCCACATTCCGTGTGTTTGATTTGGCCCAGAATGGAAGCAAGGGCATCTTAAAAGACACTTTAGTAGCAATAAAATATTGTGCATCAGTGTGAATGTAGAATAATCCAATTTGCTGCTCACATGGGGCACATACATTGTGGGAGACAAGCAGTAAATTTATTTTGTTTGCTTCCATTATCAGGCACTGATCTAACATGGAAGGGCATGGGTGACTGGACACCTGGTCCAATAGAGCTCGCCAGAACCCACTAATGGAAAGGTACCCCATGCATATGGTGGCTTATTGAATAAGGGCATTCCCTTTTTGACCACCTTTTAATAAAAGTATGTCATAATGAAATTGTGTGTGCTGCATGTGATATTTGGAAAGCCTGCAGTTGAGATAGTGCACTACATTACAAAATATTTAATTGAACCGTTAGAGTCGGTGGTGTAGTAAGCAAATTTAGACTTGGATCTCTAAGGAATATATGTTTTCTACCATTATGAGTATTATATATTTATAAGAAGATTTTAGAATGAAAATTATAAGACGTAGGAATGTATTGTTTATAAAAATATAAATGAGAAAAACTTAAAATTAAAGGCAACTACGTAGAATATAAAATGAAGTTTTTTTTTCATATTATCAAGCACAAGTCAAAGATTAGGAGGAGGCAAAGGTGGATTATCATACTAAGGAACCATCTAAGGGGACAACTCTTCAAAAGAAGAATTAGAGACCTCTCAATCATCTTGATGGTCCTAAATAGCAAGTGACACCATGACTCCTCAATCTAGTGGTGGATACACAATAGACAACTTCATACCACCTAGCAATTATCCAAAAGGCCTCCCTCAAGGGATAACGAACAACCCTTTCTACTAAGAAGACAAGAAGAGTGGCTTCAATTGTGTGAGGGGTTTTGTTAGTTGAAAATTGGTGGCAATGATCTCTAAGCAATATTATTAAGAAAAAAATTTCTCATAGAACATAGAGAACTCCCTCAATGGTTGAGGCTCAAATCGTGCAAATGTTTAAATTTTAGTTCTTTAGCTTTGAAGAAACTCCATTTCAAAGACTCTTCTTCTTTCATTTTAGATGTTTTTGGCTTCTCCTTCTCATGGCTCCTATCCATTTCAAGTCTCTTTGTTGTCTAGACCAAGTAGAATGCTCTTCAGACTATCAACTTTTTTTGTTGAACTATATATTCTCATAGAATAATCTTCTAACTATTTGAAACAATATTTTCCTTCTTCTTCCTTTTCCATTGCTCATCTAGCTATTATATACTCTATAGAGAAAATTTTGTCTTCATATAGATTAAGATTATTGCTTCCACTTGATTTATCAGATAGCATACCGCATTTGTAACTCCAATTCACAATATATGTATCTCTTATGCATCACTTTATTTGTAAAATATTGAGGTTATGCCTCAACCCCTTGACAACAACAAACCTATGCTATTTCTACAAACTAAAACTCACGTACAATTATAAAATCACATTAAGATGACTATTATAATAATGGATGCATGCTCAGAACATATGTTAACATGGAAAACCATTGTAACATAGATCACACACATGCAAAGATGAGTAAAAAACATTTTTTTCTCAAGAGAACTCATGATTCATGAAAAAATATACAAGGAGTATGTAAATGCATCTCATACCACTATCTTGACAAAGGTTTATTATAGTTATTACATCACTAAAATGATCCAACAACATATACAATCCTCTTCACACTTGCATTGGCTACTACAATAATGAAAACCCTAACTTTTTGAATGCAATCCACCAAATGAGAATGGAAATGAATTTTTCCAAATGATTCAACCTATGCAATATTTTTTTTTCATGTGATACCTCCCTAATCTTCCATGACACTAAAGAAGTGAATTTAGGATGTTTAATGAATCAATTTAACATCTAAAATCCTTCATTTTCCATATATTTCCCATGATAGTCTTATCTTATTAGTTTGCTTGTATTTTTTCATCAATTCATGACAAGTTTGTTTTGGAAAAAAACTATTTACCACCATTGTTTGTGTATAAGTGAAAAAATCATGTGCAAATTTACCTTTTTTAATTAGGGTTGACATTTATAAACTTACCACAAGTGTAGAAAAAATTCTAGACCATTGTATACCCCATTAAGTGTATTTTTTCAACTAAAAAGCATCATGTATCATTATTTTTGGTCAACGAATGTTATCACTACTATAAGTCCAAAGAAGTGAACTCCAATTGATTTCATTTGTGGAGCATACTTAATGTGATTTTTTATCATTCTTCCCACACCAAAAATATTTTGGTCCCTATAAGATTAGGGACAAATTAAATTTGGAAACTTTCTTCTTACTACCTCATTGGAAACCCAATTTATTTTTCTTAGCAATGACAATTTTTGATCTATTAACATTAATCCATGCTTACCTTACCAAGTCTATCTCACCTTCTTGTCAAGTACATGATCATCTACTAGATTTTTTTATTTAGGTGCAAAATATTCCATATTTAAAAAAATGATAGTGTCTAAGCTTCATCTAATAAATAAGGCTTAAACAATATTTACTTATCAGTATTAATTTAATAGAGAGGATATTAGTTTATTAATGAAACTCTAATACGGAAGAATTCTAACTCACCTATTGTACATGATATGAAATAAACCATATCTCAAAGGTTCAATTTTCCTCAAAATTATTTAAAATGTCTATTTTTCTATATATATACCCAAACTTTGTCATAAACATAAAATTTATGTTCTACCCTAAATTGATCATAATGACAATTATACCTTATTTGATAATTCTTGACTCTTTATAAAACTCTAAGATAGATTCATCCAAAATTACAAATAAACTTGGTATCCTTTCTCACCTCTACAACTCTCATTTCTAGTCCATCCCTTGATTATCTTAGATAAAAATCAAAATAACTCAGGGGGAAAGTAAACAAACCAAGCCTCAAATGGAGATATATTTGTTGTGACTAAACGATTGTATTATAATAGTGTTTTATGTAGGTAAAAATTTCATCCCAACCTTTGAGATATATCTGATTGCACTCATGTAGCAAGTGTAACATTCTATTCACTAACTATGTTTAGTCCACTTGTTTGAGGATGAAATTCCATAGACTATTTAAAGTTGGCATCAAAATATATATAAAAATTAGAGGTGCTAGAAAGGATAAAATTTAAAGGAATGATGAACTAATACTTCTATCATTAAAATGTTTTAATACCATATAAATATTTAATAACTATAGATTTGAAACATTCAATATCTATTTGATCTACACTATCAACATATAAGAACTTGGAATCAAAACATTAAACTTGAAATACTTTAAAAGAAATAAGACTAAAAATAGAGCACATGCATCTGGAATTTGTTAAATTTGTGACTAGAAATGATTTCAAGTGAAATATTAACATTTTTATATGATAATTATAGATGTGGAGCATTATAATTTCACTAGAGTGGAACTGTTAACCTTTAGGAAACACTTGGATTTATCTTCAATAGTCCTAAATTTTTTTGGAAACTTTAGTTGCAATTTGTGAGCTTGTTACTACTGCAATATATGCATGTTGATGAAAAATATTATACATGTATTCTAGATGTGATCTTAGGGGGATCACAAAAAATGGTTTTGTTATTTAGGAGAATAATTCAATCAATATTTTCTAGGTGGTATTTCATCCATAGTACTTATGAAAAAGTCACAAATGTATGTAGACTTGGTGATGAGTGAAGTGATGTACATGCAAAAAATTTAGAATTAATAAGATAAAAATCTAAGGGGATCCTAATGCAAATAGTGTGTGACAAGTGATGGAGGATATAAGGGTATGGAATGGTGATCACAAGTAGATCTACAAGGGTGTAAAAGTATTTATATTTGGCTAGAATGATGATAGAGGGTTTGAATCTAGAATTAGTTATGAAAAGTGGGATCACCAGTGACTCACAAGGGAATATATTTGTAGGAAATAATTTATGGGAATGGAAATGAGAAGGAAAATTATAATAATATAATATGGTGTAATAATCAAGAGGACTCCATGGGTAAAATTTTGAAATCCTTTGCTTGCTTGCTTATTGCTTTAGTGGATGATCTAAAAAAAAATTTATTAGAAGAGATGGAGTTGATACTATTTTATCTTTCCTACATAATAAAATCATGGTATAGTGAATTTGAAAAAGTGGGATTATATTTGACCCAATGCTAAGATTGTATGGTTTTTTCTCAAGAAATTTAGTACATATTCTAGAAATAATAACTAGGAGATTTATATTTAAAAAAATTAACAAGAAAATGGACACTCATATTTATGTCATAGGGGTTCAAATGAATTTCATGTTGTTAGAACCTACTTTTGAATGTAGGTAAATATGTGAACTAAAGTGAATTTAGAAAATAAGGTGGAAGTTGTAGGTTATGCAATATATTTCATTACACCCCTTACTTTAGTGATATGATGACAACACATTGAAATGGTATGCTAAAGTAATGTATCATAATTATAACATTGCATAATTTAAATTATAGAAAAATAGAAATATGATTCTTTGTCCCTTCTATGATCTTTTGCATGCACATACCTGTTCTTAAAATGCATCACATCAATAAATGTAGTAATTTTATGCCAACAAGAGAAATGCCATAAAATTTATATGAAATGGAAAACATATATAATAAGGAAAACTCTAAGCATGAAACAATACATACATGGAACATTAACATACACATACTTGAAAACAATAAATAAACATAGGCACATATTAGACATAGTTAATGATATACTATATAATAATATGGTAGAAATGAGCATAAATTCCACATACCACCTAATATTATGTGCAACTAATGTGACAATAGTAAAGAAACCAAAGGTAAGTAGAATAGCTAAGGGGATAGCATGATAAGATAGTTGTGGTGGACTCACATGAGGGAAAAATACTCTTTCTCAGGTTCATGGAATAATAAAAAGAGGGTATGTACAGGATCATCATGGAAAAAATAGGCCCTTAAGTGGCAAAAAATTCAGAAAAATCAGAGTTAGGCAACTTGACATAAAAAATTGAATAATTTATCTATATTATTTCAAAAATATGTAAGAATATAATCTGTAGCAAATTGAATGTAGTTTCTAAACTACTAGGTTTATTTTAAAAAAGAAAAAATCTATTTGGTGAAAATTTGAAATTTCAATGTAGTAGTACTTAAATTTCGGAAAAAATAAGAAGTAGGTGTACCCTAACCACAATAAAATGATAATTTTTTTATAATATTTTAGATATAAGTAGAGGACTCATGTCTTGAGTTGATGCATATTTTTTTGTAAGTTTTTTCCAAGTAAATAATTAATTATGATTTTTTTATTACAAATTTTAAAAAATATAAAAAATTTGTATGTCTGACCACCTTAACTTGGTCAAAACTTCATGAAATTCAATTATTTTTAAATCCCATAGTATGCAAAGCATAGAATGTGATGCATGTTTCGGATTCAAAAAATGTGATACTATTTGAAAGGTATAGATTTTTTTCAATCAACCTATCAATCAAGACTTTAGTCGTAATTCAAATAGAAAATGAATAATAATTATTTATTAAATTCAAAGTAAAGTATAATTTATATTGGTGGAAATCTAAGATTCTCCTTTAAAAACCCTTTTTGTTTCATCAATTTTGGGTAAAAAAATGTCGTCAGCCACATGGGCCATCATATCACTTACATATCACCACTTTTTGGCCCATCATGATCCCGCACATACCCAAGATATAAAATAGGATAGGATTCAATAAACTTGATGGTGATTATAGATTTGAGCTTTCATCCAAATAAAACAAGGCTAGGCTAGATCAAAATAAAAATGGTTTTAAATTGATGATGTTGATTATGTGGTTAGCACTTAGCTATAGGTGGTTTACAAATAAACTAGATAAAAAGGTACATATGGCCATGCTACAAAAAATAGATCTAAAAGGTTAAAGAGGCTATGCAATCCCATAATTAGGTAAAAATTAAAGGTTGGAAAAAAGAAAAACTAGTAAATGATGATAATTCCTTTGAGGTTACCAAAAAAAAAAGATAAAAATAATGCATTCCAACCCAAAACAATGTAGTATCATTGATTTTATCATAAATATTATGTAGAGGATATGTCCCCCTTAAAATTTATATGAAAAATACTAAGAAAAGCCGAATTAAGTTAATATCTAATGGGGAGGAAATAATAATTCTAGGTTATATGTAGTAATAGGATAGTAAGAGGAATGTTTGCATATGATTGATTCACCCAATTATTATAAAAGGATTCCCCAAATGAGAAAGTTCTTAATGTATTTGATTGTTGAAAATTTATGTGGTGTTAATAAGATGGTCAAACTAAAAGGGAGCTTATGATTGATGTGAATCTTCTAATTCCAAATAATAAAGAAATATAAGATTCCACCAATAAAGAAGGGAAAGTGATATAGTAATTAATAATAATCTAAGCTTGGTGTAAATAATATTGATGGAGAGCTAAAGAGTGGCAATGACAATGATTGATGGCTATTGGAGGCGATTATTTTTAGAAGAATTGAGTGAGAGATTCTATAGGAACCTGTAAAGTTGTAGAAGTATTAAGAATCCTATGAAAGGGGCCACATAGTGGTAAGGTGTTTATAAATTGGTTTGGATGTATCATTAATGTACCTATATGATGTGTTTAGATAATTTTAAATGACCTTAATGTCATTTGGATGGTATGATTAATTTTAAGAGTAAAAATTCTAAATGGGTGTGTACCCTCATTGTTGGATGAATGGTTTGAATCTTGTGTTGTTTCCAAGATAAGGACTTCCACAAGGTATGGCATGGGGCTTGTAGGGCCTACACGTGTAGGTACCTTGTGGGTACCCTATTAAATCTACCCCCAATAAAACATTTTTTTAATAATAAAGAACTTCTTGCAATTTTTTTGGAAAAAACAAGATTAAAAAAAAAAAAGTGTCAATACCTTTTTTTGCTCTTTTTTTTGGAAATACATGCAACGTCTGTACAAGGGCCATAGAATGAACCTCAATAATATTCAAGGAAAACAAGAGTCCTCAAAGGTTGAGAGTTCTATCAAATGAAAATCAAAGATATGGTAAGACAATGAGTGTTGAGTGCTATATAGGAGAAATCCTAAATGACTAAGGGATTAAATCATGAAAAGTGTCAACACCTCATGCAATGAGACAAAGTGATCTAATAATAGCCCACCTTAATTAACAGAGAAAAATACTTAGTTAACTGAATAAAGAACTCCTAAGTTGATCTTAAGTGCATGAAATGAATTAGACTAACAATCAATTAAAGATTAATTAATTATTAGCTAATGCGTGATTTCTCTAACATAATTTACAAAACATATGTATCAAAAACATTTAGTACAATAAAGTAAGTGTTAGAACTAAAGGGTCCTAACATAAATATTACCTACTAAAGTATCATTTAAAACCGAAAAATAAATCCTAGAACTAAAGGAAGAGTTAGAACTAAAGAAAGAGTTAAAACTAAAGGGTCCTAACATAAAGATTACTTACTAAAGTATCATGTTTAAAACCAAAAAATAAATCCTAGAACTAAAGGAAGAGTTAGAACTAAAGGGTCCTAACATAAATATTACAATCTCACTTCCTT